>CM053326.1:46555588-47155588 GCA_028583605.1 Dastarcus helophoroides | reverse complement strand
CATTAATAAAAATTAAAAAGAGTAATGGGCCTAGATTTGATCCCTGTGGAACTCCGGAAGTTGTTATATATCTCTGAGATTTGTGGCTTCCATATTCGACAAATTGTTTTCTGGAAGACAGGTAGGATGTGAACAGTAATATTAAATCCTCAGTGAAACCAAAACCCTTTAACTTGGATAGTAGTAAATAATGATCTATTTGATCAAAAGCTTTCTGCTATATCTGTGTAAACTACATCAACCTGCCCTCCTAGATCCAAATTGTCGCATATAAAGTCACTTATGGTTGCTAAATTTGTGACTGTTGATCTTTTTAACATAAAACCATGTTGATTTGGTGATATTACTGGACTGACATGCTTGTAAATGTTATTATATAAAATCATTTCAAATACCTTAGCAAAATTACATAAAATAGCTACAGCTCTATAATTTTTAATCATCGACGCATCTCCTGATTTTAGGATCGGACATATTCTAGTAGTTTTCCATATATCCGGAAATTTATTGGTTTTTATAATAAGATTGTACAAAATACATAGTGGAGATGCAAAAACGTTAGCACAGTCTTTAATCACTACGTTAGGAATGTTATCTATGCCAGCGGTCATCTTATTTTTCAATTTTTTTATTGATTGCAAGATATCATCTTCTGTAATTCGTATTTAGTTGATTTTACTGGATGAAAATGAAAAATCTTTATTAATATTTTCTGGATTGGAATTTATGTAAACACTAGCAAAGTATTTTGCAAAACCATCCACTACTGCTTGTGGTGAGTCGATAGTTTCGTTATCAATAATCATACTTCTAGGAATTCGAGAGCGACTCCTTTTCAATTGCACAAATGACCAAAATTTAGTTGGATTACGTGTGATTTCATCTTCCGCTATTGAAATGTGATTTTGGTAAGCAGAATCCATTTGCCGCTTAACTTCTGCCCTTAGAGTTTTATACTGATTAAGGTAATGATCATTTTCAAATTTTTTAAAATTCTTATAAGCGACTTCTTTACATCGCAGCGTGTTCTTAATTTTTGTAGTAAACCAGGGTGGAAAAGTTCTATTCTTTTTTCTGTATTTTGGCACACATTAATCCATAATTCCGTATAATATTGTATAAAAAGTTTCACATGCGTCATTAACATCTATGTAGGATTGCAATTGTGGCCAGTCAGTGTGGTATATTTGATTGTATAATTGAGGAAAAATAGCTCGCCTGAAGTTATAAGCTCTACAGTCCGTATTGAAAGAAACATTCTCTGTACGAGTTGTATTCAACTGAAAGTTCATAATTAATGATGGATGATGAAGAGCTTCTGTAACAAATGGTAATTCGTCCCTACTAACCTCACAACTGAAATTTCCAATGATCAAATCTAACATTCTGCCGTTTGCGTTCAATACCGTATTATATTGCTTCATATCTAGGAATGCCATAAAATGTTTTATTAATCTAACCTTAGTATCACCTAGATCAGTAGTGTATCTATTTAAATTGAAATCACCACAAATTAATATTTTACAATTTTTTTGAAAAATCGTTAAGTTTTCAAAAGCATCAAAAAATAGTTCATAAATTACCGTTGGTGTAGAAGGCGGGATATAAATAGCAAAAACAAATAAAACAGTACTATTAACAATTACCTCGCATCCAATGATATCTATACCACATCAGCAATACCACTTAAATTAAGTTTAGTAACATTAAAGTTGCTTTTAACCGCAATCATCACCCCACCTCCTCTATGATGTCCAGTGGCTTCCGGATTACGATCAGTTCTAAATACTAAATAAGAAGAAGGTAGTACTTCTTGGCTGCTAATGTCTTCAGAAAGTCCAGTCTCTGTTATAAACACACAGTCGTATTCAACTATTGCCGCAGCATTGAAAAAGTTTTGTACTTTCGTTCTAAGCCCGTTTACATTTTGATAGTAGCAGTGAAAGTTGATATCAGAATTGTAATTGGATGTACCTCTCAGTTTAAATTCTTGATAGTAGGAATGCCATTTGTATACACGATTTTAATGTTTGTTTCACCTGCATGTTTTCTTTCTTCCAATTCCGATTTAACTCGTCGATATTGTTCAATTTGTTTGGGTGTTTTATCGTACGATACAAATATGCCAGTAAACTGTTCCTGTGACCTCAAATTCTTTGCCATATTTATAACCTGACGAACCTGATCTTCGTTCTCCAAAATTACCTTAATGGCTCGAGTCTTATTCGGCATATATCTTAGTAAGCGAAGAGATTTTAATTCGTTAGGTCTATTAAGGTGAACATTGGAATGTTCAATAATTGCAGATATCATGGACTTTTCTTTGTTGATTCGTTCCTCTCTGGACGAATGATAATTCTCAGATGCTCCAAAGATCATCAGATTACATTTGGTTTTTGTCTTTCCTCTACTTCCTGAATTGCAGCATCCAAAATTCTTTCATCATTAGGATTTGATACAGTCGATTTTTTAACTTCATTGAGATCCAATTTTAATTCTTTTATTGTATCTTTTATAGCGTTTACATCTGTGAGATAATTTTGTGAAATATTACTTTCGAGTTTATCGAATCTTTCATTAAATTCATTTTGCATATTGCGCATTAATGCCATAATATCACCTAATTGGCCCATAAACGAGTTACAAGAATTACATATGATCTTAATATTCTTTGATTTATTGCGAGTAACTCTTATGTCGTCTGTAGAAAGACCCACACAAGCAAGATAAACCTCTGCGCGACATCCATCACAAGGAATTGTTGGTTGACCCTGTTTGGTCGTTGTCTTGCAATTCGGACACTGGTGCGGCATTCTTGTGTGATGGGATATCACTTCTGCGATAACTTTTTATATATAGAAGATAAGCACACAATGATTTCGTAAAATTAAATGATGAATATTGTTCTTATAGTACAATTATTACCATTACTTCCAATATCAAATTTTTCAGTGAACAGAATTAGAAGCAGAATTGTTAGTTGTAAATGTTGGTATATGGAAAGTTTATTTTGATGCACTCATACCAGATTAATTTCACTAATAACATAGGTACGCAAGAATTCAGCACTTGCACGTGGCGAACGATTCACATACACTCACTAATAGCATCTTCAGAGAGATACTGAGCGAAGCTATCGTCTTCAGAGAGATACTGAGCCAAGCTATCATCTTCAGAGAGACACTGATCCAAGCTATCATCTTCAGAGAGATACTGAGCCAAGCTTTCATCTTTAAAAAAATACTATCTCTCTGAAGATGATAGCCTGGCTCAGTATCTCCCTGAAGATGATAGCTTGGATCAGTATCTCTCTGAAGATGATAGCTTACCTGTCGAAACGCGTTGTGTTTTTTAATCTTTCTTGGTTTCAGGGGACACGATTTGTATTTCAATTTTTTTTAGTTTCAGTGTAACGTAGTGCGTCGTGAGCAATAGAACTCTTGAGAAAATTAAAACATGTCGAAGTTTAGAAAACTTAGATGATCCGTCTTGGATCATAAAACAAATAGAAATCTGCGATGCTTATATTTCTTGTTACAAAAATTTACGGTATTAAAAAAATGTGCCATCTGATATTAATTGACTGCAACTGTTTCGCTCTTTCTATGTGCGTCAAGCCTAACCAATAAACTTATAAATTTTACCACTTGCACTTACTTAAAAATGGATTTTTTGTTTGTAATTCATAATTTAAAAAATAGCGGGACTATAGGGGCTTTACTTTTGCAAGCGTCAAGTGTCACAAGCGATTTTTCATTTTTCAATCTCTAAATTTGTTATTTAAACACAAAAACATGTTTTTCGCAGCTTATTGTTTGCCCTATTTATGTCATTTCTCTTTCATGTTAGTGGTGACTTATTAAGTTTATAGCTCACAACTTTTCAGGTCGAAATATGCTTGGCGCCAAAATAGATCAAATGTGCAATGTCGCGGGAATAACCATGAAAGAATGAAGGTCATACATATATTTTTTTTTGCAGTAGGTATATTTTCATCTCATTAAATGGAGATTTATTTACATGTCAAGTTTAATAATGTTAAGCCAATTTTCTCAAAGGTCTCCTGTTAGTATTGGACGCAGAATTTAATGAATTTTTCATCCGTATGCTAAAGATTTTGATTGTATTAAAGGCGATGCCAAGCTCACGCCAGAAATTCTAAATTGGAGCAGGAAATAAATTAACGAAGTTGATTTGAAATGGCTTCGTAGGGGTAGAAAGAGCAGTTCAATTTAAAGATATTAATAGGAAATTTAAATTTTTTGGAGGTTTTGGATTTAGTTCAATCGTTTTACGAGAAAATATTTTAAAAAATCACTTACCACATTAGCGACTAATAGTGAAACGTACGTATGAAAACAAATAACAAAAATTGAAGATCTCTTGTACCGTAAATTGCTTTCTCTTTAAAGCGTAGGAATAACATACAATTTACATGCGTTGCGATAAATAATGAAAAACCTACCTAGATTACAAGGTTACTGAAAATCATTATTATTCTTTACATTGAAGCATCTTTGAATAACAAATCAATTACACACTAATGTAAAATAAATAAAATATTTTAAAAAAGTTATTACGACATCTGCAGATATTTAGCAATGTTGATTCTAAAATTAATATTGAAGTATTGCGTAATTTTTCTTTTTTTTTTTGATGAAACGGACTGGTCCTTGGTTATCTTCAAAAATTGAAATACAGAACTTGTCCCCTGAAACCAAAAAAGATTAAAAAACACAACAAAGGTTGCTCTAACGCGTTTCGGCAGCCAAGCTGTCATCTTCCGAGAGAAACTAACTCAGTTTCTCTCTGAGACAGCACTTCGACAGCTTGGCTGTCGAAACGCGTTAGAGCAACCTTTGTTGTGTTTTTTAATCTTTTTTGATTTCAGGGGACAAGTTCTGTATTTCAATTTTTGAAGATAACTAAGGACCAGTCCGTTCCATCAAAACCTCAACAAAATGAAATACAACTATTAGCAGGAAACTTTTTAATCTATACACTAAATTTTAAGGGAAATACTAAATTTCATTTGATACATAATTTTTGCTAACATTCTTAGCAAAAATTTAAAATTTTTATTGTAAATTTAAATTTTAAGATTAAAAGTAAAAAAAAAATTATAAAAATGAAATTCCAATTTCTAAACTCATATTTTCTACGGAAACAAAAAGGGGAATTCTAATTTTAAAAATGATCAATTAAATGTTCTGTAATTAAACAGTTAAACGTGCCAATTCTAAAGACAAAACTTTAGGAAAAATCTCAGCTACAGCTTAAAAGTTTGTGAGGAAACTTAAAATTTTGAGAACAACATACAAATATCGATTTTTGACACAAAAGTTCAAGGAGTAACAGGACGAACTTTGAAACCAGGAGTATATTGAAACCAATTAATATTTTAGAAATCGCTTAATTTTAATTTACAAGTTTACAACAATCTAAGAAAACAAACCGCAGCTTCGATTCTTAAGCTGAACTTTTAAAAGAAAAATTAAAATTTTCAGAATAAAAAATAACTGTTTTAGCGAAAACAAAATCACGTAAAAAATTGGAAAGTTTGCTCTGAAAATTTCGACCCAAATTTCAAGATCTCGGCTTTAAATTGGAATATAATGTATCTTTTTTAGAAAGTTTTTGTTAATGGACTTAGCTTTTTTCGATAATTTAACGTTTTTTTTCTCTTAAAGTTCCAAATTTAAACCTCCACTTTTTCTATATTCTTTTTTTATAAAATTTTCACTTCAAACAAATTTTAGCCTTTTTCTAGTAAGAATAAGCTAACAAAACCCTTTTTCCCAGCATGTTGAATTTATTCTTTAAATATAGGCATTTTCCTCGAAATTACGAGTTGAAACTCGAATTTAAAGAAATTCAAAATTATAAGTTTAAACTCGGAATCGCGTTAAAAATATGAGTAATATTCGACCTTTTGAACAAAGATCAAAATTTCCAGGACTCGAAATTATGAGATTAAAGTCTAAATTTTGAAAAATTATTGTAATTGTTAAATTAATCTTGTTTTTTTCTTAAAATGTATTCTTTTTTTTAATTAAGAATGTTGAGCTTTTTCTTGAAATTTGAACATTTATTCGAGGTTTTGAATTAAAGTTCAAAATAAAAAAGAAAATAATTTTTAAATTCAAACTAGGGTTTTTTCATTTGTAACATAATTTTTGCTAACAATCTTAGTAAAAATTTAAAATTTTTATTGTAAGTGTAAATTTTAAGATTCAAAGTACAGAATTTTATAAAAATGAAATTCCAATTTCTAAACTCAAATTTTCTGCCGAAAAAAATGGAAAATTCCAATTTTAAAAATGATCAATTAAATGCTCTGTAATTAAACAGTTAAACGTGCCAATTCTAAGGACAAAATTTTAAGAAAAATCTCAGCTACAGCTTAAAAGTTTGTGAGGAAACGTAAAATTTTGAGAACAACATACAAATATCGATTTTTGACACAAAAGTTCAAGGAGTAACAGGACGAACTTTGAAACCAGGAGTATATTGAAACCAATTAATATTTTAGAAATCGCTTAATTTTAATTTACAAGTTTACAACAATCTAAGAAAACAAACCGCAGCTTCGATTCTTAAGCTGAATTCTTAAAAGAAAAATTAAAATTTTCAGAATAAAAAGTAATTGTTTTAGCGATAACAAAATCACGTAAAAAATTGGAAAGTTTACTCTGAAAATTTCGACCCAAATTTCAAGATCTCGGCTTTAAATTGGAATATAATGTATTTTTTTAGAAAGTTTTTGTTAATGGACTTAGCTTTTTTCGATAATTTAACGTTTTTTTTCTCTTAAAGTTCCAAATTTAAACCTCCACTTTTTCTATATTCTTTTTTTATAAAATTTTCACTTCAAACAAATTTTAGCCTTTTTCTAGTAAGAATAAGCTAACAAAACCCTTTTTCCCAGCATGTTGAATTTATTCTTTAAATATAGGCATTTTCCTCGAAATTACGAGTTGAAACTCGAACTTAAAGAAATTCAAAATTATAAGTTTAAACTCGGAATTGCGTTAAAAATATGAATAATATTCGACCTTTTGAACAAAGATCAAAATTTCCAGGACTCGAAATTATGAGATTAAAGTCTAAATTTTGAAAAATTATTGTAATTGTTAAATTAATCTTGTTTTTTTCTTAAAATTTATACTTTTTTTTAATTAAGAATGTTGAGCTTTTTCTTGAAATTTGAACATTTATTCGAGGTTTTGAATTAAAGTTCAAAATAAAAAAGAAAATAATTTTTAAATTCAAACTAGGATTTTTTCATTTGTAACATAATTTTTGCTAACAATCTTAGTAAAAATTTAAAATTTTTATTGTAAGTGTAAATTTTAAGATTCAAAGTACAGAATTTTATAAAAATGAAATTCCAATTTCTAAGCTCAAATTTTCTGCCGAAAAAAATGGAAAATTCCAATTTTAAAAATGATCAATTAAATGCTCTGTAATTAAACAGTTAAACGTGCCAATTCTAAAGACAAAATTTTAGGAAAAATCTCAGCTATAGCTTAAAAGTTTGTGAGGAAAATTAAAATTTTGAGAACAACATACAAAAACCGATTTTTGACACAAAAGTTCAAGGAGCAACAGGACGAATTTTCAAATCAGGAGTATATTGAAATCAATTAATATTTTAGAAATCGCTTAATTTTGATTTACAAGTTTACAACAATCTAAGAAAACAAACCGCAGCTTCGATTCTTAAGCTGAACTCTTAAAAGAAAAATTAAAATTTTCCGAATAAAAAATAACTGTTTTAGCGAAAACAAAATCACGTAAAAAATTGGAAAGTTTGCTCTGAAAATTTCGACCCAAATTTCAAGATCTCGGCTTTAAATTGGAATATAATGTATCTTTTTTAGAAAGTGTTTGTTAATGGACTTAGCTTTTTTCGATAATTTAACGTTTTGTTTCTCTTAAAGTTCTAAATTTAAACCTCCACTTTTTCTATATTCTTTTTTTATAAAATTTTCACTTCAAACAAATTTTAGCCTTTTTCTAGTAAGAATAAGCTAACAAAACCCTTTTTCCCAGCATGTTGAATTTATTCTTTAAATATAGGCATTTTCCTCGAAATTACGAGTTGAAACTCGAACTTAAAGAAATTCAAAATTATAAGTTTAAACTCGGAATTGCGTTAAAAATATGAATAATATTCGACCTTTTGAACAAAGATCAAAATTTCCAGGACTCGAAATTATGAGATTAAAGTCTAAATTTTGAAAAATTATTGTAATTGTTAAATTAATCTTGTTTTTTTCTTAAAATTTATACTTTTTTTTAATTAAGAATGTTGAGCTTTTTCTTGAAATTTGAACATTTATTCGAGGTTTTGAATTAAAGTTCAAAATAAAAAAGAAAATAATTATTAAATTCAAACTAGGATTTTTTCATTTGTAACATAATTTTTGCTAACAATCTTAGTAAAAATTTAAAATTTTTATTGTAAGTGTAAATTTTAAGATTCAAAGTACAGAATTTTATAAAAATGAAATTCCAATTTCTAAACTCAAATTTTCTGCCGAAAAAATGGAAAATTCCAATTTTAAAAATGATCAATTAAATGCTCTGTAATTAAACGTGCCAATTCTAAGGACAAAATTTTAGGAAAAATCTCAGCTATAGCTTAAAAGTTTGTGAGGAAGCTTAAAATTTTGAGAACAGTATACAAAAATCGATTTTTGACACAAAAGTTCAAGGAGCAACAGGACAAACTTTTAAATCAGAAGTATATTGAAACTAATTAATATAATTGACCAATTCATATTTTAGAAATCACTTAATTTTGACTTATAAGTTTATAACAATCTAAGAAAACGAACCGCAGCTTCGATTCTAAAGCTGAACTCTTGAAAAAAGTTAAAATTTTCATAATAAAATTAATTAATTACCTCTTTTAGCGAAAACAAAATCACGTAAGAAATTGGAAAGTTTACTGTCAAAATTTCGACTTGAATTACGAGATCTCTGCTTCAAATTGGAATATAATGTATTTTTTTCTTGAAAATGTTGACCAAAATTTCACATTTCTAGGAAAAATTCTAAATTCTTGGCACAGTGAGGACTTCTGTCTACGGAGACTCTTTTTTTCTATAGAACTTCCAAGTTATGGAACTTGTTACAGAAAGGAATTTTCCCCAAAAATTACAACCTATCCTTGTTTAAGAAGGCGGTTCATCGCCATCTATCCTCGTTTCCGCATCCTACTCGCAGTGCTTTGAAAGCATAATGGGGTTACCCTTTGCGAGTGAATTAAACTTTTAAAAAAATAGTGAGATTTCAACGGAAATTTTGAGAAAAAGAAGAACGTGGACATCGTAAAAATCATTAGAACTTAAATTTGGAATTTCGAAAAATTGGAATATTGAAATTAAAGTAAAATTTGAAGGATAAAATTCGAGAAAAATCGAAATTTTGACTAACAACTTCCAAAAATGGGATATCAGATTATAAAAGTAAAAATCGAACTTTAAGGAAAAAAGCTAATTTCGAGTTTTTTGGAAAATGTTGAAATTTGCAGAAAAAATTGAATTTGCAAAAAAATTGTAAGAGAAGCTGAATTTCTCTAGCAATGAAAATTCTTTAGTTCAAACTTACAACAGAGCATAAAATTTGCATTTTAAACTCAAAATTTCGGAAAAAGAAAATAAATATTTCGAAACGAAGTCCAAATTTCAAGAAGGAACCGGAAATTTTGAAAAAATACATTTAAGTTATAAAACTTAAAATTTTAATTTGACTTAAAAATTTAAGAATAAAGTCAAGAAAATGGGGAAATTGTGAGTTTATAACCTAACTTACAAAAAAATAAGATATTGGAAGTAAGATAACGAAGGCTTCCACGGCCAGAGTTAGTACAGGATATACTTCTTCCGGGATTGGACCGTGTCAAAGAACTACTAAAAATGTTCGACGTTTCGCCCACCATCGTAGGAGGCTTCTTCAGGAACAAAGAAAAGAAACAATAAATAAAAAGTGAAAAAGGGAATATGCAAAAATGAAAGAATGAAAAGGCCAATTTCAAAACATTAGAGCACGGTAACTCAGTATGTCCACCATACCAGAGGCGAAACTCTTCTGAATTGAAAATTGGTACAAAGGATAAGAAAGTTTAGACAGAAGATCACGGTAACTCATTATGTCCAGCATACCAGAGGCGAAACTCTTCTGAGTTGAAAATTGGTACAAAGGAAAAGAAAGTTTAGACAGAAGATCACGGTAACTCAGTATGTCCACCATACCAGAGGCGAAACTCTTCTGTGCAGAAGAGTTTCGCCTCTGGTATGGTGGTATATCCTGTACAGATTGGAAGTAAGCTCGTAATTTTGAGATAAACGTTACATGAACTTGGGTAAAACTCGGAAAAATCGAAATTTCTAAATAAAACAAAGTTTAGGGTAAAGTAAAAATTATTGTACGTATAGTTTCAAACGAAATAAACCGTTATTTTTTTGGTTTTGTTCTGGTTTTCGTTTCGATAGAAATAACGGTTTTTTTCGGTTTTTGATTCAGTTCCAGTTCGAGGACCTGCTATTTATTGCCCATGACAGTTTTTTAAATAATAATTTGCAGAGAAGTTAATGAATAATTTGCAGAGAAGTTAATGAATAATTTGCAGAGAAGTTAATGAATAATTTGCAGAGAAGTTAATGAATAATTTGCAGAGAAGTTAATGAATAATTTGCGGAGAAGTTAATGAATAATTTGCAGAGAAGTTGAGGACATTTTGGCATTGTTCAGTCGGTATATTTTACTTTGAATCCTTCTCTAGAACCAATTAATTACATCCTCTTTTTAAACGTAGCAAATGAGTTGATCGGACACCTATTTGATGTATTCAACGGAGGGCATTCCAACGCGTTCGTATTACTTCCGGTAACTAAGGAAATATGCATCACTACCGATCTTGTGTAAAAAGAATCCTCGGTCGTCGAAATTAAAAACATAAAATTTGAAATGTCTGGGTAAACGTTGTATCTACACCTTTTGTATATCTGCAGTAGTAGTGTAGTGTAGTATCTGCGGTAGAAAAATTGCAACTGTGACCATTCTAAACAGCCGTTAAAAAGGTTTAAACGCATACCGTAAGCCGTATGTACAATTTCCTTTTCTCCTGGAGCAGTCGGCGTAACGGACCTCGAAGACTCGATGGGCTCATCTTCGGCGAAAGCATCGTTGATAGCTCCCTGAGGCCTATTTTCTAAAGCTTGTAATTTTCTGGAACCACGCAAAGATCTATTTAGGAATTCATTTTGTGCGGCCACGCGGTCCTCTTCTTCTTTTCTTTTTCTTAGTTGTTCCTGTAATGATATATGGTTTGAGTAATTCTCTATACTTATAAATGAAGTTATAGTCAACTGATAATTAGAGGATGTTATAATCATATTTTAGGTGAACAAGTATGTATTGTATTGATTAATTCGTAACAATATCATGATACGTTTGTGTATACTATCTGTAAACTATTCGAAATGAAATATAAAGGTTTTTTTTTCATGTAATGACTTATTAACATTTTTTTCATTTCACAATTAGGCACAATCAGATAGGGTATTATTCCGCCTTCGTTTGTATTGCATAGTTGAAGTAGGTGTTATTTATGGTTGATGCACTTAGTACACATTTTTTTTAATACATATAAAATACAAGACACTGGCATTGTCCCAAACTGAAATAAGGTGAAGGCTGTTTTATTTAAAAATGAGTCGTCCCACGATTACATTGAGCGTGACAAGGAGATTTTATCTTCATAAATAAACAAAAAAATAGGGGGTCGGTTACACCCCAATGTAGAAGATCCATAGGAGCATATTTTTTCACTCTGAAGCCTGGAATGTCTAGGTAGCAGGGGACCCAATCGAATAACATGACGGTGACAGAAGCAAATCAATGTTTCCCACGTTTGAGTGATTTAAGTGATTGGTAAATACGATTTAAGGTAATTTACGAGGTACTCAATATATATTATTCATTCAAAGAGAAATAAGTTTCGCTGCAAATCAGTCAAACTGCAATAGATCCATTGACATAAATTAAAGCGAAACAAATTGATTTTATTCCTCTACATATAACATAAAAAAAAATCCAGTTTTACACGTTCACGATGTTTTCTCAGTGTTTTGTCATGTGCCCAAATCAGACTAGTCCAAATTGTTTTATTGTCAAAATCGTTTCTGATAGAACACTTGTCCAATTTACACTAAACTAATAACATGGGATTTATTACGTTTTTTTTGCACGATTCCTGCTCAACTGTAGTGACCATTAGCGTGTTTGAGAAAATAAGTAAGATCAGATACGTACTTTGAGCCCAGAATTATAGAAAAAGTTATTGCCTCTATCATTTAATCCATGGAATACAACTTCGCACATATTCACGAAATTTTAAATGCGCTTTTCGCCTTTAATTATCGATGCATTTTAAGACCTTGCCGACACTAAACCAAATGGTCAAACAGTGTCATGTGTACAAAGTAATAAAAATACCGCACATCAGTGGTACAACAACTTGAAATAAACATGATATCATTGATAAATCGTTTGGTGTGAGTGAGATAGGTGTACTGTTTGTAAATAGTTAATTTCACTGGTATATACTATACGTACTCCCACCTGTCTCTGGAAACAAATATAGATAAAGCTTCGTACAGGTGAGAATTTAAAATGTAAATTAATGTTAGTAGTATCGATATATGGAACTTTAATTTGTCAATTATTGTCATCAATATGAATTGAAGACTAGCCGACCCCCGAGCGCAAGGTCCAGTAAGGCCAAATTCCAAAATAAAATAATGTCTCTGATTCTGGATTCGTTGTGTGCTGCCTAAAGTTTAGGCCAGCACTTAGGCCACCCTTTTCGGGCCCATTGTGCTATCTATCAATTCGGTTTTAGACAATAACTGGCGATCTACTGGCATATGTTACTCATATCTGTAACTCAGCTATGGAAAAACATGGTGAGGCTAGGATTGTGGCATTGGATATCTCAAAGGCTTTCGACAAGGTCTCTTCTCGCCAGATTAACATCTTATGGTCTTCCTCCTGGACTCTGTTATTTGATATCCAATTTTCTCGCTGGCAGATCTCTTCAGGTAGTCGTCGATGGCGTCCCATCCGGGACATTTGCGATTAACGCGGGGGTGCCTCAGGGGTATGTTCTGTCTCCTACTCTATTTCTGTTACGCATAAACGATCTCTTAGCTTCAACTTCCAATCCTATATACAGCTAAGCAGATGATAGTAACCTTATGTTGTCCTTTTTCTCCGACAAACCATTATCTATCGTTGCTTCAGAACGAATAAGGGAACAGCAGATGCAGACGATTAATCGGGATGTTGAGATTACTCTGAAATGGGGTAAGAACAATTTGGTCGACTTCAACGCTTCAAAAACACAGGCCGCGGTTTTCTCGAAGAAAACATCAAGGGATAATGCAACAAACATACTAATGGACGGTAAAATCTTTCCCATGGGATCCAATCTATCTATCCTAGGAGTGAATGCGAGCAGTAACTTCTCTTGGGACGATCAAGTGCGCGTCATTGCCAAATCCGCCTCTCAGAAGCTAGGCTTCTTTTTAGAGCTAAAAAGTACTTTACATCTCATCAGCTATTAACCCTATAGAAAGCTCAAGTTAGGCCAACATTAACCAATACTGTTCTCATGTTTGGGTTCAGCCCCAAAACACACTTTAGCTCTCTTGTATTCAATTTAAAGAAGAGCGATTCGCCTAATTGATGACGAAAGTCTGACCGATTCTCTCGAGACACCAAACCATTACTTGTCTCTTTTCTACAAGTACTATCATGGAAGATGCTCGTAGGAACTAATAGGATTGATCCCCCCCAAAGGCAAGATTCTTGAGGAATACTAGACAGTCGGAGACAGCAAATTCCTGTGCGGTCGAGCTTGACACAGTGGGGACTTCTGTCTACGGAGACCCTTTTTTCTATAGAACTTCCAAGTTATGGAAGTTCTATAGAAAACTTGTCTACCGAAACTTGTTACCGAACTTGTTACCGAAAAATTAAACCTATCCTTGTTTAATAAGGCGGTTCACCGTCATCTATCCTTGTTTCCACATCCTACTCGCAGTGCTTTGAAAGCATAATTGGGTTACCTTTTGCGAGTGGATTAAACTTAAATAAATTAATTGCCGAAAATATTCTTATAATTTCGACTTTTAAAGTGGGAATTATTGAAATTTTTGAGAAAAAGAGTCAACATTTCTAGAAGAGTCTCAAAATTTCGATATTAAAATTAGTCAAAATGTTGACAAAAATGCATTAACAATTTACTGTTCTAATTTAATTTTTTTCTAGTAATTTTGAAGTTTCAGAGAAATTTCAGAAATCAATTTTTTGTGATCAAAATTCAAATTTTGGCAATTTATTTGTAGATAAAATGCAAGTCTTTTTGGTAATTTGTTTCAAAACTTGGCACAATTTTAAAAATAGAAATTTTTGTTATTAATTTTTTTAAATTCGAGTAATGTTATTTCGAAATTATTCTCAAAAAATATAAATTTAGAAAGCAAAATATTACCACTTTTAAAAAATAAAGCTAAAGTTATTAGAAAAGTCGAATTTAAAAAAAAAATCAAATTTTAAAAAATTTTGAAATTTTCATAGAAAGTTAAATTTTCAAAAGAAAATAAGGAGTTCGAAAAAAATTTTCAATTTTTAAAATGGACTGACATTTTCAATAATTTTGGGAATGTGAATTAAAGACGAATTTTTGGAAAAATATCGACATTTAAAATAAATTGCAGAGTTTTGAATTAAATTTTCAAAGAAGCTGAATTTTTGAATATTGGGGAAAACTCAAAATGATCGAAAAATTCGTAATTATCAAAAAGGTGGAAATTTTGAAAAAGTAAAATTTTGAAAAAAGTCTAAATTTTCAATAGTTCGAGTTTAAAAAGAATCTTCTATTTTAAGTCGAAGATTTAATTGGAAAAGTTTCAAAAAATGTATAAATAACATTTTTACAAAAAGGTCGAACTTTTCAAAAAAAGGCAAGTTTTCGAAAAGAGTCGAAATTTTGAAAAAAAGTCGAAGTTTTGAAATTGAGTCGAAATTTTACGAAATATTAGTCGAACATTTCAATAAAAGGTTTTAAAAAATGTCCAACTTAAAAAAAAATCACAATTTTCAAATAAAGGATCGACCTTTTGCAAAAAAATGCGAAAATTTTGAAAATAGCTGAAATTAAAAAAATTGTCAACGTTTTTAAATTTTTCAAAAATTTTGAATTTTGAAATATGACTAAAATTTTAAAAAAAGTTCGAACTTTTCAAAAAAAAAGTCAAGTTTTTAAAGAGTCGAAATTTTGAAAAAAAAAACCGAAGTTTTGAAATAGAGTCGAAATTTTACGAAATACTAATCGAAAATTTCAATAAAAGGTTTTAAGAAATGTCCGACTTAAAAAAAATCAGGATTTTTAAATAAAGGATCGACAGTTTGCAAAAAAAATGTCAAAATTTTGAAAATAGCTTAAATTAAAAAAAAATAGGTAAAATTTTGAACTTTTCCTAAAATTTTAAATTTTGGAAAATGACTAAAATTTTGAAAAATTCTAACATTTGAAAAAGGCCGGAATTTTCAACAAAGTGAGAATTAAAATAAAAATTGTCAATAAAGAAAGTTGAAATTTGTTGACAAGGCGAAAATGTTCAAAATGTTTCAAATTTCAAAAAAAGTCAAAATTTTGCAAAAGAAGAAAATTTTAAAAAGAAAAGATCGAAATTTTATAGTCGAAATTAAAAAAATATCAAAATGTGCAAAAGATTTGAGAACTTTCATCGAATTTACGAAATTTTAAAAAAGTTTAAATTTTGACTAGTTGGGAAATTTGCACTCAACTTTTCAGTAAAAACCAAAATTTTCGAAACAGAAATAAACAAGGGAAAATTATCAGATAGATCGAGGTTTTCAAAAGTCGAATTATCAAAAATTTTGGAAAAAGTTTAAATTTTTGGTAGTTAAAATTTTGAATCAAAGTGGAACATTTTTTTAAAAAGTTGAAATTTTAAATCAAAAAATCAAAATTTTGAAAAAATGTCAAACATTTCGTAAAATTTCAAATTTTCAAAAAAATCGAAATTTTGAAAGAATTTCGAAAACTAAAAAGTAGCGAAATTTTCGACAAAAAACATCAAATAATAATCGTCGAAAATTTGAAAAATAGTTGACATCTTAATAAAAGCCAGTCGAAATGATTAAGAATCGAAATTTTCAATCAAAAAATTATAATTTTCCAAAAAAAATTATAAACAAAGATGAAATTTAGAAAAAAGTCGAAAATTTAAAAATTCAAAAGTCCAGTTTTGAAAAAAATTACATTTTTAGAAAAAGAAAGAATAATCAAATGGTAAAAATTTAAAAAAAATGTAATAATTTTCAAAAAACATTACCAAAAAAACAGAACACCAAAAAGTCTAAATATTTACGAAAATGCGAAACTTTTTAAAAGAGTATTTACAGTTTTTCAGAAAAATCAATATTTAAAAATAAAATAAGGTCGAGATTACAGGAAAAAATCTAAATTTTGCAATACAGTCGAAATTTGGAAAAAATCCAACCTTTCAAAAAACGCGACATTATCAAAAGTTTTCACTGTTAAGTTTTCAAAGAAGTCTAAAATTTTCGAAAAGTAACGTTTTAAAAATGTCGAAATTTTCAGTCGAAATATTAAAAATTTTAAAACGCTAAATATAGTCGTAGTACCTCCATTAGTTTTGACTACAAGCCGCTACTGTTATATAGTCAAATAAAATTGTTAGCACAGTTGAGATTTCGAGAGTGAAATGTTGAGTTTTATTGGAATAAAAATAGTCTAAAAGGTACTCCTAAAAATCCTCCACATTTTAATAAAATTTCAGTGAAATCCATTTAGCAGTTTCCTAGACCAGCCCGGACAAAAGATCAGTTGACAGACAGACAGACACTTAAAAGCTTCAGTTCTATTAATATGGATGAGAATTACTTCATTTTCCAATAAGAAATCAAATTTATTTTTTTTATTTCAATTGTTTTTCATAAATCGTATATAAAAAAATCTAAATTTCGAAAGCAACTCGATATTTACAAGAAATTAAATAAATACAACTTATTTCCAAATTTCTTGTTTCCGCATCCTACTCGCAGTGCTTTGAGGGCATAATGGGGTTACCCTTTGCGAGTAGATTATATTTTAAAAAAAATTAAAAAAAAGGTCGACATTCAAGAATAAAATCTGAAATTTTGGAAAGCAAAGTAAAAATTCAAACTACAAAACCGGCACTTTAAAATGAAAGTAAAAGTTTTTAAATACACCCATAACTTATATAGAAAACACGATTTTAAAATTTCCAGATAATAATAACTTCCTATTTCGAGATTAATTTGGAATTTTTGAAAAATTAAAAGTACTGCTTTGAGAATTGAAACACAGACCTTGTCCCCTGAAACCAAAAAATATCTCAGAGTCTTCGATTTTGTTAACTTTTGAAATAAAAATGTTCCCAATTTGAAAGTCAAATTTTTGTGGTTGAATATTTATTTTTTTCTTGACTGCTTAAGTTAGAGGGAGACAAGTGCCTTACCATGACGTCAGAAAATATCCAATATTGAGATAAATGTCAACATTTTGAGAAACAAATTTTTGAGAAAATTGGATTGGACCACTTTAAAATTTATAACGAAAGTTTTTTAGAATTTTTGTCTTTTCAGAGAAAATCAGAATTTCCAAAAACTTCTTCTAGATTCTACTTTATTATCAAAAGATCATCCAACTTTTGAGGAAAAGGTCAATTTTGATAAACGATTCGAAATTTGCAGAAATTCGGACTTTAGAACAGTGGAAACTTCCAAAAAAAGTCGAATTTTGAAAAATGGAAATTTTGAAGAAAAAAAAGTTGAAATACAAATCTTGTCCTCTGAAATCAAGAAAGATTAAAAAATCAGAGGTTGCTCAACGCGTTTCGATAGCTAAACTATCATCTTCCGTCAGAGAGATCTTTTTTGGTTTCAGGGGACAAGATTTGTGTTTCAATTTTTGAAGATACCAAGGACCAGTCCGTTCCACCAAATTTATTGCTGCTTTGAGCGTCCTGTATCTCTTAAACAGCCAACATCTTCATAAGGTATGGTTGACTCAATCGTTAGGTATACTTTAGTCTCTAGTATCTCTCTAGTTTCGAGATTTTATTCTTAGTGAATCGCCTTGTATTTTTCGAATTTTAATATTGAAATATAGAAATATTACAATATTAAAATTCGAAAAATTATGAGAGTTTTCTCTCACCATTTAAAAGCAAAATTATAGATGCCTCTACGTTTCTGTTTTGCGTTTGGTAACTTCAATTGGTATCGCATAATTGCAAATCATGTCCTAGTGTATGAGAGCTGAATTTTCGTGGTTTTGTACTTTCTGTTTATGAATTGTTTATTGGAGTAAATATTGAGCAATAGAATTGTTGATAGAATTAAAATGTAGTTTATATAAGTGTCAGATTTTTTAAAAAATTTATAACGAAAGTTTTTTAGAATTTTTGTCTTTTCAGAGAAAATCAGAATTTCCAAAAACTTTTTCTAGATTCTACTTTATTATCAAAAGATCATCCAACTTTTGAGGAAAAGGTAAATTTTGATAAACGATTACAACAAACAGTTACACATTTCGCTGCATGCACTACAAAAAAAAAAACGAAAAAGGGTAAGTACCTGATATTTTTTGATACTATCAAGTTGCTCTCTCGTTGGTTCGGCACTTGGAGTAACAGGTGTGGTTGGTGTATGTATCGAGGTAAGATTATTGTTATTATTATTGGTAATCCTTGCTGGCACTTGTGGCGCAGGTGCTCTATTGACCAATCTTCCATCTTTTTCGATTTTCAGGTGATCTCTTGGAGGAGGTACGGGTTTGGACGTTGGAATTGTAGGCTTGGGAAGGAGACGTAAGATTACCATTGAGTCCACTCTGAAATAAAAATCAGAAAATTAGTTCCAAATCATCTTGGTTGATTAAAATTATTTGCAGGGATATTGTACCCTATACAGTCCTGTAGCAAATTTAAAACTAAAGTATACTTGACAAATGACCAATTAAATGTTCTGTAATTAAACAGTTAAACGTGCTTAAAATTGAAAATATGTACAACCGCAACCATAGACTAGTTTCGGCCTTCCTTGGCCTCGTCAGCATGGTACGGTGGTTGTATACACTTCCAATTTAAAGCCGTTAGTCAGTCGTATAAGTACCCAAGAGAGCAAACCTCCATCGGGTGACTTGTAACTGACTTTTAACTGTTTATTACGCAAACATTTTCGCTACATGCTAATTGAAGCATTACTCTCTGCTGAGATAATAAGCCTTGTATATACGAATATATACAAGTTTATTACGATGCAATTGAAATCTAATTTCATTAGAATCTAATGAAAATTAGACTGCAATTGCAAAGTTCACGTAGGTGAGGCAAAGCTTGTATCACGGGTTGCATCGCAACATCCATAGATACAAACGTCCTCGGCGTGACTTTACTTTCATCTAGTTTCTGGTCAAGTATACTTGATGTAACGTAAATATCGATGAAGTAAAATGTTAAACTTTATCTTGAATTTTATTAAAAAAAGGACTAGTTTCGTTCAGTGCTCAATTCTTTGTTTATAAAGGAGTTTTACTGTTAGAAAAAGGAATGATGACGTATTTCGCTATTTCATTGGTCAGCAACGAATATTGGTTTTTCAACATTCGCGAATGCGAATATTCATTTCCAACATTCGCGAATGCGAAGGCGAATATTCATTTCCAACATTCGCGAATGCTTGTTGACTTTTGTAAAAAAAACGCGCAATTTCCAGAATAAATCGAGGTTGGAGAAAAAAAAAACAGTTTCTAAAAATATTTCCCTTACAATTTTTATTTTCATTTAAAGTTTGACATAATCTTGAAATTTTCAAGAAATATTTCTCTTTAAATTTCGTAAATATATTATTTTCAAAAATTTTTTATTTTTATTTTAATACAATTTTGGAAAAATAAACGAATTTTGAGAATAAGTCGAATTTTGGACAAAAAAAGTCGTAATTTAGAAAAAGAAGCATTATAATAATAAAAAAAAAACAGTTTCGGTATAAAGTCGGAATTCTCAGGAAATCAAATTTAATATAAAAACTTCACCATTTTTAAAAACGTAAAAAATATCGAAATTTCGAGAAAAAGACGATTTTTGAGATAAAAATCGAAAATTTGGAAAACTCAAACAAATTTTGCATAAAAAATCAAAATTTTGTGGAAAATATCAATATTTTGAGGAAGAGATGGAATTTCGGGAAAAAAGTCAAAATTTAGTAAAAATTCGAAATTTTCAGAGAGAGAGTCAAATTTTGTCGAAATTTCGAAAAAAGGGCGAATTTTGAGAAAAATGTCAGGAAAAATTTGAATTTTCAAGAAAAAGAGTCGAAATTTCTCAACTCTATATCTATTTTTTGACGACTGTTTAAATAAAAGAGAAGCTTCCCCCTTCCTGTTCCACCATGACGACAGAAAATATTCTTTATTGAGATAAACGTCGAAATTTTCAAAAAACACTTTTCAAAATTTCCAAATAAATATTATTCTAAAAATTTTTACTTTTTTATCAAAAGATCCACCAAATTTCGAGAAAAAGGCGAAGTTTCATAAATAAGTCGAAATTTGCAGAAAGATACATTTAAAAAAAAGTCAAACTTTTCAGAAAAAGTCGGATATTTTGAAAATCACGAAATGTTGAAAAAAATGACGAATTTTGAGACGAAAAGGTGAAATTTTCAGAAAGTCAGATTTTGAAAAAAGTAATCGAATTTTAGAATAAATTCGAGATTTTAAAAGAATTTTTTGAGAAAAAGTCCAAATTTCTAGAAAAGGTCGAAACAAGGAAAGGATTAATTTTAAGAAAATAAATGAAAACAGGAATTTAAATGAAATTCAAAATTTCCAAATAGATATTATTCTAAAAAATGTTTGCTTTTTTATCAAAAGATCCACCAAATTTCGAGAAAAAGGCGAAGTTTGATAAATAAGTTGAAATTTGCAGAAAGACACATTTAAAAAAAAAAGTCGAAATTTTCAAAAAGTCAGATTTTGAAAATCTGACGAATCGAAATGTTGAAAAAAAATGACGAATTTTGAGAATAAGTCGAATTTTGAGAATAAGTCGAATTTTGGATAAAAAAAGTCGTAATTTAGGAAAAAAAGAATTGTAATAATAAAAAAACAGTTTTGCGACTAAGTCGGAATTCTCTGGAAATCAAATTTAATATATATATAATATATATATCGAAATTTCGAGAAAAAGACGATTTTTAAGACAAAAATCGAAAATGTCGAAAACAAATTTTGCAAAAAAAAATCCAGAGAGAGAGAGAGAGAGAGAGAGAGAGATCCACCAAATTTCGAGAAAAAGGCGAAGTTTGATAAATAAGTTGAAATTTGCAGAAAGACACATTTAAAAAAAAAAGTCGAAATTTTCAAAAAGTCAGATTTTGAAAATCACGAAATGTTGAAAAAATATAAACGAATTTTGAGAATAAGTCGAATTTTGGATAAAAAAAGTCGTAATTTAGAAAAAGAAGAATTATAATAATAAAAAAAACAGTTTTGGGATAAAGTCGGAATTCTCAGGAAATCAAATTTAATATAAAAAGTTCACCATTTTTAAAAACGTAAAAAATATCGAAATTTCGAGAAAAAGACGATTTTTGAGATAAAAATCGAAAATTTCGAAAACCCAAACAAATTTTGCAAAAAAAATCCAAATTTTTAGGAATATCGACATTTTGAGCAAGAAATCGAATTTCGAGAAAGTCAAAATGTAGTAAAAGTTCGAAATTTTCTAGAGAGAGAGAGAAAGAGAATCAAATTTTGTCGAAATTTCAAAAAAGGGCGAATTTTGAGAAAAATGTCAGGAAAAATTTGAATTTTCAAGAAAAAGAGTCGAAATTTCTCAACTTTATATCTATTTTTTGACGACTGTTTAAATAAAAGACAAGCTTCCCCCTTCCTGTTCCACCATGACGACAGAAAATATCCACTATTGAGATAAACGTCGAAATTTTCAAAAAATACTTTTCAAAATTTCCAGATAAATATTATTCTAAAAATGTTTACTTTTTTAACAAAAGATTCACAAAATTTCGAGACGAAGTTTGATAAATAAGTCACAATTTGCAGAAAGACACATTTAAAAAAAAGTCGAAATTTTCAGAAAGTCAGATTTCGAAAATCACGAAATGTTGAAAAAAAATGACGAATTTTGAGAATAAGTCGAATTTTGGATAAAAAAAGTCGTAATTTAGAAAAAAAAAAGAATTGTAATAATAAAAAAACAGTTATGGGACTAAGTCGGAATTCTCAGGAAATCAAATTTAATAAAACATTTTTAAGAATGTAAAAAATATCGAAATTTCGAGAAAAAGAGAGGGAGAGAGGGAGAGAGGGAGAGGGAGAGAGGGAGAGGGAGAGGGAGAGAGATAGAGAGAGAGAGAGAGAGAGAGAGAGAGAGAGAGAGAGAGAGAGAGGGAGAGAGAGATAGAGAGAGAGAGAGAGAAGAGAGAAGAGAGAGAGAGGAGAGAGAAGAGAGAAGAGAGAAGAGAGAAGAGAGAAGAGAGAAGAGGGAAGAGAGAAGAGAGAAGAGAGAAGAGAGAAGAGAGAAGAGAGAAGAGAGAAGAGAGAAGAGAGAAGAGAGAAGAGAGAAGAGAGAAGAGAGAAGAGAGAAGAGAGAAGAGAGAAGAGAGAAGAGAGAAGAGAGAAGAGAGAAGAGAGAAGAGAGAGAGAGAGAGAGAGAAAGAGAGAGAGAGAAAGAGAGAAAGAGAGAGAGAGAGAGAGAGAAAGAGAGAAAGAGAGAGAGAGAGAGAGAGAGAGAGAGAGAGAGAGAGAGAGAGAGAGAGAGAGAGAGAGAGAGAGACTTTATACCTATTTTTTGACGACTGTCTAAAAAAAAAATACTTTTCAAAATTTCCAAATAAATATTATTCTAAAAATTTTTACTTTTTTATCAAAACATCCACCAAATTTTTTGGAAAAAGGACGAATTCTGAGAAAAAGTCCAAATCTCTATAGGTTTGGTCCTTGGTTATGTTCAAAAATTGAAATACAGAACTTGTCCCCTGAAACCAAGAAAGATTAAAAAACACAACAAAGATTGCTCTAACGCGTTTCAACAGCCAAGCTGTCATCTTCAGATAGATACTGAAAGATACTGCTTGACTGTCGAAACGTGTTAGAGCAACCTTTGTTGCGTTTTTTAATCTTTCTTGCTTTCAGAGGACAAGTTCTGTATTTCAATTTTCCAACTTTCTAGGAAATATCGAAACAAGGAAATGATTATTCTTCAGAAAAAAACGAAATCTGGAATTTAAATAAAAATACTTTTTATACAGTATGCCCGGATAAATTACTGCATTAGTTATTATCTTAATAAATGTTGATCCCTTAAGGGCCTATGGACCCCAGTTTAAGAAACCCTGCCTTAGCATTGTTATTTTATAAATAATTTCCCGAGTTATTGCCAAATATATTTCCAATATATTCGCGAATGCGAATGTGAATATTCGTTACATCACTAGTAAGCATTATTCGGGGGGAATACTTTGGGTACTTCTCTATTGGACGCTGGTCTATTGATACAAATGGGCACTTAGTCGATAAAAGGTGCCGGCGACGGCGGCGACGATAAAAGCGCGGCCTCTTACAAAGTGGTTTGTATTTATTTACGTTTCTTTTATTTTATTCGATTTTACGATTGTGCTTAGTTGAAGTTTTCATTTAAAAACAAAACATGAGTGGAAATAAAAAATATGTCTTCCAATAAAAAAAAAGTGAAATAATAAACGTGTTTTCAAAGTTGTAAATGCTCCGGGGTCTAGTGGACCAGGGTAGAAGCCTTCAAAAACGATAAAAAGTGAAAAAAAATTAATAGTAGGATGAAACCTATTAGAAAAGGAGGATAATGCAACAAAAATGAAAGGAAAAATAAATTACGGGCGATCTGAGGTCGGGAAGGGGTAGGGTGTGAGTTTTTAAGGGTAAAAAACGGTCTATCTCGATTTCTGGCAAAACTACAAATCTTATGGAAAAAAGTTAAATGACAAAGTTGTAGGTAATAAGAAGATCTACAACTTTTGTATCTACACTTTTTTAACATAACCTCAAAATTCACGTGAAAAATTCAAAAAACCAGGTTTATGGTTTTTTATTTTTATTTTTCACAAAAAAAATTTTTTGTTCACAAAATTTGGTAAAAACTTACCTTTTTATATCTCAAAGACACTGTAATTTTTTTGATTTAAAATATTTATTTTTTCACCTTATTTTGACTCAGTATCGAAAAATTTTCAATCGAAAAATCTCACGTTACAATTTTAGCTTTTTCAAAAAACTCGGTGGGCTTTTTGTTCGTTGAAATGTCTACTTTCTGACGGTGTAAAAAAATTATAGATTACTATGGTAAATCTTCTAAGAAAATTCAAAAAAACGAAAAGTACTCCATTCGAAATTTATGTACAATTTTGAGCTATTTGTTGTTAAAATTTATACTTTAATTACTCGAAAAACGTAAGATTCCATTTTACATTGATAAACAAAAATTTGTAAATCGAAATATACTGTTATAATTAACAACCAAATAAGTTAATAAAGTTAATATTTAATTGAAAATTCAGTTGCTGTGTCAACAGTACCATCAGTTAATTCAACTAAGAGAGGAGAACGCAGTCGTAGAAAGACCTTAGACAATATTCCAGAGTTCAATTATCAAAACCATACAAAAATACCATTTTTGCAAGAAAAATTTTTATCTAACGAGGAAAACAAAGACAAAATAATAAAATCGCTAATGAAAATATTACAGTCACAAGGATTTTCCTGTAAACAAGCAAAAGAAGATGCTCATACTGACATAATTAAGACTTCGTTAGAAATTGCCGGAGATAATAATAAAACTGTCATTATTGTGGGTCAAGATATTGATCTTTTGGTCTTTTTGAATCTTCAATTAAAATCTAATTAATCATGACATTTATTTTCTGAAGCCAGGTTCTGGAAATGTAAAAGATCTTTTTTTCACTTCTAATAGTTTCGAATATGAATCCTGTCAAAAACATCGTTGCATTTCTGCATTGTTTTTCTGGTTGCGATACAACCTCTGGATTTGCCGGAAAAGGAAAGAAAAGTATCGTGAATTCATTAATAGGCGATAAAAATTTATCAAATTTGGCTAATATTTTTTTTTAAAAGATGCAAACAAAGAAGATATAAAAAAAATGGATTACAATTAATTAAATCTATTGATAAATGTAAAAATTATAATATTACACCAAATCAATTAAGATTTCAAAAATATCAATTTTTCAAAATTAAATCGTCTTTTATATTGGCAAATCTCCCACCCACAGAAGGTGCAGCAGAACAACATTGTTACACGGCATATTATCATCTTCAATTTTGGCTGGGTAACGAACTGACAGCAACAGATTGGGGCTGGAAGCAACATCTACGGGGTATTATGCCCAAATTTATAGAAAAAGAATTAATTCCAGGACATATTGCTGAAAACTATTTGCCGCAGCTGTGAAACTGGATGCAATAGTTTAAAATGTGGCTGCCGAAAACATGGTTTAAAATGGACAAATTTATGTTCAAATTGTCATGGTTCTGAAAAATGCGCCAATGTGGTAGAAGAAACCTACGAGGAAGTTAATGATCTAGACGAAATTGTGGATGAAGAACCAGTGCAAACTAGAAATGATGTTGGAGACGAAGACGATGATGGTCTTGAAGACTTCGAAGATCTAGTAGAATCGGTAAGGTGTGCTGAATCTAACGATGAAGAAATACCATCAAAGAGACAAAAACTGATGGATAAGTGATTAAAATTGAAGACAATGTTTTGATAAATAAAAAGAATAATTTTCTATGACATAAATGTAATGAAAATTTAAGAAATAAACTTTTTTTACTGAAAACAATAGCTACAGTCATACTTTTTAGATTAAATCCCCTTAAAATCCAATCTTTAATATTTAAAACAACTATGTTTTTTGCAATCTTTATGTTTTTTGGATTTGTAGTTTTTTTGTTTATCAATGTAAATGGAATCTGACATTTTTTCGAGTAATTAAAGTATAAATTTTAACAAATAGCTCAAAATTGCACATAAAGATAAAAAAAAATTTCGAATTGGAGTACCTTTCGTTTTTTTGAATTTTCTTAGAAGATTTACCATAGTAATCTATATTTTTTTACACCATCAGAAAGTAGACATTTCAACGAATAAAAAGCCCACCGAGTTTTTTAAAAAAAAGCTAAAATTTTAACGTGAGATTTTTCGATTGAAAATTAGGGTGCTTTTTCGATATTGAGTCAAAATAAGGTGAAAAAATAAATATTTTAAATCAAAAAAATTACAGTGTCTTTGGGATATAAAAAGGTAAGTTTTCACCAAATTTCGTGAAAAAAATTTTTTTTTGTAAAAGATAAAAATAAAAAACCATAAACCTGGTTTTCTGAATTTTTCACGTGAATTTTGAGGTTATGTTAAAAAGTGTAGATACAAAAGTTGTAGATCTTCTTATTACCTATAACTTTGCCTTTTTAACTTTTTTCCATAGGATTTGTAGTTTTGCCAGAAATCGAGATAAACCGTTTTTTACCCTTAAAATCTCACCCCCTACCCCTTCCCGACCTCAGATCGCCCGTAATTTATTTTTCCTTTCATTTTTGTTGCATTATCTTCCTTTTCTAATAGCTTTCATCCTACTATAATTCTTTTTTGGGTTCAAAAATTATCTACCCTGGACTATAGTGAGTTGCTATAATAATTAAATGCGTAGATATTAGAAATTAATCATAAAAGCGATATGGTTTATCGCAATAAAAGAGAACCCTTTCTTACCAAATAATGAAATAATTGAAAGTATATTTTTCTTACGTGTTGTATGTTATAAGTGGTAAGTTTACTTGTTTAGAATAAATTATTTCACATCTTGTTATAAGTCACGGAAATTAATATTCAATATTAAAGTATTCTAAAAAAGTTTCAATACTCTAAAAAGGTAACTTTGGTATTAATTAAACATCGGAACTTCTTTTTTTTTTGACATAACATCCAATTAAGCGCACCAGAAATCTCGTAAAGCACCTAAATCAGAAATATATCTTAAATACATCATTATAGTGATAACTTTAAGAGCCACAGAAATGTTAACATTTAGATAACTTTTCTTAGTCGTCAGATTACGAACATCTAACAGATACCTATAAGATAATTTTGATAGATGTCTTTAACATGAGAAATCTTTATGTTAACATAATGTTAACTTTCTGACAATATTTCCCGATGTCAAGACTCTAAAAAATGTTGACTGTAAGAGCTCTTTAAGAGAACTTCTTGCTGAGCGAAATACAGAAAGTCCCGAATAAAACTTGTAAGGAAAAAATAAGTGATATGAGTTGTAAACACAGTTTAAATTTAATGAAAAGTTTAGAGTGATATTTTGTTGGATATTGAGCATAATGCAGTAAAATGGATGACTTTAAAGATGATTGATAATCACAGTTTATCCTTTATGACGTACATTTTCAGAGACAAGAAAGAATTACTTTTTAATAACCCATCAACGTCCATCCCAATACATAGAAAATTAAAGAGGTTTCAAGTCTACGGGGTTTAATGAATCATGATATGTTTTATTTTCCATCTACAAGATAAATTACATAGCAAAATATTGGCCTCTTAATATATTCCCAATTAGTATAAAATTATAATTACGTCCATTATTCTAACATTAAAACGTAGTTATTACTAATAATTACACAAAATCAATAGACACGTTTACCAAATATTCCAACTTTGTACAAAAAGTGTAAGTGGAAATGCTACATTACGTTTGTCAGTTGATTAATTTACAAAGTGCTGCACATGCTCAAGTAAATACTCCCAACATGCTAATTTTTTGCAATTTTACCTTAATCGAATTCAGTGAGGGATATTTTGGGGGCGTCTTTTTTCTTTCAACAAAATTGTCGGGTACATCGATGGCGCGTTCCTGATTTTCGTCACCGAATGTTACTCCAAGAAGATGATTATATGTTACCTACATAAATAGCCAATAAAAATAAAAATGAAACAAAAACGAACAGTATAAATTAAATTTAATACTATCTAGATGTTAGTGGAAAACAAATATTAAATAATTTGAAGGGTGATATTCCGAGTTATTAGTTTTTACTCTATCTCGATGCTTTTCTTGCTGACGTTTTATGACACTTCTTGGTTAATAGAGGCTAAGAAATTCCACTGTTAATGAGTAATAATGTGATAATGGAAATATCTGGGTATCGTCTTCATGGATGCATGCATCGCGTACGTATGAACGACCCACACTCGATTTTATTTTCATTTGGTTTTAGTAAATAGTTTAGTCAATATTAATTCGGGCTATTTTCTTTCACTTTTTGATAGTGCTTCAGATTAAACAAGAAATATGGGGGAGCAAGGTTTCTGCATCGTGTGATTGCGCAGTCCCTCCACAGCTACCGTGTATCAGTCATAATTAGAGACTGGACTATATGCAATATAAAAAGCTTGAAATATGCATGCAAATATACAAACAAAATGCTTAAAATATGCACCAACAATGTCAAAATACACAACTTTAAATAATAATGCTGTTAATTATTATTTTAGGAAATGAAGGGATCTTAAAAAAAGAAGATTTTTGAAGGCATTTACCAAAAAATAGAAGTTTGAAAGCCGAATTATGGACAACTATTTTAAGAGAAAATATCGAATCTGATAACGAAGGCTTCCACGGCCAGAGTCAGTGCAGGATATACTTCTTCTGGGATTGGACCGTGTCAAAGAACTACTAAAAGTGTTGGACGTTTCGCCCACCATCGTAGGGGGACTCTTCAGGAACAAAGAAAAGAAAAATAAATGAAAAGAGAAATATGAGGGAATATGCAAAAATGAAAGAATGAAATTGGCCTTTTCATCCTTTCATTCTCTTTTCATTTATTTTTCTTTTCTTTGTTCCTGAAGAAGTCCCCTACGATGGTGGGCGAAACGTCGAACTATTTTAGTAGTTCTTTGATACGGTCCAATCCCGGAAGAAGAAAATGTCGAAAACTGAAATACAAATATTGTCCCTTGAAACCAAGAAAGATCATCTCTCTGAAGATGATAGCTTGGCTATCGAAACGTGTGAGAGCAACCTTTGTTGTATTTTTTAATCTTTATTGGTTTCAGGGAACAAGATTTGTATTTCAATTTTTGAAGACAACCAGGGACCAGTCCGTTCTACCATAAAATATCGAAATTTCGAAAAAAAAAGATAAATTTCGAGGAGAAACGCTACATGTTCATAAAGTGGAAATTCTAGGCTAAGGCGGCCAACTATTGAAAAGGGCAATGGGGGACATTTGTCATTTTTTTTTCGTCGACCAAAAAAAAAAGGTCATCACCTTCTGATTCTCTCATAACTTAGAAGGAAAACAAAAACAAACCAAAATATATGTCGTTCCCCTACATATCTTTGAAATATGGTCAGTTCATCGGTGTGATCATCGGTTTGATTCATACTTGCTTAGTCGTTCGTTTTCCGTGCTGCATTGGCATAGGTTGGATTTGGTACTTAGTGATTTGAAAATCTATGAATGAATTCAATATTTAGGAATGCGGGACATCCGGGACATATAAGGCGTTTTGCGGGACTCTTTTATTAATTTTTTTATGCGGGACTGTAACCGCCATTCCGGGACAGTCCCGCAAAATGCGGGACGGTTGGCCGCCTTATTCTAGGCATGGGGATAAAATCGTACTTAAAAAGTATAATAAAAAGTCGATAAAAAGATTAATTGCGAAAAAAAAGTCGTTTGCAGAAATACAAATTTTGTTAGAAACAATGTTAAGAAAAATATTTGAAGAATGACAAAATTCAAGGGACAAAAGGAACTTTTCAGAAATTGGGATTTAATAAAATTTGTAAATAAATGAAAACTCGTCTTTCTTTCAAAGACGAATTTTGAAAGGAAAGTCGAAAAATTAACAATTAAAATCTGGAGAAACAGTTGAAATTTAAACAAAAAATTTAAAACAGAACATTTTTAAATGAATACCGAAAAGTATAGAAGTTTGAGATTAAAACCGAATTTTGGAAAAGCACCTCTTTTAAAAGATCGGAATTTTGAGAAAAACGTATATTTCGAGAAGAAAGTCTAAATTTTCTGTAGGAATTCAAATGCACAAGACCAATAGGTTTGAACATTTATTAGATTCGAAGGTTGGAAACCAAATACCGGTTTCGATCTTGTTAAATCTCGTCAGTTTGGTGTATCCAACTCGAATACTAACAAATATTCCGACAAGTAATTACTAAAGAATTCACGGACGTCAAGTGTGTGACTCTTAGTACTACCACCTATTGGTACATAGAGAAATTACTTCGAATCTAATAAATGTTCAAATCTATTGGTCTGTGCGTTAGAATCCTTGTCTTCTGGGAACTTTTTCCTAGAGAGCAACCGCTTCGCTAGGTGGCAGTGTTTCAACTGTTGGTAGTTCAGCTACCTATGATTCCACTATAAACGCCTGGAGGGCTGCATGAATTTGTAGTCTAGGTCGCATTCTACTTGCATACGATATTGTTGGCGATGGCCATAATTTCTCTATGGACCAATAGGTGGTAGTACTAACCTCTCTCTCTAACCACTCGCTTGACGCCTATGAATGTTTTTGTACTTACTTGTCGGAACATTTGTTAGCATTCGAGTTGGATATACCAAACTGACGAGATCTAACAAGATCGAAACCGGTATTTGGTTTCCAAACTTCGAATCTAATAAATGTTCAAACCTATTGGTCTATGCATTAGAATTCTTGTCTTCTGGGAACTCTCCTAGAGAGCAATCGCTTCGCTAGGTGGCAGTATTTCAACTGTTGGTAGTTCAGCTACCTATGATTCCACTATAAACGCCTGGAGGGCTGCATGAATTTGTAGTCTAGGTTGCATTCTACTTGCATACGACATTGCTGACGATGGCCATAGTTTCTCTATGGACCAATATGTGGTAGAACTGAGAGTCACACGCTTGACGTACGTGAATTCTTTAGTACTTACTTGCCGAAACATTTGTTAGCATTCGAATTGGATATATCAAACTGACGAGATTTAACGAGATCGAACCGGTATTTGGTTTCCAAACTTCGAATCTAATAAAAGTTCAAACCTATTGGTCTGTGCATTAGAATCCTTGTCTTCTGGGAAATTTTTCCTATAGAGCAACCGCTTCACTAGGTGGCAGTGTTGGTAGTTCAGCAGCTACATATCATTCCACTATACCACGCCTGGAGGGGGCTGCATAAATTTGTAGTCTAGTTGCATTCTACTTGCATTTAGGAATTCAGTTAAAATTTCTAGACATTGAGGTTCTAAAGTATCGAAATTTTTAGAAAAATAACGGAATTTCCAAAACGAGATGATATTTCAAGAAAAACAGTTGACATTTTGACGGTCAATGCTCGAAAGTACTATACACGCCTGAAGGGGGCTGCATGAATTTGTAATCTAGTTGCATTCTACTTGCATTTAGGAATTCAGTTAAAATTTCTCTAGACATTGAGATTCTAAAGTATCGAAATTTTTAGAAAAATAAACCTAAAATAACGGAATTTCCAAAACGAGGTGATATTTCAAGAAAAACAGTTGAAATTTTAACGGTCAATGGTCCAAAGGAAGACAATTTTACGAAAATGTTGAATTTTGGGATAAAACGGAAATTTGAGAATGAATAAAACGAATTGAAAATTCCCAAAGAGACGTAATTCGAGCAAAAAGACGAAACTTCAGGAAAAAATTAAAATTTCTCACAGAGAGTTAAATTTGGGAAAAAATAGTCAAATTTTGAAGAATAGTTGTCTACGAAAAATACGAATTTTGAACCCCAATTTTGAGAAAAAGACGAATTTGGAAAAAAGAGTTGAGATTTGAAGGATCATAAAAGTAGAAAATTTTGAAAAGACGCTTTTGAGAAAAATTTAGTCCAGGAAAAGACGAATTTCAGCAAAAAAATCTAAATTTCCAAAAACAAATTTTGACAAAAATAGAAATTTCCAATAAAGGGTCGAAATTTCGAAGAAAAAGACCAATTTTGAAGAAAAAGTCATCATTTCTAGAAATATTAAATAGCGAATTTTGAAATAAATGTGAACATTTCGAGAAAAAGGCAAATCTCAAACAAATAGTCAAAATATCTGAAAGTTCTGTTTCTAGCAGGTAGAAAATTTTAAAAAGAATCTAATCCCCAAAGAGACATATTTCGAGCAAAAAGACGAAACTTCAGGAAAAAAATTAAAATTTCTCACAGAGAGTTAAATTTGGGAAAAAATAGTCAAATTTTGAGAATAGTTGTCTACGAAAAATACGAATTTTGAACCCCAATTTTGAGAAAAAGACGAATTTGGAAAAAAGAGTTGAGATTTGAAGGATCATAAAAGTAGAAAATTTTGAAAAGACGCTTTTGGGACAAAATTAGTCCAGAAAAAGACGAATTTCAGCAAAAAAATCTAAATTTCCAAAAAAAAATTTTGACGAAAATAGAAATTTCCAATAAAGGGTCGAAATTTCGAAGAAAAAGACCAATTTTGAAGAAAAAGTCGTCATTTCTAGAAATATTAAATAGCGAATTTTGAAATAAATGTGAACATTTCGAGAAAAAGGCAAATCTGAAACAAATAGTCAAAATATCTGAAAGTTCTGTTTCTAGCAGGTAGAAAATTTTAAAAAGAATCTAATCCCCAAAGAGACATATTTCGAGCAAAAAGACGAAACTTCAGGAAAAAATTAAAATTTCTCACAGAGAGTTAAATTTGGGAAAAAATAGTCAAATTTTGAGAATAGTTGTCTACGAAAAATACGAATTTTGAACCCCAATTTCGAGAAAAAGACGAATTTGGAAAAAAGAGTTGAGATTTGAAGGATCATAAAAGCAGAAAATTTTGAAAAGACGCTTTCAGGAAAAATGTAGTCCAGAAAAAGACGAATTTCAGCAAAAAAATCAAAATTTCCAAAAAAAAATTTTGACGAAAATAAAAATTTCCAATAAAGGGTCGAAATTTCGAAGAAAAAGACCAATTTTGAAGAAAAAGTCGTCATTTCTACAAATATTAAACACCGAATTTTGAAATAAATGTGAACATTTCGAGAAAAAGGCAAATCTGAAACAAATAGTCAAAATATCTGAAAGTTCTGTTTCTAGCAGGTAGAAAATTTTAAAAAGAATCTAATCCCCAAAGAGACATATTTCGAGCAAAAAGACGAAACTTCAGGAACAAATTAAAATTTCTTACAGAGAGTTAAATTTGGGAAAAAATAGTCAAATTTTGAGAATAGTTGTCTACGAAAAATACGAATTTTGAACCCCAATTTCGAGAAAAAGACGAATTTGGAAAAAAGAGTTGAGATTTGAAGGATCATAAAAGCAGAAAATTTTGAAAAGACGCTTTCAGGAAAAATGTAGTCCAGAAAAAGACGAATTTCAGCAAAGAAATCTAAATTTCCAAAAAAAAATTTTGACGAAAATAGAAATTTCCAATAAAGGGTCGAAATTTCGAAGAAAAAGACCAATTTTGAAGAAAAAGTCGCCATTTCTGGAAATATTAAATAGCGAATTTTGAAATAAATGTGAACATTTCGAGAAAAAGGCAAATCTGAAACAAATAGTCAAAATATCTCAAAGTTCTGTTTCTAGCAGGTAGAAAATTTTAAAAAGAATCTGATCCCCAAAGAGACATATTTTGAGCAAAAAGACGAAACTTCAGGAACAAATTAAAATTTCTTACAGAGAGTTAAATTTGGGAAAAAATAGTCAAATTTTGAGAATAGTTGTCTACAAAAAATACGAATTTTGAACCCCAATTTTGAGAAAAAAGACGAATTTGGAAAAAAGAGTTGAGATTTGAAGGATCATAAAAGTAGAAAATTTTGAAAAGACGCTTTCGGGAAAAATTTAGTCCAGAAAAAGACGAATTTCAGCAAAGAAATCTAAATTTCCAAAAAAAAATTTTGACGAAAATAGAAATTTCCAATAAAGGGTCGAAATTTCGAAGAAAAAGACCAATTTTGAAGAAAAAGTCGCCATTTCTGGAAATATTAAATAGCGAATTTTGAAATAAATGTGAACATTTCGAGAAAAAGGCAAATCTGAAACAAATAGTCAAAATATCTCAAAGTTCTGTTTCTAGCAGGTAGAAAATTTTAAAAAGAATCTGATCCCCAAAGAGACATATTTTGAGCAAAAAGACGAAACTTCAGGAACAAATTAAAATTTCTTACAGAGAGTTAAATTTGGGAAAAAATAGACAAATTTTGTCTACGAAAAATACGAATTTTGAACCCCAATTTTGAGAAAAAGACGAATTTGGAAAAAAGAGTTGAGATTTGAAGGATCATAAAAGCAGAAAATTTTGAAAAGACGCTTTCGGGAAAAATTTAGTCCAGGAAAAGACGAATTTCAGCAAAAAAATCTAAATTTCCAAAAAAAAAAATTTGACGAAAATAGAAATTTCCAATAAGGGGGTCGAAATTTCGAAGAAAAAGACCAATTTTGAAGAAAAAGTCGCCATTTCTGGAAATATTAAATAGCGAATTTTGAAATAAATGTGAACATTTCGAGAAAAAGGCAAATCTGAAACAAATAGTCAAAATATCTCAAAGTTCTGTTTCTAGCAGGTAGAAAATTTTAAAAAGAATCTGATCCCCAAAGAGACATATTTTGAGCAAAAAGACGAAACTTCAGGAACAAATTAAAATTTCTTACAGAGAGTTAAATTTGGGAAAAAATAGTCAAATTTTGAGAATAGCTGTCCTACGAAAAAATACGAATTTTGAACCCCAATTTTCGAGAAAAGAACGAATTTGGAAAAAAGGGTTGAGATTTGAAGGATCATAAAGCAGAAATTTTGAAAAGACGCTTTTGGGACAAATTAGTCCTCAGAAAAAGACGAATTTTCCAGCAAAAAAAATCTAAATTTCCAAAAAAAATTTTGAACCAAAAATAGAGAACTTTCCAATAAAGGGTCGCAAATTTCGAAGAAAAATGGACAATTTGAAGAAAAAGTCGTCATTTCTAGAAATATTAAATAGATGAATTTTGAAATAAATGTGAACATTTCGAGGAAAAAAGGAGCGCAAATCTGAAACAAATAGTCAAAAATATCTGAAGTTCTGGTTTCTAGCAGGTAGAAAATTTAAAAGAATCTAATAGAACATTTGAGAAAATACGAAATTCTTCAAGTAAAAATTTTTCTCATTAAAGGTTAAATTTTGGGAAAGAAGTCAATTTAAGAATAGTTAAGCGAATTTTATGATGATAACACGACATTAAAACAAGACGAACTTTGAAAAGAAAAGAATCAAAATTTCGAGAAACAAGACGAATTCCGAGAAAAAATTAAAACTTTGCATAGAACGTTAAATTTTCAGGATAGAGGTTTATGAAAAGAAAAAGAATTTAAAAAAAAATCGTAAATATTGGGAAAAAGTTGTCGAGGAATACAAATACAATACAACAAAAATGAATTATTGAAATAAAAAACTTGTCCCAAGAAACCAAGAAAGATTAAAAAACACAACAGAGTTTGCTCTGACGCATTTCGATGGCCAAACCATCATCTTCAGAGATTTTCTTCAGTATCTCTCCGAAAATGACAGCTTGGCTGTCGAAACGCGTTAGAGCAACCTCTGCTGTGTTTTTTAATCTTTTTTGTTTTTTTGATGGTCCTTGGTTATCTTCAAAAATTGAAATATAGAACTTGTCCCCTGAAACCAAGAAAGATTAAAAAACACAACAAAGGTTGCTCTAAAGCGTTTCGATAGCCAAGCTATCATCTTCAGAGAGGTACTGAGCCAAGCTATCATCTTCAGAAATATACTGAGCCAAGCTATTAGCTTTAGAGAGATACTGAGCCAAGCTGTCATCTTCAGAGAGATACTATCTCTCTGAAGATGATAGCTTGCCGTTTCGACAGCCCCAGCTGTCATCTTCAGAGAGAAACTAGCTTCTCTCTTAAAAAACTAACAAACTTTTCTCATGGCTGTCGAAACGCGTTAGAGCAACCTTTGTTGTGTGTTTTTAATCTTTCTTGGTTTCAGTGGACAAGTTCTATATTTCAATCTTTTTGTCCCCTGAAACCAAGAAATATTTTTCTTGATTCCAGGGCACAATATTTCTTTTTGGTTGTGATCTTCAAAATTTTCAACCTTATAAGCTTTTGCTAGAGTAAAGTAGGATTAACTGTTACGTTTTTAAAGAGTGGAATAATGGAGAAATCGGTGATAAAATAAAACATAAAGCATTTTGAAATGGAAAATTTTATGGTATTACTTCCTTATTTCTTATCATTAACAGTTTCATTTGTTTTATTGAGCGATATCGAACCATATTCATAAAATAGGTTGCATTTGCTCTCAATGAACAGCAAGTAATTCCATTATATTTCTTCATGTAAAACGTTTTCATTGTGATAAAATGTAGGTGAATTTGATAGTGCAATCTAATTTAAAATAGGTTTTTACATTTGCTATATTGATTCAACTACTAATGGATCCTAATGCACAGACCAATAGGTCTGAACATTAATAAGATTCGAAGTTTAAGATCGTCGAATATAATAAATGTTCAACCTATTGTCTCTGCATTAGAACCTTGTCTTCTGGAACTTTCCTAGAGAGCAACCGGCTTCGCTAGGTGACAGTGTTTTCAACTGTTGGTAGTTCAGCTACCTATGATCATACACTAATAAACGCCTGGAGGGCCGCATGAATTTGTAGTCTAGTTTGCTTCTATTGCATAACGACCATTGCCGATTTCTAGACATTGAGATTCTAAAGTATCGAAATTTTTAGAAAAATAACGGAATTTCCAAAACGAGGTGATATTTCAAGAAAAACAGTTGACATTTTGACGGTCAATGCTTCGAAAGCACTATACACGCCTGAAGGGGGCTGCATGAATTTGTAGTCTAGTTGCCATTTTACTTGCATTTAGGAATTCAGTTAAAATATCTCTAGACATTGAGATTCTAAAGTATCGAAATTTTTAGAAAAATAAACCTAAAATTACGGAATTTCCAAAACAAGGTGATATTTCAAGAAAAACAGTTGAAATTTTAACGGTCAATGGTCGAAAGAAAGACAATTTTACGAAAATGTTGAATTTTGGGATTTAAAACGGAAATTTGAGATGAATAAAAACGAATTGCAAATTCCCAAAGAGACGTAATTCGAGCAAAAAGACCGAAAACTTCAGGAAAAAATTAAAATTTCTCACAGAGAGTTAAATTTGGGAAAAAATAGTCAAATTTTGAGAATAGCTGTCTACGAAAAATACGAATTTGAACCCCAATTTGAGAAAAAGACGAATTTGGAAAAAAGGGTTGAGATTTGAAGGATCATAAAGTAGAAAATTTTGAAAAAGACGCTTTTGGGAAAAATTTGGTCCAGGAAAACACGAATTTCAGCAAAAAATCTAAATTTCCAAAAACAATTTTAACAAAAATAGACATTTCCAATAAAGGGTCGAAATTTCGAAGAAAAAGACCAATTTGAAGAAACAGTCATCATTTCTAGAAATATTAAATAGCGAATTTTGAAATAATGTGAACATTTCGAGAGAAAAAGGCAAATCTCAAACAAATAGTCAAAATATCTGAAAGTTCTGTTTCTAGCAGGTAGAAAATTTTTAAAAAGAATCTAATCCCCAAGAGACATATTTCGAGCAAAAGACGAAACTTCAGGAAAAAATTAAAATTTCTCACAGAGAGTTAAATTTGGGAAAAAATAGTCAAATTTTGAGAATAGTGTCTACAAAAAATACGAATTTTGAACCCCAATTTTGAGAAAAAGACGAATTTGGAAAAAAGAGTTGAGATTTGAAGGATCATAAAAGTAGAAAATTTTGAAAAGACGCTTTCGGGAAAAATTTAGTCCAGAAAAGACGAATTTCAGCAAAGAAATCTAAAATTTCCAAAAAAATTTTGACGAAAATAGAAATTTCCAATAAAGGGTCGAAATTTCGAAGAAAAAGACCAATTTTGAAGAAAAAGTCGCCATTTCTGGAAATATTAAATAGCGAATTTTGAAATAAATGTGAACATTTCGAGAAAAAGGCAAATCTGAAACAAATAGTCAAAATATCTCAAAGTTCTGTTTCTAGCAGGTAGAAAATTTTAAAAAGAATCTGATCCCCAAAGAGACATATTTTGAGCAAAAAGACGAAACTTCAGGAACAAATTAAAATTTCTTACAGAGAGTTAAATTTGGGAAAAAATAGTCAAATTTTGAGAATAGTTGTCTACGAAAAATACGAATTTTGAACCCAATTTTGAGAAAAAGACGAATTTGGAAAAAAGAGTTGAGATTTGAAGGATCATAAAAGTAGAAAATTTTGAAAAGACGCTTTCGGGAAAATTTAGTCCAGAAAAAGACGAATTTCAGCAAAGAAATCTAAATTTCCAAAAAAAATTTTGACGAAAATAGAAATTTCCAATAAAGGGTCGAAATTTCGAAGAAAAAGACCAATTTTGAAGAAAAAGTCGCCATTTCTGGAAATATTAAATAGCGAATTTTGAAATAAATGTGAACATTTCGAGAAAAAGGCAAATCTGAAAACAAATAGTCAAAATATCTCAAAGTTCTGTTTCTAGCAGGTAGAAAATTTTAAAAAGAATCTGATCCCCAAAGAGACATATTTTGAGCAAAAGACGAAACTTCAGGAACAAATTAAAATTTCTTACAGAGAGTTAAATTTGGGAAAAAATAGTCAAATTTTGAGAATAGTTGTCTACGAAAAATACGAATTTTGAACCCAATTTTGAGGAAAAAGACGAATTTGGAAAAAAGAGTTGAGATTTGAAGGATCATAAAAGCAGAAAATTTTGAAAAGACGCTTTCGGGAAAAATTTAGTCCAGAAAAAGACGAATTTCAGCAAAGAAATCTAAATTTCCAAAAAAAAATTTTGACGAAAATAGAAATTTCCAATAAAGGGTCGAAATTTCGAAGAAAAAGACCAATTTTGAAGAAAAAGTCGTCATTTCTAGAAATATTAAATAGCGAATTTTGAAATAAATGTGAACATTTCGAGAAAAAGGCAAATCTCAAACAAATAGTCAAAATATCTGAAAGTTCTGTTTCTAGCAGGTAGAAAATTTTAAAAAGAATCTGATCCCTAAAGAGACATATTTGGAGCAAAAAGACGAAACTTCAGGAACAAATTAAAATTTCTCACAGAGAGTTAAATTTGGGAAAAAATAGTCAAATTTTGAGAATAGTTGTCTACGAAAAATACGAATTTTGAACCCCAATTTTGAGAAAAAGACGAATTTGGAAAAAAGAGTTGAGATTTGAAGGATCATAAAAGTAGAAAATTTTGAAAAGAAGCTTTTGGGAAAAATGTAGTCCAGAAAAAGACGAATTTCAGCAAAAAATCTAAATTTCCAAAAACAAATTTCGACAAACATAGAAATTTCCAATAAAGGGTCGAAATTTCGAAGAAAAAGACCAATTTTGAAGAAAAAGTCGTCATTTCTAGAAATATTAAATAGCGAATTTTGAAATAAATGTGAACATTTCGAGAAAAAGGCAAATCTGAAACAAATAGTCAAAATATCTGAAAGTTCTGTTTCTAGCAGGTAGAAAATTTTAAAAAGAACCTAAACCCCAAAGAGACACATTTCGAGCAAAAAGACGAAACTTCAGGAAAAAATTAAAATTTCTCACAGAGAGTTAAATTTGGGAAAAAATAGTCAAATTTTGAGAATAGTTGCCTACGAAAAATACGAATTTTGAACCCCAATTTTGAGAAAAAGACGAATTTGGAAAAAAGGGTTGAGATTTGAAGGATCATAAAAGCAGAAAATTTTGAAAAGACGCTTTTGGGAAAAATTAGTCCAGAAAAAGACGAATTTCAGCAAAAAAAATCTAAATTTCCAAAAAAAATTTTGACAAAAATAGAAATTTCCAACAAAGGGTCGAAATTTCGAAGAAAAAGACCAATTTTGAAGAAAAAGTCGTCATTTCTAGAAATATTAAATAGCGAATTTTGAAATAAATGTGAACATTTCGAGAAAAAGGCAAATCTGAAACAAATAGTCAAAATATCTGAAAGTTCTGTTTCTAGCAGGTAGAAAATTTTAAAAAGAATCTAATCCCCAAAGAGACATATTTCGAGCAAAAAGACGAAACTTCAGGAAAAAATTAAAATTTCTTACAGAGAGTTAAATTTGGGAAAAAATAGTCAAATTTTGAGAATAGCTGTCTACGAAAAATACGAATTTTGAACCCCAATTTTGAGAAAAAGACGAATTTGGAAAAAAGAGTTGAGATTTGAAGGATCATAAAAGTAGAAAATTTTGAAAAGACGCTTTTGGACAAAATTAGTCCAGAAAAAGACGAATTTCAGCAAAAAAATCTAAATTTCCAAAAACAAATTTTGACAAAAATAGAAATTTCCAATAAAGGGTCGAAATTTCGAAGAAAAAGACCAATTTTGACGAAAAAGTCGTCATTTCTAGAAATATTAAATAGCGAATTTTGAAATAAATGTGAACATTTCGAGAAAAAGGCAAATCTCAAACAAATAGTCAAAATATCTGAAAGTTCTGTTTCTAGCAGGTAGAAAATTTTAAAAAGAATCTAATCCCCAAAGAGACATATTTCGAGCAAAAAGACGAAACTTCAGGAAAAAATTAAAATTTCTCACAGAGAGTTAAATTTGGGAAAAAATAGTCAAATTTTGAGAATAGTTGTCTACGAAAAATACGAATTTTGAACCCCAATTTTGAGAAAAAGACGAATTTGGAAAAAAGAGTTGAGATTTGAAGGATCATAAAAGTAGAAAATTTTGAAAAGACGCTTTTGGACAAAATTAGTCCAGAAAAAGACGAATTTCAGCAAAAAAATCTAAATTTCCAAAAACAAATTTTAACAAAAATAGACATTTCCAATAAAGGGTCGAAATTTCGAAGGAAAAGACCAATTTTGACGAAAAAGTCGTCATTTCTAGAAATATTAAATAGCGAATTTTGAAATAAATGTGAACATTTCGAGAAAAAGGCAAATCTGAAACAAATAGTCAAAATATCTGAAAGTTTTGTTTCTAGCAGGTAGAAAATTTCAAAAAGAACCTAATTTTAAGAAAAATAACGAAATTTCAAGTAAAAATTTTTACATTGAAAGGGAAAATTTTGGGAGGAAGTCAAATTTTAAGAAAGAAGCCAAGTTTTATGAATAACAGCGACATTAAAACAAGACGAACTTTGAAAAGAAAAGAATCAAAATTTCGAGAAACAAGACGAATTCCGAGAAAAAATTAAAATTTTGCATAGAACGTCAAATTTTCAGGATAGAGGTTTATGAAAAGAAAAAGAATTTTAAAAAAAATCGTAAATATTGGGAAAAAGTTGTCGAGGAATACAAATACAATACAACAAAAATGAATTATTGAAATAAAAATCTTGTCCTCTGAAACCAAGAAAGATTAAAAAACACAACAGAGCTTGCTCTGACGCATTTCGATGGCCAAACCATCATCTTCAGAGATTTTCTTCAGTATCTCTCTAAAAATGACAGCTTGGCTTGGCTTGGCTGTCGACGAGTTGGAGCAACCTCTGCTGTATTTTTTAATCTTTTTTGTTTTTTTGATGAAACGGAGTGGTCCTTGGTTATCTTCAAATATTGAAATATAGAACTTGTCCCCTGAGACCAAGAAAGATTAAAAAACACAACAGAGGTTGCTCTAACGCGTTTCGATAGCCAAGCTATCATCTTCAGAGAGGTACTGAGCCAAGCTATCATCTTCAGAAATATACTGAGCCAAGCTATTAGCTTTAGAGAGATACTGAGCCAAGCTGTCATCTTCAGAGAGATACTATCTCTCTGAAGATGATAGCTTGCCGTTTCGACAGCCCCAGCTGTCATCTTCAGAGAGAAACTAGCTTCTCTCTTAAAAAACTAACAAACTTTTCTCATGGCTGTCGAAACGCGTTAGAGCAACCTTTGTTGTGTGTTTTTAATCTTTCTTGGTTTCAGTGGACAAGTTCTATATTTTAATCTTTTTTGTCCCCTGAAACTAAGAAATATTTTTCTTGGTTCCAGGGCACAATATTTCTTTTTGGTTGTGATCTTCAAAATTTTCAACCTTATAAGCTTTTGCTAGAGTAAAGTAGGATTAACTGTTACGTTTTTAAAGAGTGGAATAATGGAGAAATCGGTGATAAAATAAAACATAAAGCATTTTGAAATGGAAAATTTTATGGTATTACTTCCTTATTTCTTATCATTACAGTTTCATTTGTTTTATTGAGCGATATCGAACCAATAATTCATAAAATAGGTTGCATTTGCTCTCAATGAACAGCAAGTAATTCCATTATATTTCTTCATGTAAACGTTTCATTGTGATAAAATGTAGTGAATTTGATAGTGCATCTAATTTAAAATAGGTTTTTACATTTGCTATATTGATTCAACTACTAATGGATCCTAATGCACAGACCAATAGGTCTGAACATTAATAAGATTCGAAGTTTAAGATCGTCGAATCTAATAAATGTTCAAACCTATTGGTCTCTGCATTAGAAACCTTGTCTTCTGGAAACTTTCCTAGAGAGCAACCGCTTCGCTAGGTGGCAGTGTTTCAACTGTTGGTAGTTCAGCTACCTATGATTACACTATAAACGCCTGGAGGGCCGCATGAATTTGTAGTCTAGGTTGCATTCTACTTGCATACGACATTGTTGGCGATGGCCATACTTTCTCTATGGACCAACAGTTGGTAGTACTAAGAGTCACACGCTTGACGTCCGTGAATTCTTTAGTACTTACTTGTCGGAACATTTGTTAGCATTTGAGTTGGATATACCAAACTGAAGAGATCTAACAATATCGAAACCAGGATTTGGTTCCAAACTTTGAAACTAACAAATGTTCAAACCTATTGGTCTGTGCCAGAGACTAAATAGACTGAACGTTTCAATGTTGTCTCATGCGTACAGTTGAAGCTAAAATCCGGGGAAGTGGGGAGGTGCATTCCACTACTCTTTGATATGGTCGGATTAACTAAAATTTATAAATACGAAACTTGCCGCGTAACGGTTCTAACGATTTAGATGAAACTTTAGAATTAGGGGCTGTTGGACCAATAGGATAATTTTTATAAGTGCTTTTTGGTAAAAGTTCACGAGAACTATTTTCAAAGACATCTTGGTTTAATAGTAAAATAATTTTCTTTCAATACGCGACGCCTGTGTACAATATTGTTAAGCCGGTGCTGTAAACACGTCATGATTGCAGTGAAATGGCGACGCGCGCACGCCGATAATTGAATATTTATATATTTTATTTTTACCTACCCAAAGAATGAAACTCTTGATTTTCCTTCACTAATGTGTTCACTGAGGTTTCAACAATGATCCACAATACACTTCCCCATATTTACAGCCCATTTTCTTTAAAAAAAACCGATGTTATCTTCGCAAAGGTCTGTCAAATAATAAGAGGGCATTGCGAGCTAGATGGAGCTAGGCTTTCGCCAGGCTTTCAACTGGCTTCACTGCTTACCGTGTTAGGTTCAGTCTATTTAGTCTCTGGTTCAAACCTATTGGATTGTGCATTAGAATCCTCGTCGTCTGGGAACTTTTTCCTAGAGAGCAACCGCTTCGCTAGGTGGCAGTGTTTCAATTGTTGATAGTTCAGCTACCTATGATTCGCGCTATACACGTCTAGAGGGCTGCATGAATTTGTAGTCTAGGTTGCATTCTACTTGCATACTAATGGATCATACAAAAGCTAAATACGTAAATACAAAAATCCCACAATTTCAATTATTTCTTTTTGTTTTGAAGTGTCATAAGGTCGTTTAAAGCTTATAAATGTTTCAATAAATAATGTATTACAATTTCACAACTAAACTAATTCGGTAATATCGTGAGCTACGTACCTGTACTATAGGTTTTGGGGGTGGATATCTCGGCGGCGTTTTGTTTCTGGCAATGAACGTGTCTGGTACGTCGACTGCCATTTCTCGATGAGGTCCATTGTCTCCGGATAACATCATCACCATGTTGTTGTAGTCAAGGTTGTCATCGAGTTCATCTGGTGGTTTCTTCACTTGGTCGAGGTCACCATCCAGTACAACTATGCTGCTGCCGGATCTTCTCCGTGGCCTGCAATCAAATTCCAACGCTAATCACAATTCATAAAAATATTTGATAAGGCGTTTTTTTTGTCCGGTTTTCTAAAAAGCTTATGCAACTGGTGCGTCGTTTAAAAATTTCTGTGTTAGAGAATTATTAATAAAGCTTTTATTTCCGACAGTAGTGGAAATTTAACGTTAGGCGTTGTGGCCATATATTACTGAAATATGGCTTCCGCAGCAGCGCAGATATAATGTATTATTCATTACATTTTCTGGCAAGAGAAATGAACTGCAGCAGATATGTTCGTATTCGTACGAATAAACGGTTAACGACTGCCGGAAGTAACTTACAGTTTATGTGTGAAAGTACAGATCGCATTATTTGCAGTAAAAATATAAAGTGGTATAACTGAAGTAAATGATAAAATAAATGTAGCTTAAATAAGTACTAAGTATAATATAAAGTTTAAGGGCGCGTTTAGATTAGACACTTTATTTCGTACATTTCTCTCTGACATAAGTGTCAACTATCCGAGTTATCCGAGACTTATCTACACACAGCTGGGAGGATGTAGCTTCTCTCAGGATAGTTAATACACCACGCTTTGCGTCGTTTCGTTTTGCATTTTTTCGAAGTTGCGTCGCTGCTTAATTAGTACTAATTTTCACTGTGCGTCGTTAGATTATCGAGGCTGCGTTGTTTTGGGTTCGAGTCTTTAATTTTACTTTTGAAATTTTTCGAAATTTTCTTTTTTTTCTAAAAGATGGCACCACTTCTGTTTCTAATTGCGCCATGCCGTCAAAACTCGGGGATTCCCTTTCTAACCGAAAATCAACGCAATTTTAATACAGTTTTATTTTCACTTTGTTTTGCTAATTCAGTTCAGTTTCAATTATGTAGTGTGTTGTGCTTTTTGTAACGTTTCAATTAGTGTGTTGCGCTCTTTTTAAAAGAGAATAATAATTTTTTATAAATTTTTACGGATTGTTTCTGGTTACAAAAAAGGTAAATATTTTTCCAATTTATTTATTGGCTGAGTTATATTCTTTTTTTTACATACACTTGTAATTTTTTTAGCCAAATGAGTGCAAAGGGCGCTGCTGGTAGAAGTACCAAAAATAAAAAATAAACTATCAACTTGGAGACAAAATTAGATATTCTGCGACGATTTGATACTGGAGAGAAGGCTGTGGAGATAGCAAAACCTGTTGGTCTGGCTGCAACAACTCTCAGAACTATTAGAGATCGAGATGGGGATAAAGTAAGAGAGGCTGCAACATCATTAGATGCTAAAACGATGACCCTTACAAGGAGTGCTTTGATGATCAAAATAGAGTCCTTGCTTTCTATTTGGATTGAAAATCAAGTTGCGCAGAGAATACTATTAAGTAAAATCGTAATTCAGACGAAAGCAAAAAGCTTATTTGATGACATAAAAAGTAAAGCAGTATCCAACGATAATGTTAGTGGTAGTAATACAGACAGGAATGAAACATTTGAAGCTAGTCACGGCTGGTTTGAGAGATTCAAGGTTCGAGTAAATCTGCACAATATTGCTCTTAAAGGCGAAGCAGCTAGCGCTGATTTAACTGCTGCAGAAGGCTACCCGACAGAGTTAAAAGCATTAATTCATGAAGGTGGCTATGAAACAAGTCTTTAATGTTGACGAGACTGGGTTATTTTGGAAACGTCTAACAGAACTCTCATATCTAAAAGAGAAAAATCTGCGCCAGGATTTAAAGCTAGCAAGGATAGACCGACTCTTCTTCTTGGTGGTTATGCAAATGGTGATTTCAAATTTAAACCATTTCTCATTTATCAATCAGAAAATCCAAGAGCTATGAAAGGTTGTTCAAAGAATCTGCTTCCAGTCCACTGACGAGCAAACAAAAAAGCATGGATGACATCATTATTTCAAAACTAGGTTTCAGCTTGTGCTATTCCAGAAATTAAAGCTTATTGCAACAAGGAAAACTTCAAGGCTTTGGTCCTAGTAGACAATGCTCCTGGCCACCCAGTTTATGTTGATGAGTTGTCAGAAAACGTGAATTTTGTATTTTTGGCGCCTAATACGACACCAGTTATACAGCCGATGGATCAGGGAGTAATATCGACTTTTAAAAGTTATTATTATTATTAGCAATTACCTTCGAGGAACATTTAAATTTTTTTTAAGTGAGACTGATAGACAAGATAAGCCTACCATGCTAGAGTTTTGGAAAAAGTTCAACATTATGAAAGCCATAGAAATTATTTCCGATTCGTGGGAGGAGATTAAACCATCTTCCATGAATGGTGTTTGGCGCAAAATATGGCCTGAATGTATTCACCGAATATGGCGCTGCAGAAGTTGATGGTACACCAGCTGTTCGCCATGAAATTTCTAATTTAGCTAGAGAGTCTAATTTTGAAGGTATGGAGGAGACTGACAAATGAATTGTTAACCTGGCACAACCAAGAATTCTCTAATGAAGAACTATTGCAACTGGAATTGCGATTTGCTAATGAAGAAGATGACAGTGACCGTTCAATAGAAATCTCCGAAGCAAAAAAATTAACCTCCAAACAAATTTCCAAAGCGAAGTGTTTGATTAACGAAGCTATGGAGATTTTTTTAAAAAACGATCTTGACAAGAGAAGGAGTTTTAAAGTGTCCCAGGGGGTAGCTACGAATATCAATTGCTACAAGGAAATTTATTTTACGTTGAAAAAAAAAGCTGATCACCAAACATTGGACCAATTTTTTGTGAAAGAAAGCCGACCTACGACAACAGCCACTATGGACTCATCAGACAGTGATTAATTTTATTTTTCATAAATTAATTGAATAGTTTATTTTGTTTTAATTAAATACGTTTTTTTTTTTGTTTTTTGTATGTAGGTAGAACTATTGCAACTGGAATTGCAACTTGCTAATAAAGAAGATGACAGTGACCGTTCAATAGAAATCTCCGAAGAAAAAAATTTAACCTCCAAACAAATTTCCAAAGCGAAGTGTTTGATTAACGAAGCTATGGAGATTTTTTTAAAAAAGGATCCTGACAGCGGAAGGAGTTTTAAAGTGTCCCAGGCGGTAGCTACGAATATCAATTGCTACAAGGAAATTTATTTTACGTTGAAAAAAAAAGCTGTTCAGCAAACATTGGACCAATTTTTTGTGAAAGAAAGCCGATTTACGACAACAGCCACTATGGACTCATCAGAGAGTGATTAATTTTAATTTTGTTTTTCATAAATTAATTGAATAGTTTATTTTGTTTTAATTGAATACGTTTTTTTTTGTTTTTTGTATGTATGTAATAAAATTTTATATTATTTTTGTTTTTGAATTGTTTACTTTGTTCAATTTTCTTTTTAAAAAGTAGTATTTTCGTAACCCTGGAACCTATCTTTGATCTTTGGTTGGTTTGGATGGTTTGCTATAGAAAATCTTAATTTATTTTGCGTCATTTCAATTTGCGTCGTGTTTTTTTAGAACGTAACCCCGACGCAAAATGAGGTATTGGTGTACTTATGTCAGAGGGAAAATATAATTTATGTTAGAGAGAAATGTACGAAATAAATTGTCTAGTGTGAACGTACCCTCGGTATAGTTGACATTTATGTCAAAGAGAAATATACGGAATAAAGTGTCTAATGTAAACGCACCCTAATAGCTATTTAGTTCTGCAAACTATTACTAAGGTATTTGAATTGATACAATTAGAATTTATAATGGCGAAGAGTCAAATTTTTTCTTTGGCATTTTCCGATAATAGAGCAATGAGAATGTAATTTTTTTTTAAACTGGACTTTTGAATTTTTAAATTTTCGATCCTTTTCCAAATTTTCAATCTTTTTCAAAATTTTCGATCTATTTCAAAATTTCATCATTTTCTTTCGCAAAATTATAATATTTTTATTGAAAATTTATATTAATAATTTCGACTGTTTTTTTAATGACAACCATTTTTCAAAATTTCGACCTTTTTGCAAAGTTTCGATTTTTTGAAATGGAGGCATTTTATAAAATGTCGACTTTTTTCACATTTTCGACTATTTTTGTTTTTTTAAAATTTGGCTACCTTTTAATTTTCAAAATTCTTTTAAAATTTCAATCTTTTTAAATCTTGACGTTTTGTGAAAAGTTTAACATTTTTTCAAAATTTTAATTTTGTTGACCTAAAATTTCAATCTTTTTTAAAAAAATCTTCAACTTTGGTTCACAATTTTAATCACCAAAAATTTAAACTTTTAACTTCTCAATATTTCGACTTTTGAAAACCTCGATCTATCTGACAATTTTTGATTCGTTTTCAATATTCCGACTTCGCTAATTTTGGTTTTTATTGATAATTTGGGTGAAAATTTCCCAATTATTCAAAATTTAAACTTTTTTAAAATTTTCAATTATTTTAAAACTCCATAATAATTCACAAATCTTTTGAATGTGTCTACTTTTTTAAAGTTTTGATATTTTTTTTAATTTCGACCTATTTGTTTGAAAATTTCTTCATTGTTAGAATGTTGACTTCTTTTGGAAATTTGAAAGTTTTAAAAAATGTTTGCCTTATCCTTAAATTTTTTATATAATTCGGATATTTCTCAAAATTTAGAGAAATCAAAGTGTCAAAAAATTTCGACTATTTTTTTGAACATTTTCTTAAATCTGCACTTTTTTAAAATTTTCGACTTTTTCTTGAGTCCCACTTTGTTGAAAATTTCGATTTTTTCAAATATTCGAGTTTCCAAAATTTTAGCCATTTTCCAAAATTAAATTTTTTTGAAAAACTTAAAAATTTCAACTATTTTTTTAATTTAAACTATTTTCAAAATTTCGACATTCTTTACAAACTGACGATATTTTATTTGAAAATTTTGCTTTTTCTCTTAAGTGAGACATTTCTTAAAAACGTATTTTGAAATTTTCGACTAATTCGTAAAATTTCGAATTTTTCTAAAAATTTCGTCTCCATTTCCAAACGTCGACTTTTTGTTCAGAATTTCGACTCTTTTTAAAAACTTGACTTTTTTTTAAAGGTTCGAACTTTTTCCAAAACAAGATTTATAATTTTTTTTCAACATTCCCAATTAAATCTTCAATTTAAAAAAAAGTGAGTTTTTATTTTAAATTTGAGCTACTCAAAATTTCGACTTTTTCCAAAATTTTACCTTTTCAAAATTTCAACCTTTTTAATAATTACGAATTTTTGGACTATTTTGAGTTTTCCCAATATTCAAAAATTCAGCTTCTTTGAAAATTTAATTAAAAATTCTGCAATTTACTTTAAATGTCCATATTTTCCAACAATTTTGCCCTTTTCCATTCGGATTTTTTAAACTATATCAATTTCTCAAAATTGGCACAGCCACGTTTTTATTACTTTTGTACTATTTCGATTTTAAATTCGAAATTTTAACATTGATCTCGAAATTTCAAATTCTTTACTCTTGTTCTGCTACAAATGAGTGTCTTTTTCAAAATTTTGACCATTTCTTAAATTTACTTTATTATTATTTATTTCATAATTTCCTAATTCCAAATAATTCAAATACACACTTTCAGGTTTTACTTTTTTTGCTCAGATTTCGATTATAAACATGCAAATTAATGAAAAACAATATTGAATTTTATGGTTTCTGTTCTATCATGCTAACCTTTTAGTTGCGTAATTTTGTAGTTTTATTTGTGTTATATGGTATATACTTGACAATTTTCAGTTTGAAATAAAAATTATATTGTTTTCCGTTTCTACTAGAATCTTATATATTTTTAGTCGCAATTAAAATGTTTATTTATGCAATATGGTGGTTGAATTTTGATCTTGGTTTCCTATAAATATTGTAACGCAATGTAAATAGGTGGAATAGAATTTAGAATAGAATTGTAGAATTTAGTAAATAAAAAAAGTTTCTAGAAGGATCTGATAAGGGGAAATATATACGATAACGAAACAAACGGCAGATAAGCGTTCCAGAAATTTCGGCAAACGATAAGCCTTATCTGCCGAAAAATTCTAGAAGCCGGGAGCCAAAACTATAAAAGGCGGTCAGCTTTCCCTCAAGGGAGTTAGTTAGAGTCAGTCAGTGTAATTAGTGAGTTAATAGTTATCGTTCAGTTGTAGTGATCCGAGTTTAGTTTGGTAATAAAGTGGGTATTATTCAATGTATTAATCAATTCGAACCAATAAGCCCGTAATACTATTAATTTTTTTATATTATTCAATTTTGAATTGAGTCTCACATGACCTTGAGATTTCTTGAAATTTTTACCTGTGGCGCTACTCAAGCATGTAAAAAGGGGGTTGGGTGGGAATGGAAGTGCCCCCCGCCGAAAAACCTTTCTGGATCCGTGCCTGTACGGAATAAAGTGTCTAATGTAAACGCACCCTAACAGCTACTGCAATCTATTACTAAGACATTTGAATTAATAGGATTATAATGGCGAAGAGTCGAGTTTTTTCTTTGGCATTTTCCGATAATAGAGCAAACCATCGATGGTGTGCAATATGTGGCGATGCTGACATTATAATAGTACAGCAGTCAGAGACTAACAGCAGCAATATCATTTCAATTTCAGAATTTGACGTTTCATAAATATTTTAAGGTTTTAAGTGTAGCAAGATTTTATCCTTATAAGTAAAGAACAAATAGGTGATGTGACATCTGTCGGTCATACCTGATATCACTAATGTTATTTAATGTCATCCTTATCCTGTAAGATGTACTGGATTTATTTGCTGTTATTTTTACCTAACCGCACACCGACTTGCAAATTCATTTTTGAAGGTGGAAATTTGATTAAAGCAGCTCAGATTTCACAATGTTTTTAGAGATATGCATTACAAGTATAATAATTAAGCATGTTTTTATACGTGTTACCGCAATTTATGCACTCAAACACGGTTAAAAATAAAAACAAATAGTGTTTGCCTTCTTCGAAAGCAAACAATCAAACAATAGCGTACTTACTTTATCTTTTAAGAAATAATAAATTTCTCTACGAGTGTGCACGAACAAATGCATCATTCCATTAGTAATTTAGTTATCAGTCAACCAACTGCAGTGAAAACGTTACAAGGTATCAGTTAGCTTTAGAACACCTTAAATTTAATCTGCAGACGAATGCAGTATAAATTACGCCAGAGACAATTACGCTTATCATTTTAATGGAAGAAAGTTGTACGTAAAATTGAGTTAAAATTTCACCTAAAGCTCGCTTAATAGCGTCATTGTACTTACAAAACGATAATGGTATACAAACTGATGATTTTCGAGTTTTCTCGTCTTATTATTTTTTTCTCCTACTTAATACGGAAAAGAACATTTAATTCAGACTAAAGATGGGCCAACCCGGAAATATTTCAAACCGAGTTAACTGGTTTGAGAATTCCCGCAAATCGGTTTCAAACCGAGTTACCCGAACCGATTTGGCACAATTTTAAATAGCGTTGACCCAATTTGGTAAATCGAGTTAGCTGGTTATTCCTCTAGCAACAGTTCTGAAATAAAGTCGTTTAGCCTTTTAGACCCCTCAGCACTGCGACCCAATAGGATCTTTTGTGCGGAGTCTAATTTTTTAATGATTGTCCAAGATGTTTAGACTCTTTACAAAGTCTGTTATCTTTTTAGAAGCTGTTTCTCTTATTTCTTGGGGTGTCAGGGTCACCCTTTCAAGAAATTTGAGCCTTTTACAAAACTGAACCATGCATTCGCACGTGTTCTGTTGTTGCTGCGTTACAGAATCTGCAGTTTTTATCATCCACTTTTCCCATCTTCTTAAGATGATACTTTACTGGCAAGTGTCTTGTAAAAAGTCCCGTTATTATTCTTAAGTCGTTCTTAAGACTTTTTTTTTGAGATAGTGCTGAACTTTTTTGACTGTCTTAGGCCTGGAGTTTTTTTCCAATATGACAGCCTCTTCTAAGTATCTATTTCATTTTTTACGTAGCTTGTTGTAAGACCACAGAATGGTTCTGGGCCAAAGAGAGGGGTTCTGGGCCAAAGAGAGTGGTTCTGGACCAAAGAGAGGTGTGATTGAGGCCTATTTTGCGAGTCTATCTGCCTCTTAGTTCCCTTCTATGCCTTGATGCCCTGGAACTCACATCAAAGTTACTTTGTTGTTTGCAGCCAGTTGCCTTAGGAATTGTTTGCATTCCCAGGCCATTTTTGACTCGGTTCTGTACGACTTTAGAGTCTTTAATGCAACCTAGCTATCCGAAACGATGTAAACCTAACAGGTCATTCAATAAGTCCATAGGATAACTAAGAAAAAAACAAAATTTTGACACATCTCGATTTTATTATTCAACATAGTTGCCTTCGAGGGCGATACAACGAGTATAGCAATTTTCCAACTTTTCGATACCACTTTTATAGTACGATTTCTCTTTCTTGTCAAAATAGGTCTGAGTCTCAGCGATTACCTCATCATTGGAGTTAAATTTCTTTCCAACAAGCATTCTCTTAAGATCTGAAAGCAGGAAAAAGTTCGCTGGGGGCTAAATCTGGAGATTTGGGTGGGTGAGCAATTCAAAGCCCAATTTTGTCATCGTTTTCATCGATTTGTGACACGGTGCATTGTCTTGGTGAAACAACACTTTTCTTTTGCAAATGTGGCCGTTTCTTTGCGATTTTAGCCTTCAATCGATCCAAAAGTGCACAGTAATAGTCGCTGTTGATGGTGGTCCCTTTTTGGAGGTAGTCGATGAATATTATTCCGTTCGCATCCCAAGAAGTCATGACCTTACCGGCCGACTGTTGCGTCTTTGCTCGCTTTGGATTCGGTTCGTCGACTGCTGTCCATTCAGCTGACTATCTGTTGGACTCTGGTGTGTAATAGTGAAGCCATGTCTCATCCATTGTCACATATCGACGACTAAATTCCATTTTATTGCGGTTTAACAGCGCCAAACACTCCTCTGAAGCATCGATTCGTTGTTTTTGGTCGACTGTAAGCTCACGCGACACCCACTTTGCACAGAGCTTTCGCATACCCAAATGTTCGTATAAAATGGTAAAAACACTACCATCTGATACCTTTACAATGTCAGCTAGCTCGTGCACCTTCAATTTGCGATCGTTCATAACCAATTTGTGGATTTTTTTGATGTTTTTTGGAATAACAGCCTCATTTGGGGGCCCACTGCGCTCTGGTGAGACCACATTTAAATTCAGCAATCCACTTCTCCACCATTTGTCTCGATGGAGCGGAGTTCGGATAATGTTTATCAAGCCATTGTTTGGTGTCCACTGTATCTTTTTTCATCAAAAAGCAATGCTTTATCACAACTCGAAACTGACTTTTTTCCATTTTTTTTCCATAACAAAAGTTGCTTCACACAAAATGCTATAACTCACGAATCAATAGTCAGATTGCTATCAAATTTATACACGTATCGTTTGAAGGTTAGTACTAAATAAAAATTATATGAAAAAATTCTAGCAACGCCATCTATGTGTCATCCTATGGACTTTTTGAACGGACTCTTATGCGTTTCTGGTCCTTTTCGAAGGCCCTTTCGCGCACAGAGTTATAGCAAGCAGTTTTGCTTGGAAAATTGTGGCAGTGTTTCCTAGAGGTTCAGAGAGTCTTAAATTAGCACCCCATATTCCTAGTCCTACTCGTTCTCTTTGTTTGGATCCGTCTGTATACCAGACACATGCGTTGTTTGTTGGCTTTTCACGAATTTTAGGAAAATGGCTAGTTTAAGAAAAAAATGTCACAATTTTGAGAAAAAAAGACGAATTTACCAGGAAAAAGACGAAATTTCTAGAAACATTAAATATTGAAAACTGAGATAAAAATCAAAATTTTATGATATGGGCAAACTTTAAAAAACTAGTCAAAATTTTAAAAAATCAAATGCTAAGAGAACGAAATTTCCAGAAAAAGCGAAATGTTTCATCGAAATTTGGAAAATAGTGAAATTTCGATAAAACTTCGAAATGAACAAATAATTGAAAATTTTTCAGATAAAGTCAAATGTTAAGAAAAAAAGTCAAAATTTTGAAAAAAGTTGTCCTAGAACGAAATTACGAGAATGATTGAAAATTTGCGAAACAAATCTAAATTTTGAGGAAAATCGTTCAATCTTAACGAAAATTAAAAGTTAAAATAAATTAAACATTTTAGAAAAAAAGCAAATTTAAAAAAAATTCAAAATTAAAAGAAAAATCGAAATATTTTGGGTGAATATACATTTTCTCTTACTCGCTCGAGTCAAACAAAATTGTGATAGTACACGTCAAAATTTTGACAAACAAGTTGAATTTTCTAGAAATGCGTATTAAAAACAAAAGCGAACAGGCCTGTAACCAGGGGGGGGCTAGGGGGCTACAGCCCCGCTCCCCCGAAATTTTTTGGCTTTACACTAGATAGAACTGAACTTTCCAAATGTGCGACCTTTTTAAAAACCATTTTTAATGGATCTTTTGTTTTTGTACTGAAATGCAAGGATGTTTTATTTTTCAAATTTGGTGCCATTTTTTATTATTAGAGACCGGATTTTAAGCACAATCAAGTAAGGTAAAAAGGTGAGCAAAATGTTAAGTTAGGCAGAAACGAAAAGCTAAAGAAGCAACCAAAAAGGTAAAATACTCTAAAAAAAAAGGCATTAACAGGCCAAAACTCACAATTAACATAAAAAACATTTTGACATCTCAGTCGAAATTAAAAAAAATAATAGATTTTAGGTTATACTCAGGATATTCAGAAGGGGTATAATATTTTCAAATGAAGAAGTTCTTAAAATTTCGAATTCATTCTCGAATTTTCGCCCTAAATCTTGAAATTTTTACCCTAAACTCATTCGATTTTTTCCAATATTTTGACATTTAAATCTCAGATTTCGTTTCTAGGAAAATTTAAACTTTTCTTGAAATTTCTTTTTTTATTTGAAATTTTAGTCTTACGTTTTGAGTTTTATTAAGATAATGTTGAATTTGCAAGTTTTTCAAGCTTAAACTCCATATTTTGAAAAAAAAATCAAATTTTGGGAAGAACTAGAAATTTATACAAGCGATTTTTCGAGATTTAACAGTAAATTTTGGGAAAAACTTGGATTTTGTAATAATAGTTTTACAGTTTTAGGATTTAAAGATTTACGTTTTGAATGTTATTAAAATAATGTTGAATTTGCAAGTTTTTCAAGCTTAAACTACCTATTTAAAAAAAAAATTCAAATTTTGAGAAGGATTGGAAATTTATACAAGCGATTTTTCGAGATTTATTACTAAATTTTGAGAAAAACTTGGATTTTGTAATAATAGTTTTACAGTTTTGGAATTTAAAAATTTAAATTTTAAATTCGGTTTTTGAATAACATTTTGAATATTAAGCCCTTTACTAAAAAATCAAAATATCTTATAAGCCATTATTTTGAGAAGACATTTTTTAATAAGATATTTTTATGAATTTCTTCTATAATTTTTCCAACATGGCGATTGAACTTTAAAAAAATGTCTAAAATGTCGATTCTTTTATAAATTTCGAGTTTTACAGAAAACTTGAGCATTTTTAAGTTGAAATATTTAGGAATTTTTTAATAACTTTAATCCATCAGCTTAATTCGAAATTTTTAATTTTTTCAAAAAGTTTTTGACTTCATAATAGAAAATTTCGAAATTTTTGTCATGAAGTTGATTTGTTTACATTTCGATTACGATTTCGACGCAAATTTGACTTTTTTCTCCAAAATTCGAATTCCAAGTGAAAACTTCCAAAAAAATATTGAAATTTCTATCTTAGTTATCAAATTTCAACTTTAATTAAGAATTTATTGTACTTTTAATCACATTTCTATCTTAGTTATCAAATTTCAACTTTAATTAAAAACTTATTGTACTTTTAATCACTTTTAAATTCATATTTTTAGAAAAACTTGATTTATAAAATTTTTACAACTTTTTACCACGAGTTTAAAAATGTTAAGATTAAAGTCTAAATTTAAAAAAAAAATTAGCTTAATGACTAGTTTATTTTTCAAAATTTTTACATTAGCACTAATTCAAAATTCAGACTTCTTCAAAATATTTTAACCTTCTTTCTAGATATTGAATTTATAGAAAATATCCTGGCCATTTTGAGAAAACACTAAAAGTTTCAGGAAATATTAAAATTCATTTTTTCAATTTTGTTTCAAGAAAAAATGTTGAGTGTTATTAATTTTTGTTAATAGATTTTATCTTTTGAAAATGAGAGATTTTTTTTAGAAAATTTTGACTTCAAACCTTTTTTTTTTTAAATTATCGCTTCTTTTTTCTTCGGATTTAGAGAGTAATTCTAAATGTCAACTTATTTCTAAAATTTCGAATTTAAAAAACTAAAAATTTCGAGTTCGAACAGGTCACATTAAGATAAACATATCGTAATTTTATTCAAAAATTCAAAAATTTTAAAAATGTTAATATTTTCGGAAATGTTTAATAATGAATTCTGGTTATTTTTAAGTATAAACACGGTCGTAATTAAACTTTTTCTAGAACGAGTTTGTCCACTCTAAATGTAGACTTTTCTAGACAAATTCCAAATTCAATAAAATCAAGATTAAGTTCAGAATTTCGATATCAGACATTTTTCACAAAAATGTTGGCGAAATTTTCAGGTTTCTAGAAAGAATTGATGTTTAAAAAAATATTTGTGGGTTTGAAGTAAATACCAAGATTTTAAACTTTGAATTTTGAGAAAAAAAAAGTAAAAGTATTAACATACTTCGCATTTAGCAAAAAATCTAATTCAAATTGAAAATTTCCAAAAAAGGTCGAAATTTTGAGATTAAAGGTAAAACTTACAAAAAAAAAACGATAAATAACTTTATAGCAAAAACTTTTTTTCGAAATTCGGAAGAATCAAATGCACTTCGACATTGCAAATTCAGATAGCAACAATAATTCCCAAAATTGCCCAAAATAAAAAACGTAGGAATTGAAGGAGTTTGTTCACTCTAAATGTAGACTTTCCTACACATTTCGAATTAAAATTACAAATTCAAAAAACTCAGGATTAAGTCCAGATTTTCGATATCGTGACATTTTTCACAAAAATTTTGGCAAAATTTCCAGGTTTCTAGATAGAATTAAAGTTAAAAAAAAATATCTGTCAGTTTGAAGTAAATACCAAGATTTTAAACTTTTGAGAAAAAAAGTAATACTTCGCATTTAACAAAAAATCTAATTCAAATTGAAAACTTCCAAAAAAGTCGAAATTTGTAGGAATTAATGTTGTTGCCAGTTAGAAAAAGAATTGGACGCTAAGAGGAAACTTGAATTTAAAAACATCTAATCTTCCATAATTTAGAAAGAATATCCGAATTCTAAATGTTCGGGTGCAAACTTTATATTTGATATAAAAGTTAAAATTATGAATTTAATCGAAATTTGAAAGAAATTAAAAAAAAGAAGATTTTCTCCAGTTGACTTCAAACTATGTCTTTAAATAGAGCATTTTCTATAGGCATTTTTCATACAATGGTGCAGATTATAGAAGACAGTTCAAAGATAAATTTTAGAAAAGGAATATCTTTCGAGTAATTTTATCATCTTACCCATACATCTGTTTTTATTTAGAAATTAAATTAAGATAAATAGGCAACGTTGTTGTTAAATTACTTCGTCAAAATGTTAGAAGAGTTGGACTCTAGAAATGGTTTTAGCGTATTTTTTTATATTTTAGTATACTTATATACTATATATAATATACAGGGTGTTGCAAAAGTCCGGGCCGCTACTTCAGGAGCATATTCTACACATTAAAATATGAAAAATGTTGAAATACATTTTTTTCTTTAAATTGCCTCCTAACGGAGATATGACCATTTAAAGATGGCGCCCCTAAAGTGGTTTTTTTACTACAAAAAGTTAACGGTTAGTAGCAAAGTCATGAAATTGGGCAAGCAGTTAAAGAATTGGATTAGGCATATTCTCATGTAACATATTTTTTAAATAAGCAGTAGCGTGGTGTGTAGGGGGTTGCCCGCGATTATTTTTTGCCGTAACTTTTTTGTATTGCAATATTTCGACACAAAAGTGCCATAATCGTAAAAAGCAACATTTTTTATACAAAAAAAGTACCCTTTCTCAAAGTCGCTAAAAGTAACCGTTTCCGAGAAAAAAGCGTTTAAACAAAATTGTTGCATTTATTAGAATTCGTTTTGCAAATTTCTAATTTATCCACTACTAACTGCATTGATATAAAAATAGTACAAAATTAAGAAAAAAAAAATCAAAGCAAGGGTTCGAAATTACTGCCCCCTGCAGCAATACATTGCTCGGCTCGTCTTCTAAGGGAACTCCTTACTCTTTCGCAAATGCCTGGTGTATTGTGAATCTGGTTGAACCCATTTTCAATTCGTTCACGAAGATCATTGATATTGTCAACTGGTGTGGAGTAGACGATCTGCTTTAGATGTCCCCATAAGTAGAAATCGAGTGGGTTGAGGTCAGGAGACCTAGCTGGCCATGGTATCGGACCTCCTCGACCTATCCATCCTTGATGATAGTTATTCAAAAATTCCCTAGCAACTGCACTAAAATGGGCAGGTGCCCCATCGTGCATTATCCACATTCGCTGTCTTGTTATGAGTGGAACATTTTCAAGTAACACGGGTAACTCTGTTTGCAAAAAATGTCTATATGATGCTCCTGTTAACCTATGAGGTAAAAAAAAACGGTCCAATTATAGAGTCCCCTATTATTCCTCCCCAAATGTTAAGTGAAAAATGTTGCTGATGTCTCGACTGAATTGGGATTTTCAACTTGCCACTGATGCATGTTGTGAAAGTTAAGTATCCCGTTTCTGGTAAAACCCGCTTCGTCCGTAAATAATATGAGCGATGGAAAGTTCTCATTTTCAGCGATCTTATGCAATAGCCAGTTGCAAAATTCTATTCTTGGAGGATAATCAGCAGCAAGTAACCCTTGCACTCTTTGAAAATGATAGGGGTGAAATTGGTAAAATTTCAAAATTCGCCAGATAGTTACGTGATTTACTCCTTCGGCTAAAGGAAGTTGTCTAGTGCTGACACATGGATCTTCTTCAACTCGCTGAAGCACACGCTCCTCTAAATTAGCAACTTCTGCGTTTGGTCTTCCAACACGTTCGCCTTTGAAAACAAAATTTCCTGTTTCACATAAACGAGCATGAATTTTCTGGAACAATTTTTCTCTTGGTAGGTGTCTATTAGGAAAACGTTCAGCATAAAGCCGTCTTGCTTCAGCACGATTACAATTTGCAAGTCCGTACATTAAATGCATATCGGCCATTTCTTGATTTGAATAGTCCATTTTATCAAAATAATGAAAAGTTAAAAAACTACTACACTTACTATTGACAACAAAAACTGCTAAAGTTTACAGCTTACGACCAAATTTTATCAGTGACACAACGTCAATCTCTGGCAGATATTGTCAAGTACAATTGTTTTCTTTACGATCAGTTTGCATGACCAACTTATTTTTTCTTATACAAATTAGTTAGAATTTCAAAGACGGGATAGGATTATTTAAACGCCTTTTTCTCGGAAACGGTTACTTTTAGCGACTTTGAGAAAGAGTACCTTTTTTGTATTAAAAATGTTGCTTTTTACGATTATGGCACTTTTGTGTCGAAATATTGCAATACAAAAAAGTTACGGCAAAAAATAATCGCGGGCAACCCCCTACACACCACGCTACTGCTTATTTAAAAAATATGTTACATGAGAATATGCCTAATCCAATTCTTTAACTGCTTGCCCAATTTCATGATTTTGCTACTAACCGTTAACTTTTTGTAGTAAAAAAACCACTTTAGGGGCGCCATCTTTAAATGGTCATATCTCCGTTAGGAGACAATTTAAAGAAAAAAATGTATTTCAACATTTTTCATATTTTAATGGGTAGAATATGCTCCTGAAGTAGCGGCCCGGACTTTTGTAACACCCTGTATATAATATTAATAGTAAAGTAGTATTGGACCGTGGCTTCTTAGCTCTAACCTAGACGCAAACAAAGACTAGGTAGTTTTAGCAGAAGGATCGTAATCCTGGTTACGGGCCTGAGAGCTGAAATTGTTATAAATATTAAATTTCCAAAATATACTTTTTTATCAGAAGATCGACCATATTTCGAGGAAAAGGCAAATGTTAATAAACAAGCTGAAATTTACGAAATTAAAAAAAGTCCAAATTTTCAAAAAAAGTCGAATTTCGAGAAATCGCAAATTTTCAATAAAAATCGACGCACTTTGAAAAAAAATTCGAAATTCGTCATTTGATAAAAACACGAAAATTTGATATGATACAAAGAAACGAAACTTCAAAAGAAACGACAAATATTGTAAAAAAATACAAAATTTGAGAAAGAAGTCGAAAATTCGAAAAACCTGTTTCTAAGGAAAGGATGAATTTTGAAGAAGAAAAGAAAATTTTTGGAAAAAGTCCCCTAGTTGAATACAGATAAATTTTCGAACCACGGGGGTAAGCGCCCCACCCTGCACTATTCTAGCTACGCTTATACCATCACATGTTACCAACATCCCTAATGTTGGTGGAACGAACAGGTCCTTGGTTATCATCAAAAATTGAAATACAAATCTTGTCCTTTGGAACCAAGAAAGATTAAAAAACACTACAAAGGTTGCTCTAAAGCATAGAAGCTTGGCCATCGAAACGTATTAGAGCAACCTTGTTGTGTTTTTTAATCTTTTTTGGTTTAAGGGAACAAAATTTGTATTTCAATTTTTAATCACTGTGCATTACAACAGTGAGTAAAAATTGAAATACACAACTTGTCCCCTGAAACCAGAAAAGATTAAAAAACACAACAAAGGTTGCTCTTTAACGCGTTTCGACAACCAAACTGTCATCTTCAGAGAGATACTCTCAATATCTCTCAGAACAGAACTTGTCCCCTGAAACCAGGAAAGATTAAAAAACACAATAAAGGTTGCTCTTTAACGCGTTTCGACAGCCAAGCTGTCATCTTCAGAGAGATACTCTCAGTATCTCTCTGAAGATGACAGCTTGGCTGTCGAAATGCGTTAAAGAGCAACGTTTGTTGTGTTTTTTAATCTTTCTTGGTTTCAGGGGACAAGTTCTGTATTTCAATTTTTGAAGATAACCAAGGACCAGTCCGTTCTACCAAACTATAACGGTATATTCTACTGTTAAGAGTAGGTGTATTTTATTCTCAATAAATATTAGATTCCACGCTCACAGAATTTATTTTTAAATATTTCCAATATTCTGACTTGTTTACTAGTGTGGGTTAGGATTGCAATTCTACAATTTCCTAATTTCAAGTTTTCATTTCTCTCGGCAGCCTTCAAGACTTTTTTCCGTTTTACTGAAGGTCTCGACTAAAAAAATCTCAAAATATTTTTAAAATCTTACCAATAATATTTTAAGATTCTCATGCTGGTTCCTTCTAAAATGATTTATTTCCTCTCCCAAGTGCACGATTTAAAACCCACAATTCAAAATACACACTTTTTTTAAAAAAAAAGTACTAATCAAACATTATGTTCAATCAATTGTCCGGGCACATTCTTTCGGACACTTTTTTCCCGTCACTCGCTTAAAAACTCGTATATCCAATATCGAAATCGTACAAGAAAACTGACCGGTTATCAGCTAAGGCCAAACATTTCTTTAGTAATGAGACTGAACCGTGGAGTATAAAATATCAAGTGGGAGTCGCGCCGAGCAGGTACAAATGAAATCAGTATCGATAACATGAAACTTCCGAGTCTCACGTTCTTCGGTTACTCATATTCTATACTTTCTTCCAGTTGACCAAACAAATAACAAGGGCATTCCTCCAAGAATTAATGTTCAACAGGTCCACGAACAAGAATTGTTTGTTGGAGCGTAACTCCATGTTTCAGAATCCTTAGTTTTTTTTATGTGAGCGACTTAATTGTTGGTGCACTCTCTAACGGGTTTCGAGAAAAATTTCTTTCAGGAATTTTAATGTTACGCTATTAAAATGCATCATAGATAAATAAATAGGACGTACGACCAGTTTTGTTGTTGTTCTCTCGACGTGCGCTGATAAAAGTTCAGTTTTTTCTTTATTTTGTGCCATTACACTACAAGGTTGTTATTATTAAACTTTGACCGCAACATTTTTATATTTTATATATAATTATATTTTATTGCAGTTTTCACCTGTATTTGAAAAGTCAGTAAATGTACAGTGACTTTTGATATGGGGAAAACTTAGGGTTTCGCCTCACCATCGCGCTAATTATGCAGTTATGAGTAAGAGGTGTGATATAATTAAAAAATGTTTGATTAGCATCGGGGTTTGAACACGCGACCTACTAAGCGAGATCGCGAACTAATAGTCGCCTTATCCATTGCGCCATACTGTCTCTGTTAGCAAAGGTAATTTTGACCCCTTAAACTTATCTGCAGACTAAAAATTAACTTGATTACTGTACATTAATTAAATTGTGTTTTAGTTTGATTATTATTTCAATTGCTTAATTGTACAATCACTGTGCAATAAGTACAACAATAAACACTAAATATATCAATATCTTTAAATAGAAAAATGAATAACAACAAAGAAGTATTTATTTTTAAATGTTTTCAATATTGGTATTAATATTGAATTTTTGACAATTTTATTGACAATTTCTGTATTTCAGTTTTTGAAGATAACCAAGGACCGCATTAATATTTGCTTTAAAAATTTGATATTATTTATTTTTATTTGACTAACAAATAAACCATATCAAAATATACCTAATTGTTGCTCGAGTGCCGATAGATCTTATGGTAATAAATTTAATTTACAAATTACGCAATTTTAATTTTTGTAAACTACAATTAAAATACAAATCTTGTCCCCTGAAACCAAGAAAGATTAAAAAACACAACAAAGGTTGCTCTAATGCATTTCGAAATACTCGAAATTTAATAATTTGAATTGTTTCTCAATGAAATTTTTTGTAAGTTTAACCCACTCGCAAAGGGCAACCTCATTATGGCTTTAGAGCAAAATTAAACAATTACAAATATACTTTTTTTGAAAGTTACGAATATCCTGAAAATTTTGACTTTTTTTTTAAATTTTCACCTTTTTGCAAATTCAGATAGTAAAATTGACACTTTTTTTTTCAATATTTACGCCTTTGCTTGAAATTCTGACTGAAAATTTGTATTTTTTCAAAATATTGACTTTCGATTTTTTTCCCTAAATTCAACTCTTTGTAAATTGAAACTTTTTATTTGAAAAATTACACTTTGTTGAAAATTTGGATCATTTATTTTAAAATTCAAAATTTTTTAAAATATCAACTTTTTTTCAAAAATATACAAAAATACCTTTTTTTGAAAATTCGACCTTTTGAAAAATTAATACCAAAAAATTGAAGCTATCCAAAATTTGGCTTCTTTTTGAAATTCTGACTGAAAATTTAAAAAAAAAACCTCAATTGCGTAATTGTTAGCTTTTTGGTAAATTTTACACTTTTATCTCAAATCTTTACTCATATTGAAAATTTTAACGTTTTTAATATTTTGATTTTTTCCCTAAATTCAACTCTTTGCAAATTAAAATTTTTTTTGAAAAATTACCCCTTGTTTAAAATTTGGACCATTTATTTGGCAAATTCAAGATTTTTTAAAATATCAACTTTTTCTCAAAAATATACAAAAATACCTTTTTTTGAAAATTCGACCTTTTGAAAAATTAATACCAAAAAATTGAAGCTATCCAAAATTCGGCTTTTTTTTGAAATTCTGACTGAAAATTTAAAAAAAAAACCTCAATTGCGTAATTGTTGGCTTTTTTGTAAATTTTACACTTTTATCTCAAATTTTTACTCGTATTAAAAATTTCAACGTGTTTAAAATTTTGATTTTTCCCTAAATTCAACTCTTTGTAAATTAAAACTTTTTTTTTGAAAAATTACACTTTGTTAAAAATTTGGACCATTTATTTGGCAAATTGAGGATTTTTCAAAATATCAACTTTTTCTCAAAAATATCAACTTTTTCCCAAAAATATACAAAAATACCTTTTTTGAAAACTCGACCTTTTGAAAAATTAATACCAAAAAATTGAAGCTATCCAAAATTTGGCTTCTTTTTAAAATTCTGACTGAAAAATTAAACAAAAACCTCAATTGCGTAATTGTTGGTTTTTTTTTTGTAAAATTTAGGCTTTTATCTCAAATTTTTGCTCATATTAAAAATTTCAACGTGTTTAAAATTTTGATTTTTCCCTAAATTCAACTCTTTGTAAATTAAAGCTTTTTTTTGAAAAATTACAGCTTGTTGAAAATTTGGACAATTTATTTGACAAATTCAAGATTTTTCAAAATATCAATTTTTTCTCAAAAATATACAAAATTTCTTTTTTTGAAAACTCTACCTTTTGAAAAATTAATACCAAAAAGTTGAAGCTATTCAAAATTTGGCTTCTTTTTGAAATTCTGACTGAAAATTTAAGCAAAAATCTCAATTGCTTAATTGTTGGCTTTTTTGGTAAAATTTACACTTTTATCTCAAATTTTTATTCATATTGAAAATTGCAACGTGTTTAAAATTTTGATTTTTCCCTAAATTCAATTCTTTGTAAATTAAAACTTTTTTTTGAAAAATTACACCTTGTTGAAAATTTTGACCATTTATTTGGCAAATTCAAGATTTTTTAAAATATCAACTTTTCCTCAAAAATATACAAAATACCTTTTTTCTGAAAATTCGACTTTTTGAAAAATTAATACCAAAAAATGGAAGCTATCCAAAATTTGGCTTCTTTTTGAAATTCTGACTGAAAATTTAAAAAAAAAACCTCAATTGCGTAATTGTTGGCTTTTTTTTTGTAAATTTTACACTTTTATCTCAAATTTTTACTCATATTAAAAATTTCAACGTTTTTAAAATTTTGATTTTTTCCCTAAATTTAATTCTTTGTAAATTAAAACTTTTTTTTTGAAAAATTACACCTTGTTGAAAATTTGGACCATTTATTTGGCAAATTGAGGATTTTTCAAAATATCAACTTTTTCTCAAAAATATACAAAAATACCTTTTTTGAAAACTCGACCTTTTGAAAAATTAATACCAAAAAATTGAAGCTATCCAAAATTTGGCTTCTTTTTGAAATTCTGACTGAAAATTTAAGCAAAAATCTCAATTGCTTAATTGTTGGCTTTTTTTGTAAAATTTACACTTTTATCTCAAATTTTTATTCATATTGAAAATTGCAACGTTTTTAAAATTTTGATATTTTGCTAAATCGAGTTTCTTTTCTTTAAACATGGCCTTTCTAAAATTTAACTTTTTCTGGAGCTTATTTATTTATTTTTGAAAATACTAACTGAAATATTTTGAATTTTTTTGAAAACTGGGCTTATTTTCGAAAATTTAGTCTTTTTGTCAAAAATTTGACTTTTTTCAAAATTTTTCTCGAAATTTCGGTTTCTTTGTAATTTTTTTGGAAGTTTCCTCTTTTGTTAAAAATTTGAATTTCTTTAAAAAATTCGACTTTTTTGATAATTTACACAACAACAAAATCTTCCATTTTAAAATTTTCGTTTTTTCTCCGTGTCTTTTTTGTTAATTGGAAATTTCGATTTATTTTTTGAAAATGTTGAGTATCTCGAAATTTTTAATTATGTTGAAAATTTCGACTTTTTTGAAAATTTTGAAAATTTGGTTTTTTTGACAATTTGATTTTTTCTACAATTTAGATCTCTTTCCCAAAACTTTGACTATTGTTTAAAAAATGTCGACGTTGTCGAGATTTCACATTTTTGTGGAAATTTCGACTTTTTGAAATATTGACTTAAAAATTTCAACCTTTTTGAAAATTTGGATCTTTTTGAAGAGATTTTTTGTAAAATTTGAATTTTTTCTCGAAATTTCGGTTTCTTTGTAATTTTTTACTTTTTTTGGAAAATTCCTCTTTTGTTACAAATTTGAAATTCTTTAAAAAATTGGAATTTTTGGACAATTTACACATTTCAACATATTAACTTTTCAAAACCTTCTATTTCAAAATTTTCACTTTTTCTCATAGTGTCTTTTTTGTTAATTGGAAATTTCGATTTATTTTTTGAAAATGTTGAGTATCTCGAAATTTTTAATTATGTTGAAAATTTCGACTTTTTTGAAAATTTTGAAAATTTGGTTTTTTTCTACAATTTAGATCCTTTTATTTTTTAAATGTCGACGTTGTCGAGATTTCACATTTTTGTGGAAATTTCGACTTTTTGAAATATTGACTTAAAAATTTCAACCTTTTTGAAAATTTGGACCTTTTTGAAAAGATGTTTTGCAAAATTTCACATTTTTCTCGAAATTTCGGTTTCTTTGTAATTTTTTACTTTTTTTGGAAGTTTCCTCTTTTGTTAAAAATTTGAATTTCTTTAAAAAATTCGACTTATTTGATAATTTAAACATTTCAACATATTAACTTTTCAAAACCTTCTATTTCAAAATTTTCACTTTTTCTCATAGTGTCTTTTTTGTTAATTGGAAATTTCGATTTATTTTTTGAAAATGTTGAGTATCTCGAAATTTTTAATTATGTTGAAAATTTCGACTTTTTTGAAAATTTTGAAAATTTGGTTTTTTTGACAATTTGATTTTTTCTACAATTTAGATCTCTTTCCCAAAACTTTGACTATTGTTTAAAAAATGTCGACGTTGTCGAGATTTCACATTTTTGTGGAAATTTCGACTTTTTGAAATATTGACTTAAAAATTTCAACCTTTTTGAAAATTTGGACCCTTTTTGTAAAGATGTTTTGCAAAATTTCACATTTTTCCCGAAATTTCGACTTTTTTCTTTAATTTTAAAATTTTTAGTACAGGATATACTTCTTCCGGGATTGAACCGTGTCAAAGAACTACTAAAAGTGTTCGACGTTTCGCCTACCATCGTAGGGGGCTTCTTCAGGAACAAAGAAAGAAAATATAGATGAAAAGAGGAATATGAAGGAATATGCAAAGAAAAAAAAATGAAAAGGGGCCAATTTCAAAACATCAGAGCACGGTAACTCAGTATGTCCACCATACCAGAGGCGAAACTCTTCTGAATTGAAAATTGGTACAAAGGATAAGAAAGTCTAGACAGAAGAGCACGGTAACTCAGTATGTCCACCATACCAGAGGCGAAACTCTTCTGAATTGAAACTTGGTACAAAGAATAAGAAAGTTTAGACAGAAGAGCACGGTAACTCAGTATGTCCACCATACCAGAGGCGAAACTCTTCTGAATTGAAACTTGGTACAAAGAATAAGAAAGTTTAGACAGAAGAGCACGGTAACTCAGTATGTCCACCATACCAGAGGCGAAACTCTTCTTTTTTAAAAAATTCTCAGTTTTGCTAAAAATTTTAATTTTTTATAACATTTTTTAAATTTTGATTTATTATTGAAAATTTGGGTTTTTTTGACAGTTTGGACATTTGACTTTTTCTCTTAAAATGTCTACTTTGTTGATTAAAATTTAGATTTTTTCTTTGAAAATGTTTACTTTGTTAAACATTCTGAGTGTTTCTTGAAATTTTTAATTATGTTAAAAATTTTGACTTTAGTGAAAGTTGGTTAAAATTTGGATGCTTTGTACCAAAACGTTGACTACGGGTGAAAAATGCTAATTTTTTTGAGATTTCGTTCATTTACTCACCTGCTTCGGCAATCGATGAGTGAATGGATGATAGCAAAGAATATGAGGTGAAGGCAGTTTTTTATTAGCCATCAGGCGACAAACTTCCACAAAGAACACGTTATATATACATACCCCTTAAAGGTGACGACCCACTTTATTAGGAACGGTATTATGGACACCAAGGGCTGTACTCCCCCGCCCAAAACCGCTACCTGGCACATTAATTAATGAGGAAGAAAGTCGACCACCCTCACGCCCATCTCGATCACTATCATCCGAATACCTAATTACTAAATAAATTGAATATAATTTATAAATTACATCATTAAAATGCGCACCGTGAATTGGGAATCCCCGAGCACTGACTGTACCAGTTTGTGCCACATACATGCCGCGCTCACGCGTTCGGTTAAATGCGTGAATTACAGGTTGCGTAATGATGCAAGTTGCGCAACCCGTAATGCATGTATAGGGGTAGACTTATGGTTTCGTGTTACCATCACGCGTTACCAACGTACTCTGCTGTTTTTATCAATTTTATTAACTATTTGTTTAAAGGAGGATTTTCTAACTAGAAGCTTTAATGGAGGATTTTCTAACTAGAAGCTTTAATGGAGGATTTTCTATCTAGATGCTTTAATGGAGGATTTTCTAACTAGAAGTTCACTTTGCTCTTGTATTTTTTCTGTAATTTTTTATTTACAAACTAACTGATGTCACTCGATCCCACTTATTACGTTCTTTATCGTGTATCGATTTTTGAAGTGAAAACTTCTCTAACGGCGTTGGACGATTTAAGATAGGGGGAAAATTCATGATTTCGCGTTACCATCACGCTAATTAGATCTAGCGACATGCTACGACGACAGTACTACGAAGCTATGAGTAAGATGTGTAATAAAGTTAAAAGACGCGTTGACAAGAGCGGGATTTGAACCCACAACTTATCAGACCTATGAAACTGCCACTTAACCACTGAGCCACACGACCGTTCACCACATTACGAATTTTAACTACATTTAAGGAGTTTTTACCTCTGACAGCAGTTCGGAGACTGCGTATTTTTTTCCGATTTCGACCATCTATTCGTAATCTGAATTTGGTTCTGAAATTCTGATATTTCGACCAACCGAAACACGACAAAAAATATTACTTTTTGACTGCTAATGCAATCAAAAGATAATCAAATGAAAGCAAAATTGTAATTAATCATTTAAAAGGGTTTCTGGTCAGTTTAAAATAAGGAAGTTGGTGTTAAGGCTTCTGTTTACATGGGATGATTGGGAAGGAACCTCCAATATTCAAAGGAGATGCAGGGGAATAAAAGTAAATGAAAAAATTTAATTAATATGTGGTCAAGTATCAACGATTAAGTACTGAGGTAGTAAAAAAATAATAATATTTATATATAATCTATTATCGTCTGTCGTGCTCCATTTGCTTTATTATTTGGCTTCACTCGATTTAATGTCACTACAAACAAATTTTATGGACTTTGAGTGAAAATAAATCAATAAAAAGGCCAGAAGGTAGATTTACTCTAGGATTTCAACAATCGATACAATATAAGTGTTCATATTTGATTCAAAACCTTAAACAGCTTGAATATAATCGTTCAAATTTTAGATAGATTTTAAGCATTTTCAAAAACATGAAACAGAGATTGATAAACCGGAATGTTATTTTTATTTTGCCGAATTGAGTCCAATGTTTTAAACATTCAACTTCTAAATAAAAGATTTGTAATTTTTTGCTCCACCTTGTAACGTATAAAAATAATTAGGCAGTCATGGGGTTGCCCACAGAAGTGAAAATTTAAAACCAAGAAATAAAGAGTTTTTTTTTTTAATTTTCAATATAATTGTAGTATTTTTTTTCTTTTGGTGGAACGAACTGGTCCTTGGTTAGCTTTAAAAATTGAAATACAAATCTTGTCCCCTGAAAACAAGAAAGAGATTAAAAACACAACAAAAGTTGCTTTAACGCGTTTCGACTGCCAGTATCTCTCTGAAGATGATAACTTGGCTGTCGAAAAGGTTGCTCTAACTCTTCAGAAGAGTTTCGCCTCTGATATGGTGGACATACTGAGTTACTGTGCTCTGATGTTTTGAAATTAGCTCAAAACATTTTTCTTTTTTGTATATTTCCTTATATTTTATTTTTCATTTATTTTTTGTTCCTGAAGAAGCCCCCTACGATAGTGGGCGAAACGTCGAACACTTTCAGTAGTTCTTTGACACGGTCCAATCCCGGAAGAAGTATATCCTGTACTCACATATCTTTCATTGGTAATTTTAAATTCATTTAGAATTTGGCCAACTGAGACCAATTAAGTTAAAAGGTTAAGCTATGCGGAAAACAGGAAATGCATGATTAGTATGAGAATGCCCGAATAAAAGAACAAGGTTTATCAATTCATCACTAATCGTGAGAATCTCAAATTATGCCTTTTGTGCCTCAATGAAATTGCAACAACCATCGACAATTACGTATTCACGTAAACTATTAAGGTTGTAGATGTGAAAAATTTTTGGGAAGAACAAGTTTTTTTGTTGGATGAAACAAAACGAGATATAAATTTTAACTGATACGTTATTGTTGTAATAAACTTATCGTTAGGAGCGGTCTTTACGACTACATGTGTCGAGTTCTACAGAACTGAGTCACCCATTCAAGGAGATAAAATTAAAATTCCGAAATAGTACTCTTTTGAAATTCCTACCGAGCCCTGTCTGCTTCCTCCATTTACATACAATGATGTTTTCGTTATATATTGGTATTAACTAAATTAGATGTGGTTCTAATGAATAAAATTGACAATAACATTCCATGTATGGTCCTCTATGTGGACTTGTTTATACCATTACAAATGAATGGCATGTTGTGTCATATGAGGCATAATAATTTAAAATTGAATACCAAATTTTAAGAAAGAAAAGATTACGATTTTGTAAAAGGAATTCTGTGGTGTTCTGGTGTAAAAAATTACCCTAAAAAAATTAATTTGCCATATCTTATCAAATCAGTTATAGCTGCCTAACTGTATTTAATCAGGAAAGAAAAAAAATAGCCTTGGAGGCTGCCGACAGAAGTGAAAACTTAAAACTAGGAAATATTTAGTGCAGTTCGAACCCACACTAGCAAACAAGTCACAATATTGGAAATATTTGAAAATAAATTCTATCAAACTGATCTACTAAAAAGGTAGATCAGTTTGATAGAATTTATTTTAAAATATTTCCAATATTCTGACTTGTTTGCTAGTGTGGGTTCGAACTGAACTACAAATATAAAAAGTATTTGTGGTTTGAGTGCTTGTATCGTAATCTAATAATATTGATAATGAATTAAATACACTTTTATACACTCGATGTTAGCAGCAGAATATACTTTTAACATTAGGGCATGTTGGTAACGCGAAATTACAAGTTTATCCGATATCCAATATCGCTCAATGCGCCTAAAGAAGTTTTCATTTCAAAAAGGCTTATTTACATTCATACTTGATAATCAAGGATTTTTTGTTATTTTCGTTGTTCTAATTGCGTTATTTATTGTCACTTTCACTTTTAAAGGCAGTCTCCATTTAAAGGCATCATTTCAATGTATTCGAATGTCTTAAAATACATATTAAAATTTAAATGAATTAAAATGAGGAGATTGTCAGATCCAACCACATATTTGAATAGCTTTCTCGAGGTACGTTACAAGGATCAGATGTTCGAATATTTATGTAATACTCCGCCTTTCATTGTATATTTTAGCCACACCTGTTTTAGGTAGATAAATAAAACTCTCCCACGAAAATATTCTCTTGCCCGTTTATCCGGTTTTGTTTTGCATATTGAGATTTACGTTGTCACGGAATCTGTATTTTTACTTCAAAACTTAAATTACTTGAAAACTTCATCTTGTATTTATCTTGGGTGCATCTCAGATTTTCAGGAAGCTGCGAAGGCAGGTAAACCGAGGAATGCTTTGTGAATCAATGGTATGTTACCTTTTATGACAAGCAGGTAGTGGTTCATTGGGATGTTCCTCGAATTTTGATGTCATCTTGACTCAGGTTCTTTGAAACTTTTGCGAAATAGTGAAATCATAAGGAGAAGAATTTTTCATTCAAAAGAAGTTACAGAAACACAATATGCACCAATTGATTAGATATCCTAGCGTTAAGAAATGTTAACTAATATTTATTTTTTACTTATCAGCCTCATCAATTTAATTGATTATAATTAGTGTTTTAATTGGATATGAAAAATAATTGATTGTGAATAATTTTTCTATACGAGAAAGTAGAGCATAATTAAGTCGCAGAGTGTTAGTCTAACATGTTATTTTAATATTAAATAAACTGAAAGTTTGTTTGCCAGAAAAGAAAACAAGCTGATTTAAGAGAAATACAGTAGGAATGTAGCAACAAGAAATAAAACCAAAATCGATTATCAAAGTTCATTTAATTATAAGAGATTTCACAACCATAACAAGGCAGGTGTAACCCCATAGGGCCCAAGATGAGAAGGGGGGCCATAAATAACGATGAAGGTCTTTTTGTGGACACTAAAAATATATTGGAGCGAGAATGGACATAAATATTAGAGACCTCTTTTCAAAAATAAAAAATATATCGTCGCATTTACAAGAGAGATAAAAATGTTTAATATTGTAACGCAATGTAAATAGATGAAATAGGATTTAGGATAGAATTGTAGAATTTAGTAAATAAAAAAAGGTTTCTAGAAGGTTCTGATAAGGGGAAAGCGGCCGCGATAACGAAACAAACGGCAGATAAGCGTTCCAGAAATTTCGGCATTCGATAAGCCTTATCTGCCGAAAATTCTGGAAGAACGCGGGCCGAAACTATAAAAAGGCGGTCAGTTTTCCCTCGAGTCAGTCAGTTAGAATCAGTGCAATTAGTAAGTTAGTAGAAGTGAGTTAATTGTAAATTGTGGTGATTCAAGTTGAGTTCAGTAATAAAGTGGGAATAAATCCATCACGTGTATCAATTCGAACCGATAAGCCCGTAACAATATGTAGACGACATTCCTTTTTTTTGCTAGCTGTCGGTTATTTTCGAATGCTTAAATGTTATTATTTTAGGAAGGGGTTTAAATTTTGCACTTTGCACCTTGCATCTTGCGAAACTCGATGTCTTAGCTCTGTTATAAGAAAAGGAAAAACGTAATAAGAAATCTGAAAAAAAAGGTTCTTAAATTGGACTAAATAAGGTCCATTTTAAGTCAAATTTGCATATTTTTCCAGATTTGTAAACCAAAGTAATGACGTCATTGAACTTTTTTTTCCAGAAATATACCTGCATTTCTGCATTTTTAAAAAGAGCTAGTTTTTCTAAACAAATGTTGGAAAGAAAAAACTTGTTACTTTTCTAAACTAAAAAGTTATAAGCAATTATATTGTACTTGGACAAGACATTATCATTTTTGAACATGAGTCGAAATTCATCACAATATGGAAAGTTTAGTTTTAAACAAAATGAAATTTGCTGCTAGTTTTCACCCAAATTTGTGATTTTTTTTATAAGAGCGCATTAAATTTGGAAGGTTTGAGGGGCCGATGAAATCATACAATTTTAACTAAAAAAGATCTTTTCTCCGGAGTTACCTTATATAAAAAGTGTACCGAACTAATATAGCAACAATAACCGACATGAAGTTATTGGGTGTCAGAGATGCAGTTCAAAAGATCACAAAAGATGTTTCAAGAACTTTTTTCAGCGCAGAATAGAATCGCCTTGCGAGAAAAATTATGATTATTCTTTGATAATTACTATAAAATACATATTACTCAAAAATGATTTTTTTCAAAGGAGTTTAAAAAATATTAAGAGTTACAGATTATTGAAAAGATATACGCGAGCTTAAGACCACGTCAGCTCAATCACGCGAGCTCAAGGTCGCGTTAGATCAAGGTCACGTGAGCTCAAGGTCGTCTGAGTTCGAGGTCACACGAGTTCAAGGTCTCGCTAGATCAAAATCACGTGTGCTCAAGGTCACCTGAGTTCGAGGTCACGTGAGTTCAAGGTTGCGTTGGGTCAAAATCACGTGAGTTCAAGGTCGCCTGAGCTCAAGCTTACTTCAGTTCAAGATCGAGTTATATCAAGGTCACGTAAGCTTGAGGTTATGTGAGTTCAAGGTCGTCGAAGTTTAAGAAGATCGCGTTAGGTCAAAGTCACATGAGCTGAAGGTCGTCTGAGTTCGAGGATATGCGAGTTCAAGGTCACGACAGATCATGGTCACGTGAGCTGAATTTTGTTTGAGTTTAAGATCGCGTTAGATCAAAGTCACGTGTGCTCAAGGTCGTCTCAGTTCGAGGTCACGTGAGTTCAAGGTTGCGTTGGTCAAGATCACGTGAGCTCAAGGTCGTCCGAGTTCAAGCACATTTCAGTTCAAGGTCACGTTAGATCATGGTCACACAAGCTCGAGGTTATGTGAGGTCAAGGTCGTCGGAGTTCAAGATCGCGTTAGCTCAAAGTCATATGAGCTGAACGTCGTCTGAGTTCGAGGACATGCGAGTTCAAGGTCACGACAGATCATGATCATGTGAGCTGAAGGTCATCTGAGTTCAAGGTCGTATAAGTTCGAGGTCACGTGAGTTCAAGGTCGCGTTAGATCAGTCACGTGTGCTCAAGGTCGTCTAAGTTCGAGGTCACATGAGTTCAAGGTTGCATTGGGTCAAGATCACGTGAACTCAAGGTCGTCTGAGTTCAAGCTCACTTCAGTTCAAGGTCGCGTTAGATCAAGATCAAGCTTGAGGTTATGTGAGTTCAAGGTCATCGGTGTTCAAGCACGCGTTAGGTCAAAGTCACATGAGCTGAAGGTCATCTGAGTTCGAGGTCATGCAATTTCAAGGTCACGACAGATCATGGTCATGTGAGCTGAAGGTCATCTGAGTTCAAGGTCGTGTAAGTTCGAGGTCACGTGAGTTCAAGATCGCGTTAGATCAAAGTCACGTGTGCTCAAGGTCGTCTGAGTTCGAGGTCGTGTGAGTTCAAGGTTGCGTTGGGTCAAGATCACGTGAGCTCAAGGTCGTCTGAGTTCAAGTTCACTTCAGTTCAAGGTCGCTTTAGATCAAGGTCACCTAAGTTAGAGGTTGGAGATCGTTGGAATTCAAGATCGCGTTAGGTCAAAGTCACATGAGCTGAAGGACGTCTGAGTTCGAGAACAAGCGAGTTCAAGGTCACGACAAATCATGATCACATGAGCTGAAGGTCGTCTGAGTTCAAGGTCGCGTTAGACCAAGATCACGTAAGTTCAAGGACGTGTAAGTTCGAGGTCACGTTAGTTCAAGGTCGCGTTAGATCAAGATCACGTGAGCTCAATGTTGTGCGAGTTCGAGGTCACGTGAGTTCAAGGTGTCGTTAGATGAGGGTCACGTAAGCTCAAGGTCGCTAGAGTTCAAGATTATGGTAGTTCTAGGTCGTGTGTGTTCAAGGTCACGTTAGTTCGTGTGCACATGAATTCATGTGCACGTGAGTTCATGGTCACATGAGTTCATGGTCACGTCAACTCAAGGTTACTTGAGTTTTAGGTCACGTGAATCCAAAATCACCTAATTCAAAGTGTTGTAAAAAGAAGATAGCGTGAGGTAACATGTTATTATTATTAATATTATTTTTTTGTCTCACTTGCATAAATATATTATTTTTTAATATTTCTTTCAAAATAAGTTTGAAAAAGTTGAATAAATGAATGCTTTAAAAGGTAAAACAATTTAACTGCAAAATTTTTTAAATACTTCAATTATTTTTCGAAAGAATTTTTTCGAAATTGAAAAAAGGTTTAAAAAATAATCATTCAATGCAGAATTATATTTTGTTATCAGGATTTTCAAAATCAAAGTAGAAAGTATCCAAACAAAAAAATACTTTTTATAAAAAATAACAATTGAAAAGTATTTGTTGCTTTTTGCAGAAGGGAATCAAACCACAAATTCCTAAAGATTAGATTTTTAGCATATACTTCAAAAAAAGTCAAAATCTCTGCTGCAAAAGAAGAACCAGGTTTTATTTTAAAACCTATCACCATCTATTAATCGAAAAACCATTCAGTTAAATGAGTTGGGCTGATAAAAAAGCGACAGAAAGGACCCAAGTGCTTTCTGCAAACCAAAAAAAAAAGTATAAAATAATTAATATTTTCATGGGTGTAACCAGTATAGGGCAGGGCACACTACTTGCCCCCCCTGGCTCAAGCAATCAATCGAAAATTTAAATTCAACTAGACGGACTGTTTCAAGAATGTTTATTAATTTTATTTAAGAATAAACCTGTTTTCAGAAGTTCCCACTTTTGCTTCAAAATTCGTTCTTCCTTGAAATTTCGACATGTTCTCTAAATAACGACTTTATTTCTCAAAATTTGTCTTTTTTCGGAAAATTTGTCCTCTTTTATAATTTTTGAATTTGTTTTTACAATTTACCTTCTGCTATCATAATTGGCCTCCAAGTTTTGATATTTTATCTCATTCTTCGTTACATTTCTTTTCGAAATTCCTCGAAATTTGACCTTTTTGGTTTTTAAAATCCCATATAAATCACGGATGATTTATTCAAATTTTTATTTTTCTGAAAAGTTACCGATCTACTAAGAAAAAGGAAACATTTTTAAAATTTTCAATTTTTGGTATAAGAATTGGGGAAAATTTTTCTTTCTGGAGCTTTAGAAGATAAAAAGCCAAGCAATAGATAGAGATGATAAGCTTGACTTTGGTTTCCCAAAATAGTCTCTTGACAAAGATCTTGTGGTGGCCAAAGATTTCCAAAAAGCTTAATTTATTAACGACACTTTCTGGGAATGCAAAACCGTTTTTTCATCAGAAGAGCACCTAGGGAAGCCAAAGTGGATTCCAAACTATTTACTTTTCTCTCTAATTTTAAGGCTAAAAATTTTACATTTAACGCGAAATATCTGGTTTTTCTGTCGTTTTTTTCGCAATTTAAACTACTTTTTTAATTGGCATTTTTTAATTTTGACTTTGTCCGGAAGGATCTATAGGATTTTTGTGCCGAAATTCCACTTTTTTCCCGGAAATTTGTCTTTTTTTCGGAATTTCGACCAGCTTTGAAAATTCATTTTTTTTAAAATTTCGACTATTTGCAAAATTCGATAGATTTGCCTTGTACTCCTCGACTACAAATTCATGCAGCCCTCCTCCAGGTGTGTATAGTGAATCATAGGTAGCTGAACTGCTAACAGTTGAAACACTGCCACCTAGCGAAGCGGTTGCTCTAGGAAAAATTTCCTAGAGGACAAGGATTCTAATGCACAGACCAACAGGTTTGAACATTTATTAGATTCGAAGTTTGGAAACCAAAGATGGGTTTCGATTTTGTTAGACCTCGTCAGTTTGGTATATCCAACTCGAATACTAACAAATATTCCGACAAGTAAGTACTAAAGAATTCACCGACGTCAAGCGTATGACTCTTAGTACTCCCATCTATTGGTGTCTTCTGGGCAATTTTTCCTAGAGAGCAACCGCTTCGCTAGGTGGCAGTGTTTCAACTGTTGGTAGTTCAGCTACCTATGATTCGCCACTATACACGCCTGGAGGGCTGCATGAATTTGTAGTCTAGGTTGCATTCTACTTGCATACTACATTGTTGGCGATGGCCATAGTTTCTCTATGGACCAATAGGTGGTAAGTACTAATCACACGCTTGGCGTCCGTGAATTCTTCTTGTCGGAACATTTGTCAGCGTTTGAGTTGGATATACCAAACTGACGAGATCTAACAAGATCGAAACCGGTATTTGGTTTCCAAACTTCGAATCTAATAAATATTCAAACCTACTGGTCTATGCAATAGAACCCTTGTACTCCTCAACGAACCTAAAGTTTTCACAACAAAAATAAAAGTTACAGTCCGCCCAGCTAATGCAGAACATGGCTGGGCCAGTTCAACCATGTTGCAAAAAATGTTTTTCTTTTACGAGATATCGGATACTAGAACACTCTGTTGTGTGTGGGAAGACGCCCCCCATGTTCAATAAAATGTGGATATAGTATCACAAAAAAAAAGTCTTACCGGTGTTCCAGATCCGCCCCCAGTTTATTATTATTGCTTTCCACAATAGCAGTCGTCTTAAGCTTATTGTCTTCGGCTCCTATAAGTAGTTCAGTTCGGCCGTTTTGGAATGGAGAAGAGGCCCTTCTGTCTCCGAGCTTCCTAACGACTTCTAGATTCTGCGTAGGACTTGGATGATGTTCGCCAGCTATCACCCGAACATCATTCGGCACTTTACTGAGCTTGTTTTTGTCTTGGTTAAGATTTTGACTTTTATCGGCAATAAGGTGAGAGATGAACAGGTCATCTGCTTTTCCGCGACCGTTAGGCAGTTGTTTTGATGCAGTAATTGTTTCTTTTGTTGCTACTACCGAAGTGGTTGTTGCTAGAACGCCTCCGCCAGATTTGCTTACGGTGGGATTGTTGTTTAAATTTTCTGTGGCAGTCAAAGATGTCACGTAAATAGGTGTGTTGCTTATGAAACCGTTGAGATCTTCGCTCGAAGTTGTCTGCTGGTTTAACTGAAAATAATAATATTTATTACAACTGTAGCAGGCAGCAGATATCGAGAGTATGTTATGTGAAGTGAATGAGTAGAGTTTGAGGGTGGTGGCGTGGTTAGGAGCCTGACCTGTAACGTGAGGGTCCTGGGTTCGACTCTCAATCGCTGATCACATATTTTCAACTCTACTACAGTTTCAGAAGTGGGATTAGGAATCCACCTGACAGCATAGTACTTATGTTTCTGTATTATGTTTACCGAGGTGTCGGATTATGGCCGACAGCCGAGGACGGTCGGTTGTCAAGAATAGCCGAGCTGTAGCAGGCAGCAGATATCGAGAGTATATTATGTGAAGTGAATGAGTAGAGTTTGAGAGTAGTGGTGGCGATGGCTTTGTGGTTAGGAGTCTGACCCGTAACGTGAAGGTCCTAGGTTCGACACCCAGTCGCTGATCACATATTTTCAACTCTACTACACAACTACTTACTTTTGCGTTATTGTAATAATTTTATTTAATAATAAATCAAATAAATGATATTTGTATCCCCTACTTTTTAGAATTCTTTAATATTCTCAATTAATAAACTCATTTTAATAATAAATACAACGAAACGAAAGTTCACAATGTGTCGATCCGGATCGGGTTGATATAATCCGCCGAAATGCGAAACCAGTGCGGACCTAATAATACGAAACATCACAAAATAGTCCACAGTGGCGGCTAGCGTATAGGCACTGTAGAACTGCAGCACCCCCAATTTCGCTTAAGAGTTTTTTTTTCTCAAAATTTTCTGAACACATTTCATTACACAATTTTTTGAAGAAATTTTAAATTTTCTCTGATTTGTTTTTATAAAAATTTTAAGATTCTTTCACGAAGTTACGACATTTAAAAACCTATTTTATTTTTAATTTTGATCAAAATCACATTTTGAAAAACTAATTTTTGTAAAAGTTTTGCGGAAAAAATCAATATTTCGAGCAGGAATTAAAGTGTTAAGAAAAAATTCAAATTTCTTTGAAAATGTCAATATTTTGAGCGAATAATTACAATTTCAAGAAAAAATCTAAATCCAACTCTTCTCGCATTTTACTATTTCTCTAAAAAATAAGTTAATAAGGTTTCTTCGAATTTTTACCTTAAATATCATGTTGTATAAAAATTTTGAGTTTTTTGCAGATATGTTGATTTTTTTAGGAAATTTTTTCCGCACAGTTTCCATATTTCCTAGGTATTTTATAAAAAGAAATTTTCTTGAAATTTCCGTTTTCCCTGAAAGTGTCGTTCTTAAAATTCCTTCTAGAAATTCCAAATACTCTAGATTTTTCTTTGTGTTCCTCTAATTTGCTTTAAAAATGTCGAGCCTTTTTACAACACTTTGACAATTTAACGTTCATTTTATTTTGTAGTTTTGACAAAAAATATTTGGAAGAACCCTGAAAGCTTTATAACAATTTCAACATTTTGGTAAAAACAAAAAATTTCGATTTTTTTGTAAAGATATTCCAAATTTTTTTGAAATTTCTCTAAGAAATTTTGGTTTTTTTCCTATGCAATTTGTGTTTTTCTCTAAACATTTTATACAAAGAATTTTTTTTAAATTTCGACTTTTCCTGAAGACTTCGTCTTTAAAATATTTTTTCCTGCAGAAATTTTGATTTCTCTCTAATTTGTTTTGGAAATTTAAAAGTTTTTTAACGAAATTTTAATATTTTAAAGTTCATTTTATTTTGTAATTTTGGTAAGAAACTGAAAATTATTAAGTATAAGTTTAGGGAAAATAAACTTCAAATCTGCATAAAAATAAGAAAACTTTGGATAAAATATTGAATTTTCAAGAAAAAATAAACCTTGTGAATTTTAACCTTTTTTACAATTTAATATTTCTCTAAGAAATGACTACTACGGTAGGACCAAAGAAAATTCTGAATCGGAATTTCCAATTTTTTTAGAAATGTTAAATTTATTCTTGAAATTCTCAAGTTCGAATTTAAAATTCAAATTTCGATAAAAAAACCGAAATATAAAGATTAAACTGAAAATGTTTAGAGAAAGCAGATCATATTTCCAGAAAAATTTGAAATTTCTCAATTTGTAAACATCTTTCAAAAAAAATTTAACATTTTCGGAATTAAAGAAAAAAAGTTTTTTTGAAATAAATTAATTGTCAAAAATATTCTTATAATTTCGCCTGTTATTATTAGATTTTTGAGGAAAAGAGTCAACATTTCTAGAAGAGTCTCAAGTTCGAATTTAAAATTCAAACTTCGACAAAAAAAAAAGATCGAACTTTAAAGATTAAACTTAAAATTTCAAGAGAAAGCATATCATATTTCTAGAAAAAGTTGAAATTTCTGATTTGTAAACATTTAAAAAAAAAATAACATTTTCGGAATTAAAAAACAACTTTTTTTTTTGAAATAAATTAATTGTCAAATTTTTTTTATAATTTCGTCTTTTAAACTGGGAATTATTAACATTTTTGAGAAAAAGAGTCAACATTTCTAGAAGAGTCTCTAAATTTCGAAATTAAAATTAATCAAAATGTTTAAAAAAAATTCATTAACAATGTTCTAATTTATTTTTTTTTCTAGTAATTTGAAAGTTCCAGAGAAATTTCAAAAATCAAATATTCTAGCTTGAAGCCAATTTTTTGCGATTAAAATTCAAATTTTGGCAATTTATTTGTACATAAAATGCAAGTTTTTTTTTGGAAATTAGTTTCCAAACTTTCGACAATTTTAAAAATACAAATTTTTGTTATTAATTTTTTTAAATTCGAAATTTTTCTTAAAAAATGTATATTTAAAAAGAAAAACATTACCACGTTTAAAAAATAAAGCTAAAGTTATTAGAAAAATCGAACTTTAAAAAAAAAAGTTAAATCTCAACAAATTTTGAAGTTTTCATAGAAAGTTAAATTTTCAAAAGAAAATAAAGATTGCGAAAAAAATTTTCAATTTTTAAAATGGTCGACATTTTTATTAATTTTGGGAATGTGAATAAAAGACGATTTTTTCTAAAAATATCGACATTTAAAACAAATTGCAGTTTTAATTAAATTTTCAAAGAAACTGAATTCTTTGAATATTGGAGAAAACTCAGAATTATCGAAAAATACGTAATTATCAAAAAGGTTGAAATTTCGAAAGGGTAAAATTTAGAAAAAAATCGAATTTTTCAATAGTTCAAATTTAAAAAGAATCTTTTTTTTAAGTCGAAGATTTAATTGGAAATGTTTAAAAAATGTATAAATAAAATTTTGAAAAAGGTTCGAACTTTTCAAAAAAGGTCAAGTTTTTAAAATGAGTTTTTTTGAAAAAAATGTCGAAGTTTTGAAACAGAGTCGAAATTTTACTGTTCTGATTTAATTTTTTTCTAGTTATATTGAAGTTCCAGAGAAATTTCAAAAATCAAATATTCCAGCTTGAAGCCAATTTTTTGTGATCAAAATTCAAATTTTGGCAATTTATTTGTACATAAAATGCAAGCTTTTTTTGGAAATTTGTTTCAAAACTATGCACAATTTTAAAAATAGAAATGTTTGTCATTAATTTTTCTTAATTCGAGTTTTATTTGGAAATTTTTTTCAAAAACCTAAAAAGAAAAACATTACGACTTTTAAAAATAAAGCTAGTTATCAGAAATGTGAACTAGAAAAAGTCAAATCTTAAAAAATTTGAAATTTTCATAGGAAGTCAAATTTTGAAAAGAAAATAAGGATTTCGAAAAAAAATTTTAATGTTTAAAATGGTCGACATTTTCAATAATTTTGGGAATGTGAATAAAAGACGATTTTTTGGAAAACTATCGACATTTAAAATAAATTGCAGAGTTTTTAATTAAATTTGCAAAGAAGCTAAATTAGTATATTGGTGAAAACTCAAAATTATTGAAAAATTCGTAATTATTAAAAAAGTTAAAATTTTAAAAAGGTAAAATGTTGAAAAAAGTCGAAATGTTCAACAGTTTAAGTTTAAAAAAAATCTTTTTTTCTAAGTCGAAGATTTAATTGGAAATGTTTAAAAAATGTATAAATACAATTTAAAAAAAAATTCGAACTTTTCAAAAAAAGTCAAGTTTTCAAAGAATCGAAATTTTGAAAAAAATCGAAGTTTTGAAATAGAGTCGAAATTTTACGAAATATTAATCGAAAATTTCAATAAAAGGTTTTAAGAAATGTTTGACTTAAAAAAAAAATTACAATTTTTAAATAAAGGATCGACAGTTTGCAAAAAAATGTTAAAATTTTAAAAATAGTTTAAATTAAAAAAAATGGGTAAAATTTTGAAGTTTTCCTAAAATTTTAAATTTTGGAAAATGACTAAAATTTTAAAAAATTCGAACATTTGAAAAAGGCCGGAATTTTCAGTAAAGTGGGAATTAAAATAAAAAGTCGAAAATTCTAAAAAAGTGCAGATTTAAGAAAAGGTTAAAATTTTCAATAATGTCGAAATTCGTTGACAAGGCAAAAATTTTCAAAATCGTTCAAATTTGCAAAATAAGAAATTTTCAAAAAGAAAAGATCGAAATTTAGTCAAAATTAAAAAAATATCAAAATTTGCAAAAATTTAAGAATTTTTATCGAATGTACGAAATAGTTAGAAATTTTAAAAAAAGTTGAATAGTCGGGAAATTTGCACTCAACTTTTCAATCAAAATCAAAATTTTCGAAACCGGAGTACTGAAAACAAGTGAAAATTATCAGATAGATCGAAGTTTTCAAAAGTCGAAATATTAAAAAAGTTTAAATTTTGAATAGTCGGGAAATTTGCACTCAACTTTTCAATCAAAATCAAAATTTTCGAAACTGGAATACTGAAACCAAGCCAAAATTATCAGATAGATCGAAGTTTTCAAAAGTCGAAATATTGAGAAGCTAAAATTTTAAAAAAAGTTTAAATTTTTGGTAGTTAAAATTTTGAATCAAAGTAGAACATTTTTTAAAAAGTTGGAATTTTAGATCAAAAACATTAAAAGTTTGAAAAAATATCGAATATTTCATAAACTTTCAAAATTTTCAAAAAAATCGAAATTTTAATTAATCGTAAATTAAGAATTATAGAAATTTTCAACATCAAAAATAATCGAAGCGTTGCAAAAAGAGCCGAAATTTTGTAAAATAGTTGACATTTCAATAAAAACCGGTCGAAATTATTAACAATCGAACTTTTCAACAACAAAAAATATGATCTTCCAAAAAAATTATTAACAAAAATGAAATTTAGAAAAAAGTCGAAAATTTAAATAGTCAAAATTCCAATTTTGAAAAAATTTACATTTTCAGAAAAAGAAAGAATTTTCAAACGGTAAAAATTAAATTTTGCAATACAATCGAAATTTGGAAAGAAATCCAACCTTTCAAAAAATGCGACATTATCAAAGATTTTCATTGTCAGGAAATCTAAAGTTTTCGAAAAGTAACCTTTTGAAAATGTCAAAAGTTTCAGTCGAAATCTTAAAAATTTTAAAACGCTAAACATGGTCGCATTGTAAACATTCTAAACATTGTCGCAGCACATTAGTTTCGGCTACGAGCCGCCACTGGTCGAAATAAACGTAAATTCCAAACTTCTCACTTTCGAAGAGTTTTTCGATTTTTCTTTGAAAAGTAACGTTTTGAAAATGTCGAAATTTTCAGTCGAAATCTTAAAAATTTTAAAACGCTAAACATGGTCGCATTGTAAACATTCTAAACATTGTCGCGGCACATTAGTTTCGGCTACGAGCCGCCACTGGTCGAAATAAACGTAAATTCCAAACTTCTCACTTTCGAAGAGTTTTTCGATTTTTCTTTGAAAAGAAACGTTTTGAAAATGTCGAAATTTTCAGTCGAAATCTTAAAAATTTTAAAACGCTAAACGTGGTCGCATTGTAAACATTCTAAACATTGTCGCAGCACATTAGTTTCGGCTGCGAGCCGCCACTGGTCGAAATAAACGTAAATTCCAAACTTCTCACTTTCGAAGAGTTTTTCGATTTTTCTTTGAAAAGTAACGTTTTGAAAATGTCGAAATTTTCAGTCGAAATCTCAAAAATTTTAAAACGCTAAACATGGTCGCATTGTAAACATTCTATACATTGTCGCAGCACATTAGTTTCGGCTACGAGCCGCCACTGGTCGAAATAAACGTAAATTCCAAACTTCTCACTTTCGAAGAGTTTTTCGATTTTTCTTCGAAAAGTAACATTTTGAAAATGTAATAATTTTCAAAAAAAAAATACAAATAAAACAGAACACCGAAAAGTCTAAATATTTAGGAAAATACGAAAATTTTTAAAAGAGTGTTAACAGTTTTTCAGAAAAGTCGATGCTTAAAAATAAAATAAGGTCGGGATTACAAAAAAAAAAATTAAATTTTGCAATACAGTCGAAATTTAGAAAAATTCCAACCTTTCAAGAAACGCGACATTTTCGGAATTTTTCATTTCAAGTTATCAAAGAAATTTAAAATTTTCGAAAAGTAACGTTTTGAAAATGTCGAAATTTTCAATCAAAATCTTAAAAATTTTAACATTGTCGCAGCACCCCCATTAGTTTTGGCTACGGGCCGCCACTGGTGGTACCACAAGAATAAGGAACAATCAGAACGTAAACAGAAAGAAAAAGGAACAATCAGAACAAAAACAGAAAGAAACATTGTTCCTCATTCCTGTGGTAGCACTTTGTGGAAACACTTCGAAATTTTCACAGCTTGGAAATAGAGGATTTCGCGCTTGGCGGTCACTTCTCACGGAAAACTCCTACTAACTAAGCTTTAAACTTAAAGTTATAATAAAAATCTGGGAGCTGGACAAAAAAATGCTCTTTATGATGGGAACGAATATTTTTGGAATAATAAAATAGTTTTTAATCCTAAAACCAATTTTTCGGCATCTTTATCATCTTATCACACAAAGTTTGAGAAAGAGTAAATAAAGAGTAACTCAAATACCTTAAAATGGCATAATGTCGAATTGTCGTGCATCTAATAGCACGCAAAAAAGATATTACATAAAGAAATATACAAATTGAAATACTCAGGAGTTTTCAACCTCACATATAATAAATATATAATAAATATAATAATTCTGACAAATTTCCAAAAGCGTACACATTTATATGGATCTATTTAAATGGGAAACTCGTATTAAAATAAAATTCCATTTACAGTATCTTTTAGTGTTGGCTTGTTCACAAAATCCAAATTAATTTACTTTATTCTAAAATATGATATTTTCTTTGTAGATGCCAACATTCCGCTCTTATCTTTCGAGGACACATAACAGTTTTTACCCACATAAGGCTCTTTAGTATACTCATAATGGTGGTCCTTTGAAATTAACCAGAACAACTACGAATGACAACAGGCACATATTTAAACTCGTGAGACATCACTTAGTACGGATTTTTATGCAACGAATCGTGTTTCTTGTAAATGAGGAATTAATTTGTTAATGTGTCAGGTAGATTGGATCAAACAAATAAAAAGGAAACTATTTAAACTGAATACAAATAAAATTACTTATACTGTTTCATTTCAAAGAAAAAAGTTGGGGATGGATTCCGCCTTCCCTGTTCCCTGAGGGGCTACATTTTGCTTGAAAAAGGTCGAAATTTACGAATTTTTCCAAAAATTATTCAGCTTCCTGACAGCTAATTTATTCCAATCATAGATTAAATACACGATTCCAATTAAACTCTTCACCTTATATATACAGTGCTAGTCAAAAATTCCCTTTGACTAGTGCAGTATATGTTATTATCATTATTATTTTGTAAAATACATGGCATTTCATACTGTTCACTAATTTATTTAACTTGACAACAATATCTAAGAATCCTCATAATAAAAATGAATGTAGGCCGTCATTACTTGTCGAGTTGATTGACTCTCATGATTCTACAGTTGACACGACTTTTTTAAAATTATGTAAAATGTGAACAAGTTTGAAGCAACAATAATATAATCTTTATGGATAAAACAGTAATTTAATATGAGCGAAATTGGATCTAGAAAAAATGACAACCGTTCTGCTTTATGAGAACCTATACAATTCAGTTACATGTTTCTGGCATGTGTCGATACTTCTACTTCTAGGAATATTTTTAATGAACAACTTAACATACTGTGATCGTGGGTAAATTTTAGGTCTGGCGCCTTTAACACAAAGGTTCGTAATGGATCCACAAAGTAAACGAGGCATGTAAACATTTACCCTGACCTGACTTCTGGCGCAACAAAATACCACCCCATTATTCACGTAGTCCCTAACTTCAAGCTTAGAGGGCGGATTAGAGGCAAATGAAATTCGAAAGCAACCACTAACGTTTTATAATTCAAAATTAAAGATCTTATAAATTAAATTATTTCATTTAGCACAGTAAATCGATTAATATGCAAAAAAATAACTCAATCCTAGCCGATGGCCGAAGGAATGTGATTTCGTAATTAGATTTACCAGAGACTATATGAGATTTACAAGCTTTTATTTCAGAAATTTCCGGCGCCCTAGAAAAAAATATTTAAATTGGAAATGGAAATACCTGCTGTGAGAGTTTGGTCATGTCGACAGGCGTAATCCGTTTGAGTGCTGAAAGTCGCTCCAAACGTTCTCTCGCCTGCTGTTCCACAGCGATAACGAAGGCATCTTGAACGTTGCTTGAACACAAGTCTAAATCCACAGCTGCAACAAAAATAACCACTTGGAAAACTCTTCTGCATTCAGGGTGGAAGCACCACTTGTTTTAATTAAAGAGAGATTTAACTCAATTCCGCTACAAACTGAAGAATGTCCTGCTTTTAAAATAAATCCAAATTAAGCGTTCCCTAGTTTCATAAAAATACAAGAAGGTACACTTTATTCTTCATGGTAGACCCTTATTGACCGGAAATATTATGTTTTTTTCAATTTATTTAACATTTCTTCCAAACTGGGCCGAAGAAATGTTAAATAAATTGAAAAAACATAAAGGTACACTTTAATTGACATAAATTCAATAAAAACGAACCAAAATTTATCTGGGGAAACTCATAAAACAGTTCGAATGATTGTTATTTAACTTTTACTACATTTAGGGTAGTTTATGTATTTTTTCTACCGTAGAGGGTGACAACTTCTTTTTTTTTTGAAGTGAAAACTTCTTTAGGAGCGTTGAACGGTTTTGGATAGGGGGGTAAATTTATAATTTCGCGTTACTATCACGCGTTACCAACTGTTAATATTAGAGCATGTTAGTAACGTAAATTAGCCTGATGGTGACGTGAAACCATAAGTTTACATTCGATCTAAGATTACTCAACGCACCTAAGAAATTTGAACGACAAAAATGCTTGATCGGCACTGGAGTTTGAACACGCGACCTCTCAAGCGAATCAAGCGAAAGAGACGGGCGGCTCTAACCAACTAAGCTATACTGTTTTTAACAAGTCTGCTTTTGATTTGTATTTTAAAATATCCATACGCTTGCTATAAGTTGCATTGACTATCGCGAGGTATTTAAATTGTGTTTTAGTTTGATTATTATTTTTATTGTTTAATGATTGTAGAATATCTAATCAGTAAAAGAGCGAGTATCATTCTAAGGCACAGACCAATAGATTTGAACATTTATTAGATTCGAAGTTTGGAAAGCAAAGATAGGTTTCGATGTTCAAACCTATTGATCTGTGCATTAGAATCCTTGTCTTCTGGGAACCTTCCTAGAGAGCAACCGCTTCGCTAGGTGGCAGTGTTTCAACTGTTGGTAGATCAGCTACCTATGATTTACTATGCACGCCTTGAGGGCATCATGTAATCGTATCAGACTCATTGTTCTCTTCATTCTCTTAAAATTAATCACATTACAATTAAAACACCCTGTATATCTAGTATGTTACTTTAAAAATCATTTAAAAACGAAATCATTTTATGCTTTAAATTGGGTAGCGGATACTAGGATCAATTTTACTATTTCATCCGAGTCGCTCGAGTTTCAGTTAGATGTGAAATATTTCAATCAAATATTTATGTTCTCATTTACGACCTAAATGGACTATAATTTTTAGTTATAATTTAAACGCTTGCCGCAAGAATCTCTGTCTGAACTTTACACTTTACTGGATTTATAATTCGTCTCAATGAAAAATCGTCTATAATTACGATTTATGGTATGTATGAATTGTGAGACATTCTCCTTTCATATTACACTGACAGTTCTTGTCTAGTTGGGTACTTGTTACTGTAAAGTAAGATTCAAATGTATACAATAGTTTGTGTAACAATGGAATCCTTCAACGGAAATAGAATCTCTGTATAAAGTGCCCTGCCTCATTCCGCCAGTTGCAGGAAATGTAAAATAAATTCTTAGCCTGCAGCTTATGCAACCAGAAAAACTTCTCGGCACAATTCTGTTATTGATTGTTTGGTATCGCTCTCATGTTACATAATGAAAATTTTGTCTTCAGCTTGATAATTAATGAAATCAGAGGCATTAGGGAATAAAATAAAAATGATAATTAAATGCCCAAACCGTTTACGTCTGAGACGCTCAATAGATGAACTACACTATGTTTTGATAATATTTAATTTGAATATGCATTGCTTGAATTCAACAAAAATGAACATAAAATCACTACAATAATTATTTTAATTGATGATTGATTAATAATTAACAACTTAATTCTCAAAAAATTGGACGATTTTTTACAGAATGGAACCAATCCCAAAAAACAGTTGTTGAGAAATCGATAGTTAAAATTTGGCACTAATTTATAAACTACCAATACAAATGATTATTGAACAGTGTTATATTGAACAGTAATATATTTTGACTGAAAATATGTAAATGGGATGTATTTATTTACACTTTATCAAAAATAATATATTTACTGAAATTTTACATTTTTGTGGGTTCTGGATTCTGGATTCGTTGTGGGTTGCCTAAAGTTTAAGCCAGCACTTAGGCTACCCTTTCCAGGCCCATTGTGCTATCCCAGTGATTGAGGTGTCCTTGGTCATTCATTCAGCCACCCAACCTTGTTGAGAAACTGAAGAACGTCCCTTGGATCCGTCTCTCTTAAACTGGTCACACTAGGCCAGAAGTCCCCCAGCGTGGATCCTCTGAATGATGCTAGTGCCGGACAGTGACGCATCAATTGCTCGACACTCTCATCTTCTAAAAACCCTCTGCAACTCGGATCGTTTATAATTTTGTGGGTTGCTTCCATCTTTAAAAGACAACTTTGTACATTACTGTATAAAAGCAAAAACCAATTTCGAGGAAAAGTTGACATTTTCAGATTTATAAAACATCATATTTTGGGAGAAAAGTGGAATTTGTATTCATGTTTTATTCGCTTTCTCTTTTTTTTGGTGGAACGGACTGGTCCTTGGTTATCTTCAAAAATTGAAATACAAAACTTGTCCTTTGAAACCAAGACAGATTAAAAAACACTACAAAGGTTGCTCTAACGTGTTTCGACAGCCAAGCTATCATCTTCAGAGAGATACTGGCTTTATCTTCGTCATGAATAGAAATACTAATACTTCGCAAAGAAGATGCAGAGAATAGAACAGTCGAAATTTCGAAAATAAGGCAAACGTTTGAAACATAACTTGAAATTACCGAATAAAAGTCAAATCTAAAGATAAAACTTTCAGAAAAAGAAGAATTTAAATGAAAATGACAGAATATCGAGAAAAGACGAATTTTTGGAAGAAATTTGAGAAAAAGTCGAAATTTCCTGGCTGAATATTTCCTCCTGAATGCTTAAGTCAGAAAAGACAAACGCCCCACCCTGTCAAAATTTTAAGAAGTTCCAATTTCCAGAAACTTCGAGAATAAACCAAATTTTGAGAATATTTTGGAAATTTAGATTGTAAAAGATCTAAATTTTTATAAAAAATTCTACTTTTGAGGAAAATAAGAACATTTCAAAAAAAAGGCAAAGTTTCGATAAAAATGCCTGAAATTTCGAAAAAAAGTTCGAAATTGAGAAAAAATTCGGAATATAAAGAAAAAAAGTCGAATTTAAGCTAATAGAATTAAAAAAAAGACGAATTTTGAAAAAATTGGTCGAAATTCCGAGAAAAAGACGAATTTTTGAAGAAAATGGCGAATTTTGCAAAAAATGGAATTCTTGCAGAGAAAGTCCAATTTTAAGAAAAAGAGCCTAATTTTGAGAATAGTCGATAACGAATAAAAGGAATTTTAAACAAAAGTCAAAATTTTAAGAAAAAGATGGATCGCGTAGTCATATTTCAAAAAACATTTCAGAATATTTTTTGGTGGAACGGACTGGTCCTTGGTTATCTTCAAAAATTGAAATACAGAACTTGTCCCCTGAAACCAAGAAAGATTAAAAAACACAACAAAGGTTGTTCTAACCCATTTCGGCAGCCAAGCTATCATCTTCAGAGAGATACTGGCTTTTTCTTCGTCATAAATAGAAATACCAATACTTCGCAAAGAAGATGCAGAGAATAGAACATTCGAAATTTCGAAAATAAGGCAAACGTTTGAGACATAACTTGAAATTACCGAATAAAAGTTAAATTTAAAGATAAAACTTTCAGAAAAAGAAGAATTTTAATGAAAATGACAGAATATCGAAAAAAGACGAATTTTGGAAGAAAAGTCCAAAAAAGTAGAATTTTTAGAATCAAGTGAAAATTTCTAAACAGATTTCTAAAATTACTGAACATAGTTTAAGATAAAAATCGAGAATAAACCAAATTTTAAGAAATTTTTGGAAATTTAGTTTGTAAAAGATTTACATTTTTATTAAAAAAATCCACTTTTGAGGAAAATTAGGCATTTCAAAAAAAAGGCAAAGTTTCGATAAAAATGCCTGAAATTTCAAAAAAACTTCGAAATTGAGAAAAAATTCGAGATTTAAAGAAAAAAATTCGAATTTAAGCTAATAGAATTAAAAAAAAGACGAATTTTGAAAAAATTGGTCGAAATTCCGAGAAAAAGACGAATTTTTGCAGAAACGAGGATCGGTCATTGGGAACGGTATATTCAAAATTGAAATACAGAACTTGGTCCCCGTACACAACCAAAAGATTAAAAAACACAACAACGAACGCGTTAGAGCAACCTTTGTTGTGTTTCTTTAATCTTTCTTATGTTTCAGGGGAATCAAGTTCTACATTTTAATCGTTTTATAAAAGGGCAATTTTAACGGAAGGTCAAAATTTTTGCGAAAAAGGATGGATCGCGTAGTCATATTTTCAAAAACCTTTTCAGAATAATTTTTTAGGTGGAACGGACTGCTCCTTGGTTATCTTCAAAAATTGAAATACAGAACTGTCCTCTGAAAAGAAAGATTAAAAAAACGCAACAAAAGTCAGTATCTCTCTGAAGATGATAGCTTGGCTGTCTCGAAACGCGTTAGACCAATCTTTGTTTTGTTTTTAATTCTTGATTTCAGGAAACAAGTTCTATATTTCGATTTCAGAACTTTCATTATTAAAAATTTAAATATTTCCAAACTGAGTGGCAGAAATGTTAAATAAAATTAATAAACATTTGCGAGTAAAGTTGAAATTAAATAAATGTTGCTAAAAATGGTCGAGTTTCCGAGAAAATGATGAATTTCGAGAAAAAAAGACGTCGAGAAAAAATAGAAACTTTGAAAAAATTTAAATTTTGAGATAAAGTCAAATTTTAAGGAAAAAACTGAGATTTCCAGCAATATAAAGGATCGGATTTTGAGATAAAAATGACATTTCGAAAATGGAAGGTTTTTGAGAAAAATAACGAAATTTTTTCGAATTTTAGTAAAAAAATTCAAAATATCTAAAAACAAAAACGAATAATGAAAAAAAAAAAAGAAATAAAAACGAAATTTCAAGAGAAAGATCGAAGCTTCAAGAATAAGATCAAAATTAAGAAAAAAAGTTGAAAATTTGGAGGAAAAAATAAAAATATTGTAAAAATGCGCAGTTTCTTGTGAATTTTCTGACGAATTTCAAGAAAAAAATTGAGGTAAAACCGATTTCGAAAAAAAAACACAAAAACGAAATTTCAAAAGGCAAAAAAGGCGCAATTTTAAGGTAAGATCCGAGGCTTAATAAAAGATCGAAATTACAACAAAAAGATCAAATTTTGGAGGACAAATTTCGTAAAAATTCAAAATATCTGAGACAAATTTTGTCGAAATTTCGACAAATGGGCGAATTTTGAGAAAAAGTCGAATTTTCCTGGCTGAATATTTTCTCCTGACTGCTTAAGTCAGACTGCTTGAGTCAGAGAAAGACAAGCGCCCCATCCTGTCAAAATTTTGAGAAGTTCCAATTTCCAGAAATTTAGATTTAAGAATAAAACAGTTAAAATTTCCTCGAAAATTTTCTAGGAATTTGATTTTTGTCTTTTTACAGAAATTCAAAATTTTTAAAAGTGTTTTTTCAAATTTCTACTTTTTAATCAAAAAATCGATCAAATTTTAAGGAATAGGCAAATTTTGATAAACCATTTACAGATCGGATTTTAAAAGTCGAATTTTGAGAAATGGGGAAGTTTTGAAAAAACAAATTCAAAACAAAATTTTAAATTTTTCAGAAAGTCAGATTCTCATAAAACAATTCGAATTTAAGAATAAGATAGAACTTTTAAACGAAAAAGAGAATTTTCTGATAAAAGTCGACATTTTTGAAAAAAGTCTATATTTCGAGAACACGTTGAAGTTTCAAGAGAAGGACGAGTTTTGAAAGAAAGGGAAGTTTCTGGAAAAATTGGCCGTTTTCGTACTATTTTTTTGGGCCAATCGAAAGACCCAACCAAAGCAAGGATTGTCAACAAGTTTCATTAAACAAATTTAGTTCGTCGTGCAAAACCCTGTACACATGTAACATCCTGAAATTAAATGTACTCTGGTAATTGTCATGGAAATAGAATCTGCACAAATTGCGCACTGACTTTTAACTGATAGGGACTTCTAATCCTTGTAATAGGTTCATTAAACAAGATGTTTACTACCCAACGTATGTTGAGTCGAAATTTAAAGAAAAAAAGTCGAATTTAGGCTGTCAGAATTTAAAAAAAGACGAATTTTGAAAAAATTGGTCGAAATTCCGAGAAAAAGACGAATTTTTGCAGAAAAGGACGAGTTTCGCAAAAAGATGGAATTTTTGCAGAGAAAATCCAATTTTAAGAAAAGAGTCAAATTTTGTCGAAATTTCGAAAAATGGACGAATTTTCAGAAAGTCATAATTTTCCGGCTGAATAATTTTCTCTTGACTGCTTAAGTAAGAGAGAAACAAGCGCTCCACCCTGTCAAAGTTTTGAAAAGTTACAATTTCCAAAAATTAAGATTAAACAAAAACAGTTAAAATTTTCAAAGAAAATTTTCTACAATTTTTTGTCTTTTTACAAAAATTTAAAATGTTCAAAAAAAGCTTTTTAAAATGTCTACGTTTTAATCAAAAGGTCGATGAAATTTTAAGGAAAAGGCATGTAATAAATCGTTTGGAGATCGGATTTTAAAAGTCAAATTTTGAGAAATGGGTTAGTTTGGGGAAAAAAAAGATTTTCAGAACAAAAATTTCAAATTTTGAGTCAGATTCTCACATAAGAAGTCGAATTTTAAGAGCCAGATAGAACTTTCGAGCGAATTTTAAGTCGAATTTTAAGGATAAACTAGAAATATTAAATGAAAGAGAAAATTTAAAGAAAAAAGTCGAATTTTTTAAAAAAAAAAGTATATATTTCGAGAACATGAAGTTTCAAGGGAAGGACGAATTTTGAAAAAAAAGGAAAATTTCTGTAAAAGTGCCCTTAGTTGAATATAATTTGTCACTAAGGGCTTGAGTCAGGGAGTCAAGCACCCTATCGTGCCCTATTGAGGCGTTTTGTGCAAAAGTGACCCAAGTGAATCCATGGAAATACAGTGAAACTCAACAAAGAAAGGTCTAATTTGTAATGTCAGCTCTTCACTCTCGCCGAACGTTTTCGCGAGATATTTAACAGGACAAATATAACTGCTAGGGCTATATCTACCCTCTCGGTCGCACTCTCTGTTGTCGTGTTCGTTTCTTTTGATTCGGTCCCAAAAACCGACTCGACACGGAGCACTTCCGAGACAGAGCGAATCAAAACGAACGTAGCTTCCACATTCTCGCGCTCGAGTTACCTCGCATCGTCTCGACGAGAGTAAAGAGCCGGCATAAAACAAATATGAATACTGCTGCCATCTGCTAAGTGGTAGAAGCATTGAATATGAGTTTGCATTGCACTGCCAACGGTTGCACTTACAGATTCTATGTTCTGAGTAAAATAAACTGAAAATCAGGAAGCTGACGAGATCTAACAAGATCGAAACCGGTATTTGGTTTCCAAACTTCGAATCTAACAAATGTTCAAACATATTGGTCTGTGCATTAGAATCCTTGTCTTTTGGGAACTTTCCTAGAGAGCAACCGTTTCGCTAGGTGGCAGTGTTTTAACTGTTGGTAGTTCAGCTACCTATGATTCGCCACTATACACGCCTGAAGGTCTGCATGAATTTGTAGTCTAGGTTACATTCTACTGGCATAGGACATTGTTAGCGATTGTGATAGTTTCTCTATGGGCCAATAGGTGGTGGTACCAAGAGTCACACGCTTGACGTCTGTGAATTTTTTAGTACTTACTTGTAGGAACATTTGTTAGCATTCGAGTTGGATATGCCAAACTGACGAGATCTAACAAGATCGAAACCGGTATTTGGTTTCCAAACTTCGAATCTAACAAATGTTCAAACCTATTGGTCTGTGCATTAGAAGCCTCTATTCTAGCTGCGCATTTTTCTTTTGCAAGCACTTGGGCTCCTTCTGCAAGTTTACTTACTGACCCAACTCATTCAGTTGATTGATTTTTCGGTTAACAGATGGTACTAGGTTTTATAATGAAACCTGTATTTTTTTTGCAGCAAAGGTTATGACTTTTGTTAAACTATGGGCTAAAAATTTAATATTTAGGAATTCGTGGCTTGGTTTCTTTCTGCAAAAAGCAGTTCTGTTGGTGGTTCACCAAAGTTGTATAAATAAAAAGTTTTGTTAGCAAGAATCGTAGCACGTCATTTTCTGTGGTTACTTGTAACTATATTTTACTAACTGCTAGTCGTGACTTTATCAGAGAACTTAAAGAAATAACTGCAATGCAGCCGAATGAAAATATCGAAACAATTTTACCTTTAAATGAAATTTGAAATTAATTTTCATTTAAAATTGTAAGGCGGTAACGTAATATTACTGAAGTCGGTAATACAAATGTCTACTGTTATGGTAACAGTTCGAAGACCTAAGAAGAGAGGCCGCTGTCAAAATAAAGATCACGAAATATTCTATGATTGTTTACATCGCATAAAAAGACTATTTAAGCTTTCTGGATATAAGTTTGGGAGCCTACTAACTATTCCGCATCTTAAGGAATTTCTACACCAATTTTCGTCAAAATCGCTTCGGTAATTGAGCCGTGAAAAGCGGTCAAATAAGCAGACAAACATACTTTCGTATTTGTAATCGTGGGGGGCCCAATAAGCGAAAGCTTCAGTGCTACAGGGATAACCGACCCCATAGGAAGATAATAATAATAATTCCTACTTATATATTAGTAAGGATTTAGTCTATAGCTCTTTTATGAGCGATGATGGTGTACAGGGTGATTCAGAAGTGATTTAAATCCTCAAATGCAGAGAAACGGCAGTAGTCGCTGAAATGATTTATCCCATTTTAACTAATAGGATTGATCCTCCCAAGGGTAAGGATCTTGAGGCATACTAGACAGTCGGAGACAGCAAATTCCTGTGCTGCAGCTTGACACAGTGAGGACTTCCGTCATGGAGACTCTTATTTCTATAGAACTTACAAGTTATGGAACTTGTTACCGAAAGGAATTTTCCCTAAAAATTACAACCTATCCTTGTTTAAGAAGGCGGTTCATCGCCATCTATCCTTGTTTCCGCATCCTATTCGCAGTGTTTTGAAAGCATAATGGGTTTACCCTTTGCGAGTGGATTAAATTTAAAAAAAATACATATTTTTTTGGATTACTCAAAGAACCCAATCGATAGAAGCACTGATTATCAACAATGTCAACATCTTTCATTAAAAAAAATTGATTTGGTTCGTCGTGTAACACCTTGTGAACAATATACCATGAATTTAAGATCCTGACATTAAATATACTCTGGTAATCGACATGGAAATAGAATCTGCATAAATTGCGCACAGACTTTAAGCTGACAGTGACTTTAAATCCTTGTGGTAAGTTCACTGAACAAGATGTTTCATACCCAACGTAACAATTTTATTTACCACTGCAACTTACCCCGGGGGAAGGTAATGTGATGAGAAATATTTTTGTGAAACACATATGTTAAGACTAGTTTTGGCTAGATTTGAGCTTGAAGACAAACTTTCACTTCTTTTTGGCAGTTTGGTGTTTGAAACAGAAATTGTCAATTTAAAGTTAAAATGTGGAAAAAAAAACCGAAAATTTAACTGTTAACTATAAAACAAATTCCTGGGGTGCGCACTTTTGGTTTTACCAACTATTTAATAATGTTTAAAAAATAAACAATTAAGAATTAAAGGATATAATCACTTCATGGTAATTTACTTAATAAAATGACTAATTAATGTTCTAAGAGAATTCAATCAACAAAAATTCCCATCAAGAGTGGCAAAATTCAAATGAGTCATAATATACTTTGATTTCCTACAATAATGCATTGGCAAAGCATTGATCCGTTAATTTACATTAAAGTTCACTAGAATGTGCTTCTGCGGAGAACGTTTCACAATGAAAATAGCTGCTATAGAAAAATTAATGAGGTCGTATCCGCTATAATACGTTTTAGAATCATTTAAAAAGAGCATTTTGATAGTTATTTTATTATGTTGATATTGATATTACGTATAATGTATATGCGATATATTCGCAGCTAATCTAGGTTATACTCTATTACGTTTGATATTTCGATGCTTTATTGTAATTTTAACAATAACAAACTTCAAATATGCTAATAAAGCTATCACACATAAAACTGTAAAATGTGGGAAATCTTGATTGTAAAGCGAAAGAACACTATTCTTGAGTAATTAGAATTGAAATAACTATACTACGAATTTTTTGAACTAACTCAAAAAATTTTATATTTCTTAGTAACCAGAAGTTTTGCTATGACATGAGTTACAGATGGTATTCATTAATTTTATTTTAATATGCATTTTGGTTGCGCCAAATCCATTTTTATACAGTTGGGGATCGCAAAGAAATCCAGTGAGGCAAATTATCAAAGATGATGGAAAACGGTCAAACGAAAACGATCATCTGGTGCAGAGACTAATCTGGTGTCACAACCAAAAGAAGTGGGACACAGGATATACTGTGGATATATGAACGCGCAATAACTATTACTATCACTATCCAAAAAATACGAGGACTTATGAAATCCAAATATTAGCAAAGAGGCAAATGAACAATGATATAGAACCCTATGCAAGTAGAATGCAATCTAGACTACAAATTCATGCAGCCCTCCAGGCGTTATAGTGAATCATAGGTAGCTGAACTACTAACACTGCCACCTAGCGAAGCGGTTGCTCTCTAGGAACAATTTCCCAGAAGACAAGGATTCTAATACACAGACCAACAGGTGTGAACATTTATTAGATTCGAAGTTTGGAAACCAACTTCGAATCTAATAAATGTTCACACCTATTGGTCTGTGCATTAGAGAATCCTTCTCTTTTGGGAAATTGTTCCTAGAGAGCAACCGCTTCGCTTCAAACTTCGTTTGGAAACCAACTTCGAATCTAATAAATGTTCACACCTATTGGTCTGTGCATTAGAGAATCCTTGTCTTCTGGGAAATTGTTCCTAGAGAGCAACCGCTTCGCTAGGTGGCAGTGTTTCAACTGTTGATAGTTCAGCTACCTATGATTCACTATACACGCCTGGAGGGCTGCATGAATTTGTAGTCTAGGTTGCATTCTACTTGCATACGACATTGTTGGCGATGGCCGTAGTTTCTCTATGGACCAATAGGTGGTAGTACTAAGAGTCACACGCTTGACGCCTGTGAATTCTTTAGTGCTTACTTGTCGGAACATTTGTTAGCATTCGAGTTGGATACTGGTCTTGTCTTTGGTTGGATATACCAAACTGTCGGGATGTAAGAAGATCGAAACCGGTCTTTGGTTTCCAAACTTCGAATCTAATAAATATTCACATCTATTGGTCTGTGCATTATAGAATACAGAACCCTCTTCAAATAAACTTCAAAATTATTACTGACATACATATCATTACAGTATCTCTCTGAAGAGGATAGCTTGGCTATCGAAACGCGTCAGAGCAACCTCTTTTGTGTTTTTTAATCTTTCTTGGTTTCAGGTTACAACATTTGTATTTCAGTTTTTGAAGATAACCAAGGACCAGTCCGTTCCACCAAAAAAAATATATTTGTTATTATATTAATAATATAATACCCTTGTATCCCATATGAAAGACGATTAAACTGTAAATAATTGAGTTTCGAAACTAAATAATAAAATTGCTTTTAGGCATGTATGTACAGACGTAATTAGAAAATTGGAGGTCATCCGTGGCAAATAATTGCTCCAAGCATCTATTCTAAATTATAGTCTGTGAAGTAATACAACTATTTAACTTAATTTGAACCTGGTTTCATTAACAAGAATCCAGTCAATCGGTTACAGATGAATAAATGTAGTCAACTAGCTCATTTCCCATTTCTTTCTTTGCACAATGATTCTAATCAATCTATTTAATGAACTTGGAACTACATATACCAGAATTTGGATAATAATACGAAAGTGTTTAAATGTTCATTAATTTAGAAATCACGGCAATGATAAATAGTGTATTATACTGGTTATTATTATTATTATTATCAACCGTTATTTCCCTAATTGATTTATATGTGTGTGATTTGTAGTTCACTTTGAAACGATGCGGCGCACATTGCCCCAGTAGATGACAAATATATTATCAAAAATCTAGCAACATTATTAAAATGTCCCAATTGAAGATAATTTAAATTTAACCACAAAAAGTAGGTCAAAATAAACCTGGTTTACGATTGTTTGGATTATGTGGTTATACATTTGTTGCATTTCAATCAGCAATTTTCAGTAATTCCTTGAGTATGTTTTTTTTAGTTAAATTCACTCCCAAAGGTCAAACCTATCATACTTTTAAAGTATTGCGAGTAGGATGCGGAAATAAAGATAGATGGCGATAAGCAAACCTTTTGATAAATTGTAATTGTCGGGAAAAATTATCGAGTAACGAATTCCAGAGTTTGGCAGTTCTATGGAAAATAGTTTTCACAGATGTCCCTACCAGTGGTGGCTCGCACATGGGCACTATGGAATTGCAGCGCCTTAATTTCGAGTTTTTCTCGAAATTTGTGCCTTTTGTGAAAATTTCGTCCCTAAAAATTTTGTCACAGAAATTTTGAGTTTCCCGCGATTTGTGTTTATAGAAATTTCAAGGTTCTTTCACGAAGTTACATCTTCATGATTATTTTATTTTTAATTTTGATGAAAAACTAAAAATTATCACAAACTAGTTTTTGTAGAAGTTTCGAGTGAGCAAAAAATCAACATTTTGAAAAAAGGGTTGTAATTTGGAGAAAAAAAAACCGAAGTTTTCAACAAAATATCAAAATTTCGAAAAAATAATTGATATTTTTGAAAAAAATCTAAATTTAACTCTTTTTCACAGTTTGACATTTCTCCAAAAAAAACGAGTCTTAAGATCTCATTCATTTTTTTTGTACGGAAATTTCAAACTTTCTTGAAAATTTCAATTATCTCTGCGAAATTTTGATATTTTTTTGTACGAAATTTGTATTTTGTAGAAAACATTATTTTCTCCAAACATTTTATGCAAAGAAAATTTCTCGAAACTTTCACTTTTTCCGGAAATTTTATCATGAATATTTTTTGCACAAATTTTCCGGATACATTTATAGCCATTTTAATTTTTCCCTAATTTGTTTTGGAAATTTCAAATTTTTTCAAGACGTATCGACATTTTAAAGTTTATTTTATTTTGTAATGCTGATAAAATATTAAAATTATCATGAACAAATTTTTGTAGAAATTTCTATGAAGAATTGAAATTTCAAGAAAAAAGTCGAAAATTCTGGAAAAAAAACTTCGAAACTTCTAAAAAAATGTTAAAATGTTGAAAAAAAACATTTTCCCATTTTGATATTCCTCCAAAAAATAATACATAAATAAATGAATGAATAAATAAATAAATAAATAAATAAATAAGTAAATAAATAAATAAAATTCAATTTCAAGTGTTTCTTTATACTCAGAAGCTCCCATAAATTTCTGGAAGTTTCGATTTATTTAAGAAATTTTCATTTTTTTTCTACAATATTTCTAAACATTTTATACAAAGAAATTTTCTCGAAATTTGTACCTTTCGTCGTAATTTTGTCTTTAAAATTTTTAATATCTCAACTTTTGCGGATTTTTTGTGGAGAAATTTTTATTTTCATCTAATTTATTTTAGAAATTTAAAGTTTTTTCACAACATTTTAAAGTTCATTTTAGTTGGTAATTAAAACGTAGACAATTATCATAAATTATTAAAAATTTTGATTTTTCTTGTAAAAATTTTGATTTTTCTTGTAAAAATTTTGATTTTTCTTGTAAAAATTTTGATTTTTCTTGTAAAAATTTTGATTTTTCTTGTAAAAATTTTGATTTTTCTTGTAAAAATTTTGATTTTTCTTGTAAAAATTTTGATTTTTCTTGTAAAAATTTTGATTTTTCTTGTAAAAATTTTGATTTTTCTTGTAAAAATTTTGATTTTTCTTGTAAAAATTTTGATTTTTCTTGTAAAAATTTTGATTTTTCTTGTAAAAATTTTGATTTTTCTTGTAAAAATTTTGATTTTTCTTGTAAAAATTTTGATTTTTCTTGTAAAAATTTTGATTTTTCTTGTAAAAATTTTGATTTTTCTTGTAAAAATTTTGATTTTTCTTGTAAAAATTTTGATTTTTCTTGTAAAAATTTTGATTTTTCTTGTAAAAATTTTGATTTTTCTTGTAAAAATTTTGATTTTTCTTGTAAAAATTTTGATTTTTCTTGTAAAAATTTTGATTTTTCTTGTAAAAATTTTGATTTTTCTTGTAAAAATTTTGATTTTTCTTGTAAAAATTTTGATTTTTCTTGTAAAAATTTTGATTTTTCTTGTAAAAATTTTGATTTTTCTTGTAAAAATTTTGATTTTTCTTGTAAAAATTTTGATTTTTCTTGTAAAAATTTTGATTTTTCTTGTAAAAATTTTGATTTTTCTTGTAAAAATTTTGATTTTTCTTGTAAAAATTTTGATTTTTCTTGTAAAAATTTTGATTTTTCTTGTAAAAATTTTGATTTTTCTTGTAAAAATTTTGATTTTTCTTGTAAAAATTTTGATTTTTCTTGTAAAAATTTTGATTTTTCTTGTAAAAATTTTGATTTTTCTTGTAAAAATTTTGATTTTTCTTGTAAAAATTTTGATTTTTCTTGTAAAAATTTTGATTTTTCTTGTAAAAATTTTGATTTTTCTTGTAAAAATTTTGATTTTTCTTGTAAAAATTTTGATTTTTCTTGTAAAAATTTTGATTTTTCTTGTAAAAATTTTGATTTTTCTTGTAAAAATTTTGATTTTTCTTGTAAAAATTTTGATTTTTCTTGTAAAAATTTTGATTTTTCTTGTAAAAATTTTGATTTTTCTTGTAAAAATTTTGATTTTTCTTGTAAAAATTTTGATTTTTCTTGTAAAAATTTTGATTTTTCTTGTAAAAATTTTGATTTTTCTTGTAAAAATTTTGATTTTTCTTGTAAAAATTTTGATTTTTCTTGTAAAAATTTTGATTTTTCTTGTAAAAATTTTGATTTTTCTTGTAAAAATTTTGATTTTTCTTGTAAAAATTTTGATTTTTCTTGTAAAAATTTTGATTTTTCTTGTAAAAATTTTGATTTTTCTTGTAAAAATTTTGATTTTTCTTGTAAAAATTTTGATTTTTCTTGTAAAAATTTTGATTTTTCTTGTAAAAATTTTGATTTTTCTTGTAAAAATTTTGATTTTTCTTGTAAAAATTTTGACTTAGCATTATTTAGCTTTGTAATTAAAAAAAAAAGTAGAAAATTATCATAGAATAAATATTTGTATAAATTTTGAGAAAACAAAATCGAATTTTGGAAAAATACTCGGAATTCTGTAAAAAATGTCAAAAACTTTTAGAAAAATGCAGCAATTTCAAGAAAAAAAATTAATTCTAACCGTTTTCGCATTTTGATATTTCTCTGAAAACTTAACAATTTTTCCAGAAATCATTGAATTTATTTTACGAAAATTGCAAATTTTTTCTATAAAACTTTTATTTTAAACAAAAAAGATGTTCTTGTAATTTTGATTTACTTCTTAAATTCTGCTTAAACATTTTTTGTAGAAATTTTGACTTCTAAAACATTTTTCTTGTAAAAATTTTGATTTTTCTTGTAAAATTTTTTGATTTTTCTTGTAAAAATTTTGGTTTTTGTTTTTGATTTTTCTTGTAAAAATTTTGATTTTTCTTGTAAAAATTTTGATTTTTCTTGTAAAAATTTTGATTTTTCTTGTAAAAATTTTGATTTTTCTTGTAAAAATTTTGATTTTTCTTGTAAAAATTTTGATTTTTCTTGTAAAAATTTTGATTTTTCTTGTAAAAATTTTGATTTTTCTTGTAAAAATTTTGATTTTTCTTGTAAAAATTTTGATTTTTCTTGTAAAAATTTTGATTTTTCTTGTAAAAATTTTGATTTTTCTTGTAAAAATTTTGATTTTTCTTGTAAAAATTTTGATTTTTCTTGTAAAAATTTTGATTTTTCTTGTAAAAATTTTGATTTTTCTTGTAAAAATTTTGATTTTTCTTGTAAAAATTTTGATTTTTCTTGTAAAAATTTTGATTTTTCTTGTAAAAATTTTGATTTTTCTTGTAAAAATTTTGATTTTTCTTGTAAAAGTTTTGATTTTTATTGTAAAAATTTAAATTTTTCTCTAATTTTTAAAATTTATTCACGAATTTTCGACATTTTGAAGTTAATATTATGAGGTAATTTTGTGAAAAAATTTTAAAATTCTGATAAAAATTCCGAGGGAAAAATCATAATTTCGGTAAAAAAGTTTAAAGAAAAAATAAACCGGAATTTCGATAAAAATGATACAATTTTGACAGAAATAATGAAAGATCAAAGAAAAATTTGAACTACCGACCAAAGTAAAATCTTGCTAGCTTTCTTTTCTGATATTTGAAGTTCAATTTTTGTGCAAAAGTGGCCCATGTGAATCCATGGAAATACAGTGAAATTCAACAAAGAAAAGTCTAATTTGTAATATATAAAGCAAATATGAAATACTGCTGCCATCTGCTAAGTAGTAGAAGCATTGAACATGAGTTTGCATTGCAAAAAAAAATTTGGACTACCGACAAAAGTAAAAACTTGACAGCTTTCTTTTCTGATATTTGAAGTTCAATTTTTATTTGTAATTTGACATTTCTTTAAAAAAATACTCTATGTTCTTTAAAATTTAGGGTTAGACCCTTTTTGAATAGAAATTTTGAATTTTTTCTGGAAATTTCAATTTTTTTCAAGAAATTTTGATTTTTCTTTACACATCTTATAACAAGAAATGTCGATGAATTTTTTCTTGAAATTATGGCTTTTTCCATATATTTCGCCTCTAAAATTGTTATAAATTTAAACTGAAATTTCGAGATTTTCTGACTTCTTTTTTTGATATTTCAAGTTTAATATAAAATGTTGATTTTTTTTGAAAAGGTCGATAATTTTTAAAAATAAAGTTGAAGGTTTTTTTAATTTTGTCTTAATCTTTTCATATCTTCAAAAACCTTTTAAAATTCAATATTTTTTGTAGTTTCGAATTTTTCTGAAGTTAAAGTTTCTACGTGGCTAATTTATTTTATTACTTTATTTAACCCATACATCTTTATTCATTTTATACAATTGCAGCCCTACTAATGTTAGCTGGGGGTCGCCACTGGTCGCTACTGTGCCAAGTTGAACCGCACAGGAACTTGCCATCTCCGACTGTCCTCTGTGTCTCAAGAATGTTGTCCTTGGGGGGAACAGATCCACTAGTTTCGGTGAGCATCTTCTTAAAGTATTTGTAGAAAAGAAACACGTTACCAACCATTGGCCTCTGCTCCAGTGTTGCGAGAGAATCGGTCAAATTCTTGTCATCAATTAAGCAAATTTTTTAATTGAAGCCAAAGAGCTAAAGTTTTGGGGCTGAACTCCAAAAATGAGAATAGAATTCTAGTGTTGGTTTAACTTGGGCTTTGTAGAGAGTGAGCAGCTGATGAGATGTGAAATACTATTTAGCTCTGAAAAGAATGCCCAGCTTCTGAGGGGAGGACTTGGCAATGTCTTACTTCTGTGTTGTTCCACTATAAATTAGCACTCCAGAGCTATTTGGTCCATGGTTTCTGTGAAAATTTTCTTCCACTTGCGTTTTTCTCCTTTAATTTGTCCTACAATTATTTGCAGGTCTTTTGTTACTTCAGCTTTCCATTTGGATTTTACTTCGTCTTTCCATTGGTCGCCCTCTTTTTTTCCTCTCGCCTATGCTACTATCCATCAGCCTTCGTGGTGTTCTTGTTGGTTGCAAAGGATCTAATCATTGTATTTTTTCCCGTGATGACTCTTACAATGTTTGCTTACTTGTACTATTGAGTGCTTTTCACTCAACGCTTGTACACATTCAGTAATTCATTATTATTTCTTCGTTCCCAGATATTTTGTTCCTTTTTCGCTTTATATATTTTCCGCAGGATCTTTCTTTTAAAACTTTTAGCTTGTTTTCTTCTTTCACTCCCAGGATCCAAACTTGACATCTATATGTTACTATTGGTCTTGTAATTGTTTTGTAGGGCTTAATTTTGTATTTTTCTGGATATATTTTTGTTATATATTAAATTTTTCAAACCACATAAACCTTGGTTGCTTAGAATTAATCTCTCCTGAATTTCTGCTTTAAAATCTGTTTTTGTATTACTTCAGTACCTAGATACGTGAATTGCCCTACTTCCTTAAATTAATATGTTCTTTCTTCTGCTGTGTCAATCCCTAATTCATCGTTCTCTTTAAAAGGTTCTTCAGCCCAATTTTGGTGGAATGGACTGGTCCTTGGTTATCTTCAAAAATTTTCCCCTGACACCAAGAAAGATTAAAAAACACAACAGAGGATGCTCTAAGGCATTTCGGTAGCCAAGCTATATATAGAGGGACATAACAAGATTTGTCCCCTGAAACCAAGACAGATTAAAAAACACAAGAGAGGTTGCTCTAACGCGATAGCCAAGCTATCATCTTCAGAGATATCTCTCGATAGCTTGGCTATCGAAACGCGTTAGAGCAATCTCTGTTGTGTTTTTTAATCTTTCTTGGTTTCAGGGGACAAGATTTGTATTTCAATTCTTCAGCCCAAGTCATATATTTTGTTTTCTTCTCGTTAGTCCCAAATCCAATTTCTTTTGCCTTTTTTTCTATCCTTGTTAGTACCTCTTGTAATTCTTTTTTGTTTCTAATTATTGACACCAAATGATCGGCGAAAGCAAGGCACTGATATTTTCTGTGATATGATTGTCCGTTTTCATTTACCACAGCCAGATCCCAGACGTATTCCAGTACATAGGAGAGTTAGCGGGGCGCCTTGTCTGTCTAACCATAAGTAGGTAATATTCTAATATTATTTCATGAGATATTGACAATTAATAATACTTTCGCAATTAATTTACAGATGGAGACCAAGCAATATGTTGTTATTCTTTTTTCTTTGAAATGGTTCTCTGAAGGTCTTCTGTGGTGCGTCTTGGTGACTGGATATGGGTATCCCAATTTAGTCAAGGACGATGCAGCGGTGGTATTAGAAAGTTCCTCAGCGATTTGTTAAAATTGGTTCAAAATGACTTTTACGGGTAACTCGTTCATGCTTTTGTTAGGAATTATTTGGAAATTCATTTGGTCGAGAGTTTCATATATTTGAAATTTACGTCAAAATATCCTTTTGATTATTTTTACCAAAGAACTAAAGATAATCAGGAATGTTTAGGCGTAGAAAAACCTTCAAGTACAAATCTTGACCCCTGAAACCAAGAAAGATTAAAAAACACAACAGAGATTGCTCTAATGCGTTTCGATAGCCAAGCTATCATCTTTAAAGAGAATCTCCTTAATCTTTCTTGGTTTCAGAGGACAATTTTTGAAGATAACAAGCACCACCAAAAAAAATAGAAAAACATATAACATTAATGTAATGATTGGATGATCTTAGATACTTAAGTTGCATTTCTTATTTTTTGCCTTCATGCGTTCATAATTAAATATGCAAAACTAGCATCAGCACACTCAAACGTATTTATTGACTCATTTAAAATTATGATTACTGGTCAATTTATGCGAAATATTTATTATTATTTAGGCCAAATATCGTAATAATGTTACTTCATCGAATTAATTATTGTTAATTGAAACTGCATTCATCCGTATTACATAGAGTTTGTAGTTAATAATATGTATAGTAAGCACTTAGACAACAGAAACAACATTAGCCCCCAAGGAGCATCATTTATTATTATAAATTTTAATCATAATGCTTCTAGTTGAAAATTGAATAAAAACGCTAAAGAGCTCCAAGTCAAAAGCATGCACAACGCAATAGACATGTTTGAACTCTTAAGTCAAGGCTAACAGGATGGCGAGCCGAGACTAACCCAGCTTCCATGGTAAACGTTCCTTTTCAAACTGAAATTCGAAGCTAAATTAAACTAAGCAAGTCTTGTCATCGATTTTAACAAATTGTAGTTTTGTTCACTGAAATCCATTACATAATGCAACGGCGAAGGAGGTTAAATAGAAAGCTTTACTCTTTTTGTTCGACGGTATTAATTAAATTAAAAATGTTAAACCGCCAAGCAAGAAATATAATGGAAGATCATCATAATAATTATTACTTAGAATTTTTTACTTCTAGTTTGCTGTAACCTTCATTTCAATTTTGCGTGTTGTAAAAGTGTATAAATATTAATGTCTTAATGAAACAATTGTAGGATTTGCTGTACCCAGTCAAGATACAAGGTAATTTCATTAACGTTTCAGGCGTTATAGAGATTTTTTAAGTCTTTGCCAATTAATTATTAGAGGCACTAAATAATTTCAATCGCATTTTACAAAGTTCTTTGAAAAACTGAAGTACAAAACTTGTCCTCTGAAACCAAGAAAGAATAAAAAACACAACAAAGGTTGCTCTAACGCGAGAGATATCTCTCTGAAGATGAGCTTGGCTGTCGAAACGCGTTAAAGCAACCTTTGTTGTGTTTTTTAATCTTTCTTGGTTTCAGGGGACAATATTTGTATTTCAATTGCTTAGATCATTTTTATGGGTGGCCCAGCCATATAAACACCTAATAATGGATCAGGTACTAATATATTAAGCTTAAATATGAAAATTCCGATTAATTTCAAGTAAAATAGGCAATAAACACGAATGTAATTAGTATACCGTTCTGGAGGGCAAGCTTAATTAATAAAACTAATTAATTGCCAGTGTCAAAAGTCAGCCTTACAGTATTGTTAAATAGATAAAATTAAATTGCATCAGCAGACTACCGCTTATATGCTGGAAAATTAGTATTCGTCTCCTCTGTAATTGGCAAATCCTCAATGCGTTATTTAAATTCTTCGTGTATTTCTCTGGGAAACAACTCGCTGTCGTAATGAGAAAGTAAATTCTATTTGGAATGACAAATGTGAGTGGTATATTGCTTTTAAGTAATTCGATTTCCTACACTTAATTGGAATTCTAACCCTAATTTGTCTTTTTTCAAAACGGACAGCTATGCTAATTTTTTGAACGTTAAAGGAAAGTGGAATAATTATAGAAGAGCATAAAAAATTCCGAAGGAAAGCGGATAAAAGAAAAAGAGAGATTTACATTTTCTAAATTATTGCCTGCTTCATCTTTAGAATCTTGCGTTAAAAATATTTTAAAAAGTATTCGTATTTACAAAACTGAGCACTTCTGGATTCAGCACGTCTCTGTCCCTCTCTCACGGATGTTTTTCTCGTGGACTATTGACGAAGATGATCAAAACAGTGTATCAGTAAGTGAACTCCAGGATACAGATGTGGATAGGGTTGTCAGCTCTACAGGATTGGTTTGGATTGTCCACGAATCGAAGTTGTCTTGAATCCAAATTAAATATAAAAATGTTCAGTAATTTTACATAGAGCAATTCCCTTAGTGTTATTCATTGACTGTTTGGGGGATTTTGGTATAATGATTCTTACTAGTTAAAAATAGACAATCTGGGGACTGCCGATAGAAGTGAAAATTTAAAACTAGGAAATAAGTTTTTCTTTAATTTTGAAGTTAACTGCAGTACCAAAAAGTAAAACTCCAGATTCTCTAAGATTATCATCAAATCCGCTTTTGTTGTCTCTGGATTCTGGATTCGTTGTGGGTTGCCTAAAGTTTAGGTCAGCACTTAGGTCACCCTTTCCGGGCCCATTGTGCTATCCCCTTGATTGAGGTGTCCTGGTCATTCATTCGGCCACCCGACCTTGTTGAGTAACTGAAGAGCGTCCCTCTCAAACTCTCAAACTGGCCACACTAGGCCACAAGTCTCCCAGCGTGGATCCTCTGATTGATGCTAGTGACACATCACGTGCTCGACACTCTCATCTTCTTCTAAACACCCTCTACAACTTGGGTCGTTTATAATTCCCATTCTGTGGAGGTGTTTGTTTAATCGACAGTGCCAGTGACCAAATTCCTACAAGTTTCTTGAGATTATTCCTTGAGAGTTGTAAGTATAGTTTTGCCCTTTGCCTGCACGGCATTCTAATGAATGCCGCTTTTGTTGTATAAACTGCCATAGTACTCACCCTTGTAATGCACAGTGATTCTATAATTAAAATAATAATCATCATTGATGTACTTTGTTTACCTTGTTTAGATAGAGGCACTAGGTATTAGGTCAGTTAATGTTTGCTTACAAATTGCTTTAGTCAGGCATGTTTCTTTTCCATATAGACATTTTTCCCATTTCTATCACAACTTCCTGATATTTAATAGTTCATGGATGTAACGAATCTTGATTTCCCCACATTCGCGAATGCGAATATTAATTTCCAACATATAATAGGAATATTAATTTCCAGCATTCGTGAATGCGAATGAGAATTTAGCCTTTCCACTGTCACTCGGAGAAATTTGCGTGAAACGTCACAATTTCTAGAATTTCTAGAATAAATCGAATTTGGAGAAAAACTCAGTTTGTAAAAATATTTCCTTCACATCTTATATTTTCATTTAAATTTTGACACAATTTCGAAATCTGTAAGAAATCTTTTTCTCAAAATTTCGTAAAAATATTATTCTCAAAATAACTAAAATTTCATCCAGTTTAGAAAAATAAACGAATTTTGATAAAAAGTCTAATTTTGGGTAAAAAGCTTAATTTTAAGTACAAATTTCCAGAAATTTCGAGAATAAAACGAATTTTGAGAAACCTCCACAGTCAAAACTTTCAGACAAAGGCTGTAATTTCTATAAAATATTCCAAATTTCCAATACATCCTAATTTTGAGAGATAAGGTAGAATTTTGAGTACAAAATTGTAATTTAGAAAAGGATGAATTACAATAAAGTTTTGTGGAAATTAAATTTAATTTAAAAACCTGACTTTTTGGAAAAACTTGAAAAACATCGAAATTTCGAGAAATAGATGATTTTGGAGGTAAACATCGAAAGCTCGAAAACTCAAAAAAATTTTGAAAAGAGAATGAAAATTTTGAGGAAAAGATCCACATTTTGAGAAAAAGATCGAAATTTCGAGAAAAAGATCGAAATTTCGAGAAAAATAAGTCAAAATTTAGTAAATATTCGAAATTTCTTTAAAACAGGCAAATTTTGTTAAAGTTAGGAAAAAAAGGGCGAATTTGGAGGAAAATTTCAGAAAAATACTCAAATTTTCAAAAACAAATTCGAAATTTCTCGACTGAATATTTAATTTAAAAACTTGACTTATTGGAAAAACTTGAAAAACATCGAAATTTCGAAAAAAAGACGATTTGCGAGGTAAAAATTGGAAGCTCGAAAACTCAAACAAATTTTAAAAAAAATGGAAATTTCGAGGAAAAGATCAACCTTTTGACAAAAAGATCGAAATTTCGAGAAAAAGTAGTCGAAATTTAGTAAAAATTCGAAATTTCTCTGAAACCAGCAAATTTTGTTGAAGTTTGGAAAAAAAGGGCGAATTTCGAGAAAAATTTCATAAAAATACTCGAAATTTCAAGAAAAAAGTCGAAATTTCTCGACTGAATGTTTATTTAATTTAAAAACTCTTTGGAAATACTTGAAAAACATCGAAATTTCGAGAAAAAGACAATTTTCGAGGTTAAAATCGAAAGCTCGAAAACTCAAACAAATTTTGAAAAAAAATGAAAATTTCGAGGAAAAGATCGACAATTTGAGAAAAAGATCGAAATTTCGAGAAAAAGATCGAAATTTCGAGAAAAAGTAGTCGAAATTTAGTAAAAATTTGAAATTTCTCTGAAACAAGCAAATTTTGTTAAAGTTTGGAAAAGAAGGCGAATTTTGAATAATTTCAGAAAAATACTCGAAATTTCAAGAAAAATTTCTCGATTGAATATTTATTTAATTTAAAAACTTAACTTTTTGGAAAAACTTGAAAAACATTGAAATTTCGAGAAAAAGACGATTTTTGGGATAAAAATGGAAAGCACAAAAATTCAAACAAAAAAAAATCAAAATTTCGAGGAAAAGATCGACATTTTGAGAAAGATCAAAATTTCGAAAAAAAAAATTGAAATTTAGTAACAATTCGAAATTTCTCTGAAACAGGCAAATTTTGTTGAAGTCTGGAAAAAAAGGCGAATTTTAAGAAAAATATCATAAAAACACTCGAAGTTTCAAGAAAAAAGTCGAAATTTCTCGACTGAATATTTATTTAATTTAAAAACTCGACTTTTTGGAAAAACTTGAAAAACATCAAAATTTCGAGAAAAAGACGATTTTCGAGGTAAAAATCGATACCTCGAAAACTCAAACAAAAAAAAAGAAAATCAAAATTTTGAGGAAAAGATCGACATTTTGAGAAAAAGATCGAAATTTCGAGAAAAAGATCGAAATTTCGAGAAAAATAAGTCAAAATTTAGTAAATATTCGAAATTTCTTTAAAACAGGCAAATTTTGTTGAATTTTGGAAAAAAGAGCGAATTTTGAGGAAAATTTCAGAAAAATACTCGAATTTTCAATAACAAAAGTCGAAATTTCTTGACTGAATATTTAATTTAAAAACTTGCCTCATTGGAAAAACTTGAAAAACATCGAAATTTCGAGATAAAGACGATTTGCGAGGGAAAAATCGAAAGCTCGAAAACTCAAACAAACTTTGAGAAGAAAATCAAAATTTCAATTAAAAGATCGACAATTTGAGAAAAAGATCGAAATTTCGAGAAAAAGATCGAAATTTCGAGAAAAATAAGTCGAAATTTAGTAAAAATTCGAAATTTCTTTGAAACAAGCAAATTTTGTTAAAGTTTCGAAAAAAGAGCGAATTTTGAGGAAAATTTCAGAAAAATACTCGAAATTTCAAGAAAAAGGTCGAAATTTCTCGACTGAATATTTATTTAATTTAAAAACTCGACTTTTTGGAAATACTTAAAAACATCGAAATTTCGAGAAAAAGACGATTTTCGAGGTAAAAATCGGAAGCTCGAAAACTCAAACAAATTAAAAAAAAACAAAATTTCGAGAAAAAGATCAAAATTTTGAGAAAAAGATCGAAATTTCGAGAAAAAGATCGAAATTTCAAGAAAAAGAAGTCGAAATTTAGTAAAAATTCGCAATTTCTCTGAAACAAGCAAATTTTGTTGAAGTTAGAAAAAACGGGCGAATTTTGAGGATAATTGCATAAAAATACTAGAAATTTCAAGAAAAAAGTCAAAATTTCTCGACTGAATATTTATTTAATTTAAAAACTCGACTTTTTGGAAAAACTTGAAAAACATCAAAATTTCGAGAAAAAGACGATTTTCGAGGTAAAAATCGATACCTCGAAAACTCAAACAAAAAAAAAGAAAACCAAAATTTTGAGCAAAAGATCGACATTTTGAGAAAAAGATCGAAATTTCGAGAAAAAAAAGTCAAAATTTAGTAAAAATTCGAAATTTCTCTGAAACAAGCAAATATTGTTAAAGTTTGGAAAAAAGGCGAATTTTGAGAAAAATTTCATAAACACACTCGAAATTTCAAGAAAAAAGTCGAAATTTCTCGACTGAATATTTATTTAATTTAAAAACTCAACTTTTTGGAAAAACTTGAAAAACATCGAAATTTCGAGAAAAAGACGATTTTTGAGATAAAAATCGAAAGCTCGAAAATTCAAACAAAAAAAAATCAAAATTTCGAGAAAAAGATCGACATTTTGAGAAAAAGATCGAAATTTCGAGAAAAAAAGTCGAAATTTAGTAAAAATTCGAAATTTATTTGAAACAGGTAAATTTTGTTAAAATTTGGAAAAAAAGGAGGAATTTTGAGAAAAATTTTAGAAAAATACTCGAAATCTCAAGAAAAAAGTCGAAATTTCTCGACTGAATATTCATTTGATTTAAAAACCTGACTTTTTGGAAAAACTTGAAAAACATCGAAATTTCGAGAAAAAGATGATTTTCGAGATAAAAATCGGAAGATCGAAAACTCAAACAAAAAAAAAAATCAAAATTTCGAGGAAAAGATCGATATTTTGAGAAAAAGATCGAAATTTCGAGAAAAAGAAGTCGAAATTTAGTAAAAATTCGAAATTTCTCTGAAACAGGCAACCTTTGTTAAAATTTGGAAAAAGGGGCGAATTTTGAGAATAATTTCAGAAAAATACTCGAAATCTCAAGAAAAAAGTCGGAATTTCTCAACTGAATATTCATTTAATTTAAAAACTTGACTTTTTGGAAAAACTTGAAAAACATCGAAATTTCGAGAAAAAGACGATTTTCGAGGTAAAAATCGAAAGCTCGAAAACTCAAACAAATTTTGAAAAGAAAATCAACATTTCGAGGAAAAGATCCAAATTTTGAGAAAAAAAATCGAAATTTTGAGAAAAAGAAGTCGTAATTTAGTAAAAATTCGAAATTTCTCTGAAACAAGCAAATTTTGTTGAAGTTTGGAAAAAAAGGGCGATTTTTGTGGAAAATTTCAGTAAAAAACTCGAAATTTCAAGAAAAAAGTCGAAATTTCTCGACTCAATAGTTACTTTTCAACGACCGCTTAAGTGAAAGACAAGCCCTCCCCCTGCCCTGCGTCAGAAAATGACGACTGATAAGGTAAACGTCAAAACCTTGAGAAACAAATTGGAATTTAGATTTTTCAGAATTATTGCGTTTTTACAAAAGTTCAAAATTTTCAATAAATATTTTTCAAAGTTTCCAAATAAATTAATATCATTCTAAAAACGTTTACTCTTTCATCAGAAGATCTGCAAAACTTCAAGAAAAAGGTGAACTTTGCAAAAAGTCGAATTTAAGAAATAGGCGAAATTTTCAGAAAAAATCGAATTTAGGAGAAAGTCGAATTTAAGAGAAAGTCGAATTTAAGAGAAAGTCGAATTGAAGAGAAAGTCGAATTTAAGAGAAAGTCGAATTTAAGAGAAAGTCGAATTTAAGAGAAAGTCTAAATTTTCAGAAAAAGTCGAATTTTGAGAAAGGAAAAAATTTTGAAAGAAAAAACGATGAATTATGGGATAAAAATTCGAAATTTTAAGAAAGCCTGATTTTGATAAAAGGGGTCGAATTTTTTTTTTTTTTAATTCAATTCACTCGCAAAGGGCAACTCCATTTTGCTTTTAGAGCAAATAAAGGATAAACATTTTGCTTTTAGAGCAAATAAAGGATAAAGTCGAAATTTCAAAGAAAAAGACAAATTTTGTAAAAAAAGATGGATTTTGGAAAAAAAAGACAGATTTTTGAAAAAAAGAAATCACTTTTGTCGTGGATCTCTCAATTCTTTACATTTTACAAGCTGTAATTTGATGCATATAAGTGATTATTCATGTAAATTTTCAGCACAGCATTATTTTTCGGCAATTTCTAATAGTTTTTTGGCAAAATGATAATTTCATTTCGAAAATATTTTCATTGTCATTTGTCACTCCACTTCACTTTGTTTCTCTTTCATAATAAATCTTCGGCAGCTGCATTCTGAATTCTGAATCAAAAACAAGGTTTTTCTACAACATTTTTTCATTTTTAATCGATTTACAAAGTGGTTCGTAATTCCCCGACATTTTTCAAAATCGCAAAAATGCAATTTTTGCGCCAACTGTTATAAGTTGTACAATTTAATACAATTTGACCAAACTACTGCGACTCAAAGAGAGATTATTAGTTGTACTGCAAATTCAAGCTTTGAAATTTCCAGAGAAAAATATTTTTTTGCCAGTTTTTAGCCAACATAAAAAGGCGGTCCACAATACCCCAGTCTCCCCTATTTAATTGACATTTCCAATTTTTTTCACCTGAATAGGGATGATGGAGGAGAGGACTTTTGACTATCATTCTGTAAGATGTTGTCTTCAAAATAAAAATGTCAACATCTACTTCTAATATGACCGGAAGTGCCGGCGGAAAAATACTATGGTTTAGTTGCTTCCGGTGATATTGGTGACAAAACTGTTTTGAGAAATTGATCCGTGCAGTTTGTCGAGGGATGCCCTGACTAATATTATCATCCCCAACAACTTTTAAGTCGTGTTATTTTGGAACGATCTTAGGCTAACAACCAGTTACATGAAATGTTACAACAATTTTCATTTTGCAAACGGAATGCGACCTAGGGTACAGTATGCAGCTCTCTAAATATATATAGTGGGATCACTGGTAACCGAATTACCAATAGTTAAACCACAAACACTTAGCAAAGCGGTTGCTCTTTAGGAAAGCCCCAGAAGACTACATTCTAATGCATAGACCAATAGGTTTCAATAATAATTAGATTCAAAGTTTGTAAATTAAAGACAGGTTTCGATGTTATTAGATCTTGTTGGTTTGGTATATCCAGCTTTGTTAGCATATGCCAAACTGACGAGATCTAATAAAATCAAAACTGGTCTTTGGTTTCCAAACTTTAAATCTGACCAATGTGCAAACCTATTGGTCTGTGCATTACATTGGTATATCCAACCGGAAGCTTTGTTAGCATATGCCAAACTGACGAGATCTAATAAAATCGAAACTGGTCTTTGGCTTTTAAACTTTAAATGTGATAAATGTGCAAACCTATTGGTCTGTGCATTACATTTTCATATTTTTTAAGGGAATTTATTAGCAGTTTTGAATATCGAGCAAAAGTCCTCAAATTAGTGTTACAATCAAATAGCAAAAATGTTCCTCTCAATGTCAGTCAGTAACGTAGTTAACGTTGCTTGCGGATACTTACTAAAGGTAAAGTAAATGAATATTACTGAATTTTCGAAATCAGGGAGTATCTATTCAACCATTTGCATTTTAAAAAATTACCAATTGAAAGAAATTAAGTTTTGGTAAAAGAGAAGCGTGTTCGTCTTTTAATGAAAAATCAAATAGTTTAACTCTTTCTATTATTGCCACCACTCCATAGACAACGTAAACACTAAACTGCTGTGGGGGTTTGACAAAATTTAAATCTACACAAAGGGAACTTCCAACTTTGCGATGCAAAGAAGCATAGGGCGTAGACGATTTACATAAAATTTGCCTTTTAAGCATGTATTATTGTGTGGAATAAAGTCCTTTTGGGCCTGTAAATAAAACTAAATCGTTTTAATTCACACCCTAACTTTCTTATTTATTCGAAAGCAAGACTATCTATCCATTAATTAATGGATCATATACTGTATAAGTTCATCTTCTGAAGATAATAAGGTAGTTTCCCGTGATGCTGGAACAGCTATCAAGGTAGAGTGAAGTTCGGTGACCGACTTGAACTGAGACACGATATAACTGTTGTTGATATAGTTGGTGTCGATTAAGACCCAACCTCTTGGCCGCGGGGATGTAATATATTCAACATTCCACTTCTTGTAATGCTAAGATCTTACACATTCAATGGTTTTATGTAAAAATCAATCATACGCTTGAAATACGTGCTACCGAAAGTATGGATTGATATGATTATCTTTTAAATATTTAAATGGTGGAATGACATGTTTTTTCGATTTCCTGCCTTTATTCTTTTTACTTTTTCTTTTCTATAGAACTTCGAAGCTATGAAACTTGTTACCGAAAGTCATTTTCCCCAAAATTTACAACCTATCCTTGTTTAAGAAGGCGGTTCATCGCCATCCGCATTCTACTCGCAATGCTTTGTCGACATAATAGGGTTACCATTTACGAGTGGATTAAACTTAAAAAAAAGTCTTTCTTTAATGGAATATTTTAAAAATGGTGGTAATACGCAAATATTTATTGGTTTAATTTTCAATTTTTTGCTCTGGTATGCTTTTAAAAGCAAATATTTCGTTGTGGTGAATTTCAAGACACATTTTTAATATTGTTTGGATTAGATTGGTGTTTCCCAAAGTGTGGTACGTGTATCCCCAGGAGTACAGGAAGAGTTTTATAAGGGTACTTTTTTTTTATTTTTTTTTAGGTTTAATTCACTCGCAAAGGGTAACCCCATTATGCTTTCAAAGCACTGCGAGTAGGATGCGGAAACAAGGATAGATGGCGATGAATCGCCTTCTTAAATAAGGATAGATTGTAATTTTTGGGGAAAATTCCTTCCGGTAACAAGTTCCATAACTTGAAAGTTCTATAGAAAAAGGAGTCTCCGTAGAAGTCTTCACTGTGTCAAGCTGGATCGCAGAGGAATTTGCTGTCTCCGACTGTCTTGTATGCTTCAAGAATCTTGCCCTTGGGGGGACCAATCCTTTTAGTTGCTGCGAGCATCTTCAATGATAGTACTTGTAAGAAAGAGACAAGTCACCAACCATCCGCCTGTGCTCTAGCGTTTCAAGAGAATGGGTCAAACTCTCGTCATCAATTAGTCGAATCGCTCTTATTTGAATTGAATCCAAAAGAGCTAAGGTGTATTTTGGGGCTGAACTCCAAACATGAGAACAGTATTGGCTAGTGTTGGCCTAACTTGCGCTTTGTATAGTGTTAATAGCTGAGGGTTACTTCAGCTGACTCAAAAGTTAACTGTTTGGATAAATATAGCAAAATTAACTTAATCAGCTTGTTCTTCATGATGTACTCTAATTCGTCGGAAACATTTAACTCTTTAAGCTTGCGCAGCTTTAAAGAGTTCGTGCATATTGCAGAATGATATTTTGTTCAAATTCGTTGATATGTTCAGCAAACCAACACAATTTCTCGTTTATATATTAGTTGGAATGCAATTTTTTAACGAGGGGAACGTCACGGAAAATCATGGAAAAGATACGCAGATGTCGAAAGTTTGGGAAACATTGGATTAGATCATAACCAAGACAATATTTTCTGGTTAATCTGGTGTACAACCTGGAGTTGTGGAAAAAATTTGAAGATAAATCGAAAAACTCTTCGAAAGTGAGAAGTTTGGAATTTACGTTTCTTTAGACTTTTCTTGAAAGTTGTATTCTCCTGTTGCAAACAATCAGGAAGACGTAATATGTCATACGTTGTGTTAAAAAAGTTGTGGCTGAAAATAAACAACCTTACGTCGTCACTGATTATATTTTTGGGAACTGAACTTCACCACAGTTCATGTTTTCAAAGTCTGTCTGAGCAATTTTTTACAAATTGCCAATTTCCGAAACTAGTGACGCTTGGAAACATTGGTTTTTCAAGGATAACCATCCTTTTTGGTTACACCGTATGAGAGCTTAGAATTTTTTAATCAATTTGGCTTGTGGAAGAAAAATTTTTGAGAAAAATCGAAAAAACTATAAATTCCACAGTTTTTTCGATTTTTCTCCAAAAACGTTTTCTGCCCCAAGTTAAACTATATACCCGCAACTCCCAGAATCAACCTATGTGATTTGCATACCGTGTTCCTCATACTGTTTTTAGAGAAAAAAATTGACTTGGAAAAAGTAATGGTCAGCTCCACTGCTGAATTATTTTCCAATTTTCATATTTCTCAGGGTTTTTTTTTGGTAGAACGGACTGACCCTTAGTTATCTTTAAAAATTAAAATACAAATTTTGTCCCCTGAAACCAAGAAAGATTGAAAAACACAACAAAGGTTGCTCTAACGCGTTTCGTTTTGTTTTTTAATCTTTCTTGGTTTCAGGAGACAAGATTTGTATTTTAATTTTTGAAGATAACCAAGAACCAGTCCATTCTACCGAAAAAAAAGTAATTATAACTTTTATCATAGAATAAAAAATATGTATATATACTTTCGGCAAATGTTTTAAATTGAAGTTATATTTCCATATGTAGACATACAATCATAGGAATGTTACTCTCCCCTTACTTTATAATTTTCTAAATCACCATCTGCATCAGAATTATCAATATTTCGCTAAAATCTGTTGTGAAATATTTTACGATTTTAAGATAATACAGCGTAAAGTGTAAAGATAAAGAAGCTATATTATTGCTATGTTTGAATCATAACAAGGATAATGCAAAAATCAATGCCACTTACAGCTGTTTTAATAATCCAATCGCATAAATGGTAATCCAATAAAAATTGTAGTTAATCCACAAGTAGAATAAAACAATACCATCCAAGGTTGAATAAAACAAATTCACTAAACACCACAAGTGCACTTCGTCCGTAGGTGAAATCTTTCGAGGCGCGCAGCAAAATAATAAAAATTCAAATCCTTACGGCCATAGAAAATAATTAAACGAAATCACTACGTATCGCGTTCTGTCGTTTCGCGGGCACTGTGGACACCTCGTCGTACAGGTAATCCACCTTTACCTGGTCGGTATAATATCGAAACACAACGAAATTCAACGAAGTCGACTATTTAATTAACATTTCATGGGAGAACTGTTATTTTATAATAGGTAAACAATTGGATGTGGCATGCGATCGTATGGGCGGATGTTGGAGACGGATAGGGTTTCCCAAAGGGGCGTCTGTTGTCATTTTTGTTCAGAAAAATACATATGTCACTGATAATGAAAAAGCGCACCTTTGCTGCTGCCGCTATTGCTCTAAATGGAAATAAATGATAATTAAATAAATTACTAATAGTGACGGATTAAGTAGGTTACATTTAACAAGATAAAAAGAAAAAGTATTAGGTTTTTGAGTCATTTATTTTATCACGTTCTGAGTCATTATGATTTGAACATACAAAAGCGTTTTAAATATTTTTAGTGTTTACATTACACTTTACACAGAGAGATAGTATCTCTGTTAAGATGATAGCTTGGCCATCGAAACGCGTAGCAAATAAAAACTAAAAAAAAAGCTTTAACGGTAGCTGTTTGTGTATGAGCGTCTCCTCAATTCTTCCTTCAACTTAAACGTTCATTTTTTTGTGGAACAGGCTGGTCTTTGGTTATTTTAAAAATTGAAATACAAATCTTGTCCCCTGAGGCCAAGAAAGATTAAAAAGCACAACAACGGTTGCTCTAACGCGTTTCGATAGAGCAACCTTTGTTGTGTTTTTCAATCGTTCTTGGATTCAGGGGACAAGATTTGTATTTCAATTTTTGAAGATAACCAAGGACCAGTTCGTTCCACCAAAAAAAAATAGATTTGCAGTATTATTGTGTGCTAATGTACTTTAAAAATAGACCCTTTATATACAGGTGGTATTTCACAAGAAACAGGTGGATTTTATTTGGGAAGAAGACACTTGTTTGACCTCTCACGCTATAGATGGCATTCAACCCCCTAGCTTAATTTGAATAGAGAATGTAGGTCGAGTAAAGGCTTTTTGGGGAGGCTGTATGGTTATCTATTCACCCCTGTAATTATTTTAAATCTATCGAATGGTCTTCGAGATATTTGCTTTCATATACAATCAAAGAAAGTAGAAAGAAACCAATAATGTTTTATTTTAATGGCTCAAAAGTGTTCGAACCCACAATAGCAAACAAGTCAGAATATTGGAAATATGTGAAAGTAAATTCTGTCATACTGATCTACCTTTTTTATTTATGGTGTGGATGCTTGTTTCGTGTGGAATCGAATCTTGTTTATCGACTAATGTGCTCTAATGTTAATAGTTAAATATACTTTTAATATTATGTTGGTAACGCGAGATGGTGACACGTCATTATTTATCAATTAATATGCTCTAATGTCGATTTGAATCGATTTGAATCTCAATGCAGATGACGTCGATGCATCTTTTGCTAATCTTTTTAGATTAGTGCGCTTGAAAATGATAGTTCTGCTGGCGAAATACGTATCGCGTAATTATTTATTTAATTGCCGATGTGGTAAAGGGATGAAACCTTCTTTGGACTTAATCACAAGCCACAGTGTTTAGTTCAGTGCTTTAGTAACTAATGTTAACAGTTTAATATACTTCTAACATTATGTTGGTAACGCGAGATGATCATGAATGGTCCTGCAAAACCACAAATTTACCCCCTAACCAAAATCGCTCAAGGCACCTAAAAAAGTTTTCACTTTAAAAACTACACAACAAAATTTAACAGAGCCACGTCACAGTTTTCATAAATAATGCCTATAATCGCTTCAAGCTTCGCAAAAATTGTACAAGTTTCAAGGAAGCACATTTCGAAAACTCAAAGTTCATTAAGTTTTCCTCTCGAAAGAAATTAACGTCTTTTCTGGAAGTTTATTAATTTAAATATAATTCGAAGGCGGGATGGATGACCGAACTTGTTTAGAAGGAAATTAATAAAAGATTTTAGACCTCGAAGCACATTTTACAATATAAAATTTTACTTTGGATCAATATTTCTGTTTACAAATTTATCACTTAGGTAGTGTACAGTTTTGGTGGAACGGACTGGTCCTTGGTTATCTTCAAAAATTGAATCATAAATCTTGTCCCCTGAAACCAAAACACAGCAGAGGTTGCTCTAACGCGTTTCGATAGTCAAGCTATCAGTATCTCTACAGTATCCCAGTATCTCTCTGAAGATGATAGCTTGGCTATCGAAACGCGCTAGAGCAACCTTTATTGCGTTTATTAATTTTTCTTGGTTTCAGGGGACAAGATTTGTATTTTAATTTTTCCAGTGTACAGAGCAATAGTAGCTTTCTGAAGATGATACCTTGGCTATCGAAACGCGTTAAAGCAACCTTTGTTCTCTTTATTTTTTGTTGTTGGTGGAACGGACTGGTCCTTGGTTATCTTCAAAAATTAAAACACAAATCTTGTCCCCTCTCTGAAGATGATGACTTGGCTGTTGAAACGCGTTAGAGCAACTTTTGACCTGTTTTTTAATCTTTCTTGGTTTTAGGGGACAATATTTGTATTTCAATTTTTAGATCAATAGGTTTGAACATTTATTAGTTTCGGAGTTTGGAAATCAAAGACCGGTTTCGATCTTGTTAGTTTCGGTCAGTTTTGATGCTTAGTCTGTAATTTTAATTGAATGTATTACTCACCCAAGCGGGCTCCGCTTCTCCTCTTTACTCGTAGGCATATTGTTCGAGATCGAATGCACTGAAAATAGTAGAAAAAAATAAAAAAATGTACCTTAGCTTGTTATTCTTTAAAACAATGGTAGTCACGTTTGTGGTAAATTGATTTTCATTTATGAATTCTTTTTGATTGGTTTTCTGATATTTTTTTTCTTGCTCCAAAACTGTAGACTAGCAATAAAACTTTTTGTTCAGAAAAAATTGGTTCTTATGTGACCCAAAAATTTCTGTAAACTGACTAAAAATAACTTTAAATTTAAAAAAAATCTAACTTTTTCCCTTATCTCTTACTATCTGACAATTTCAGTTACCAAATTTCAGAGCCAAAAACTGAACTTGAATTTCGTAAGAATTCGAAAATATTTAATTTTTAAAATATCACGCTTTACAATTAAAAACAGTGATTAAAGAATATTTTACAATTTATTGGCATATATTCTACTTTAGAAATTTAGTCATTTTGAAATCGCTTCGTATTTTTTTGAAAATAATTCCAGGAGCCATTCTGCCATTATCTTCAATATTGGAAGGCACTTAAAGGCCATTCTGTATAAGAGAAATATATTTTTGTTGACAAATGTAACAACTATTGAGGCATATAAATAAATGATTGTTTACCTGATGAATGTGACTTATAACTTCGGTGTGTGTTGCGTCTTCGAGAGTTTTACCATTTACTTCCAGTATTTCATCTCCAACTTCCAAATTGTCTTTGTCCGCAGGCGATCCTAAAATCGAAAAAATAAATTTTTAAAATGCTGCAGTATATTTAATGCACGAAAGTTTAAACTCTATTAATCTATTTGATATTAAATTTTCTCGCTGACAGATCTCTTCAGGTCGTCGTCGATGGCATCTCATCCGAGACATTTGCGATTAACGCAGGGGTGCCTCAGGGGTCTGTTCTGTCTCCTACTCTATTTCTGTTACACATAAAAGATCTCTTAGCTTCAACTTAAAATCCTATATACAGCTACGCAGAAAAGTCAATACGTCCAGAAAATGTCGTGACCATTGAGATTAGCGGACATAAGAGACTTCTTTGCATCTTTCCCATGGCAGGAAGTCTGCTTTAATTCAGACAACCCTTCCTTAATCGCCGAATCCATCAGGGAAACTATCCTGATTGGTATGGAATGCTCAAATCCCCACTCCCAAATAAAGTCTGCCTCCAGTAAATCTTGGTTCAGTAAAAAAATGTGCTCGGGCTGTCTCCTGCAAAAATCGCGCATATCGTCGTTGGCGAAATAATCCCTCAGTCGAGACTCGGACCATATTTGTAGATGCACGAAATTCTTGTAAATAGGTTATTGACGAGGCAAAAGGTGATTTCGATCGTCAAATGTGCCAATGGCTTATCAACTGTCCGAACGGTTCCAGATCCTTTTAGGGATTTGCAAAGTCGATTGGAAAGAATTTTACATCTTCAAATTTTCCACCTTTACTCGATGAAAATAGCAATATTGCTACTACCTCCAAGGAAAAGGGTGATGTGTTAGCCTTAATGTTTACTGAAAATTCCAAACTTGATTCTCGAAAAGCAGAACCTCCTATTCTTCCTAAGGTTGGCACTTTGATACCTGAAGTTGTTTTCAGACAACGCACAATCAAGAAGATTCTTCTTGAGCTGGCGACACCTCGAAAGCTTCTGGCCTTGATGGTATTCCCGCTATTGTTCTTAAAAAGTGCGCCCCAGAGTTGACTCCTGTCCTAAGTAAATTGTTCACACTCTCTTACAACAAAGGTGTATTCCCTAACATCTGGAAATTTGCTAGAGTGCAGCCTGTCCCTAAAAAGAAAAAAGGAATCTGGCTAACAACTATCGTCCTATATCTTTGTTACCCGTTATACATATCTAAAGTGATGGAAAAGATTATCAAGATCGAGATTCTCAAATATCTGGAGGAAAATAGAATTATCTCGGACAGGCAATACGGTTTTAGACAACAACGTTCCACTGACGATCTACTGGCATATGTTACTCATATCTGTAACTCAGCTGTGGAAAAACATGGTGAGGCTAGAATTGTGGCATTGGATATCTCAAAGGCTTTCGACAGAGTATGGCACCGATCTCTGCTCGCCAAATTAACATCTTATGGTCTTCCTCCTGGACTCTGTCATTTGATATTCAATTTTCTCGCTGACAGATCTCTTCAGGTCGTCGTCGATGGCATCTCATCCGAGACATTTTCGTTTAACGCAGTGCCTCAGGGGTCTGTTCTGTCTCCTACTCTATTTCATTTACACATAAACGATCTCTTAGCTTAAACTTCCAATCCTACATCCAGCTACGCAGATGATTGTAACCTTGTGTCATCTTTTTTCCCCGACAAACCATTATCTATAGCTGCTTCAGATCGACTAAGGGAACAGCAGATATAGACGATTAATCGGGATCTCGAGATTATTCTGGAATGGGTTAAGAACAATTTGGTCGACTTCAATGCTTCAAAAAATCAGGCCGCGGTTTTCTCTAAGAAAACATCAAGGGATAATGCAACAAGCTTACTAATGGAAGGTAAAATCCTTCCGATGGGATTAATCTCTCTAACCTAGGAGTAAATGCGAGCACTAACTTCCCTTGGGACAATCATGTGCGCGTCATTGCCAAATGCGCCTCTCAGAAGCTAGGCTTTCTTTTTAGAGCTAAGAAAAACTTCACATCTCATCAGCTAGTTACACTATACAAAGCTCTAGTTAGGGCAACACTAGCCAATACGGTTCTCATGCTTGGAGTTCAGCCCCAAAACACACTTTAGCTCTCTTGGATTCAATTCAAAGAAGAGCGATTCGCCTAATTGATGACGAATCTAACCGATTCTCCCGAAATACTAGAGCACAGGCGTATAGTTGGTCACTTGTTCCTTTTCAACAAGTACTATCATGGAAGAAGCTCGCAGGAACTAATAGGATTGATCCCCCCAAGGGCAAGATTCTTGAGGCGTACTAGACAGTCGGAGACAGCAAATTCCTGTGCGGTCCAGCATGACACAGTGAGGACTTCTATCTATGTGACTCTTTTTTCTATAGAACTTCCAAGTTATGGAACTTCCGAAAGGATATTTCCCCAAAAATTACAACCTATCCTTGTTTAAGAAGGCGGTTCATCGCCATCTATCCTTGTTTCCGCATCCTACTTGCCGTGCTTTGAAAGCATATTGGGGTTACCCTTTGCGAGTGGTTTAAACTTTTAAAAAAATCGTGATAGTTCTATTGAAACGTGCTGCGACTAATTTTTATTTTCATTATAATAAGTAATTCCCTTATAAAATATTAAAAAGAGTTTCGCCTCTGGCATAGTGGACACACTGAGCTCTTCTGTCTAAACTTTCCTACCCTTTGTACCAAATTTTCAATTCAGAAGAGTTTCGCCTCTGGTATGGTGGACATACTGAGTTACCGTGCTCTGATGTTTTGAAATTGGCCATTTTTCATTTTATATTTCCTTGTATTTTATTTTTTATTTATTGTTTCTTTGTTCCTGAAGAAGCCCCCTACGATGGTGGGCGAAACGTCGAACACTTTTAGTAGTTCTTTAACACGCTCCAATCTCGCACTGACTCTGACCGTGGAAGCCTTCGTTATCAAAATATTGCGTTTCGACAGCCAAGCTATCACCTTTAGAGAGGTATCTCTCAGTATCTCTCTGAAGATGATAGCTTGGCTGTCAAAACGTTTTACAGCAACCTTTGTTATATTTTTTAATCTTTCTTGGTTTCAGGGAACAATTTTTGTATTTCAATCTTTAAAATTTTGACTTATAACTCTACATTTGGTGAATCTGAGATTTTACCTGAAGCTAACAATTTTCAAAAAGGTCGACATTTCGAGATTACAGTCATACATTCGTAAACGTCAACATTTCAAAGTCAAATTCGAGATTTTTTTAATAATTGGAAATGACTTTTTTATTCGAATTTTATAGCTTAAAACATTTATAAAAAATTCGCGAATTAGAGAATTTAATAAATTTAAGAATAAACTCTAAATTTAGAAAAAAAGTTCACAACTCGAGAAAACCTTTAAAGTTACAATAACAAAAATTGATCTAATACAAAATTTCGAGAAAAAAGTCGAGATTTATAGAAAGAATTGGAATTCAAACAAATTTATTTATATATTTAAATCGTGGCCTTTATTTGAAAGTTTTCAGAAAATGATAGTCCGGCCCCCAGCACAGACCACTTTTTTGTGGACCTCTGTAATAAAAAACAAAATGATCCTTTTCTATTCAAAAATCGATATCTCGGCGCGACAAATGGTCGTATCAAAGTCTTTAAAAAATGAAATTGAAGCTGAATGGACAGTTTATCCGATCCCAATGATTGTTAAGTGAAAAAAAAATTTCCAAATCCGTAGACCAAAATAAAGTCAAAAAATTTCAAAAATATTGTTGTCGATGGTTTTTTTAAGTTTACTTGAAAACCGCTGAAATCAAAAAATGTCAAAAGTCCACGTACAAAAACTAAACACTTGCAGCTATAATTTCATTTTAGATTTTTTGTACGACTATTTTTCACCAAATTGTAATCTGTTGAAAATCACCTATAAATTTGGAATTTTTTTTTCATCCTTTAATTTTTCTACTAGTCTATAACTATAAACTCTGAACTTTAAAACTGAAATTTAAATGTCGATACTAAAACAACAACAAAAATTCAAAATTTTTAAATAAAACGGATATTTTGACAAAAAAAGTACAAAATTTAAATTGTAATTTTGTAAAATTAATCTCGAAATTTGATTCAGCGAATAAACAATTTCCTGTAAGAATCAGATGTTAAAATTGGGAACTTAACAACAACCTAACTATTGTTACGGGCTTATCGGTTCGAATTGATTACACGTGATGGATTATACCCACTTTATTACTGAACTCAACTTGGATCACCACAATTGACAATTAACTCACTTATTATTGACTTCTACTAACCCACTAATTACACTGATTCTAACTGACTTATTCGAGGGAAAGCTGACTGCCTTTTATAGTTTTGGCCCCCGGCTTCTAAAACTTTTCGACAGATAAGGCTTATCGTTCGCGAAATTTCTGAAACACCGCTTTCCCCTTATCAGATCCTTCTAGAAACTTTTTTTATTTACTAAATTATACAATTCTATTCTAAATTCTATTCCATCTATTTACATTGCGTTACACTATCATCTTAGGCGAGATACTAGGGACAAGTTTTGTATTTTAATTTTTGAAGATAACCAAGGATCAATCCGTTCCACCAAAAAAAAGTTCACAAATCGAGAAAACCTTTAAAGTTACAATAACCAAATTTGATCTAATACAAAATTTCGAGAAAAAAGTCGAGATTTATAGGAAGAATTGCAATTAAAACATATTTAAATTTTTTTCTATATCTTGGCCTTTATTTGAAAATTTTCAAAAAATGATAGTCCGGCCCCCAGCACATATCACTTTTAAGTGGACCTGTGTAATAAAAGACAAAATGATAATTTTTCATTCAAAAACCGATATCTTGGCGAAAAATGGCCGTATCAAGGTTTTTAAAAAATGAAATTGAAGCTGAATGAACAGATTATCCGATCCCAATAATGGTTAAGTCAAAAAAAAAATTTCCAAATTCGTAGACCAAAATAAAGTCAAAAAAATTTCAAAAATATTTTTGTCGATGGTTTTTTAAAGTTTACTTGAAAACCGCTGAAATCAAAAAATTTCGAAGTTCACATCCAAAAACTAAACACTTGCAGCTATAATTTCCTTATTTTAGTTTTTCTGTACGACTATTTTTCCCTAAGTGGTAGCCTATTAAAAGTCACCTACAAATTTGGAATTTTTCATCCTTTTAAAATTGAAATACAGACCTTGTCCCCTGTCGAAACGCGTTAGAGCAACCTTTGTTGTGTTTTTTAATATTTCTTGGTTTCAGGGAACAAGTTTTGTATTTCAATTTTTGAAGATAACCAAGGACCAGTCCGTTCCACCAAACAAAATTTCATCCTTTAATTTTTCCACTAGTCTATAACTATAAGCTCTGAACTTTAAAACTGAAATTTAAATGTCGATACTGAAACAACAACAAAAATTCAAAATTTTTAAATAAAACAGAAATTTTGACAAAAAAAGTGAAAAATTTAAATTGTAATTTTGTAATCAATCTCGAAATTTAATAAAGCGAGTAAATATTTTTCTGTAAGAATTAAATGTTCAAATTGGGAACTTTTAAGAAAATGTCGTCATTTTATGTTGACCACTCTCAAAATTTCGACTGGTATTTTAAAATTTGGACCTTTAACTGAATTTTACTTTTGAAATTTCGACCTTTGAGAACAAAATCAATACAAACAGAAACTCGAGCATTGTAAAAATGATCTGGTTTTAAGACGAAATTCCGGTAATTTCAAGAGAAATTTAAACTTGAGTGTTAGGGAGACAAACATTTGAGGTTAAACATTTGATAGAAAATAAGGATATATCGTCTTTTAAAGTCAAAATTTCTATAATTAAAATACAAAACTTGTCCCCTGAAACCAAGAAAGATTAAAAAACACAACAAAGCTCTAACGCGTTTCTCTCTGAAGATGATAGTTTTGCTGTCGAAATGCTTTAGAGCAACCTTTGCTGTGTTTTCTAATCTTTCTTGGTTTCAGGGGCCAATTTTTGTATTTCAATCTTTAAAATTTTGACTTATAACTCTACATTTGGTGAATCTGAGATTTTACCTGAATCTAACAATTTTTCAAAATTGTTTTCGAGTTTATAGTCATACATTCGTGAAGGTCAACATTTCAAAGTCAAATTCGAGATCTTTTTTAATAATTGGAAATACTTAAAATCGCGAATTAGAGAATTTAATAAATTTAAGAACAAACTCAAAAAGCGTTAGAGAAATCTTTGTTGTGTTTTTTAATTTATTTTCGGTGTCAGGAGACAAGATTTGTATTTCAATTTTTGAAGATCACCAAGGACCACCAAAAAAAAAAAAAAGAATAAACTCTAAATTTAGAAAAAAAGTTCACAACTCGAGAGAACCTTTAAAGTTACATTAACACAATTTTTATCTAATACAAAATTTCGAGAAAAAAGTCGAGATTTAGAGGAAGAATTGGAATTAAAAGCAATTTCAAGTTTTTTTTTAAATCTTGGCCTCTATTTGAAAGTTTTTAGAAAATGATAGTCCGGCTCCCGTACAGACCACTTTTAAGTGGACCTCTGTAATTAGAGACAAAATGATCCTTTTCCATTCAAAAACCGATATCTCGGCGAGAAATGATCGTATCAAGATCTTTAAAAAAATGAAATTGAAGCTGAATGAACAGGCTATCTGATCCAAATGATATTTAAGTCAATTTTTTTCCAAATTTGTAGACCAAAATAAAGTCAAAAAAAATTTCAAAAATATTTTTGGCGATGGTTTTTTAAAATTTACTTGAAGACCGCTGAAACCAAAAAAAATCGAAGTTTACATACAAAAACTAAACACTTGCAGCTATAATTTTCTTATTTTAGATTTTCTGTACGACAATTTTTCACCAAGTTGTAGCCTGTTGAAAATCACCTATAAATCTGGAATTTTTCATCCTTTTAAAATTGAAATACAGACCTTGTCCCCTGTCGAAACGCGTTAGAGCAACCTTTGTTGTGCTCTTTAATCTTTCTTGGTTTCAGGGAACAAGTTTTTGAAGATAACCAAGGACCAGTCCCTTCTACCAAACAAAATTTAATCCTTTAATTTTTCCACTAGTCTATAACTATAAACTCTGGACTTTAAAACTAAACTTTAAATGTCGATACTGAAACAACAACAAAAATTCAACATTTTTAAATAAAACGGAAATTTTGACAAAAAAAGTGCAAAATTTAAATTGTAATTTTGTAAAATTAATCTCGAAATTTGATTCAGCGAGTAAACAATAAGAGTAAGAATCAGATGTTAAAATTGGGAACTTTCAGAAAAAAATATTGACCACTCTTAAAATATCGACTGGTATTTCAAAATTTCGATCTTGAACTGAATTTTATTTTTGAAATTTCGACTTTGAAATTTTAAGAACAAAATCAATATAAATAGAAACTCGAGCATTGTAAAAATGATCTGGTTTTAAGACGGAAGAGAATTTGAAGTGACATTTAAACTTGAGTGTTAGAGAGACAAAATTTTGAGATTAAACATTTGATACAAAATTTCTAAATTAAGGATATATCGTCTTTTAAAGTCAAAATTTCTATAACAGAAATACAAATCTTGTCCCCTGAAACCAAGAAAGATTAAAAAACACAACAAAGGATTGCTCTAACGTGTTTCGACAGCCAAGCTATCATCTTTAGAGAGATACTGGGGAAAGTTTTGTATTTCAATTTTTGAAGATAACCAAGGTTCCACCAAAATTTCTATAAAAATTGAAATACAGAACTTGTCCCCTGAAACCAAGAAAGATTAAAAAACACAACTAACTCTCTGAAGATGAGAGCTTGGCTGTCGAACCGCGTTAGAGCAACCTTTGTTGTGTTTTTTAATCTTTCTTGGTTTCAGGGGACAAGTTCTGTATTTCAATTTTTGAAGATAACCAAGGACCAGTCCGTTCCCATCAAAAAATTTCTATAATCATTCAAATTTCCATATTATGGTTGAAATCTTCAGAGAAAGTTAAACTATACATTTTTTCCTTTTGCAATGGAATCTGTGCTTCTCTACCTTCCATATAGAAGACTTTACAATAAATATTATTAAGTAATAGCATTCCAGAAATTGGTTTTTAAAATATTAAGCAATTTCTTGATTTTAAAGTAACCAGGAAACGTACTCCTTTCACGTTGGAATTTTATGGTTAGCCAATTATATCATTATACATAATGACTAGCGATTATACATAATTACTTTGATCATACGATTTTGCAAAGTCAATAATTTTTTTAACGAACGGTTTACGTGAATCGTCCATCAAGTTTTAGACTTAAGATGCATAGATTAAATATCGATACGAGCTTTCTGTTTGCTTGCTGTTTTTTTAGAGCGAACAATCAATCTGAATCATCCATCATGTTTCTGTCTTCAGATAAATAGATTAAATGTCTACAGCGAGCTTTCTGTTTGCTTGCCCTTTTTGAAGCAGAGTCGCTTAACCATCCTGTAGTTGCGAATCACTTTCGAAATTCCAAAAATCCCAAGGACCCTCTTCCTGAGAATTGTAGGAAGAGGAAACAAGGAAATTTAAAAATACCTTTCATTAGATAGGACTGAACAAATTATTGTATTAATTATTTTAATAAATGAAGCTGGGTGGTTAGTCTTGGACTCCTCGCATTCATGATATGGACCACTTAGGGGCCAATGGACCCCAGTTTAAGAAACCCTGATCTAGAGTGTCCTTGGTGAGAATTCAACTGTGGTGCGTTTAGATGAACGAATCCCACTTGATACCCTTTCATAACGGAGATGATGTGACCAATTTCGCAAAAAATGCAAACATGTTAATTCAAGCTATCAGGTGCTATGAGAATCAGTCGGTAGATACAAACTGATTCTCATAGCAGCTGATGAGCTGGTGATTAGCTGATGAGCTGGTGCGGAACACTCATATCACTTAATTTGGGTTTGATTTTTTTTTGTATAGTGTTGCCAATGTTATGGGTGTTTTTCAATTAAAACATCTATCACTTACCATAAAGTTTAATTTTTTTATCCTTGGTTTCGACCAAAATTATGACATAGCCTCCTAAATCCACCATGTTTCAGGTGGCGAGAATTCTGAAACGAATTAAATAAATATAGTATTATGCAACACTTTAAAATATACAGTGCGCCCGCTGAAGTATACTGTGTGTTCCATTTATTAAATAAAACATTGTTTTTTAAAACAAAGTTCAATACATGCAAAAGGTGACAAGAAGCAGAACAAATTCGACAAGTTCGAGCGCTTTTTTTTATAAATTATGTTTACTTTATTTCTGAAAATTACGTATTACTTTATGGACGCACTGTATAATTATTAGAAATTCTTGAAAAATTGTAGAGATCATTTTCCAAAATATTCTTAAAGGAATGCTATTTTAACATAGAATTTTTTTAATATTCTACAACGTTAAGTGTTAAGAAGTACTTTAAATAAAAGGTTTGGACAAAATCCTTCTACAAGCTACAAGCCTTATTATCATTTTTATTCAACCAAAGATTTCTAAAATTATTCTAGAGAACCATTTTAATATGTGTTAGGGCCCCTAAATTTCACTTCATATTTGTGAGGTTTCTCCAAAGAATACTTCACATTCACAGAAGTTAATAACGTTACAAATATACCCACAGAAGGGGCCATTGAAAACGAAACAGACCAATAATTCACAGCAAAAATATTTTCCAGAAAAACGTCGAGAAAGGTTAATTTTCCATCGAAGAATTTCTTATTACTGGCGGTAACCTTCTTATGCTCTAATCATCTATAAAGTGGCAGCAACCCTTTAAAAATCTTAATGGAAAAGAAGAATTAAATGACACATCTTTTGAAAGCTATTCTAATCCTCTATTCTATTCAAGTGTTTTATTTTCTAATTTTACCGATTACTTTCGGAGATATACAGGTTGTTAATCCCTTCAAGTGTATCTTTTATTTTTAATCTGCTTCTCAGATGAGTGTCCTTTTTCTCTTAATGACTCAGTCAATCGTCACAATTGTCGTTATTGGTCCGATTCTAACAAGGATATGTTATGGGAGTTATACGCAACATCAGGAAAAATTAAATATATCAGCTGGACTGTAGTCGTGAAAATTTGTTTGACGTTCTTTTTTAGTCATCTAAAATTTTTTGTACATCGTCCTTTTTACCCAATAGAAAAATCTGATGGCAAACACTGCTAAGTATGGCTTTAGACCTATGACATTCAGTTTGTATTGGAGTATATTAAAAACAAACTTTAATATTTAACTTGCTTCTTTAGTTTTTGAAAACACGTTTAATAAATATGTATATAATGATTATATTGCCCATAAAAAAACTCGTTCTGTTTGATTTAAAATTACATATTTTTTTAATCGAACTTAATAGATCAGTTACTTTAATGGACTCTCCTTTAATAAACTGAACTTCGAAAGATAATGTTTCATCAACCGATTAAAATTTTGAATGCGAATGATTCCCTACTGTAAGAGTCGATGTGCATAAACTTGCTGAGTTCTAGGTTGAATAAAAATATGGAACATCCAGTAGATGTGTTTTGGAAGGATTTCATCTGACTAGTTTAAAATTTTCTAAGCAAAAATCTATTCTTTCAATGGATTGAAATACAAAACTTGTCCCCTAAAACCAAGAAAGATTAAAAAACACAACAAAGGTTGCTCTAACGCGTTTCGACAGCCAAGCTATCACTTTCAGAGAGAAACGCGTTAGAGCAATCTTTGAAGAGTTTTATAATTTTTTTGGTTTCAGGGGACAAGTTTTGTATTTCAATTTTTGAAGATAACCAAGGACCAGTCCGTTTCACCAAAATTCAATGGATTAACAGTCCTCATTATATCAATTCAATCAATAGTCTATAAGGGTTTCCCTTAAGTTTTATTATGGATGCATTATGGCCAAACTTTTTTAAGACTACATAAAGTTTTACTATCTTCTAAATGAATATAATTTTGGGAAAATGCCGCCCCACATGTCTCTTTTGCGGGTTGTATTATTTTGATTTAAATAGATACAGAAAAACGATACCTACTTTGTTAAACGAGTAGTTTTCTTAGGTAACCGTTTAAAATATATCACAACAGTTTTTAAATGAACTTTTTTTTGAAGATACGTTTTCTTGTGCGCTGTATTTTAAGTGCGAATGCGAGTACTTAAACTAAAACCCGTTCTGATAAAAAAAAATTAAACGAAATTTCAGGTACTAAAAAATGATCGAATTCGATTCGGATAGTCCGTGTATTTCCACCATTTAAAACGTTTTTTAAGTCCCATGTTTAGGCATAAACCATCACTAGACATAGCCATCCTGCACTACATGACGTTATGTTATGAAAGACAAATATTTTGGGGTAGTTTTGCACGCGACACGAGACATTTCTGGCAAACGGCACGGGCGGGATGTGGAAACCGTCCTTTGACGGTTAGTATATGCGAGAGCACTTCAGGATCAATAAGGTCCTTACAGCATCCAGCGCCGGCCCAACCTATCCTCCCTGGCCTTGCGATATCAGCACCGTGCGCGCCCGAAACCGTTTAGCGGAGATCGAAACCAACCTGTTTCTGGAGTCTATCGAACGGGGGCGATATTCGCTGGCACCGGCAATTTAAAACTGTTTCTATCATTTTTCATTAGAGATTGAGCGAAAATGGATTTTTGGCGCCTAAATCGAATGCGAATCAGCTCGTACTCCCGTTTCGGCCCAAATCAGGAACGAAATCGAAATCGAGTAAATAGTTGACGTTTCGATGTTAACATTGAAATTTCGACCATAAAGACATTGAATTTTGGGGATTGAGGTCTTTTCGAAAAGAATTTAGACTCGACATTTTGGAAAACAAGTTAAACAAAGTTTGAATCTTGAGCAATAGTCGAAATTGAGTAGGTTGGAAGTTGAAATTGAATCAGTTTATAAGTAAAATTTTGGGAAAAATAAACAAATTGAAAGATTAAACGCCATTTTTTTGCCAAAAAAAATGAAAATTTCGAGAAATTAATCCAAATTTACTTTTTAAAAGCGATTTCTTGGCTTAAACTCGAGAGGTTGATGTTTACAGACAAAATTAACGATTTCTACAAAAATCTGAAATTTTGAATTTGAAGTCGAAGTTTAAGGGAAAACAAAAACTGCAATTTTCAACATCTGAAAAAGTCGAGATTTTGAAAAAAATGTAAATTATTAGCAAAAGTTTAATGTTGAGAAATTCCGAGTGTTCGGATTACACTCGTAATTTTAAGCAAAGTGTTTCGATATTAAAATCGAAATTTGGAATATTCCACATATCTAGAAAGGGTTCAAATGTTGAGTTTATAACTAAATTTTATATATAATTTGACGAATACATCTCTCGCAGTAAAGGCTTAACGAACAAACAAAAAGAGCAAAACATCTTTAGTCAACAACATTTTGTTTCAGACAAAAACGATTTGGTTTATCAGGGTACGTCAAGCCCGTACCCGTAATACAACCCTCGACGCCGTACAGCTCGACTATGACATATGACGCTGGTCATGGTTTATTTATGGACCAATATAGGTGGCGGTAGTATTAAGAGTCACATAGGCGACGTCTGTTGATTCTGCAGTACTTACTTGATCGAACATTTGTTGGCCGAGGGGAAGAGAAGAGAAGAGAAGAAAGAAGAAGAGAAGAAAAGAGAATAGTAGAGAAGGGAAGAGAAGAGAAGGGAAGGAAAGGGAAGAAAAGGGAAGGAAAGAGAAGGGAAGAGAAGAGAATAGAAGAGAATAGAAGAGAATAGAAGGAAAGGAAGAGAAGAGAAGGAAAGAGAAGGGAAGGGAAGAGAAGAGAAGAGAAGAGAAGAGAAGAGAAGAGAAGAGAAGAGAAGAGAAGAGAAGAGAAGAGAAGAGAAGAGAAGAGAAGAGAAGAGAAGAGAAGAGAAGAGAAGAGAAGAGAAGAGAAGAGAGAGAAGAGAAGAGAAGAGAAGAGAAGAGAAGAGAAGAGAAGAGAAGAGAAGAGAAGAGAAGAGAAGAGAAGAGAAGAGAGAGAAGAGAAGAGAAGAGAAGAGAAGAGAAGAGAAACAGAGAAGAGAAGAGAAGAGAAAGAGAAGAGGAAAGAAGGAAGAGGAAAGGAAGAAAGAGAAAAGAGAGGGAAAAGAGAAGAAGAGAGAAAGAAAGGAAGAAAAGAGAAAGAGAAGAAGAAGAGAGAGAAAGAAGAAGGAGGAAAAGAGAAAGAAAGGGAAAAGAGAAAGAGGAAGAAGGAAGAAGAGAGAAGGAAGAGGAAGAGAAGAAGAAAGGAAAGAAAAGAGAAAGAAGAGAAGAAAGAGAAGAGAAGAAAGAAGGAAGAAAGAAAGAAAGGAGAGAAAAAGAGAAGAAAGAAGAAGAGAAGAAGGAAGGAGAAAAGAAGGAAGGAAAGAAGAAGAAGAAGGAAAGAGAAAGAGGAAGAAGAAGAGAAAGAAGGAGAAAGAGAAAGAAGAGAAGAAAGAGAAGAGAAGAAGAGAAGAGAAGAAGAAGAGGAAGGAAGAAGGAAGAAGAGAAGAGAAAGAAGAGAAGAGAAGAGAAGAGAGAGAAGAGAGAAGAGAGAAAGAAGAAGAGAAGAAGAGAAGAGAGAAAGAAGAGAAAGAAGAGAAGGAAGAAAAGAAGAGAAGGAAGAGGAAGAGAAGAAGAGGAAGAGAAAGAAGAGAAAGAGAAAGAGAAGAAGAGAAGGAAAGAGAGAAAGAAGAAGGAAGGAAGGAGGAAGAGAAGGAAGAGAAGAAGGAAAGAAGAGAAGAGAGAAGAAAGAGAAGGAGGAAGGAAGAAGAAGAAGAAGAGAAGAAGAAGAAAGAAAGAAGAGAAGAGAAGAAGAGAAGGAAGAAGGAAGGAAGAGAAGAGAAGGAAGAGAGAAGGAAGGAAGAAGAGAAGAGAAGAGAAGGAAGAGAAGAGAGAGAAGAGAGAGAAGAGAAGAAAGAAAGAGAAGGAGAGAGGAAGAGAAGAGAGAAAGAGAAGAGAAGAGAAGAGAAGAGAAGAGAAAGAGAAGAGGAAGAGAAGAGAAGAGAAGAGAAGAAGAAGAGAAAGAGAGAAGAGAAGAGAAGGAGAAGAAGAAAGAGGAAGAGAAGAGGAAGAGAAAGAAGAGAAGAGAAGAGAAAGGAAGAGAAGAGAAGAGAAGAAGAAGAAGAGAAGAGAAGAGAAGAGAGAGAAGAGAAGAGAAGAGAAAGGAAGAGAAGAGAAGAGAAAGGAAGGAAGGAAGAGAAGAGAAGAGAAGAAGAGAAGAAGAGAAGAGAAGAGAAAGAGAAGAGAAGAGAAGAGAAGAGAAGAGAAGAGAAGAGAAGAGAAGGAAGAAAGAGAAGAGAAGAGAAGGAAGAGAAGAGAAGAGAAGAGAAGAGAGAAGAGAAGAGAAGAGAAGAGAAGAGAAGAGAAGAGAAGAGAAAGAAGAGAAGAGAAGAAAAGAGAAGGGAAGAGAAGGGAAGGAAGGAAGGGAAGAGAGAGGGAAGGGAAGAAGAAAGGAAGAAGGAAGAGAAGAGAAGGAAGGAAGAGAAGAGAAGAGAAGAGAAGAGAAGAGAAGGAGAAGAGAAGAGAAGAGAAGAGAAGAGAAGAGAAGAGAAGAGAAGAGAAGAGAAGAGAAGAGAAGAGAAGAGAAGAGAAGAAGAAGAGAAGAGAAGAGAAGAGAAGAGAGAGAAGGGAAGAGAAGGAAGAGAAAAGAAGGGAAGAGAAGGGAAGGAAGTGAAGAGAAGAGAAGGAAAGAGAAGGAAGAGAATAGAAGAGAAGAAAAGAAAAGAGAAGAGAAGAAAAAGAAGGGAAGAGAAGGGGAGGAAGGGAAAGAAAGAGAAGGGAAGTGAAGAAAAGGGAAAGGAAGAATAGGGAAGAGAAGAGAAGGCAAGGGAAGAGAAGAGAAGGCAAGGGAAGAGAAGAGAAGGCAAGGGAAGAGAAGAGAAGGTAGAGAAGAGAAGGGAAGAAAAGAGAATAGTAGAGAAGAGAAGAGAAGAGAAAAGAAGGGAAGGAAAGGGAAGGAAAGAGAAGGGAAGAGAAGAGAAGAGAAGAGAAGAGAAGAGAAGAGAAGAGAAGAGAAGAGAAGAGAAGAGAAGAGAAGAGAAGAGAAGAGAAGAGAAGAGAAGAGAAAAGAACGAGAAGGGAAAACGAAGGGAAACTGAAGGAAAGGAGACAGGGAATGGAAGAGAAGAAAAGAGAACTTAAAGACCTAGTATTTTCAGCCTGTGTATGCCAATTACCTTACTATTGTTTAATTTGACTGAAGCGGTTAGTTCTGCTACTGAAAGTTGTGTTTGAAAGGTTGCATCAATTCTTCGTTGATCCTCAAATTCATTAGTAATTATAACAGTTGGCTATACCAGTATTAAGATTGAGATCCAGACAAAATTACATTAAATTATAACGTATGCTATCCGATTATTACTTATTTTCAGTAAAAGGTATAATTCCAAAAACCTCAGGAAATCTTAAAAGCAATTCCACTATTATCTTGTTTAGTTCCCTAACGTTTATTCGAAATGTCACGATTTCGATCACTTTCTTCGGGTCAGAAGGGCGATTGAATTATTAAAGTCCCTCTAACCTTCCTGCTAAACCAAGATTGTTTTAATATTTTATGTAAGTGCTGTCATGCATGTGCCAGTATACAAGTCAATATTACTTTTATCAAGAGTTGGGTCACTAAATATAAAAATATTAGTATCAAGAACACAGCAAGGCTTGTGTGGATAAATCATTTTTTACTTTTTTTTTTTGAAACTTCTACAATCACATTTCAATACTGACTAAATGAGAATGATCTATCTGATAAAGAAGATCGATATTAAAATTTTATAAAATTTATAGTTGAATAAACACATTCACAAAGTGAAACCGAAATATGTAAGTCTGGTGAATCCCTAGTTCCCTAGTAACCTGAAAAAATCCTGACAAAATCCATTTCGGTTTTCCTAAAATTTAGAACCTAAATGTAAATGACTCAATTCTAATTTATAAATGACAACCAATCGTCATGTTTTCAACGAGAATTGCTATCGATTGCGTGAACCACGTCGTTCTTAATGTTTCTAAATTCAGAAGGTAATTGAATCGATTTTTTTGATCACTGTTCAAAGCAGCTATGAACTTTAGTTAACACTTTTCAACCACAAATGATAACTAAATTTCAGCAAATATATACATTAGGATATAGCCCCAATCAACACCAAGTGATCAGTCCACTTTGAGAACGTCAGATTGCGGTACAACTTTCATTTGCATAAAAATTCTTCATGGTAGACTCTTATAGGTCGGAAATTTTATTTAATATTTCTGCGAACCAGTTTGGAAATATTTAAATTTTAAGTAATGTCACTACTAAAAATTTAAACGTTTCCAAACTGGGTCGCAGAAATGTTAAATGAAATGAATTGCATAAAAATATCGCTTCAAAAATAATTGATTCAATTACTTTAACTTTAAAGAAATTTTAGTACCGCGAGCGTTCTCTATAATTCATTTTCCAAACGATTCGAGTATAGGGGTAGCTACCTAATTGAATTACTCATATTGTTTGTATCGCAGTCTGTTGTTTACATGACGGCACTTTGTTACATCGTTTCAACAAAACAAAATATTATTATATTTATTTTATTTGAATGTGCAATTTAGTTAAAAATGATGAGATTATTGCACTCATTCATAAAAATGTATTGCGCATCTGCGATCTGACCTACAGAACCGAATGCAATGCATCCCTCTGCAGGGGTTGAAAACAAATAGGGAGAACAGCTGCCGGTGTGACGTCAGCGGCTTGTCATCTGTCACAACTACTGGGTGCAAAATATAAATACAAAATTTAACCATTGAAAATGTCGTAACATAATTTAGTGTAAGCGTATTCTGCTAAATTATTGGAGAAGAATGTCAGTGATTTGTGAAGAAGTATTCGATGAGAAAAGTCACCCTTCCATTGAAGGTAACTACGAATATTCTCGAAAATATAGGGCAACGCAAATGTTCTTTTTTTTTAGAAATAAGAGAATATGCAAATAAGATTGGCATCAATCCAGATGAAGAATCCCAACTTCTTCCTCTTGCCGCGGAAGGTTTGATGAGGGCTCTTCCACCAGCTTGGAAACCATGGTAAGTTCCAAGGTTGCGACGTAAATCTGAATCCGTCTAAGACATTTACTTTTCATCTTTTATGTATTTACAAACAATTCTTATGCAACTTCAAAAATTAATAATGCGCCAAAATTTTTGTGAAGCAACACAAGAAGTCAAGTTTTTTATGAGTTTAATAAGCGAATTATTGATAATTTAGAGAGATCAATCAGATCATCATGTGCTTGGTCATCTTTTATTTTTGTTTTATTTAAAAATATTTTTTTAAGGTCATGCTTAAGTCAAAATCTAATAAAGTCATTTCGTAGCTTTAGCACGTCTTTCAACGTAAATATTAAGCACCTTTTGGGTACTCCCCCATAGAATAGCGTGGTATAAAAATTTCTGACAACAAAATTGAGAATCCACTTATGAGCAACAGTAATACATACAAATATAGTGTTAATTTGTAATTAAATTATCAATGCTAAATTTAAAGGAAGTCTAATAATTATTTATGAATCGCTTCGGTCATTCAGAGCAAATTTTTCGGAAGAAGGTTTAATGTTAGTGAGTTATTTTTCCATATTTTGCTGAGATCTGTATCTTGTCTTCAAAATAGCTTTCGCAAAAGAAAGATGTGGAAACTGGTAACACGATATGAAATGTTCTTGTTTTTTTTCAATACAGAAAACTCATTGTTCACCCCCCATCCCTGCCCAAAATTCCAAGATTAATTTATTACAAACTCTTTTCACTTCGCCATTTATTCAGAAATCTATGAAGATTTCTTCTACAAATGGGAAAGCAGGAATACTTTTAAATTTATATGACATGTTTCATATTAAACTTTGCTGAGTATGGAAATGGGAAAAAGCAATGTGAAGCCCATAAGAAAAAACAAAGTTGGTAGAATTTCCTCAAAAATACAAAAAAAAAATAATTACGCCATTGTAAGGCCCTTGGGAAATCAACCAAAAATGATCTAAGTTTTTTTTAATCAGACTAATAATAAAGGGCCATATAAGGTTTCACCCCTTAGTAGTAATAAAAAGGTTACAGCATATTTTAGAAAAAAAAGTCTTTCACTATTTTCTTAGTAAAATCTAAATAACTGGAATTCATTTCTTTTCTCAATGATGGGCATAAAATTCCTCACTACTTTGCCCCTTTAATAGTTTTTCTATCTCCACTAATAACGGAGATCTGACATCTGCTTGCGATAGAAGCAACATTTTGAACGTATTTTAGGTTAGTTGCTTCCCAAGACGTTGACAATTTGCCAAATTTTTGAGAAACGAGATACCCAATGCTATAGCTAGCGTTCAAGGGGTTATGTGCAAGATATTAATCTGATAAATAATCAGGCACCCAAAAATATTTTTGACGATTAAAAAAAAGTCATCAACTAAATAATGAAACATCTTTCCATCCAGATTAATTTTATCAACTGAAAGAAAAAGGAAAATCGGTAACATTTCTGGACCCATTTCTTATTTTGGGCCAAGTGCTGTTGCTCTCTTACATTTGCCTTGCTACGGTTATGTCTGTAAATAATACTTGTTACATTTGGGATTTCTTTTTGTAGCCAAGTCATTCTAGGGTTCAAAATAGGTACAAATCAACGAGAAATTAGACATACAAGTATTTTTTCTCATAACCACCATACTGTCATATAAAAAACTTTGAAAAATAAAATGTATAATGAGCAGATTTTGATTATTAAATGAGGAATTTAAGCTTCACCTGCAACCATTATGATTCTGGCATAATCTAAAACTTTACCCAAAAATGTTTACAAAAATATCTATTTGCGATGTACGAGTTTTAAATTTTAGTAACCCAGTCTGAGAATCAAAGGAAATTGTCATTGTCTGACTGGATAAAACAAAATATTAAGCATATAAAATTGTTGCTATAATTTTTTACAGTTTCGATGAAAAATCAAAGTCCTACTATTACTACAACAGCTCAACCGGGAAAACTCAATGGGAACACCCTCTGGATGAAGTATATAGGGGCCTAGTTAAGAAAGCAAGAAAGGAAAGTCAATCCTTAAGTCTAGGGGAACCTACAGAAGACGCAACTTACGCGAGAGATGAATTACCAAGTTACGAAGAATCTCCAAATATATTTTCGAGTTCGAAAAAAGCTGATCCCATCACACAGAAACTCGGCGCTAGAAAAAAGGATATTAAGTTGTCTCCACTCAAAACTAAGTTAAAATTAGGCGAGTTGGCCAACATAACTAATAGATGGAACGAGCAAAAACTAGTGAAGCAAAAGTCAGAAGAACAACCGCTAACGAATCGCAAAATTTCCTTAATCAATTTCAGCAGTTTTGACGAAAAGCAAGATAAGATACTAAAATCAGAAGAAAGACCTCAGCTGAAATTGAGTGGAGATGGAGCGATGTTTCTAAAATCAAACACTCAAAAAGAGGCGCCTGCAAAAAATGATTTGATTAATGACATTCCTCGTGGTATTCTGCGTGATAGAAGCGCGAATGATTTGTCAAAAAGTTTAGAGCTTGACAAATCTGATAAAGATGATGATGATAAAAAGAGTGTGAGATTTAATCTTGAAGGCAATACTGATGCTGCTCTCACTCTGTCGGATAAAAGCTCCAGTGATGAGGAACCAGCAAAAGAACCTTCAGATGTAATCGATGTGAAAATAACACCTAATAAAATCAAAAGTCGTTTTACACTGTCCCCATCGATCGATCCTTTTGCTAAATTCAATGCCTTAGCAAATAATCCAAACTTAAAGTTAATAAAACCTAATCCTGCAGATTTCATTAAACCTAAACTTACACTCAGTCGGGGATCAGATTCCGAAGAAGAATCACTAAACAATCACTTCAGCGGTAAACCAGAAAAAATTCATTCCGAGTCTCTCTTAGACAGTGATACCGACGAAACACCCCCCGTCGATGTATTTGATAACAGAACGAAGAAATTTGAAGAAAAGGCAGAGAAAAAAATCGCCGAACTAAAACAAACGATATGGGAGAAAAAAAACGACGAAATTGTCAAATATAAAGACAATATTCACGACTCGCAAAAGGAAGAACTGGAACGGATTTTGGTGGCTGAAAAGAACAAACATGAAGAGAGAATTAAGACTGAATTAGAACAACTGTCTACGGAAATGGAGACTAGAAATAGAGGAGCTTTGGAACAAGAACGTAATAAATACGATAAACAATTGGAGAAGCTGAAAATGGAAATGGAAGAAAATTATGCTAGGGAAGAAGCACATATGAAGCAGAAATTTGATACTAAGAAAGAAGAGCTTGAGAAATATTACGAGGAAAAGCTGGCTGAAATAGAAAAAAACTTGGCCGAAACTATGGAAAAAAATCGTGACGAAATCATCTTTACTCATAATTCAAACATGGATCAACTCAAGCAAAATCATTCCATACTAATTGAACAGTTGAAAAAAGAGTTTGTGATGGAGGTAAGTTAAGATTATTTTAAGTGGAAGTTTAGTTACTTGCTTTCGAATTTTGTTGAGCTTTGCTTTAAAACTTTTTAAAATAGAGGTTTTTAAAGCAAACATTTAAAGTGGGAAGTAATATCTCATTGAAAAGTTCGACTTTGTACGCAGCATGACGTAGCTTATCTTATTGTCAATGAAGACAATATTGTTTTTGATCTTTTTTATTATTATTTATCGTATACATATTCATGTTTTTTTTACTATTATTATTTAAGTTAGTAATGTAGATATTCTATCTATCTTCTTTGCGAAGTGTGATTAACTACGATAACGAAGGCTTCCACGTCCAGAGTCAGTACAGGATATACTTCTTCCGGGATTGGACCCTGTCGAAGAACTACTAAAAGTGTTCGACATCACCATCGTAGGGGGCTTCTTCAGGAACAAAAAAAAGAAACAATAAATGAAAAGAGGAATACGAGGGAATATGCAAAATTGAAAGATTGAAAAGGCCAATTTCAAAACATCAGAATAACTCAGTATGTCCACCATACCAGAGGCGAAACTCTTCTGAGTTGAAAATTGGTACAAAGGATAAGAAAGTTTAGACAGAAGATCACGATAACTTAGTATGTCCACCATACCAGAGACGAAACTCTTCTGAATTGAAAATTGGTACAAAGGATAAGAAAGTTTAGATAGAAGATCACGGTAACTCAGTATGTCCACCATACCAGAGGCGAAACTCTTCTGAATTGAAAATTGGTACAAAGGATAAGAAAGTTTAGACAGAAGATCACGGTAACTCATTATGTCCAGCATACCAGAGACGAAACTCTTCTGAGTTGAAAATTGGTACAAAGGATAAGAAAGTTTAGACAGAAGATCACGGTAACTCAGTATGTCTATCATACCAGAGACGAAACTCTTCTAGCAGGAAAGAGGGAAAGGGAAACTTTATATACCATTCTTTTGCGCGATCACTTCCGAAGATTTCCGATGGTTGGTTTCCAAATGGAGGAAAGCATGTAACCGTCGTCTCTGTTGATGGTTTTGGGAAATTTTTGAATTTCAATGGTCTCGCCTATCTTCCTATTATAGTAATTGGGAATATTGGTTATAATTGAAATATTAACAAAGAGAATTTTATGTCCGGTCTCAGGTTGATGTTCGGCAATGGCTAACTGCGAAAATAAACCAGACCTAAGACATCTTTGGTGCTAGGATATTCTCGTCTTAAATGATCGCTCCGTTTCTCCGATGTACACTGAACCACAAGAATAAGGAACCCTTAGGATTCGAAGAAGTAATTTTCCGAAATATTTGATTGATTTGTATTAACATTTCGAAAAAACTCATGAAATTTGAAATTTCGAGAAAAAGACCAACTTAGGGAGTCGAAATTTCTAAAAAATATTTTTCTCATGATTTTCCCTTTTTTATTTGTAAATTCTGTAAAACCTTGGGATTTCATGAAAAAAAGGCGAATTACTTTTTGTGTGAAAAAAAAATCTAAATTTTTAGAAACGGCGAACATCAAACTTTGAAACAACAGCTGAAATTTACAGAAAAAACCGAAATTTGAGAAAAAAACATTTCGAAAAAATTGAGACAAAGAAAGACTTCGAAACAATTGAAAAAAAGGAACAGATTTCGAAAAAATTGACAAAAAGGAATTTACCAAAGTTCTCAATAAAAGGTAAAATTTTAGAAAAAAAAAACGTAGAATTTCGACAATAGATTGAAACCCAGGACAAATTAAAAACCTGAATTTTTTAAACAATTTTCAGTTTTTGAAATATAGTAAAATTTCAAAAAGAGAAATTGTAAAGATTAACTGAAAACTTAGAAAAAATTGTCGATCTCCAAAAAAGTTAAAGTTTTCCAGTGAAGAAGAAAAAACTTTAATTTTAGGAAGAATTTTATGGAAAGAGTTTAAAACAACTCGAAATTTCAATAAAAAATTGTAATTTTCCCGAGAAGGCTAAATTTTGAAAATAAATTTGCAATTTCAAGAACAGGACGAATTAAAAAAACTCCAAATTTTCAGATAAATTCGAATTTTGAGAAAATCGCTAAAATAATTTTGACAGAAAATTCCAAAAAAATTTCGAGAGTTGAACTTTGAAAAAAGGTCAAAATTTCCCAGAAAAAGCCAAATTTTAAGAAAAAAGGAAGAGATTTCGAAGAAACTGGGAAAAATGAAGAGATTTAAAAAAATGAATTTATCTAATTCGGAAAAAGGGAGAAATTTCGAAAAAATGAATTTATCGAAAGTTCTCAAAAAAGAAAAAATGTTAAAAAACTCCTAATTTTCAGATAAATTCGAATTTTGAGAATATCGCTAAAATAATTTTGAAAGAAAATTCCAAAAAAAATTTCGAGAGTTGAACTTTAAAAAAGGTCAAAATTTCCCAGAAAAAGCCAAATTTTGAGAAAAAGGAAGAGATTTCGAAAAAACTGTGAAAAATGAAGAGATTTAAAAAAATGAATTTATCTAATTCGGAAAAAGGGAGAAATTTCGAAAAAAATGAATTTATCGAAAGTTCTCAAAAAAGAAAAAACGTTAAAAAACTCCTAATTTTCAGATAAATTCGAATTTTGAGAAAATCGGTAAAACAATCTTGAAAGAAAATTCCAAAAAAAATTTCGAGAGTTGAACTTTAAAAAAAGGTCAAAATTTCCCAGAAAAAGCCAAATTTTGAGAAAAAAGGAAGAGATTTCGAAAAAACGGGGAAAAATGAAGAGATTTAAAAAAATGAATTTATCTAATTCGGAAAAAGGAAGAAATTTCGAAAAAAATGAATTTATCAAAAGTTCTCAAAAAAGAAAAAATGTTAAAAAACTCCTAATTTTCAGATAAATTCGAATTTTGAGAATATCGCTAAAAGAATTTTGAAAGAAAATTCCAAAAAAAATTTCGAGAGTTGTACTTTAAAAAAAGGTCAAAATTTCCCAGAAAAAGCCAAATTTTGAGAAAAAGAGATTTCGAAAAAACTGGGAAAAATGAAGAGATTTAAAAAAACGAATTTATCTAATTCGGAAAAAGGGAGAAATTTCGAAAAAAATGAATTTATCGAAAGTTCTCAAAAAAGAAAAAAATTTAAAAAACTCCTAATTTTCAGATAAATTCGAATTTTGAGAAAATCGGTGAAATAATTTTGAAAGAAAATTCCAAAAAAATTTCGAGAAGAGTTGAACTTTAAAAAAAGGTCAAAATTTCCCAGAAAAAGCCAAATTTTGAGAAAAAAGGAAGAGATTTCGAAAAAACTGGGAAAAATGAAGAGATTTAAAAAAATGAATTTATCTAATTCGGTAAAAGGGAGAAATTTCGAAAAAAATGAATTTATCGAAAGTTCTCAAAAAAGAAAAAATGTTAAAAAACTCCTAATTTTTAGATAAATTTTGAGAAAAAAGAAAGAGATTTCGAAAAAACTGGGAAAAATGAAGAGATTTAAAAAAATGAATTTATCTAATTCGGAAAAAGGGAGAAATTTCGAAAAAATGAATTTATCGAAAGTTCTCAAAAAAGAAATAATTTTGAAAAACTCCTAATTTTCAGATAAATTCGAATTTTGAGAAAATCGGTAAAATAATTTTGAAAGAAAATTCCAAAAAAATTTCGAGAAGAGTTGAACTTTAAAAAATGGTCAAAATTTCCCAGAAAAAGCCAAATTTTGAGAAAAAAGGAAGAGATTTCGAAAAAACTGGGAAAAATTAAGAGATTTAAAAAAATGAATTTATCTAATTCGGTAAAAGGGAGAAATTTCGAAAAAAATGAATTTATCGAAAGTTCTCAAAGAAGGTGAAATTTTAGAAAAAAACGTCGAATTTCGACGATAGATTGAAACTCAAAACAAACCTAAAAACCTGAAATTTTTAGACAATTTTAAATTTTTTTGAAAAATTGCAGAATTTCGAAAGGAGAAATTGTAAGAATACACTGAAAGCTTAAAACTGAAAATTTAAAAAAGTAAAAGTTTTTCAGAGAAGAAGAAAAGTCGAATTTTAGGAAAAATTTCAAGGAAAAAGTCAAAAGTTTAATAAAAGCTCGAAATTTCGACAAACGATTTTCCAGGGAAAGTTAAATTCAGAGAATAAATTTGAAATTTCGAGACCAAGGCGATTTACAAAAATCCAAATGTTCAGATCAATTCGAAATTTGAGAACATTTGTAAAATAATTTCAAAAGAAAATTTGAAGGAAATTTCGAAAAAAGTTTTTAACTTTAAAAACAGAATTTCCCAGAAAATGCCGAATTTTGATAAAAAGGAAGAAATTGGAAATAAATTGGGAAAAGTGATTTAAAAAAAAATGAATTGGTCCGAAGTTCTCAAATAAGGGCAACATTTCAGAAAAAACGTCAAATTTCCGCAATAGATTGAAACCCAAAGCGAATTTAAGTGTTTGACTGCGAAAATAAAGCAGACCAGAAGTTATAATTGAAATATTATTAAAGAGAATCTTATGTCCGGTCTCATGTTGATGTTCGGCAATCGCTGACTGCAAAAATAAACCAGACCTAAGACATCTTTGGTGCTAGGATATTAGCGCCTTAAATGATCGCCCCGTTTCTCCGATGTACATTGAACCACAAGAATAAGGAACCCTTATGATTTCAAGAAGTAATTTTCCGAAATATTTGATTGATTTGTATTAACATTTTGAAAAAACTTATAAAATTTCAAATTTCGAGAAAAAGACCAACTTGGGGAGACGAAATTTCTAAAAAATATTTTTCTCACGATTTTTACTTTTTTATTTGTAAATTCTTTAAAACCTTGGGATTTCGTGAAAAAAAGGTGAATTACTTTTTGTGTGAAAAAAAATCTAAATTTTTAGAAACGGCAAACATCAAAGTTTGAAATAAAAGCTGAAATTTCCAGAAAAAACCGAATTTTGAGAAAAAGAGATTTCGAAAAAATTGAGACAAAGAAAGAGACTTCGAAAAAATTGAGAAAAAGGAACAGATTTCGAAAAAATTGACAAAAAGGAAAAAGGAAGACGTAAGACATCTTTGGGGTTAGGATATTAGCGTCTTAAATGATCGCCCCGTTTCTCCGATGTACACTGAACCACAAAAATAAGGAACCTTTATGATTTCAAGAAGTAATTTTCCGAAATATTTGATTGATTTGTATTAACATTTTGAAAAAACTCATGAAATTGGAAATTTCGAGAAAAAGACCAACTTGGGGAGTCGAAATTTCTAAAAAATATTTTTCTCACGATTTTTACTTTTTTATTTGTAAATTCTTTAAAACCTTGGGATTTCGTGAAAAAAAGGTGAATTACTTTTTGTGTGAAAAAAAATCTAAATTTTTAGAAACGGCAAACATCAAAGTTTGAAATAAAAGCTGAAATTTCCAGAAAAAACCGAATTTTGAGAAAAAGAGATTTCGAAAAAATTGAGACAAAGAAAGAGACTTCGAAAAAATTGAGAAAAAGGAACAGATTTCGAAAAAATTGACAAAAAGGAAAAAGGAAGACGTAAGACATCTTTGGTGCTAGGATATTCGCGTCTTAAATGATCGCCCCGTTTCTCCGATGTACACTGAACCACAAGAATAAGGAACCTTTATGATTTCAAGAAGTAATTTTCCGAAATATTTGATTGATTTGTATTAACATTTCGAAAAAACTCATAAAATTTCAAATTTCGAGAAAAAGACCAACTTGGGGAGACGAAATTTCTAAAAAATATTTTTCTCACGATTTTTACTTTTTTATTTGTAAATTCTTTAAAACCTTGGGATTTCGTGAAAAAAAGGTGAATTACTTTTTGTGTGAAAAAAAAATCTAAATTTTTAGAAACGGCAAACATCAAAGTTTGAAATAAAAGCTGAAATTTCCAGAAAAAACCGAATTTTGAGAAAAAGAGATTTCGAAAAAATTGAGACAAAGAAAGAGACTTCGAAAAAATTGAGACAAAGAAAGAGACTTCGAAAAAATTGAAAAAAAGGAACAGATTTCGAAAAAATTGACAAAAAGATATTCGCGTCTTAAATGATCGCCCCGTTTCTCCGATGTACACCGAACCACAAGAATAAGGAACCCTGCACACACCATTAGAACAAAAGGATGAAATTTTGTCTTTGGAAGATGGGAGGAGCTGTTGGATCTTTGAGGATGATGAAAAAATGGGTTTAATGTCGTGTTTTCTCAATAATTTTCCGATTTGATCTGTTAGGTCTGGTTTATTTTCGCAGTCGAACACTTTTAGTAGTTCTTTGACACGGTCCAAGCCCGGAAGAAGTGTATCCTGTGGTTAACTCCATTCCTATAGAGTGGCATTTTCTTCGCCACTTGCTTCTTCCGCACGTTCAAATTTTCAGTTACCTTTTTTTTTTTTCGTTAAGGATTGGCAATCTTCCATAGAGCGATTGCGTTAGTAGTTTGTCAATCGCTGTTTGTGATTGACCACTCACTAGAAAAAGACGAAGAAACGCGAAGAAAATGCCACTCGATAGGAATGAAATTAGTAATGTAGCTCGATTGCTTTCGATAGACGATGTTTGTTTTATTTATACAGGAACATATTCTACGACGTGATCATCAACAAAAAATATTAGAACTGAAAACCAAAATGGCTAGTGAACTAGAATCCGAAGCAAGCAAATCAAAAAGTAGTGTCGATGAGAGACAATTTGAAAAACTCAGGTGCGAAAAAAGACTTTTAGAGGATAAATACAGGTGTCTTAAGGACAAATACATTAGACTAAAGACTGAAGTAAAAATGTCAATTGAGAAAAAGCAAAAGAAAAAAGAACAAGCGACTACGGGTTCAGAAACGGAACAGAGCCGTTCAACGAATAAAGATAGGTATGCTTATGCTGTTAAATTCATTAAAAATACTCTTTAATATATCAACTTTTAATTTTTTTTCCAACGGTTTTATTATTTAATATATTTTACATTTATTCCTTCCTTTCATAGGAAACTTGAAACAAAAATAACAAGTTATAATCTTAAAGAAACCTCAAGTGTTTGGTAAACGTTAGTGTTCAAAAATGCTCCACATTTTAGGACATCACTGGACTCTCCTTCACATAAAAGTTTAGACAAACCGCCAACGCCGAAGCATGCCCGTTCCAACAAAATTCGCCAAAATGTCCTGTCCCAAGATATGGACACTTCGGCGAGCGATCGTAGCTTGATAAGTGACGATCGAATAAATAAAAATGCGAAATCGATCGATTACGATACATCGGAGAATAGCGCCAATGTTGGCAGAAGTCGTAAAAAATTATTTTCAAGGCTCAAAAGTAATTCAGCTTCAAGAGTTAACGGGAGCGCCCCGAAGGCGAAAAAAAGCCAAAGACCGTGCAGTCCAGTTGAAAATCTTCGACGTCAGTTGCAAAAATTGGAAGACTTGGAGGATCAATTTCCACAAAATCAGCAAAGTGACACCTATCATCTGCGATATCCGTTTTCCGATGGGCAAAAATTCGAAGGAAGTTCGGAATTAGAATTTTTTCGGCACAGGATCCACCTTGAGAGAGATTCGATAAAAAGGGCCAAGGAAAGTCTTCGCACTCAGAAAACGCTTTTCCAGCAGAGACAAAAGGAATTAAAGCTAAAACATGGCTCTATGGCAAGACACACATTTCAGCAGTTGTGTCAGGTATGTCGCATTATTTTTTCTATTCTTTACATCAGTGTTTTCCAACTTAGCCCAGTCGGCGAAGCTTTTTTTTTGTACAACATAATCCAACAGCGATTTTATGATTGCAATCAATTGGTTGGTTAATTTTGCAAATAAATTTAAGTTGGCGTGGTGCGGGGGGCTGTGCATTAGCCGCCATTTTGATAAACGCGTTTATGTAATTATCTCGATAATGGTTGGTCCTATTAAAAGAAAGACTTATTTCTCAAAAATTCATCTTTTGTCGATTTCGTAATAAAAGAAAATAAAAACTTGAAGTAATAATTTGGAAATGTTAAATAAAATAGTTTTTGAAGATTTCGATCTTTTTCTCAAATTTTCTTATTTCGAAATTTAGATTTATTCTTAAATTTGACTTTTTTCCAAAATTAATTTTTTTTAATTTTGTTCTAAATTTCAACTTTTTGCTCGAAATTTCTATTAATATGTAGATATTTCAATTTTTAAATCGAAATTTAAATTATTGATAATAATTAATAATGATACAAAGGCGGAGAAAGGACATCGATTAAAAAAAATGTTATTTTTAGAAATTTCGACTTTTTTCTCAAACTTCCACTTTTATTTGAATATTTGTTTTTTTCTCAAATTTCGACTTTTTTCTCAAAATTTTGGCTTTTTGCTGAAAATTTGAACTTTTTCGAAATATTACAAAGGCGTAGAAAGGAAATCGATTTAAAAAAATGTTATTTTTAGAAATTTCGACTATTTTTCTCAAATTTCGATTTTAAGCTCGAAATTTTTACTTTTGTCTCGAAATTTTTTCTCTCAAAATTTCGACTTTTTTCTCAAAATTTTGACTTTTTTCTCAAATTTAGATTTTTTCTCGAAATTTCGACCTTTTTTTTCGAAACTTTGTTCTCAAACTTCGACTTTTTTCTCGAAATTTCGACCTTAACATCGACATTTCGATATTTTTCTCAAGATTTCGACTTTAAACTCAAAATTTTGACTTTTTTTCTGGAAATTTCGACTTTTCTCGCAAATTTCGATTTTTGTCCCGAAATTTCGACTTTTTTCTCGAAATCGCGACTATTTTCTCAAATTTCGATTTTTTTCTCGAAATTTCGACCTTTTTCCCGAAATTTCGATTTTTTTTCTCAAGTTTCGACTTTTTTCTCGAAATTTTAACATGAATATTGACATTCGGACATTTTTCCCGAAATTTCGACTTTTTTCTCGAAATTTTGACCTTAATATCGAAATTGGCACATTTTTCTGGAAATTTTGACTTTTTTTCGATTTTTTTCGAAATTTCGTCTTTTTTTTCTCGAAATTTCGACTTTTTTTCTCGAAATTTCGACTTTTTTTCTCGAAATTTCGACTTTTTTCGAAATCTCGGCTTTTTTCTCAAATTTCGACTTTTTTCTCGAAATTTTGACATGAATATCGACATTCGGACATTTTTCCCGAAATTTCGACTTTTTTCTCGAAATTTCTACTTTTTAAAAAAGTTACAAAGGCGTAGAAAGGACATCGATTAAAAATAATGTTATTTTTAGAAATTTCGAATTTTTTTCTCAAATTTCGATTTTAGGCTCGAAATTTCGACTTTTTTCGAAGTTTTGACTTTTTTCTCAAATTTCGAATTTTTTTTCCCAAAATTTCAACTTTTTCTCAAAATTTTGACTTTTTTCTCAAATTTCGATTTTTTTTTCTCAAGTTTCGACTTTTTTCTCGAAATTTTGACATGAATATCGACATTCGGACATTTTTCCCGAAATTTCGACTTTTTTCTCGAAATTTCTACTTTTTCGAAATGTTACAAAGGCGTAGAAAGGACATCGATTAAAAATAATGTTATTTTTAGAAATTTCGAATTTTTTTCTCAAATTTCGATTTTAGGCTCGAAATTTCGACTTTTTTCGAAGTTTTGACTTTTTTCTCAAATTTCGAATTTTTTTTCCCAAAATTTCAACTTTTTTCTTAAAATTTTGACTTTTTTCTCAAATTTCGATTTTTTTTTCTCAAGTTTCGACTTTTTTCTCGAAATTTTGACATGAATATCGACATTCGGACATTTTTCCCGAAATTTCGACTTTTTTCTCGAAATTTCGACTTTTTTCTCGAAATTTCTACTTTTTCGAAATGTTACAAAGGCGTAGAAAGGACATCGATTAAAAATAATGTTATTTTTAGAAATTTCGAATTTTTTTCTCAAATTTCGATTTTAGGTTCGAAATTTCGACTCTTTTTTCGAAGTTTTGACTTTTTTCTCAAATTACGAATTTTTTTCCCCGAAATTTCAACTTTTTTCTCGAAATTTTGACATGAATATGGACATTCGGACATTTTTCCCGAAATTTAGACTTTTTTCTCGAAATTTCGACTTTTATTCGAAAAATTTCGACTTTTTTCTCGAAATTTTGACCTTAATATCGAAATTGGGGCATTTTTCTGGAAATTTTGACTTTAAAGTCAAAATTTCGATTTTTTTCGAAATGTCGTCTTTTTTTCTCTCGAAATTTCGACTTTTTTTTTTCGAAATTTCGACTTTTTTCGAAATCTCGAGTTTTTTCTCAAATTTCGACTTTTTTCTCGAAATTTCGACTTTTGTTTCTCAAACTTTCGACTTTTTTCTTGAAATTGTGCCCTTTTCCGCGAAATTTGGTGTTTTTGTCTCAAATTTCAACTTTTTTCTCGAAATTTCTACCTTAATCTGAAAACTTCGACTTTTTTTCTCGAAATTTTGACCTTAATATCGAAATTGGGACATTTTTGCGAAAATTTTGACTTTAAAGTCAAAATTTCGATTTTTTTTCGAAATTTCGTCTTTTTTTTCTTGAAATTTCAACTTTTTTTCTCGAAATTTCGACGTTTTTCGAAATCTCGACTTTTTTCTCAAATTTCGACTTTTTTCTCGAAATTTTGACATGAATATCGACATTCGGACATTTTTCTCGAAATTTCGACTTTTATTCGAAAAATTTCCACTTTTTTCTCGAAATTTTGACCTTAATATCGAAATTGGGACATTTTTCTGGAAATTTTGACTTTAAAGTCAAAATTTCGATTTTTTTTCGAAATTTCGTCTTTTGTATTTCTCGAAATTTCGACTTTTTTTCTCGAAATTTCGACTTTCTTCGAAATCTCGACTTTTTTCTCAAATTTCGACTTTTTTCTCGAAATTTCGACTTTTTTTTCTCAAACTTTCGACTTTTTTCTTGAAATTGCGCCCTTTTCCGCGAAATTTGGTGTTTTTGTCTCAAATTTCAACTTTTTTCTCGAAATTTCTACCTTAATCTGAAAACTTCGACTTTTTTCTCGAATTTTCATTTTTTTTTTCTCTCAATTTAGGACTTTTTTTTCTCAAATACCGACTTTTTTCTCGAAATTTTGACCTTAATATCGAAATTTCGACATTTTTCTCGAAATTTCGACTTTAAACTCAAAATTTTGATTATTTTCTACAAATTTCAACTATTTTCTCAAATTTCGACTCATTTTCTCGAATTTTCGACTTTTTTCTCAAATTCTGACAGTTTTCTCGAAATTTTGATCTTAATCACGGAATTTCGATTTAAAACTCGAAATTTCGACTTTTTTCTCAAAATTTCAACTTTTTTCTCGAAATTTCAACTTTAATCTCGAAATTTCTAAAAAAAGACCAAAATTTGTTGATTAAAAATAGCAATTATTGAACGCACCCTACTAACAACGGTCAAGATCAGAGACTAAATAGACTGAACGTTTCAATGTTGTCTCATGCGTACAGTTGAAGCTAAAATCCGGGGAAGTGAGGAGGTGCATTCCACTACTCTTTGATATGGTCGGATTAAGTAAAATTTATAAATACGAAACTTGCCGCGTAACGGTTCTAACGATTTAGATGAAACTTTAGAACTAGGGGCTTTTGGACCATATAAGTGCTTTTTGGTAAAAGTTCAGGAGAACTATTTTCAAAGACATCTTGGTTTAATAGTAAAATAATTTTCTTTCAATACGCGACGCCTGTGTACAATATTGTTAAGCCGGTGCTGTAAACACGTCATGATTGCAGTAAAATGGCGACGCGCGCACGCCGATAATTGAATATTTATATATTTTATTTTTACCTACCCAAAGTAGTGATTTTCCATCACTAATGTGTTCACTGAGGTTTCAACAATGATCCACAATACACTTCCCCATATTTACAGCCCATTTTCTTTAAAAAAAACCGATGTTATCTTTGCAAAGGTCTGTCAAATAATAAGAGGGCATTGCGAGCTAGATGGAGCTAGACTTCCGCCAGGCTTCCAACTGGCTTCACTGCTTACCGTGTTAGGTTCAGTCTATTTAGTCTCTGGTCAAGATTGTTGAGGAAGAAGAGTAGTGGGATGTAACGGTCATCTGCCCAATTTAACCATAGAGTGTGCTTATTATAGAGCGACTTATTCTCGAAATTTCGAGAAAAAATTCGATATCGGAGTCTAAAATCCAAGATTAAAGTCAAAATTTCGACATTATTCTCGGAATTTAAGGAAAAAAGTAAAAATTTCAAGAAAAAAGCCGAATTTTCGAGAAAAAAGCCGAATTTTCGAGAGAAAAGTCGAAATTTTGAATGTAAAGAGGAAATTTCGAGTTTAAAGCAGAAATTTCGAATTTAAATCCGAAATTTCGAGATTTCGAGAAAAACAGTCGAAATTTCGAAAAAAAATCGATATTTCGAGAAAAACGTCGAAATCTCTAAAAATATATATTTAAATCAATGTCCGTTTTACGTTTTTGCAAAATGTCGACTTTGAACTCGAAATTTCGACTTTTTTCTCGAAAATTCTATTTTAACCTTGGAATTTCAAGAAAAAGGTCGAAATTTTGGGTAATAAAAAATTGAATTTACTGAACCAAGTGTCAACATTAAATTGTAAAAGATTTGGTGCTTAGAATAAGTCTTATATTCTAAGGGTTAGTGGGGCTTAACTGTCATCTGCCTAACTTAACCATAGAATAAGAAATTTCGACTTATCTTGAATTTCGTGAAAAAAAGTTGAAATTTCGAGATTAAAGCCGAAATTTCGACTTTATTTAGGAAATTTCCTCAAAAAAGTCGAAATTTGGAAAATAAAGTAGAAATTTTCACTTTAATCTCGTAATTACCAGTTTAAATTTCATATTTCTAAATATATTTTTATAAATTAATTCCCAAAAATACATAAATAAAAAACAAAGCAGAAAATAAATATATATCGGATTTTTCTAATTAAGAATAAATAATTAAAATATAAATATTAGTCTTTAAAATCAAAGAAAAAACTTTTAAAATTAAACTACGCCAATTCATCATTATTATTCAATTTTTCTTTTATTAGAAATGTTTAAAAATTTTACCAACAAGGCGATTAATAGGAAATCGATCTTTCAGCACCAAATTTTATCGGGAATCGATACTTTTGCCCACGGTTCGAATCGATCCAAAAATCGATTATTTTAAAAAGGAATCGACATCCCTAATTGACTTTAAACTTACATTCGACATTCTTTCCGAAATTTCGCTATAAAAAGCAAAATGTTGAAACAAAAATCCCGTTTAATAAAAAATGCGAAATGTTGGATGCTTTTTATAAAGAAAGAAAAAATTCAAATTTGAGAAAAAGATACAAATTTCAAAATGTATGTAAACATTTAATTTCAAAATTTCCTTTTCAGTATCAAAATTATTACGGAATTTCTACTTGAACCTTTTACGATTTACATAATACGAAAGTTGAAATACTACGAACTTTTTTGTGCACGAATTAAGTTTTCTCAAATGTTGTTGAGAAAAATTATAAAAGGTTCAGGAAGTTCTTAAAGAAAATTTCATTAAAATCGGTTTAAATCGAGATTATCGTCGACAAAGAGACAATAATTCTAACAATATCTTTTCATAACACGTAAAATTGAGTTTATAACAAGGCAATAATTTTAAAATCAAAGACCGACTGAATTCTACACACGTTTCTGCACATGTTCCACATAAAATCGATTCCAGGAAGAAAAAGAATTGACCGACATGGAAGTATCCCTGCATCGGACTCGCAGTCTTTTGGGGGAAAAAGTTATACGCCTGCGACACCTGGAACAGTCGCTTCACAGAGCCACAGCAGAGACTGATATCAAGCAAGACGACGCCACCCTAAGCGACATTTCCTCACACAGCGCAAGTTCGGGAATCAGCTCTACAGAATTTGCAACAGCCGATGGAAATTTTCGGGGTATCCTTAAAGGTGAACACCTCCAAGAATCATCAGAAATTATCCAAAGTTTGGAGAACTTGAATTCTGAAATTAAGGAAATATGGGATGTGTTGCGAAAACAGCAACAATCGGGAAATATAGCGGCTGGTAAGTTTCAATTGCGGCAATGTTAGGTATTTAAGTAATATTTTTAGTGCTTCCGCCGTTTGTTTATCCTGATTTGGGATGGCCAATTTTGGCTGGAACTGCAGCAATACCAGCGCCACCGTCCATTCCAACTCTTGCGGATCGACTGAATAATTATCGACAACAAATTGCTTTGGCCAATGCTCAAAGCACTGTTGTCACTCATGCCAACCAAGGAGCTACTACGACGTTGGTGGAAAGAACCAGGAACCTTAGGCATTGGTTAAAACAAGCTGGAAATGAAAACATTATCGAAGGCAATGCAAATCAAGCTACTCTTTGAATGCAAGAAATTTTGAAATAATTTTGACAGAAGATTTATATAGGAATATTTAAGATCATTTTTCAGTTCAAAAACTGTCGAATTCTTACGACTTTTCCGTAGGTACTTCCAAATTAAGATCCACTGAATTTAAAGTTCATCTTGCAAGCATTTTATAGAATTAAGAAGGTAGCATAGAATTTTAAATTTGTTCCAAGCACAAGAATAAATATTCTCCTAAGTTAATATTTTGATTTTAATTTCAGATGATTTTGCTGCATATCTAATTTTTTTAGTTTATTCATCTGGCTTACTGAAAATCTAGTCATTATTTTGTGATACTTTGGTTAATTTTCTTGCTTTGATTTGTTACGAGATTTTGTTTAATTTTATTTTGAATTTTGGAATAAAAATGTCTATTTTCAGACGTGTGTGTTATTGTGTGGCTGTTAATTCAAATTACTGTGATTTTATGGAGTGTGAAGTGTAATCAAATTGCAGTTACCAGGGTATATTCTTAACGCAGAAACGCATTTGACAATTTTTGAGCTAAATACTGTTTCCAAAAATGCAGCCTCTTGATTTTGTTACACAATCAAATTTTAAAAAAAGGTAAAGGTCTTGAGCATTAATTAAAATAATGTATTTAGTAGGGTACGTCACTGTAAGTGCCGAGCTTTTTACATTTTCTTTCAACAAAATATTGAATCTTGATCAACTTGGATGAGATTTTTCGAGAGGCAAGGTTTTTATTTGATGGTGTTGTTGGCAATTTGAAAACATTATTTTGGTTCTTAAACAATGTTTGTAACGAGTTGGGAATTTTTAATTTTTTCTTCCCAAAGCGACACTTTTGCCAAGTTATACAATTTAAAAAACCATATAACTGGAACCATTAGTCCACAAAATTGTTACTGGTCTCTTACTAAATCACAGTGAATGATAGTTAACATTTTAGGAAACAAACTTTAAAGGAAACTTCTCGATAAATTTTTCAGCAAAAGAAATATTAGAATTTTAAAAAAATACAAATGAGCATTTCTAAGAGGTTTCAATTTTAGGAAAAAAGTTTCCAAGTAGAAATCAGGCCAAAAACTTGAATTTTGAAAATTAATAAAAAAATACCCAAGTTAACACTTTTTTTTTAAAATTTGTAATCAAAACTGCCTTAACTTTTCTAGACTTCCAAATCGAATCAAAACCTTTTATTAATATCATTTTATAATTAGTAAAAGGAGAATAGTGTACCAAAGAATGGCTGGTCATTAAATCTTAGTGGAGTTATGATCCTTTTCCATGTAATATGCAATCTTTTAGAGCACACATCAGCCTCCACTTAAGTAAATATTGTAATATGTACCTATTTTATTCCATTGCCAAACTTTTTACTGTTATTAAATACAAGATACAAAGGAAACATTATTTATATAAAAATTAAAATGTGCCAAACAGTGTGCTAATATAAAAATAAATTGTTTTAATTAGAAATGTTAATTTGAATGACAATGTAATTAGTTTTATAATTAAATTTGTAACATATTAAATTGTGCCATTTTTATTTTTTAAATAATATATCTAAAGACTCTACTTATAAGACTGTAAAATCCAAAGCTATAATCCTCTTAGAATATGTAACAATCAATATAATAAGTAACAGTAATTCTAGTCGTATTCTACTGCGTTTAGCTCATAAGTAAAACTCAACTTTCAAATATGAATGTTGCACAACTCCATTTATTATAAAGGAATAGCACGACTTAAATCTATACAATAAAACTCTGTAGTAATTAAACATTATTTTATTCAAAACTTACAAAGGAATAACACCACCCTTAAGAGCTTTACGTTCCTTAGCTTTAATTTGGGCAGCAATTCTATCCAAATCTCTCCTACCTTGGTGAGTCAATTTCCTTCCACCATCGGGCCCCTTCTCGATGAGTTTAAGAGCCTCTAAACTCTGAAGAGCTCTACGTGCAATGCTGCCAGCAGATCTGCAGAAATGTGAAGGCTTGGTTCCATTGCGTTTCCTACTACCAAAGATTTTGGTAACTGATCCAACACCAACGGGGGATCTGATGTAAATGTGTCTGACTACTGCAGCACATCTAATGTAATACCAATCGGGGTCATATGGGGCCAATTCTTTAGCACGGGAGGTCTTAACAATATCTACCCATTCTGGTACCTTTAGTTTACCAGTTCTGCAACGGAAACGAAAGTTACGATTGCGATATGTGCATAATTGACATTTTTATCGTTAATAAAGTTTAATAGTTATGAAATATGTGTATACCACGATAAGGGTAACGTGAAAAAAATATGGGGTAATATTGAAAGTAATACAGGATACTCACTTTTTCAAAAATGAGGAAAAAGCCTTGACGAACTTATGTTGGTCAACGTCTTTTAATGTTACAGACGGCATTTTCTAAAACAAAACATTAAATTAATAGAGGTTAAGAAGTGCAAAGCATGGCATGGAGTTGCAAGTGTCTTAAATATAAAAAATGCGTAAATTTTGTTTCTCATATTTAAAGCTGACTTTTTAAATACACTTTTAAAATTAAAATACACAATTACTCACTTTAATTATTAACTATTTTACTAATTTTTAAGGAGAAATGCACAAACCTGTGTAATGTCAATCGACGTTAGCGGAAAAGGAAACGGTAGAATTGACGTTACGTCAAATTCATATATGCGCGAAATTTAAATCGAAAAATGGCGCAGAATCGATTGGCCTAAAACCTTAAAACAACCGACTGAAAGCAGTTAGATGAACTAAAATTATATATAAAAGTAATTTTAAGCTTAACGAAACTTTATCATCAGAATAAAATTATTACCAATCAAAAGTAGAAATACTTTTTTCGTATATTAGCCATATGTTTTGTGATTAGCTAGCTCCCAGGTTATAAAGAGAGTGAGGTCAGCTCAAACGTTATATGACGTCATATAAAGTAAATTCTGCATTAACAAGAGAACTAAGGTTTTTTTCGGTGATTTTATCGTATGTTACATGTTAGAATGAAAAAATCATTAAGTTGAATGTGCAAATTTCGTACGTTTTTAACGTTTGTCTTAAATATGCTACCAGTGGTTGCCACATATATGTAATACGTATATGGGTAGACACTTTGACATCCAAGACTGGACGGCTGCAAAGTTTCAATACATTTAAACTACTAACATAACAAACTACTGATGGAAAACCCAGTTATTTCGTTTAAGGTCGCTCGACGACCATAAAGTGACTCATCATTTCGGTATCTCATTAATTGAAATCCTATTTTGTCAAAGAAAATAGCTTTGTCCTTAGAAAATCCCAACCTCATTGCCTAAATAAGATATCAATGGGTCAAAGTAACACTTGGCAGAATAACTAAAACAATCAATAAATAATTGCAACCTTTTTCGTTAAGTTCTCTTCTAACAAAAAATTCAAATTAATTGATAAATAAAAGTAGGGATTGGTTGAAGTTTAGCACCTAGAAACATGCAAATAATTTGAGTGCAGTGCTTGTGGTTTGTGCAGTGCTTAAGGATGTCGATTCCATTTTAAAATAATCGATTTTTGATCGATTCGAATCGTGCTCAAAAGAATCCATTCCCGATTTAATTAGGTGCCTAAAGATCAATTTCCGATTAATCGCCTTGTTGGTGAAATTTTTAAACATTTCTAATAATGGACAAATTGAATGATAATGATGAATTGGCTTCATATCTCCTACATCAAAAATATCAACTTTAAGTGATACACAAGTTAAAATGTTGTGACAAAGCATTCAAAAAAGGAAATTACGTAATAATTTATAGGCAACGCAAAGTTTAAACAAAATGGCGCCACCATTTTGTCGAAATTATGGTTGAGACTTGGGCCCATTTATTATATTCTATTTACATTTTTTGTACATAACTGCAAGTTGACTAACTGAGGTTAGTGTTTACGGTTGTGATTTTGTGTTTCTTATGAATTTTCAGTGTAATTTTAAAATCAATGGACAAAATAAATACGTTCATTTAGCAATCGAAGAAATAAAATCCCAGTGACCAAACACACTGACAACTGACAGAATAATCGCCTAGTGGAACTAACTATGAGATGGCGCCACAGTTATCTTTCCTATTCGGTCAACGACGTAATGCCCGGCTCTTTACTCTCGGCGAGTCATCTCGTCCGAGCGCCTCGGCGAGTCATTTGACAGGAATATGGTTATCTAGAAGGCATATACTTAATAAGTATATGCTAGAAGGTAAGGTTGCGTTACGCCATACTTTGAAAATGGGATTGAAAACCTTCCACTGTTCGCAGCGCCATCTGTTAATCTGCAAATACACGCACTACAGAATTCTATTTTATCGTAGGTCAAACTGCCAAACGAGTAGTTAAAACGTACACCTAATTAGTGTTGCCAGTGGTAGTGGAATTCCGCTATTGGTAGCGACTTCTGAAGTATTTAGCGGAGCAGCGGCGGCGACGATAAAGTAGCGGAATTTTGGGGGCGCCAAAATTTTTACATTTTATTTTTGAAAAACGAGCCAAGAGTAAATAAACTAGTTGAAAAACTTACATAACGATTTATTCAATGGTGCCATCTGACAGAGCAATTAACAACAATTTTACGTGTACAAAGTCAATCACAATCATTGCAAAAATTTTTAGAAAATTTAATTTTTATTTTTTATGTGGAAAAATATGTATTTCCCCGAAGACACTTTGTTACTTGAAGACTTTGAAGCCATTTAAAATAACTCTCAGCTAGGGTGGTAGTTCTTTTTTAGTCTTAGTTAGCTTAGTTTGCTTTAATTACTCTCCGAAGGTAAAAAAAAATGTAATTATTCTTCAAGATCAAGTTTCTTGTAGAATTCTCTACCCTTTCTGTGTTGGGTAGCGGAATTTTAGAGATCCGGTAGCGACATTTGGCATTGAACCACTGGCAACACTGCACCTAGTAGATTGAAGTAGTTTTAACTTCAGCGGTGGACGCTCCTCCCTGACTAAAAGATGAATAAAGGATGTTCTAGACACGCTTTCCTAGGAAAAGCCCAAAAAAGGTTAACACGACAACGATGGGATAGATTGGATACATTGTACCAGCATCCATTGAAATCAGTAGGTTCAATTTAAGCTTTCATTTTACAGTTTTCGCACAATACTTGCTGGTAATACCCAACAGAGGCCGCCGATGTCAGTGGGTGGTAATCAGTCCCATTTTCATTCGATAAATTACGTTTGTGCAACAAGAGCGCATATGATGTCCACATCGCACGAGAACGAAGTTCGAGTGCGATATGGACAATCCGCTCGAGTTGTACGTCGTATTTTTCCCACGACTACAATCTATCAAAGACTAAAATACGATTTAGCAAATTAATAATTTTTCATGTGACATTTGCAGTTTCTAATATATTTTATATAGTGTCCATGTGTCAATGAAACGTCATAAATTTATCGCAACAAAATTCATATTTACTATTTGATTTTTAAGGTAATCATATCTTGAATATTTCACTTGCAGCCTCAGAAATGTCCGCTGGGATAAAGTTTACTAATTCTGCACTAAAAGTACTCATTTTAAATATTTTCTTTGGTAAATACCGAAGTCAGTTTGACAGATTCTGTGGTATAATCTGAATCTAAAAATGACATTCATCTTTATCGCATGCCGTGATTGGTCAATTTCATATCCACACTAGTGTGGATATGAAATCGACCAATCACGGCGCGACTTTCGTTATATCCGTTCACTAGACTTACATGGTCTATCTATCCTGCTCGTAAGGTATAAAGAAAACAGTGAATATACGGGTGGGAGTGGGAAAACTACTATACCGATTCATCTCCTTCTAATAGGACTCCCTGTACAGGAAAATGAAATGCGAACACTACCCTACACTGGAGATGATCGATATTGGAAAAACATCATTATTGACATCAATATTAACATCGGTTCAAAAGTATCGATGTACGATGAATATCGAAAGAAAAATATCGATATTCGAAAACATCGATGTTTTAGGTAAAAAAAAAACAATCCATTTTATTATAAGGTATACATACAGTAAGCGACGTAAGCAAATTCATGGTAGATTGTTGGGTTACATTACTGCAAAAGTTTGAGTTTACTGGACAGAATAAAGTACAATGTAGGGTAGTTTTACTATACCTATTATTTCGTTTTCGTAATTTCATTACAAAAAAAAATTAACTTGCACTAACACTCGCTCCCACTTTATTCTTAGATAACAAAAAAAGTTGACCACGGCTTGAAATTGGCAGTTTTTTATTTTGTTGGTTTTAATTTGGTTACATCGATTAGTGACATCTAGTGTAAATTAGGTGAAGGTGAAATAATACTTGTGGCATCTTGCTGTTACGCGACGCAAATAATGCACACTAACGTAGTAGAAATTAATTTATTCTAACTTACTACAATATAATTAACTAGAACTATTAACAAATAAAATGTCTTATCGTGAATTTCAGTTCGACACGTGAAACTTGCTGGAATCGTAATCATAGAGAGAGTCTTGCGTCGTTCCAAGTGTCAACCGTCATCTTGTCAGCTGTCATTTCACAGCTCTTGCAGTGTTGCCGCTCCTCTTGCGCTGGAGCCTTAGATAATGTAAATGTATAGTCAAAGGCTGGAGCTAACGCATCTGTGGTGGATGGTTCTATGAGTTCTGCCTATTCGCCACACACTAATAGCAACATTAATCAGCAACATTTGTTACACCTAGTCACTCTAGATGGCCTAGCCCTAGACTTAGAGTGTATCGATATCGATGTTCCGATTTTATTCTCATAACATCGATGTGTCAATATTATCGAAAACTTAACATCGATATTAAAACATCGATGTTTATTCACCATCGATAAACATCGATCATCCCTACCCTACACACTCTCGTATTAAGAATAAAGCATAGATAGTTGTAGGTACCACAGAACATTTGTGGTTATTCTGCATCATGGATGTAGTCGAAATTGATGCTGTTGCAGCGAATTGTAAATATAATTATTATAATAATGTAATAATTTGTACAATAAAAACAAGTGTCAAACAAAATCTAACCTCTACGGTCAATAAACACAAAAGAGAACGCGACAGTGTGGTTGAAGTAGTAGTTCCCGTTCCCCTCGCTTCCTTTGACTCGTGCCCAAAAAACCGACTTGACATGGAACGCACCCGAGACGAACGGAGATGAAGCGAATCGAAGCGAGATTACCTTCTACATTCCCGCGTTGGGGTTGTCTCGTGCTGTCCCAGCGAGGGTGAAGAGCAGGCATAAAGAATGAAAAGAAATGTTAATGCTGCCATTCGTTGGCTTATTAACGTACCTATTGCTAATAGATGAAAATGGAGAATAACATAACGACATAAATGTACTTACATAGAAAGTTTTTGTCATTAAATTTACAGCGACCTGCATCTAAGCTAAAGCGATCCGATTCTTAGGATTTTTGAATCGTTCATTCGATCGATTTTGTATTTGAGATCGATCTAATAGATCGCTGCATTCAGAACCTCTCAATTAATACATGAAATTAGTACAGGAAATTAATGCACGAGTTTGTCATACGGAAATAACCAGCACCATTCATAATGCAAAATTAAAATTAATATGTGAAATTACATCTAATAGATTTACGCGAGAGTTTGTAAATTCCAAACTTTTCGTACTAATCGGAAGTGGGAACTTGACAGATATTTTAGTTCTCTAAACTTTTAAATTAAATAGGTTAGATATTTCTTCTTTTTTTATCAAGATAAATTATTATGAATATTGTAGGTCGATAAAATTCAAATTTGAATTTGGCGGTCAATCTCGATGACAGATGGTAGCCCCGACTGTCACTAGCAGCTCCCGCGTTTTGGATAGTAGTCAGACAAGTCTATGAAAGTGGTTACAAGATGTGTGTGTTCGAGTTAATAAATCTTAATAAAAATCTCAAGTATTATTCACGGGTCCAGTAGCTCCTCCTTACAATATCGATAAAACATCTTTAGCACGTCTGGCGGTAGCAATAGGTGCTTATTATTATTTAAAAAAGAAAACAAAAAATAAAAGGAAATGGTGGGTACGTCCCATAAACCAAAAAAGACGCATGCAAGGAGATTATTACAATTTGCTTCAAGAAATACGCCTACCTGATCCTTTAATGTTTTTTAACTATACGAGATTATCTCATCAACAATTAAATAAAATTTCTGTGACAGGCGAGGATAACTGTCAAGTCGAAACATGAAACTAGAATTCTATTCACTGTTTGGGCGAATTCGAACAGATGGCAGCACCATTTTATAGAAACTATTTTCATGTATTAATTTAGGCATTGTGAATGTTGGTTCTGATTAATTCTAATTCAAATTTGAATATCAATTGGGTCTACTAATTGTGGCGTTAATTTTGTCATTGTGAATGCAACTTAAGACTTGAAAAAATCGATTTCTCGATTAATCGATGTCAGATCGACATCCCTAGCGGTGCTGCCGCACAAATATTTATCCGTTGATGGTTTGTTAATGACTTATTTTCTCAACAACCGTTTAGTGAATGTTAATAAAACTATGCAAAATTGGTTTTATTAAGTTCAAGATATAAAATGCAAATTTGAGATGATTAGTAGCTGCAATAAAAATGAATTTAATTTACTACATGAACAATTTCTCCTTAAGAATACATGAATGTTATTTTAAATTGCAATAACTTTTAAACTGCTCAGTCAATGGTTTTAAAATTTTCACAGTGGTTTTAGAATTAAGTGAGGAACATTCTGCTAAATATTCGTTTATCTCCTATCTCCTAGCATTTTGAAGTATACGCCGGACGCGTATTGGATTTGCCTCTGGACTACAGAACCGGGCAAGATATAAGCGTTCCAATTGGTCGGTTCTGACATCATGATTAGGCGTTCCATAATGTCGCATATACGCATGCGCGTTCGCAGTAAAATACAATTGTTGACAGTTTAATAATATGAAATTTCCAACTAATTTTGAGTTTTTGATAGGTTTAATAATATGGAATTTCCAACTAATTTTGAATTTAAGGAAATTGCAATTTCGGAACAATCCTTTGAAATTCGCGTTGGCATACATTCGGAAAATGACGTAAAGTTGTGGTTGAAAGAATACAGTGAAATTACCAACACGAATTGGATTGTTAAAGATGGTCTTTACAATCCTCAAAGGTAAGTTATTGTGTAATGACAAATTGTAAATGCTGTACAATATTTTTTCTACAACCGTCCTAGTCAATAGGCTTTGCCGCATAATTTTTGATGTAGAAAGTCCTACATGACCGCGCATCGTGCGGTAATGACAGGCGGCGGCTGGTTCTAAAAGGCACAAGGCGCGCGGTCATCGTGAAATGAGTGATTTATTGTTTTCTGTTTAATGTAAAATACGACATATCGCATGTTTAAACCCAAAGTAATGATATTCTAATTAACTTGTACTTGTGAGTGATTTAAAATAAAGTATACATACGTTTTGTTCCATTTTAAGGAAATTTAAATAAAAATCATGAACCTAGCGTGGTTGCCGTACAATTGGTCCAATCAATCCGGCGGTAAAAATAGGCCAATCGTGCATTTTAGGTAGGATGCGATTTTATTTTTTTCATTGTCTAGAGAAGTTTAATGTAAGTTTAAATTAAAGTTTTCGGAGTGTAAATGTTTTTTTGACATCCTTAAAATGCTAATCTGAATATCATTAAATATCTTGATTTATTATCGGTTGCAAGAAGAATGCAACCTAGACTACAAATTCATGCAGCCCTCCAGGCGTGTATAGTGAATCATAGGTAGCTGAACTACCAACAGTTGAAACACTGCCACCTAGCGAAGCGGTTGCTCTCTAGGAGAGTTCCCAGAAGACAAGGATTCTATAATGCACAGACCAATAGGTTTGAACATTTATTAGATTCGAAGTTTGGAAACCAAATACCGGTTTCGATCTTGTTAGATCTCGTCAGTTTGGTATATCCAACTCGAATGCTAATAAATGTTCCGACAAGTAAGTACTAAAACTTTCACAGGCGTCGAGCGAGTGACTTTTTAGTACTACCACCTATTGGTCCATAGAGAAACTATGGCCATCGCCAACAATGTCGTATGCAACGACATTGCATACGACATTGTTGGCGATGGCCATAGTTTCTCTATGGACCAATAGGTGGTAGTACTAAAAAGTCACTCGCTCGACGCCTGTGAAAGTTTTAGTACTTACTTGTCGGAACATTTATTAGCATTCGAGTTGGATATACCAAACTGACGAGATCTAACAAGATCGAAACCGGTATTTGGTTTCCAAACTTCGAATCTAATAAATGTTCAAACCTATTGGTCTGTGCATTATAGAATTATTATCGGTTGATATAAAAGTGATTCTTTTATATTTCAGGTTAATTTCTGCCGAAAATTATTGCATGCTTAATAACGGTACTAAAAATAATATGGAAAATCACGGTACTAAAAATAATATGGAAAATAACGGTACTAAAAATAATATGGAAAATATTTGGTCCGATTATTTTTCTTAAATAACCCCCGAAATATAGGCAACACATTAATCATCAAAATGTTTACACATGAAGCCAGCTTTAGTTCTGGTGTTTTTTTTTCAGTAATTTATCTAAATTTTGATTTGATCGGATGAAGTTTCCCGAAAAAACTTTGCCAGTCCAAGGGGATACCTTATTTATTTAATCAACGGTCCAAGAGCTCTGCATAGGCCGTAAAATTAAAGACTATAACCATAGAACATCAAAGACAAGATCAAATAGAACATTGAGAAACTCTGAAGACAGACAAGAAATAAAATAACTGTTTCCACCTTTTGTCAACAGAGTACGCTGCAGTTGGCCTATCACGTCAATGGCTACCTGTGCTACCTTTACGATTTTACGACCTTGGAGCAACTATTCCCTCTGAAACAAGTCTTGCTCTGAAATTAGTGCTTGTCTTTCTAATATGATATTTGACATTCGCCGCAATCTGTGTCTGTCTAAAATTTTGTAATGATCCAAATTTACATATAATTTTATAAAATTGAATTTTACATCCTTCGAATAGACTTCTTTTGCTCAAAATTTTTTTAATATTGATTGACAGTATGCAACAAAAATCAAGTTCAAATCGTTGTGATTGTGATTTGACGTTACAGTGACGTATAAATTTGAAAATACCAAGCCCTATCAACAATAATACCAGTGTTGTTTTTCTTTTTTTATTTTTTCGCAAAGTTAATATTCGTCTGGTGGTAATTCTGCTAGTGTTTGTTTTGTTTCGAGAATAAAAAATTTAAAGTCAATGTGAAAACTGATTGACAATTCAATTTTACATTAAAATTATCTTAACGGGTTAAAAATATCGATTATTTTGTGTTATGCTATTCAATTTATCGAAATGCATTTAATAGAATTAATAAGGGTACGATAGTTATTAACTTATTAGTTTAATGTAGTGTAATTACAAGGATATGGAATTTAATAGCAATCAGTAAGTTCAAAAGGCTTCGCAATGGACAGACCCACTTTTTCTCCTCAGTAAGTACCTGTTTTATAATATAGGTTCATTATTTTATTTTGTAAGAAGTTATAAGTTATATAATAATATTTGTTATGTAAAAACATAACCTAAAAGTAAATTCCATTATAAATGATATAATTCTATTTTGCATATTCCATTCAAGGTTTTATTGCGGTAATTAGCGCGTTTATTTATACATGTATAATTGTATAATAAAGAAAATTTCCCTTTAACCTGGAAATTCAATTATGAAAAATTTGCAGATTTTAATCTTTTTGATAATCAAATTATTTAGCATGCAATTTTGCTCCTATTTACGTGTTCTGTCTTTTTATGTTGATTACGCTGATTTAGTGTTTGTGTGATGAATTTATTCATATTTTTGCTATAAAATGTTTAACCTTTGGCAACTGAGTTTTAACTTATTACATTTACATGTATATTTACTCAGTTACTTGAAACTTTATATTAATTCATACATTAAATAAGCTGCGTATCAAGAATTTATTTTAAATATATTAATTTTAATATACAAGGTAAAGTTATTCATGGAAGTTTGTTTACTGAAATGTTTATCTTCTCATAGATTTGTTATGTCTTAATAAATTGAATGAGTCATGCAGATATAAGTGTCTAAAGTTTAACTATTTATCCGTCCGTTATCAGCATCAACAAAGTAATTGATGGTTGCTTTGTATATCTCTTTGGGTGAAATTATTATTTACTATTATTATTATTAATTATTTTGTCTTAAAAATATACATCATTTAAATGGACGATATCAAAGAACAGCGAAGATGTTTAAGTATTTTTATTGAATGATCAGTTAAAATATCTCTAATACTTGATTATTTTTAAAGAATTCCAACTTTTTGAACTGACAAATTGTAGATTATCAGTTTATACAATGAAAAAAGATGTGATCAATTATTGCAAGTTTGGATTTTCACAGATTTTTTTTTTTACAGGAGTCGAATCGCGCACTTACCAAAACGGTTATTTAGGCTGTGCTTTATAATAGTGAATAATTTATATTGTATACCAACTTATATAGTATGGATGATGCTTTTGGCGCCATTAAGGATTTTGAAAAAAGATGTTTTTTGGAAAATCGAAGGTCAGCTATTTCATTGGCTTTTGGCTATGGTGTCCATGTGGAGTTGGTGGGCAGGATACGATGGTATGTGACAACATTATTTTAAGCATTAAATGTTTGATCAGTTAAAAAGCTGTACGACTGTGCATACAAATGTTTCTATGCATAACTGTCCGCTATCAGTTTTATAATGGTTATTGTATTACTGATGCCAATAAATATAATTACGCAACATAATACATATAGTATATCAAGGTTAATCTATTCATCTTTTAACGTTATTTTAAATGTGATACAAGGTATAATCAATTATTTTTCTCATTTTTAGTGGTAGAAGCAGGTGATGATATAGAAGAATGTATAAATGACCGAACATTGGTTATAGCCAACCATCAATCAACAGGCGATGTGCCTTTTCTAATGTCAACTTTTAATGCCAGGAGACAAATTTTGCCTAACATTATGTGGATAATAGATAGCTTATTTAAATATACAAATTTTGGTATCATTAGCGTAATACATCAGGATTTTTTTATTCGTTCTGTAAGTTAACAAGTAAACTATGTCCTGAGTTAGTTTTGAGACATTTTAAATGTAAAGTAATCATTAGGGGCGGATTTAGACTTGATGAGGCCTTAATTTGAATATGGGCCCTAAGATATCTGAATATGAGGCCCTAAGTTATCTAAATATGAGGCCCTAAGATATTGGAATATGGGGCCAGTGTGGCCAAGTAAATATTAAATTTGTTATTTTGCTGGAAACTTTTTAACGAGCAGAAAAAGTTTTTCCTCAACGAAAGTTGAAAGTTGTTAGGTAACCAGCAATTCTCAAAACAAATGTGATGATGGGGCTCAAGAATTTTGGTGACCAAAAAAAGAGCTTTTCCTACCAAAGCAATTATTTCGCATGGGCCTTCCTTATACCAACAATTTTATCGATGACTAAAAAAAACGCCATCAGGGCCCTGGTAATCATTTACAACCACTTTACTTACCAGGAAGGTCAAAATCTGCTTTCTGTATGATCAAAAGTTTTGAAAATATTTTAATTCAGTTGCTATTGCATTGTGATCTTCTTGCGAACTTTTCAAACTTCTATTCTTTGAGACATTGATCAAATGTATTTATGTATAAGTATGTTTTGTGTTTTTAAATTAATAAAAAAGTGGCGAAGAAGTATAATGAACTATTTGATGAAAAAAATAAATTACAAACTTCAAACTTGTTCTTATTGTTCTAAAAATAAAGAAAACCTCTCAGTACTAACTCAGATTTGTGTTTTATACCTTAAAATTAATATGCTAATAAATAATGACGTTAAAGGGTAAAGCTAAGAGAGACGAATCACTAAAGGCCTTAATAAATCATATTCAAAATTCGTATATACCTCGAAAAAGAAAATGGATGGTGCTCTTCCCTGAAGGTGGTTTCCTTAGAAAAAGGAAAGCCATTTCTCAAAGCTATGCTGAGAAAAATAACTTGCCTCGCCTCGAATATGTGTCTTTGCCAAGAGTTGGAGCGTTACATGTGATTATGGATACTGTTGGCCCAGATGCAGTCTTCAACAATAATAGCTCCGGAGATGTTCATGGTAAGTGCATGCGAATCAGATGTGGGAAAGTATATTAGGAATTCTTATGTTACAGATGACAATCTCATGGCTAGACTGAAATGGATTCTCGATATTACCATAGCTTATCCAAACGGTGATCCAGTTAACTTAGGAGACATCGTATTTGGGACCAGACCTCCGTGTAAAGTGATAGTATTCTACAGACTGTACCCAATAGATCGAATGCCCCACGATCCTGAAGGTATGACTAAATGGTTGTTTGATAGATGGGAGGAGAAAGAACAATTTTTGGATATTTTTTACAAGACTGGCGAATTTCCCTTTGGTAATCCAAGAAAACCGCCGCAGGTGGTTGAGCAAGATTTTCTGCGCTTTATAATTCTTCATATTTTCTTTTTATTGTCTACATATTTCCATGTAAGAGTGTTCATAGTTTTGTATCAATATATAAATTACTTGGTTTACTAGCACACAACAATGGTTTATTTAATTTATTTGGTAAGATTTTATTTGTAAATAAAAACGTGACTTCTAACTTAAGTGCATTTTGTATAGTCTTGAGTTTAACATTTTTTTTCTTTGGGTTAAATATGTAAAATTGTGTATATATTTGGTGGTTATTTTGCTTCATTAAATACCTTTTTTATGTGCAGCTTCAAGTTTTTTAGCATGAGATTTTTAATATCAGACATATCCAGGGTAAAAATATATCAGTTTTTGCTGCTTTATTTTCAGGGGTGCTTTTGTATCTAAGATTTTGTGATAACAAATTCTGCATTATTGATGAAAGTGTAGATATAAATTTTGTACTTCTAATACAGGATATACTTCTTCCGGGATTGGACTGTGTCAAAGAAAGAAAGAAGAAAGGAGAAGAAGAAAAGTGTTGAACACTTTTAGTAGTTCTTTGACACGGTCCAATCCCGGAAGAAGTATATCTTGTACTGACTCTGGCCGTGGAAGCCTTCGTTATCATATTTGTACTTTTAGAGTTAACAACTCAAATTAATTTTTATGGTAATTATGTATGTAATAGATATTTTCTGCTTTTGTTATCTGCATAATTTGTGAACAGAATTTATTTAAAATTGTAAGATTTCTCACCATATTCGTTGCAAATATTATAAGAAAGCATTCGGAAACATATCAAACATTTTGTCTTTTAGATACTATCGACTTGCAAATGATTTTAACTAAAAATCTTGCGTTTTTATGAAGCAACTTTTATCAACTAACTTTAAAGCAACTTATGTTTCAATTGCACCTTTTAATTTATTTTGAAATAATTGTATTAGCGTGGCAGCTCCACTCATATTCTTTCCAAATTCATTATTCGTGTGTCATCTAATGAATTCGTTCACTTCCAAAGAGTTTAAGTTGGTGCAAATTAGAAATCTTCGAATTTGCAGCAATTTTTAATGTACCAAAATTACAACTAAGTAGAAACTAACGCAATATCGGGTGACAGAAAGGTAATTTTTTTTAGAATTGTCAAAGGGTTTGAGTTGGTGAAAATTAAAAGCTTGGAACTTGCGGCATTTTTTGATGTTCTAAAAATATATTTAATAAGAACTAAAGCAGTATCAGGCGACAAAGAGATTGTTCTGAAAAAAGTGCTTCAAAAAATGCCACCAGGAATATGCTGTGGCTCGTTTTGTAGTAATTTTTAAGTTTTGCGTCGACACAGGATCATTTAATACTATTATATTTAAACGCAGTGCATTTGTGTCCCATGTGATTTATTTAAGTTTATTGAAAAATGGTGGAGACTGCCCAGTTAATAACTTTCGTATAATGGTAAATAAAATAATGTAACATGTTTATTAGCTCGATTTTTACGTTTGTATGCTATGTAGAATGTAATCTATATTTTTTTGTCAGATGCGGACCTTTGCAGTTGAATGTATATTTGTCGGGTGTGAGACTTGACAAAAAAAATCCAGATCTTTATTTTTAGAAGAGAGCTTAGAGCAACAAAACTGGTGCGCTGGCTTCGTTAAGCTTGTCATATTAAAAAAGCATGTTTTTCAATTAAAAAAAAGCTCGCCCCTTATGTTCCCTTCTGTGGGATGTATTTTAGCCCCCTGATTAGTAAAAAAAATATCACAAGCTTGCTATTTAAAAATACGGGAGCGTCCTTAGCAATTACAGATTTTAGGGAAGACTTTCTAAAGTAAAATCTACTCGTTTACGACCAGGGCATCGAACCACTATTTTTTTCGTTCCGGGAAAAAAATCATATCGACAAAAATAGCTGGTTTTTCCGATTTTTGGTTCAGTTCTGGTTCGAAGCCCTGTTTACGACTTCTATTGTTATATCTGTCGTGTAAGGCCACTTCAGTCAAACGCGTTTACAAGTGTATTGAAAGCAACACTACTCAATGCACCGGACGTCTTCCAACTTTGACCACATTGAGATTTGCATCATCGTAATGACTTCTATTGTTATATCTGTCGTGTAAGGCCACTTCAGTCAAACGCGTTTACAAGTGTATTGAAAGCAACACTACTCAATGCACCGGACGTCTTCCAACTTTGACCACATTGAGATTTGCATCATCGTAATTTAAAGCATTGAAATGTGAGGTATTTTTGAGTTAATAAAAGAGTGTTTTAAACGCAGGAAGCATTCGATACACGACTATACGACAGTTTGAGCCATGCTTCTGTTTTGTTGACTGTTGATAATTTAAAGTATTTTATTAATCTATAAATTACTTTGCATTGGCGCATTGAAAGTAAACGGGTTAAAAAAATCACTTTATTTTTCCAAAACTTCGATTTCACGTTGACAATTTTGAAATTGTTACTTATGTGCTCATTTGTTCCACTAAAGTCGTAATATTGACTTCTTTTGTTGTAATTAGGTTTCAATTTTTTGAATTCATTATTTTTTGTTAGAAATTTGAAGCCTTAATTTATAAAACTGTTAAAGGTCAAGTTAAAGTCGAAATTTCCTAAAAGTCGGAAGTTCCATACTGAACTGAAGGTATCCATTGTTTAGGAATTTTTATCTCAAGATAATAATGTTGGGAGAATGGCCAAGCGCTTTTTTTTGTTAATTTTTGCAAGGATTAATCATTCGAAATTAGGAGTATTTTAAACATTTTCTATATAAGAACAAATAGTGTCACGATTTAGCAATTGCGTGTGAAAATGGTCACAATCAGTGGTGTGGCGTGCCTTAGATGGTCCCTGTATCGAAATTTGTTGGGGGGCCCAAATGAAGGGTAAATATTTTCCACAAAAGATACAAATCGCATTGAATTAAATAATTATATATTGACTAGCTGATGTCACCCGACCCCATTTATTACTTTCTTTATCTTGTTAGATTCTTTTTTTAATTTCGATATTATTCCACAATTTCGATATTTTTTAAATTCTTGCAATTTTAACTTCTTTTTTCAAAAATTTCGATTTCTGAAAATTTTCACCTTATTTACAAACAGGTCACTGGAGCCCGGGGTCCAGTTTCAAAAATTAAAATCTCCAAGTAAAGGAAAAACTAAGAGAATAAATCAAATTTTTGAATATTGTTGTAAATTTAAAAAAAGTGGAAAATACTAAAAAAGATCGTGAAAGTCGAGTCCTTACGATAAAATCAAAAATTTCAGAACAAACGAAATTCCCCTAAAAAGTAAACTAGGAAAATAAACAATTTGGAAATATTCAAACCTTAAATTAGAACTTCAAAAAAAAAATTGAAACTGAAAAAAAAGGTAAACATCTTTGATGGAACGGACTAGCCCTTGGTTATCTTCAAAAATTGAAATAAAAATCTTGTCTCCTGAAACCAAGAAAGATTAAAAAACACAACAAAGTTTGCTCTAACGCGTTTCGATAGCCAAGCTATCATCTTCAGAGCGATACTGCGTTAGAGCAACCTTCGTTGTGTTTTCAATCTTCCTTTGTTGTGTTTTTAATCTTTTTGGTTTCAAGGGACAAGATTTGTATATCAATTTTTGAACCAAGGACCAGTCCGTTCCACCAAAATGATAATGATAATACACTGGTATCTTAGACTTGCAAGTAAATATTCCATAAAGAGCAGCTCTGTCGCAGCTAGATCTTGTTTTTACTTGTCCTTGTACAAAATAGCATACATTACAGTCAGGACTGCTGTGTAGTTCCTGTATTTTATGATACAGATGAAAAATTTGAATCCATTTGACAATATTGTATCGACAACGGCTTGAGTTAAAAATGCTTGTGCAAATATATGATTGTTAGCACAATATCTGTAGCATATAGTTACGAGTACAAATATGTGTACAGAGAGGTGTACAGTATGCTGCCCGCAGTGTGCAGCTTCAATCTGTTCTGCAAAATAAAATCGTTTGTCAAATCTGCACAAGACAATCAGGTTTCGTTACGTGGTTTTTCATCACTATAAAAATGGAATTGTACATTTATCCTGCTCCCTTTTTCTCAAGCAAATATTCAAAACTATATACAGATACCCTACACCTTATTTGCCACATTATTAAAAAATCAGCATTTAGTAATTAATGTGCATTTACGTATAGTTATGTCATGTAAACCGCTCAAAATTTCGTCCATTTTGATACGACAATTTTTTTCTATTATTATAGAACTTATACACTATTTGTTTGTTAATATTGCTTCTTTTGACCCTTTTTTTTGTATATGTGTGTTTTGTAATTGTATAGACACTTTTAAAAATAAAATGTAAATAATATTTGAATTTTTATTGATACTCAAGTACTCGATTAAAGAAAGTTTTATATTTAAGTAATATATTTTGAGTAGTACATTCTAGACCTTTTTTTAACTTTTACAACTAAAGCCACTCTAAAGTAGCAAATTTCTTACTTCGAGAGTTTTTACCAGGGCTTTGTACCGCTTCCGGTTTTCGTTCCGGCAAAAAAATTACTTCGGTTTTGGTTCCGACAAAAATAACGGTTTTTTCCTGTTTTCGGTTCAGTTCCAGGTGACTCATTTTTTGATTTTTAAAAGTCTTTAAAAATTGATTTTTGGACATAATTTAGAAAATGTGATGTCTTTTTTACTTTAATATTACAACCTTGCCTAAAATTGAAGGAAAATATTTTATATTTTTCAAGTTTAAAATTTTCATGGTGAAATTCGAGTTTTTAGTTGAATTTGAGTTCAAATTTTAACTAAAGTTTATAAAAAAACGAAATCGGAATTTCGGGTTTAGATATTTCAAATTTAAACTCGTTTCATAAAAGTTTCATAAAAAATCCTAAATTATACACCCTAGAGTTGAAAACTTCTAGAATATACGAACTTTGGCGATTAAAATCGAAAATTTGAGAGACCTTTTTCTTTCATAATTTTGGTTTTCTATCGAAGTTTTGACTTTGATTCGCTTTTTCTAATAAAATTGATTTTTACTGTTTCGACTGTGTTTTCTAGAACTGTCGATTAATAAGATCAAATTAAAAAAATAAACAAGACCTACCACAATTTCAAAAAGAGAATTCTAATTTATTTCAAAAAAAAGTTTCCAAATTTTCTACCCTAATTCAGTCTTGACTTTAAACCCAAATAATCGATTTTGTTCCTGGAAATGCTGCTGAAAACTTTAAAATAGCTTTTTTCGATATTTTAACTTTTTTCTTTTGAAGTTTTAAATTTAAACTTGTAGGTACTTTTCATTATTAATTTTTCTAAAATTTCGACTTTAAACAAAATTTAGTCTTTCTCTGTTTCTCTAGCAACCTCTTAACCCTTTTCATCGACATGTTGACTCTTTCTTTAATTATAGACATTTTTCTCGAAATTATGAGTTGAAACTTGAACTCTAAGAAATTCACAAATATAAATTTAAATTTGGAATAGTTTTTTAATTTTTCTTGGTTTCGCGGACAAGATTTGTATTTTAATTTTTGAAAATAACCAAGGAGCAGTCCGTTCCACCAAAAAAATAAAAAAAAATAAATAGTTTTAACGAAGGTCGATAATCTGAAAACGATTTTCAAAAAAGCCCAGCTTTTGAAGGAAGTTGAACCAAAACAATTAAAAAAATAGATAGTTTTAACGAAGGTCGATAATTTGAAAACGATTTTCAAAAAAGCCCCTGAAGGAAGTTGAAATTGTCATGAAAATTGAAATTTTCAAGAGATTTTAAAAAAACTCGGAAATTTTAAAAAAAGGTCCAACAAAGGTTCAAATGTTCCAATAGAAAATTTTTTAAAACTATATTTTCAAAAGACACAATTTTCAACAAATCGAAATATAAAGTGAGAGTCGAAGTTTGAAAAAATATAGAACTTTTCAAATATTTCCTTTTCGAAAGGCGCCGTTTTTTAAAAAATTCCATATTTTCAAAAAAATCGAAGCTTCGAGGTTGAAGTCAAATATTTTAAAATTAATTCGTAATCTCTAAAGCACTGAACTAAACACTGTGGCTTGTGATTAAGTCCAAAGAAGGTTTCACCCCTTTACCACATCGGCAATTAAATCAATAATTACGCGATACGTATTTCGCCAGCAGAACTGGCATTTTCAAGCGCACTAATCTAAAAAGATTAGCAAAAGATGCATCAATGTCATCTGCATTGAGATTCGAATCGATACTACTGAAAATGCCAGTTCTGCTGGCGAAATACGTATCGCGTAATTATTGATTTAATTGCCGATGTGGTAAAGGGGTGAAACCTTCTTTGGACTTAATTCGTAATGTTTCAATAAAGTCGAGATTTTTAGCGAAAGTCGAAGCTTTCAAAAGATCAGAATTTTCAATAGATGGGATTTTCAAAATAGCCGAAATTTTGAAGGAAGCTGAAATTGTTATAGATTTTTTTGGACAAATCGAGATTCTTTACGAAAGTTTAAATTTTCAAAAAATCAGAATTTCAAGAAAATCACAATTTTGAATACATGGAATTTTCAAAAAAGCTGAAAGATGTTGAAATTGTCGTAAAAATCGAAATTTTTCAAAAAAGCGCCACATTTTCTAAAAATTTCCAAAGTTTGAAATAGTTGAAGTTTTCAAAAAGTTCGAAATTAAGGAAAAGTGGAATTTGAAAATAAATAGTTTGAAAAAGGTCGAATTCCTCGAAAAAAATCAAAATCTTGAAAAAAGTCAAATCTTCTTTTAAAAATTTTCGACATTTTCTTGAAATTTCGACTTTTATCTGGATATTACTCGAAATTCGACTTTATTTGTATATTACTCAAAATATTTCTTTGCTTCTCTTAAAATTTTGAGTTTAAATTAAAAAAATATCCTCCGTTGTAATTTTAGAATAAAGCAGTAGCGTGTCTTTTATTCTAACTAGGAAAAATCGGCTTTCCTTACAATTTTATTTAAAGATTCGAGTTTTCTGGAAATTTGTACTTATTGTACAAAACTCAAAATTTACTTTTTTTTTTAAACTTTGATTTTCCTTTCCTAATTTGATATCTCTATTTTTTAAAGTTATTAGTCAAATTTTGGATTTTTCGTCAATTTATTCTTTCAAATTTCACTTATTTTAGTATTTAATTTTTTCATTTCCGTTTAAAAATTAGAATAGAAACTAACAATGTCCACATTTTTTAGAAAATATTAACTTTATTCTCAAAATTTGAAGCCAAAATAAAATTAAGTTTTAATTTGAATCTTTTTTCAAAATTTTCTACATTTTCTTGAAATTTCGTTTTTTATCTGAATATTACCCGAAATTTCGACTTTATCTGAATATTACTCGAAATATTTCTTTGCTTCTCTTAAAATTTCGAGTTTAAATTAAAAAATATCCTCCGTTGTAATTTTAGAATAAAGCAGTAGCGTGTCTTTCATTTAAACTAGGGAAAATCGGCTTTCCTTACAATTTTATTTGCAAATTCGAGTTTTTCTGGAAATTTGAACTTTTTGTAGAAAACTACAAATTTACTTTTTTCTTTAAACTTCGATTTTCCTTTCCTAATTTGATATCTCTATATTTTGAAGTTATTAGTCAAATTTTCGATTTTTCGTCAATTTATTCTTTCAAAACACACTTTTTTTTAGTATTTAATTGTTTTTGGAATCCCAAATTTAAATTCTTATGACTTCCTAAAACTTTCTGATGATTTTTTTCTTAAAATGTTCGCTGAAATCTCGCTATTTCAAAATTAACCTCGAAATTTTTAAATTTTGGGTCAACATTTCAAAAAAATACAATATTATATTCCAATTTAAAGCTGGGATCTTGCAATTGGTGAAATTGAATCTTAAAATGGTGACATCTTAGAAAATATCTAATTTAAACTTCCAACGATTTTGTTTACGCTAAAATAGTAAATTTTATTGTGAAAACTTTGATTTTTTTTCTCAATATTTCGACTTTAGCCCCAAAATTGCGATATTTTTTTCAGATTGCTTAGAATTCAGACATCAAAATTGTGTGTGTTTTTTTAAATATTAATTGTTTTCGCGAAACTTCTGCTATAAACTCAAAAGCTCGTCCCTTTGTTTCTTGAAATTTTATGTCAAAAATCGATTCTCAAGATGTTAAATCTTCACAAAATTTTTAGCTACAGCTAGATGTTTCCTACAATTTCGTCTTTAAAATTGAAATTCGTGTTTTTTTCTAGAAAATTTGTCGTTGATCTTGAAAATTTCAATTTTTCTGTAGAAAACTGAAGTTTAAGAATAATTGAAATTGCATCTTTTGTAGATTCGTTATTTTTACGCTTACATTTACATTTAAAATAAAAATTTCATTTTTGCCAAAAATATTAGCAGAAATTAGATTTTAAAGGCAAAAGTGCTAATTCAAATTTAAATATTTTTATTATTTTTTTTATTGAATCTTAATTCAGAATTTTGAAAGAATATCCAAATTTCAAGAAAAAAATTAACATTATTGGAAAAAGTCTAAATTTTGAGGAAAACTAACTAAATTTATGATTAGCAATTTTTCAAAATTAATCTCTCAGTTTCAAGTCTTTAAAATTTTGAGTTTTCGAGGTAAAAGTCGAAAATTTCAAACTTAAACTTATAGTCCGAGTCTTAACTTAAAATTTCCAGAAAAATGTCTAGAATTAAAGAATAAAAGTCAACATATCGATAAAAAGGTTATATTTGCTAGAGAAAGACTAAATTGTATTTAAAGTCGAAATTGTAGAGAAAAGAAAATAATAGTAAAAGGTACATATAAATTTAAATTTGAAACCTCAAAAAAAAAAGTTAAAATATCGAAAGAAGTTAGATACACTAACTAAAACTTTCTGAAAAATTTTACTTTTTTTTAGAAATTTTAACGTTTCCAGCAACATTTCCAAAAAAAAATTGAATATTTGAGTTTAAGGTTAATATTTCTAAATTAGGGTATAAATTTTGAAAATTCTTCTGGTAAATTGTGAAGTTCTTTTTTTGAAATTTCGACTGTTTCATCAGAATCTCAATTTAAAACTTTTCATGTTTTTTGGTCTTTTTCATTTTCATTTATTTTTTTCGTTTGATCTTTATAATACAAAGTTCAAGAAAACAAAGTCAAAGCAGCAAAAATCAGTTTTGTTAGAAAAAGCGAATCAAAGTCAAAACTTCGCTAGAAAATCAAAATTATTAAAGAAAAGTTTTTCAAATTTTCGATATTAATCGCCAAATTTTGTATATTCTAGAACTTTTTAACTCTTGAGTGTATAATTTAAGATTTTTATGGAAATTCCGAGTTTAAATTTAAATTTAACAATTCTTTGACCCAGTTTTGAAATATTTAACAGAGAAATGTTAAATAAAATCAATAATGGTAATGTTTCCGATCAATAAGAGTCTACAATTTCATTTTAAAATTTCTAAATCCGAAATTCCGATTTAGTTTTTTATAAAGCTTAGGTAGGAAATTTGAACTCAAATTAAACCGAAAATTCAGGGTTACAGTTTGAAATTTTTTAACTTGACAAATAAAAAATATTTTCCATAAATTTTAGGCAAAGTCAGAGCAGTTACATGTAATATTAAAGAAGAAAAGACAGAACATTTTTTAAATTATGTTCGAATATCAATTTTTAATTCGGAAAACTTTTGAAAAATCAAAAAAATGTATCAAGAGGAACTGAAGCGAAAACCGGAAAAAAACCGTTATTTTTGTCGAAACAAAAACCGGAACTGAATCGATATAAATTTTATCTAAAACGAAAACCGAAAACCGGAACGAAAAAAATAACCGTTCGAAGCCCTGATCAAATTTGGTTCAGCCTGTATAATGATACTGAACTCAAAATTTCTGAAGTAGACTAAAAATTGTCATAAAAAAGGCGGAGAACATTCGAATGTGGAGTCCAATTTTCGCCCCCTTTCCCAAAACAAATGCAGCTATAAGTACAATAAAAAATGTTAATCACGTATTTGCGTAATATTTTTTTGTGGAACGGACTGGTCCTTGGTTATCTTCAAAAATTGAAATACAAAACGTCCCCTGAAACCAAGAAGGATTGAAAAACACAACAAAGGTTGCTCTAACGCGTTTGGACAGCCAAGCTATCATCTTTAGAGAGATACTCTCTCAGAGACTCTTGGTAAGTAGGAGTAATTTCCAGATAACAGTCCAAATTTCAAGAAAAAGTTGAAAATCTTGATAAAAGATTCAAGTTAAAACTTAAAATTTTTATTTGGGTTGAAAATGTGAAAATTGTGTTTTTCTAATCTAATCTAATCAGAAATGAGAGGTGAAGGTCAGGTGAAAGTTCCATGGAATTGTGTACAATTTTGACATAAAAATTGAAATTTCAAAAAAAATTCCAATCTTAAGTATAAAATAAAAAAATTTTAAGTATATAAATTCGACGTACCCAAATAAACCGATTTTTTTCGGTTTCGTTCCGGTTTTCGTTCCGGCAAAAATAACGGTTTTTTTTCGGTTTTAGGTTTCGGTTCATTCGAAGCCTTGGTTTTTACGACATAATTTTAAAAATAGTTGTCCAGTGTTTCGCATAAGGTGTTGGTGTTCTGAGTAGTAGGTAAACGAATTGTGTTTGCTAGATGTCAAAATTAATTAAGCATTTGACGTAGGTGAGAAAATTGGTAATATATTTGTATAAGATCCAATTTCATCAATTTGGTGGAATTACCATCTAAGATTTAGCAGATAGATTGGCTTAGGTAAACAAAAGAGAAAAGTTTGCTATGAAAATCATCCCTAGCTTTATTAACGAATCAATAATGCGCTATAGCATCTTTCAAGCATCTGCCAAATTAAACGTAGTCATTTTATGTTTGCTGCATGTTTACAAAGGAAATGTGCAGAATTTATGTTAAGTAAAAAGTTATTTTTACTAAGGATGATGAGCCATATGCAAATTTATTTAAACTCATAACCATTATGACTACAATGGCTTTTACGCTTCTCTGCGTATCACTTAAATAATTTTTGACCCAAATTTCGAGTTCAGCATGAACTAGGTACTTTGCGGCTAGTATTTCTCAAAAAATTCTAATTAGTAGGCCCGGGGATCGATTTGCTGTATTTCGCGGAAAACACATTTAGATTTTATAAAAAAACATGCATCTCTGTAATCATGCATTTTTAGACATATTGGTAAAATTTATTCAGATATACGTGGTTTCTGAGTTATAATAACGTTAATTTTAAGAGAAAAATGAGTATGAGGCAAAAATTGAAATACAAAACTTGTCCCCTGAAACCGGAAAGATTAAAAAACACAACAAATGTTGCCAGGGGCGGCCTTAGCCATTGCGAGGCTCCAAGCGGGTAGATCTTTAAGAGGCCCTCATCTTTGTGGAATTAGTTTTAACATAGACGTAGTCAGAATAGGGCAGGGTAGGGCGCTTGCCCCCTCCCCCCCAGCTTGTGTGGTTAACGAAAATTTATATTGAACTGAGGAGCCTTTCTCTAAAAAATTTCCATTCGACAAAAGTCGTCCTTCTTTAAGCTATTGATATTTTCTCGAAATTTCGACTTATTTCACGAAATTCGTCTTTTTTCATAAATTTCTTTGGAAATTTCAAATGTATTCCTAAAATTCGATTTATTTTATCAGAATCCAACTTAACTAAAATTTCGAATTTTCATCCTAAAATTCATCGTTTTATTTTTCGAAATTCTATCATTTCTCAAAATTAGTTTTTTTCCGGAAACTTCGACTTCCTTTTAAACTTTGATTTTCTGAAAATTTCGACTTTTTTTATCATGATTTACCCTTTTGCTTAAAACTTGACGATTTTTTTATAACAATATTTATCTGGAAACTTTTATTACAACTTTTTTTAGAAATTTTGTAAAAAGACAAAAATTCCGAGAGAATTTACCCTGGAATGGGGAAATACAACTTGTTTCTCAAAATTTCGACGATTATGTCAATATTGGACATTTTCTGACTCAGGGTAGGGCAGAACAGGGCGCATGTCTGCCTCTGATTCAAGCGCTCAAGAGAAAAATCTAGAAATTACATTTTTCTCAAAATTTGTCCTTTTTCCAAAATTTCGACAAAATTTGACTTTGAAGAATTTCGAGTGTTTACTAAATTTTGACTTTTTTCTCAAAATTTCGATCTTTTTTTTGTTTTTCAAGAGAAAAAATCGAAATTTCCAAAAAAAAAACAAATTTAGAAAAATCAAAGCTTTGATATTTTTCTCAAAATCCGCCTTTTTTCGCAAATTTAAAATTATCTTGAAATCCCATCCTGTACGTTCCCGGAAAACTGAATATTTTTCCTGGAAATTCGTATCTTTCTTAAAATTTTGACTTTTTTTCAAGACTCGTTTTTTCCACAAACGGACGCCTATTCTCAAAGTTGCACTTTTTCTTTAAGTTTGAATTTTTTCTGGAAAATTTCGATCTTGGATGCTTCATTTGGTAGTTTTTCTAGAAATGTCGACTGCTTTTCAGAGATTTCGTTTTTTTTAATTCCTTTATTTTTATTAACATCGGGTTTTTCTGAAGATTTTGATCATTTGGAGTTTGATTTTTCAGAACTTTTAACAGGTTTCGTAAAATTTGCCTTTTTCCCGATATTTTTATATCAAAATTCGATATTCAACTTTGCTAAAAATTTTGAATTTCTCTTAAAATTAGTTTAATTTCGTCTTTTCAGAAATTTCGACTTTATTCTCAAAATTCCACTTTTTGGGCTCTTCTTTCGGAAATCATTTTTTCTATCAAAATTAAGCCACTTTTCTGAATATTTGTCTTTTCTTTAAATTTTGACGTTTTTAAATTTGACTAGAAATTTCATCTTCATATTTCGCCTTATTTTCGAAATATTGACTTTAATTTCAAAATGCCATGTTTTAATTTCTGAAACTAGTAGTAGTAGTTTGCGTAATAAACAGTTAAAAGACAGTTACAAGTCACCCAATGGAGGTTTACTCTCTTGGATACTTATACGACTGACTAACGGCTTTAAATTGGAAGTGTATACAACCACCGTACCATGCTGACGAGGTCAAGGAAGGCCGAAACTAGTCTATGGTTGCGGTTGTACATATTTTCAATTTTAAGCACGTTTAACTGTTTAATTACATAACATTTAATTGGTCATTTGTCAAAACTAGATGAAAGTAAAGTCACGCCGAGGACGTTTGTGTCTATGGATGTTGCAATGCAACCTGTGATACAAGCTTTGCCTCATCTACGTGAACTTTGCAATTGCAGTCTAATTTTCATTAGATTCTAATGAAATTAGATTTCAATTGCATCGTAATAAACTTGTATATATTCGTATATACAAGGCTTATTATCTCAGCAGAGAGTAATGCTTCAATTAGCATGTAGCGAAAATGTTTGCGTAATAAACAGTTAAAAGTCAGTTACAAGTCACCCAATGGAGGTTTGCTCTCTTGGATACTTATACGACTGACTAACGGCTTTAAATTGGAAGTGTATACAACCACCGTACCATGCTGACGAGGCCAAGGAAGGCCGAAACTAGTCTATGGTTGCGGTTGTACCTATTTTCAATTTTAAGCACGTTTAACTGTTTAATTACAGAACATTTAATTGGTCGTTTGTCAAAACATTCCCTGGTTAAGGTTTTCTTGCCGAACTGACGACGCGGGCTTTCGCCATCACTTGTGGACTATCGCAATTAGTTGAGGAACCCACAAGAATTCCTGATGTAGAGACCCATCAATCTAATCTACTCGACCTTTTCCTTACAAATTCACCAAATACGTATAAAATCTCTGTGACATTACCGCTTGGAAATTCGGATCACAAGCTTGTAGCAGCGTCTCGCTCGCTTCATATACCACCTCCTTCCCAGACGCAGCCTCGTAGGGTTTGGCATTTCAACTATGCAAACTGGGAAGAATTAAGAGACTTCTTTGCATCTTCCCCATGGCAGGAAGTCTGCTTTAACTCAGACAACCCTTCCTTAGTCGCCGAATCCATCACGGAAACTATCCTGATTGGTATGGAATGCTCAATTCGCCACTCCCAAAAGAAGTCTGCCTTCAGTAAATCTTGGTTCAGTAAAAAATGTGCTCGGGCTGTCTCCTGCAAAAATCGCACATATCGTCCGTTGGCGAAATAATCCCTCAGTCGAGACTCGGACCACATTTGTAGATGCACGAAATTCTTGTAAACAGGTTATTGACGAGGCAAAAGGTGATTTCGATCGTAAAGTACGCCAGAGGCTTATTCAACTGTCCGAACGGTTCCAGGTCCTTTTAGGGATTTGCAAAGTCGATTGGAAAGAATTTTACACCTTCAAATTTTCCACCTTTACTCGATGAAAATAGCAATATTGCTAATACCTCCAAGGAAAAGGCTGACATGTTAGCCTTAATGTTTGCTGAAAATTCCAATCTTGATTCTCGAAACGCAGAACCGCGTATTCTTCCTAAGATTGGCATTTCGATGCCCGAAGTTCTTTTCAGACAACGCACAATCAGGAAGATTCTTTTTTGAGCTGGCGACACCTCGAAAGCTTCTGGCCTTGATGGTATTCCCGCTATTGTTCTTAAGAAGTGTGCCCCAGAGTTGACTCCTGTCCTAAGCAAATTATTCACACTCTCTTACAACGAGGGTGCATTCCCTAACATCTGGAAATCTGCTAGAGTGCAGCCTGTCCCTAAAAAGGGAAAAAGGAATCTGGCTAACAACTATCACCCTATATCTTTGTTACCCGTTATATCTAAAGTGATGGAAAATGTTATCAACAAATAGATTCTCAAATATCTGGAGGAAAATAGAATCATCTCCGACGGGCAATACGGTTTTAGACAACAACGTTCCACTGGCGATCTACTGGCATTTGTGACTCATATCTGTAACTCAGCTAAGGAAAAACATGATGAGGCTAGGATTGTGGCATTGGATATCTCAAAAGCTTTCGACAGAATCTGGCACCGATCTCTTCTCGCCAAATTAACATCTTATGGTCTTCCTCCTAGACTCTGTCATTTGATATCCAATTTTCTCGCTGACAGATCTCTTTAGATCGTCGTCGATGGCATCTGATCCGAGACATTTGCGATTAACGCAGGGGTACCTCAGGGGTCTGTTCTGTCTCCTACTCTATTTCCGTTATACATAAAAGATCTCTTAGCTTCAACTTCCAATCCTATATACACGTATATATTAACTGAAGTAAATTTACACTTCATTTTGAGGGTTCCTACACATGCATATCCCTCTGACCTTAACTATTACATAATATTCTTATTTAATTACATTTTATTCCTACTTCGGTTTGCCGTATGTTCTTAGTCTAGTCTAGTTTCTAACCTACATTTAATCTGCCTAATCTACCCTTCACCTTAACCTAATCTAACCTATTTAACCTAAGGTTCTAATCTAACGTTCCTCCTCGCGTTGTCTCTTTTTCTTTCCTCCTGTGTTACGTCTAAGGCTGGGTGCTCAATCCCCCAGCTTGTGCCATGTCAAGGTACTCGATCCCCTTGATTTCGGATGGTTCCAGGTCAGAACTTGGAGTTCGACGCAGGCTTCTTCCCATATTGTCCTATTCCGCTTTCTCGTAGATTCATTTCCCAGGTACTCGATCCCCCGGTACTCGAAATCTACTGTTCCTCAAATGAGGACTTGAGTTCGTCAAGCTTTCCAGCGGCTTGGTTCAGAACTTCAAAGAAATTTGGGTTCCGAGCCGCTTCATCAATCTTCTCGATACTTCTTGGCCAGAGAACTCCCTTTCTAATCGCTAGCTGCTCTGTTCTGTTCCACCATTCCTCCCGATTCCTGCATACGAACATTACATGATCAGAATCCTCGGGCTCTCCGCATTGGCATAATGGTGAGTTCCTTTTCCCCATCCTGTGGAGGTATTCCTGAAACCTTTCGTGGCCTGTAAGCAGCTGTACGCATTGCTGCGTAAGCTGCCTTCCTCTTAGACGCCTGTAGCCTTCCACTCTTCTCAGGTAGCGATGAGTCCCTCTCCCTGTTGTGGCAGAATCCCATCGTTGTTGCCACCTGAAAAAAGAACAACGCGACAGTCTGTTCCTAATAAGCCCAAAGGGCACCTTATCGTATTCATATACCACCACCATGTTATTATTATCATTATTGCCTAAACTGCATGCGCCTTTCGCGAGCTCGTCCGCCCTTTCGTTGCCAGTGACTCCGCGGTGTCCCTTAACCCATTCCAATCGCGTTTTCCTTTGTTCTTGAAGCAGATCTTGCGCTTCCTTAACAAGTTCCGAATTTGGTTTATTTTGCATGGCAGCTATTGCCGCCTTACTATCACTCCTTATAATGCAACTTTCCAGCGTACGAGCTCGTTCTAGTGCTTTCTTAATAGCTAATACCTCCGCCTGAAACACCGAGCAATTGCCTCCGAGCCTGTATTGCCCCTTACCTATTTCCTTTCCTTTCCTATAAATAACGTAAGCTGCTCCTGTGCCTGTTTCCTGTTTGGATCCGTCTGTATAAATTTCGTATTCCGTTGCTATTTCTTGCTTCTTTTGGTCTACTTCCTTTACCGGATGTTTCCTTCTCTTCTTGACCTTTTTCTCTATCTGTTCTGCGTTAATCTCCAGTCCCGTTTCTTCACGAATTTTTTCCCCTGTCCATTCAAATATTCTTTTTCTGTTTCTTGTTTCTTCTAATTTAATATCTATTGGTACCAGCCCTGCTAATACCAATGCCGCTTCCGTTGACACTGTTCGATAAGCTTTCCCTGCTTTAAGTGCCATTATTCTTTGTACGCTTAATAGCTTCCTTTTTTCTTTGACTCCCATTTTATCGTACCATAAGTTCGCCCCATATGTTATAATAGGTTCGATTGCTCCTTCGTAGATAGCTGCAATGTTTCTCCCTTTAAGACCCCAGTCTAGGGCCGCAGCTGCTGTAATTTTCTGTGCTACATTCTTTGCTTTCCCTGTTACGTGTTTTATGTGTTCCTTATAGTTTAATTTCTTATCTAGTATAATTCCTAAATATTTAAGCGTTTCTTTGCACCTTATTCTGCCACTTCCCATCCTGAAAGTCGGCTCTTGTTGATTTGAACTTTTTCCAAAAAATATAGCTTCCGTTTTTTCTGCATTAAATTTCACCCTACTCCTTTCGGCCCAGGCTTCTAGCATTATCAGTGCTTCTTCGCCCGCTTGTTTTGTGCCCTTCCATGTGTTATTCCTTATGATAAGTGCCGTATCATCAGCATATGCTATGATGCGACACCCATTTGGCAGCTCACATTTAAATATATCGTTATAAAATATTTTCCAAAATAACGGTCCAGACTTCGATCCTTGGGGGCATCCCAAGTCTGCTGTTTTATTTACTTCAACTCCTTCTTCCTTCATTATCGCTATTCTCTTCCTAAAATAATCTCTTGCCAATTGGACTAAATTATCAGGACATTCATATTCTATCATCTCGTTTATTATTTTTGGCCTCCATGCGTTATCAAACGCTCCTTCTATATCCAATGATATTATTGTACAGTATTCCCCCCTTTCCTTTGCAAGTTTAACTTCTTTAACTACCTCTTGTATAGCATCTTCCGTGCTTTTCCCTTCTTCGAATCCATATTGATCCTTGTGAATCTTTCCTCTTCCCATGTTTATATGATATTCGATCCTACTCGCCATCAGTCCATCCAGCACTTTCCCAAGTACTGGAATAAGACTAATTGGTCTATGTTTGGTTTTATCGTTTCCTTTTGGGATCAGCTTAACCACCTGTTTTTTCCAGATGTCAGGAAATGCTCCTTTTTGAAGACATTTATTGAATAAATCAACAAATACTTCTGGTTTGGCTTCGATTGCTTCTTTAATGATATCAGACGTTAATCCATCTATTCCTGGAGCTTTCTTTGGGCTCATTGATTTTATTATCCTTATTATTTCTTCTTCTATGAATTCCTGATCGTCTCTCCTCCGTTTAAATTTTCAGCCCTTTGTCTGATTACCCCCTGTTCATCAGATTCATTTTCCTTATCTTCATTTGGAAAGTACTTCATTAGAAGCTCTTGTGCTGTCTCTTCAGCCGTTTTTGTGTATTCGCCATTATTTTTGCGTACGCTTTGCATCAGTACGCTACTTTTCCTTTTTCCTCTTATTATTTTGTATGCTCCTTTCCACGGATTCTGTCCCTGGTTTCTACTACAGAACTCCCGCCATCCGTTTAATTTTGCGTTTTCTATTTCCTTTTTAAATTCCGTCCGCTTTTGCCGATAAACTTCTAGCTTTTCTTCCCTCTCTTCCCCTTGTTTGTCTTGATAATCTCTTCGAGATTTGTTTACCTCTTTTTTCTTTTCCGTTAATTCTGAAGTCCACCATGGCACTGCTTTCTTATTTCCTTTCCTTTTGGGAATTACTTCCCCTGCTATCCTTTCGATAGTCTTATTTATTTTCTCGGCTACCGCGGTAATTTCTTGTTTTGTGTGCGCTTCTCTTATTTCGACTTCTACACCTTCCATTTCTTCTTTAATTCTCTTTGAGAATTTCCCCCAATCTGCTTTCTTTGTACTAAATTCAAAGTTTTCTTCAACCCTATTCTCTCCTTCTATAGTAAACATGATGTTTCTATGATCACTCAGATTTTCTTCTTGCTCTACGTTCCATCCTTTTATTAGCGAATATATTCCCATGGAAGCTAAAGTCACATCCAATCCTATATACAGCTGCGCAGATGATAGTAACCTTGTGTCATCTTTTTTCTCCGACAAACCATTATCTATCGCTGCTTCAGGTCGACTAAGAAACCAGCAGATACGGACGATTAATCGAAATCTCGAGATTATTCTGGAATGGGGTAAGAACAATTTGGTCGACTTCAACGCTTCAAAAACTCAGGCCGCGGTTTTCTCTAAGAAAACATCAAGGGATAATGCAACAAATATACTAATGGACGGTAAAATCCTTCCGATGGGATCTAATCTATCTATCCTAGGAGTGAATGCGAGCACTAACTTCTCTTGTGACGATCATGTGCGCGCCATTGACAAATCCGCCTCTCAGAAGCTAGGCTTTCTTTTTAGAACTAAAAAGTACTTCACATCTCATCAGCTATTAACACTATACGAAGCTCAAGTTGGGGCAACATTAGCCAATACTGTTCTCATGTTTGGAGTTCAGCCCCAAAACACACTTTAGCTCTCTTGGATTCAATTCAACGAAGAGCGATTCGCCTAATTGATGACGAGAGTCTGACCGATTCTCTCGAAACACTAGAGCACAGGCGTATGGTTGGCGACTTGGCTCCTTTCTACAAGCACTATCATGGAAGATGCTTGCAGGAACTAATAGGATTGATCCCCCCAAGGGCAAGATTCTCGAGGCGTACTAGACAGTTGGAGACAGCAAATTCCTGTGCGTTCCAGCTTGACACAGTGAGGACTTCTGTCTGCGGAGGCCCTTTTTTCTATAAAACTTCCAAGTTGTGGGACTTGTTACCGAAAGGAATTTTCCTCAAAAATTACAACCTATCCTTGTTTAAGAAGGCGGTTCATCGCCATCTATCCTTGTTTCCGCATCCTACTCGCAGGGTTTTGAAAGCATAATGAGTTTTCCCTTTGCGAGTGGATTAAACTTAAAAAAAATCTGTATATTGAATTGGCAGTTAAAGTTAAGACATCATTTATGTGTAACAGAAACAGAGTAGGAAACAGGCCATATCCCTGAGGCACCCCTCAATTAATCGTAAATGTCTGGATTGGGATACCATCAACGATGACCTGAAGAGCCAGCGAGAACACTGAATATCAAATGACAGTACAGGAGAAACGCCATAAGATGTTAATTTGGCCAGAAGAGATCGATGGCAGACTGTCGAAGGACTTTGAGATATCCTATGCTACAATCCTAGACTCACCGTGGTTTTTAATTCAGAGTTCCAGTCAGGGGTAACAAATGCAAGGAGATCGCCAGTTGAACGTTGTTTGAAACCGCATTGCCTGTCCAAGATTATTCTATTCTTCTCTAGATATTTGAGAATCTCGATGTTGATAAGCTTTTCCATCAGATATTTAAAAATCTTGAAGTTGACAACCATCTCTATCATTTTGAACGTGAAATAAAGATACAGGGCAATAGTCTTTAGCCAGATTTCTTTTATCTTTATTAGAGACAGCCTGCATCCTAGAAGATTTCCAGATGTTGGGGATCACACCTTTGTTGTAAAATCTTAGGAAAGGAATTTTAGGAGCGCACTTCTTAAGAACAACAGCGGGGATATCATCAAGGACAGAAGCTTTCGATGTATCGAGCTCGAGAATAATCTTTCTTCTCGACTGTGTTACCCTTTGCGAGTGGATTAAACTATAAAAAAAAGGCACTATATCAGCTTAAGTAAAATTCATAGGGTTCATAGGGTTGAGTTCTTAAAAGTGAAAAGTTGAATATTAGTGGAATAAAAGTAGCCCAAAAGGTACTTCTAGAAATACTCTATATTTTTGTAAAAGTTTCGCGAAACTCGAGTTGACAGTTTCCAAGATTAACTCGGACAAACGAGCAGTCGACAGACAGACAGACGCACAAACAGATAGACAGACAGACAGACGCACAAACAGATAGACAGACGCACAAACAGATAGACAGACACGCTTCAGTTTTATTAATATCGACTTATGGTTTACCGATGAGATATCCAATCGGGTAAACCGTTAGAAATAACGGTAAATGACTGTAAATTCAATTCACATTCACACAAAATCGATGCAAATAGTATATTCCCACAACTCGTCACACATTGTAAGAATAGCATTTCCAATTGCAATTTTTTGTTGTAGTACATTCAGTACTCGATAATTTACTACGTAAAAAGGAAAATTAGAAAAAAAAGAATGCTATTATAGTAAAAATTAAATAAAATAAGAATTCTTTGACGTAAATTATCATGGAATAGGTATCCTTTTCCATGTCACAAAAATTTACAACTTAAACAGGATATCGGTCAAAGCTGTCAAACGTAGAAATTGGTTATTATATTGAGGTTAAATTGATCATTTTTATCCTTAAGCTTTATAGTTTTGTTTACAAGAAATATGTCAGTAAGCAAAATGGATGTGTTTCTGGTCATTTGTTCAATATTAGAGACCCACATTATATGCAACTAACGATCACCTTGAGGCTTCATATGCGTAAATGTTGAATATGGAAAGCTATTTTCATTTCAGTTCATATTAGACTAGTCCCACAAACATAAGGAACTTATTCTTGTGTTAGTAGTTTGTTTGAGCGTTCTTATGCCAATTCTAGTCTCTGGCCAATTCATTGCTACGTATTTTTGACATTAACATCTGGTTCAAAATATAAGTGAGGATATCTTCATTTGCGTTATGTTTTAGGGGACAATTTCAAACAAATTATTAATACCCTCTGTATAAACCCTATCAGCTGTGGTGGCATATTTTTGTGCATTTTATCCGCTTTCGCTTGAAGTAAATCTCCAAATTCATACATTATTAAATTATTCTCCACCGCATACCAAAGTTTGTATAAGGATGCTTTCTAATTGCTTATAATGGTGTGGATCAGAAAAATGATGGCTCTCTAATTTCGCTAAAAATTCTTGGCGTGCACATTTATCTACTTTAATGGATATCCGACACTTTAAACGATTAAACCGAATAGAGGATAAACCAAAGAAAAAAAAAACGAATTAAACTAGATTGGAGGCCACATTTAAAAACGAGCTTGACGAGGAAATTAAATATGTGAATTGGCAACGCACTAATTGAAATAACCCACGAAAATCCCAAAACATGTTTAACAATTTAGGGCCATACAGTTGCGGCTTGAACATTGATTCTGTTAATAATTCCGTAGTTTTGAAAAGTGAAGCTAAAAAATACAAGCGTTATTAGAATTATTTGAATGTGTGTGTCGCAATATCTATTTCATTATCTATTTTAAAAATTAATATTTGAATACTGTTTCTTATTATAAAAAAAATTCACAGATTTCGCAATCCTTGCAACCGACGGAGACATTGGAAATGATAGCACCAAATAAAAACATAATTAACACTTTATTTAATATACAAGGTTATACAGGTATTTACAAATTTCAAAAACAACGCTTGGCAGTCGATTCGGAATGATAAATAAATACGAATTACGAAAAAAAAAAATAATAAAAAATGTTTACTTTTCGAATTGCAGACTTTCAAAGTTGTTATAAAAAATAATTTAATTAATAATTTTATAACCTCTTTACCGATTGTGTTGAAATATGAAACCTTTATTTATTTAGATTAAAGGCTAGAATCTTAGTGACGTCGACCCTTGTGTTATCCGACACCCCTTGAAATTCGCCACGACAATTATCTATGTATCTTCGAAGTAGTAAATAATAATAATTACATAAAATATGTATTGATTTAGAACAATACGTATTACGTTTAGTTTTTATTTTTTTTATAACTGATTAAAATGTCGTTAAGGCTGACTGTGTTGAAAGTGTTTGCAGATGTGTCTTACACCACATGAATTTCATGGCCCTTCACAGTTTGTTTGAACCCCCTGGTTGGATAAGTAGTACATTTCAGAAATTTGTTATTCCGATAAGTGGTTCTTAGATATTCTACCATCCCTATTTTTTCCAAGTTTAAGAATCATTTTATTGATACTGAATGTGCCTCATTTCCTTTTTGAAAGGCAACGTTACAATGAATAGATCACAGGGTGATTGTAAGTGGTAATTGTCTTGAAAGTGTTATTCCTGGCCTTTTCTTCTTGGGATAAAAGTATTTTGTTTTCAGTTTCCTCTTGATCCTAAAATTTATTACCACGGTCATGTAATTGTTCTTCCTGACAAGAATTCATGGTCTTTGAATTGCATGTCATATTTTTGTTTCTTTGAATGGACTTTTAAATAACGAGCTGCATTCAACCCAATTTGGTTTCTTGAAAATGAAGTTAATTTTTTCTCATCTCAATGGAATTTCTAATTACTCCCAAAATAAACTTGTTTCAGTTAATAAATCTATTTAGATTATTTCGCATTGAAATCAGGATCATCTAAAAAAAACATTAGAGGGCAGTTGAATGGCAAATTTATCAATCTTAAAAATTGAGGTTGGTTCTGTGATTTTGTTTATCATATTCCAGATCACACGTAAATTCGTTTAGATGTGATTTGATTCATATGGTACATTACTTCAAACTCTTTTAAAGAAAATTACAATTTCTTATATAATGCTGAAGTAATGATGTTCGCTTGACACAATGGATTTAACAACGCTGGACATTGCTTAAAGTTACTGCACCTATTTCTAATTAAAACTAGAGCTGTACTGGTTGTACTGATTGCCATTTTCGCTTTGCATGATCGTTTAATTTTTCCGCTCTTATGGGAATAATAAATAAAAGTAATTCCATTTTTTGCCGAAAGCTCTAAAACCTTTATTACAGTTAATTAGTTGTCTTAGACCGGGTTGTGTGGTTCTTGTAAATTAAAAAATGTTTAGGACGGTTGTGACCCGTTCTTTTATTTTAAAGCGGTCTTGCAGCAACTCTATTGCATAATTAATTAATAATAATAATTAGCTGATAATGACAATGATTCAACAACGTCACTTGAATTTCCTTCCACAGAATCGCAAATATAATGAAATTTTTTAATATCAAAAATACGCTTGTCGTAATGAACTGACCACTTAAATGAATCTAAAAACAAAAATGGGAAGCGATGAGGGCTTTAAATTAGCAACAGATATGGTATTTAATTATCTCGAGCCGTTTAATAATGACAGAGTGAATCTGATTGAATTAGTAAATTTCAATTTAGGTTAGTTAAAATTTTATCGGGTGTTCACATGAAAAAGTCATCAAGTGTGCTCTAAGTTTTTTAGAAGAGAACGTAGCGAACCCGGCATTCGATTACTTATTGATTATTTTGGTTGATCCGTCAAGGGTCATTTTGACGTTTTATTTATCCAGAGAGGTTAAAATTTTCTAACCTAAAGAAAATCGTCTAGAAACCTATTTTTACTCTTCTTTACAAAGTTATGCGCTTATGCTTTCAAAATAATTATAAACACAAATTGTGGGCTTTTCCGAAATTTAATAATTTCTTCGACAATTTCCAATTTTTTAAATGTTTACATTAAACTTGCAATTCTTGTGTTTTTTCTTAAAACTTCAAACGGATTCAAAATTTGAACATCAGTCTTGCGAATCTAACCCAAGATGTTGCATTAAAAAAATAAATATAGAGTATTTTCTTGAAATGATGACTTTTTCACAAAATTCCTCAACCTTTCAAAACGTCATTTGTTTTTCTTAAATTGTCAATAAATATTTACGTTTTGTTTAACATTTTCATGTTAAATAATAAATTCTAAATATTTCTAAAGATTTTGACTTATTTTCGAAATTGTGACCTCAGCCTAAAAAATTCTTAAAATTATAAATATATAAACTCGAAAACTCAAGATTTTTTATCGAAATTTTGTAATGTCAACTTTTTTTTCGAAATTTAAAATCCCCTTTTTTATTAAACTATGAGTGGTGGGTTTCCTCAAATTTTAAAATCCCAAAATTCAAACTACTCTTATTTCCAACACCAATAAAGGTTTCAACCAGTGTTAAAACTTTAATTTTTTATTTTTAAGGTTTTAAATTTAATCAAGACTCTCTTTTTAAGAACACAAGTCATTTATTTAAAATCTTGACTTTAAATGAAATATTTTAATTTTTTTCAAATGATTTTGATTTATTCTTCATGGTAGACCCTTATTGACCGGAAATATTATGTTTTTTTTTGGGCCGAAGAAATGTTAAATAAATTGAAAAAAACATGATTTTGATTTAGTTGCAAAATTTTATCTTTAACCTCAAAATGTTGACATATGTTTTAAAATTTTAGAACATTATAAATTTTTTGAAATCTTGGAATATTTTCCTAAACTTGTCTATTTTTTTTTACTGTTTTTCTCGCAACTTTTCTGAATTTAAAATTTTGGCCTTATTTAGCTATTTTTTTTTATTTTCGACCTCAATATCGAAGTATTCGACTTGAGATTTCGAGTGAAAACTTGAATATTCAAATATTTTTCTTTCGACTTTTTTCTATTTTTAAGGTTATTTCTGCAATGTTTATCTTTTCTAAATTTACAGTTTCCATTAACCAAGTTTCTTCTGAAAGATTATTTTTTAAATTGAAATATACTCGTATAACCAAATAGACTACGAAATAATTTAAATCAAAATAATATTAAGGCATCTATGCCCATGGCTCTTGAAAGAAATATTTTAGTACAAAGCGAAAACAATGAAATATTAAAATATATTTAATCTACAAGCAAAAATTTGTCAACTTTATTGTAAAAGTAATTTAAATTTATTTGAGCCTTAAAAATTATAAGTGTAGATATTTTACCACATTCGCTGAGTACTTCAAGGTTTTCAAGACAGTACGTGAATTGGATTTAGGGTAAAAGTTTACAGCATAATAATGGAATTATAACCCCTCAAGGGCCGCTGACTTGGGTAGCCCGTGTAAACTTCAGAACCTTTAAGTTTGCGCATCTTTACATGCTCACACGATACCGCCTATTGTGTTCAGTTTTTGTTAGCGGTGTTTTCGTACTTAACTCACTAGATTCTCTATTTTGAATCTCTCGTAAACGTTTTTTACGCTCTCGATATGTCTTACACTTTTCGCTATTTTTCATACTCTTAATATCCATAACTGATAGCCTTATCCAATGAAACGTGCTGGATTAAACGAATATGGTGCACTACGGTGAACTGTAAACTTAACATTCTCCCATAGTTTTCACGCCGGCCTCTCGACGCCGAGAGCGCTCGACTGGCGAGTATGTCAGAGCGACCGACATCTTGTTCTCTCAAGCTTGAACGAAAACCCGAAATTTCACCCCATATATCAACATAAACATTTCCAATGTTAAAATAGGCAGTCTTGGAGACCACCAGTAGAAGCGAACACTTAAAATAAAAAAGTATGTAACGTTGCAGTTCGAACCCACATTAGTAAGCAAGTCATATAGGGTGGGTGCACCAATAACAAACCATTTAAGAGACATTTTGAAACAAAATTCGACAATGTAGCTCAATTATTACATCAATCATTATAAAAAAAGTATATCGTATTCCTTGCCTCCCATATCATCATATAGTTTATTTAGATTTTTTTAATAACCATTAGGTTTATTTTTATTCAAAAGTGAATGTGGCAAGTCTCAATGTGCCTAAGGTGGACCAGATTGTACCAGTAATAGACCAGGTATTGTGCCAATAGTAGACCAGTAAATAAAGTGAATGTTTTTAATGAAGAATAACTTTATTTTCAATAATATTGAACTTAATTAAGTTTATACTAAGTAATCATCACAACAGTCCGAGAAAAATATTCCCTTTCATACTTAACAGTTACGTAATCGCCTTTCTTTGGTTTCTGGGTGATCTTCAAAGATTTATGAACAAAGAAAAGTATATTCTCATCATCCGAATCTGAATAAATTCTTAGTCGTTTTATTATTGTTTATTTTTTTTGGAGATGTTGCTTTTTTTTCATCTGAATCTGTTTCCTGTTTCCTATTCTTCTTTGATTTTTTTTCGCTATTCGTTGCCTTCAGAGCTTTTCCTTCTTTTTATTTCTTGATCTTTTTTTCTCTTTCCAATATTTCATCCATTCACTGCTGTTTACTGCATCAAGCGGGCAAATCTTAACGCATTTTCTGGTTGCCTTTAATTGGAGATTCAGACGTCCACACAATAACTGCTGCAAATGCTGGACTTATTGGTTGAAAGTTTTTTCTTCTTTTTTGTCATCGCTATTATCCAGGATTTTAGCAATACTTCTTCTTGTACGGTCAATATGGTTGGAGGTACCATTTTTCTCTGCAAGGGTATTTTAGTTTCATTTTATTTATAATTGTTGTGTGAGAAATATTTTGTGGGGAGAATTTTCGGCACGTTCCTCTCACTTTGGCACCTTTGTTTATTTCTTCTATTGCTTTTATGACGTCTTCCTCTTTATATCTGAAAAACATTCTTTTCGTTGGCACAGGGTCTTGGTAAAAAGTATAAGTGGTAAATTATTGGAACAAATTCATAGTATAGATATCACCACTATTATACCACTGGTCCACGACTGGAACATTGTGAATTTTTGAAGAGTTTGTTATAATATTTTACTAGGGCATCATAAGTGAATATAAATGTAATAGAAAAAATAAAAAAAAAATTACACAGCTTAATCACCAGTTGTTGACCAAATGGAATATTACTGGAAATCCATAGAATTTGTGCTCCATTAGTTTTCCAAAAACAATTATCGATTCAAATTAGTATTTTCTGAGAAAATAATATGTAATACTATTGTTATATGTATTATAATATCCATTTAACACGAAAATTGCCTACAAAAATTGATGTAAACAAAGATTTAAAAGGATTAAAACAACTTACCGTCGTACGCGCGCTTAGTAGAATGGTCACCCAGAACAAAGTGAACGAATCACGTTTTGGAATAGGTAGTTTTAACCCGTGTAGATAGCGCTTGCATCACTTTTAGTGATAATTACATGGTTGGTAGAAGTACGCTAAAGCTACCTATCGCAGAAAAATTGGCGAAAAATTTAAAAGAAACTTAATATTTATATCTGAAGTTTAAAATGGTGTACTACTGGTTCCTGGTGTGGGACTGGTGCACCCACCCTATATATTTTTAAATAAATGCTGTCACAATGTCCTACCTTTTGTATATTTGTGGCTGGTGGATGCTTTTATCGTATGAAAACGAATCTAATAATTATTAATAATGAAATATACTTTAATATGCTCTATGAGAAAATATACTTTTAACATTAGGACGTGTTAGCTACGCGTGATGGTCCACCTGTGATGGCAACGCGAAACTACAAGTTTACCAATAGGTAAACGAACGATTTTGGATAATGAACCATAATCGTTCAACACTTTTAAAGAAGTTTTCACTTCAGTAATGGAATGTTTTTAATATTTTATTATAAAAACCCACTTTTCCTAAAACGGCTTCAATATTTAAATAAGCTAAAGGAATTTATAGGATTCTTAATTGTACAGTCAACTTTAAACAATATATTTAATGTATTCTATACTTTTATGACTTCTTATGATTGTTCCCGTTGATTACATAGGATTCAATTGTATATATACATTGCTATTATTTAAGCATTTTTAAAATAAACGCATCGCTATCGCAGTACGTGATGAAAACACTGTATTTCAGTAGAAATATTTCATCATAAAAATCTAATCTTCCTACAATCGTTGTAATTACAACTTATTAAATATAGGATGTACATTCTCATCCTCATAAAACGCTTGTCGACTTTTTTTATGGAAACAGCACTGATAAGTGATTATTATTTAAAAAATTAAAAATTATTATCCTTTTTTAAGCATAATTACAATGCTTTTCGTTCCTAAATAAATAAATAGTATTGATATTTGTTTGTCACTTTTTTTTTTAAATTTAATCCACTCGCAAAGGGTAACCCCGTTATGCTTTCAAAGCACTGTGAGTAGGATGCATAGATGGTGATGAACCGCCTTCTTAAACAAGGATAGGTTGCAATTTTTGGCGAAAATTCCTTTCGGTAACAAGTTCCATAACTTGGAAGTTCTATAGAAAAAAGAGTCTCCGTAGACAGAAGTCTTCGGTGTGTCAAGCTGGACCGCACAGGAATTTGCTGTCTTCGACTGTCTAGTACGCCTCAAGAATCTTGCCCTTGGGGGTATCAATCCTATTAGTTCCTGCGAGCATCTTCCATGATAGTACTTGTAGAAAAGAGACAAGTCGCCAACCATACGCCTGTGCTTTAGCGCTTCGAGAGAATCGGTCAGACTCTCGTCATCAATTAGGCGAATCGCTCTTCTTTGAATTGAACCCAAGAGAGCTAAAGTGTGTTTTGGGGCTGAACATGGCCAAACATGAGAACAGTATTGGCTAATGTTGGCCTAACTTGAGCTTTCTATAGTGTTAATAGCTGATGAGATGTAAAGTACTTTTTGGCTCTAAAAAGAAAGCCTAGCTTCTGAGAGGCGGATTTGTCAATGGCGCGCACATGATCGTCCCAAGAGAAGTTAGTGCTTGCATTCACTCCTAAGATAGATAGATTAGATCCCATCAGAAGGATTTTACCATCCATTAGTATGTTTGTTGCATTATCCCTTGATGTTTTCTTAGAGAAAACCACGGCCTGAGTTTTTGAAGCCTTAAAGTCGACCAAATTGTTCTTACCCAATTCCAGAATAATCCCGAGATCCCGATTAATCGGCTGTATCTGCTGTTCCCTTAGTCGATCTGAAGCAGCGATAGATAATGAATTGTCGGAGAAAAACGATGACACAAGGTTACTATCATCTGCATAGCTGTATATAGGATTGGAAGTTAAAGCTAAGAGATTGTTTATGTGTAACAAGAATAGAGTAGGAGACAGAACAGACCCCTGAGGCACCCCTGCTTTAATCGCAAATGTCTCGGATAAGATGCCATCGACGACGACCTGAAGAGATCTGCCAGCGAGAAAATTGGATATCAAATGTTCCTTATTTTTGTGCTACTAGTCTAATATGAACTGAAATGGAAATATTTTTCCATATTCAACATTTACGCATTTAAAGTCTCAAGTGATCATTAGTTGCATAAGTGTAGGCTCTGTAATATTAAACAAATGACCAGAAACACATCCATTTTGCTTACTGATATACCGGGTGGTTTTTTTAGTTGGGAGGTTACCTTTATCTGAAGTATTACTTATTATAAAGGTAAACTGATTTTGTCGATAATGCTAATTGGAGCTAAACTATCTTCTAAAAATATTTTCAACTTCCCCCCACTAGCGGTTATACCGGAAGTAGACATCAACTTTCTTATTTTAAATAGCAACCCCCAAATTTTATATTTTATTTAGATTTTACGTAAAAAAATAAAGTGAGTTTATGTATACATGTTTATTGCTACCTTTGATAGTTTTAAAGATATTTCAAATTTTCGAAAAAAAATGACAGAAAAGAGAGTTATTTTGACTCTTTGTATCTTTTTTATTATTTGCAGTAAAAACATGAAATTTGAAACAAAATTAAGGAATATTATAAAGACTATAACAACGTAATCAGATTTTACATTTATTATGCAGGGTGATGGAAATTTTATAATCTTTGCTGTTTTTGTTTTATTCAAAAAAACTCTGTATTTTTAAATGGGAACTGTATGTTGATTAATCATTTTTAGATTCTTTACATAAAAAGAAGAAAAAGTTATATCACTTATTTTCTAAAATTTTGTGCCCTTACAGGGGTATTTTACATAAATCTCAAAATAAAAAGAATCAAGCATGTCTTTTTTGTTCAAGTAGGAAATTAACTGTAGGCGATAAAAGCTTAAGGAATTAATCATATTAAGTAATACGTAAAAAAAATAATTGATTAGAAATTTACATCAAGAACAACAAGGACGATCTTCTCTTTCAATACATTTAAAGGCATATTTTAAGATTTTGAATTGAGTAACGTTTTTAAGCATATCAGATTGTTTCTAGTATTATGCTTGTCATGCAATAGTCGTAAAAAAATCACTAAAAAGTTTCCATTTCGATTTTCATTATAAAATTTAACGCTTTCAAATCCTGAGTTCTAATCTAACAGCATAACAGTTAAAGGACGAATTTTCTTGAACATTTTGTTGATTTTCATTACTCCAAAAATGAGAAGTCTGTTTAACAAACCATTTTTACGAAACTTACATTCGTGGCCCCCTAAACATTTTTCAATAAGTATTCTAACAATTAGTCAAAAATTATTTGTCTTGTACGGTTATCTTTTAAATGTTATTTAGAATAAAATTTTTAGGCCCTGTTGTTATGTTTTTTTTTTGAACATTTATTTTCTGCTACCAAGTTGTTACTAGAGATAAAAAAAATATTTTTTTTTTATTTTGAATTATATCTCTGTAACGGTGCAGAATTTTAAAAAATTAGTCTTATAACTTTTTTCTTCTTTTTACGTGAAGAATTCAAAAATGATTAAAAAACGCATAGTTCCCATTTAAAAAAACAGAGTTTTTTTGAATAAAACAAAAACAAAAAAAAGCTCATAAAATTTCCATCCAGTTTAGCTCCAATTAGCCCCATCGACAAAATCAGTTTGCCTTTATAATAAGTGGTACTCTATATAAAGGTAACCTCCCAACTAAAAAAAACACCCGGTATTTCTTGTAAACAAAACTATAAAGCTTAAGGGATATAGATGATCAATTTGACCCCAATATAATAACCAATTTCTACGTTTGACAGCTTTGACCGATATCCTGTTTAAGTTGTAAATTTTTGTGACATGGAAAAGGAATACCTATTCCCTGGTAATTTACGTCAAGGAATTCTTCTTATTTTATTTAATTTTTACTGAAAACATTAAAACTAATAGCACTCGATTTTTTTAATTTTCCTTTTTATGTAGTAAATTATCGAATACTGAATGTACTAAAACAAAAAATTCCAAATGGAAATACTATTCTTACAATGTGTGACGAGTTGTGGGAGTATATTTGCATCGATTTTGTGTGAATGTGAATTGAATTTACAGCCACTTATCTTTATTTCTAACAGTTTACCTGATTAAATATCTCATCGGTAAACCATAAGTCTATATTAATAAAATGAAGCGTGTCTGTCTATCTGTCTGCGTGCCTGTCTATCTATCTCTCTGTGTGTCTGCCCGTCTGTCGATTGCTCGTTTGTCCGGGCTAATCTTAAAAACTGCTAACTTGATTTTAGCGAAATTGTTACTAAAATGTAGAGTATTTCTAGGAGTACCTTTTGGGCTACTTTTATTCCAGTAAAATTCAACCTTTCACTTTTAAGAACTCAACGGTATGAACCCTATGAATTTTACTTGAGCTGATATAGTGCCTCCTAAAATTCTAGCGAGTACTACAATAAGGAGCGCAAACGTTTGAATCTATCATGTTCAAATGAAATCAGAAATTATTTTTTTTAAATGATCTTGTTAGATCTTAGCTGGGGCAGCTAATAATTAATGTTATTTGTAGGGACTTGTTCCTTATTAGTTATAAATTGCAACATGTCCTGATATAACAATACCAGCTTCGCATCCACGTTATCAATAAAACAAAATAACTATTTGATTAGATTTGGTTTGATTGATGGTGCAAAATTTTTTAATTATCTCGTGTATTTCCCAGCGTTAGTACAAGTTGGACGACGACGTACGATAAGGTCAGACGCTTATATAGCCAAAGCATAAATGATAATTTAGATTTACTTTTACTAGCTTGCACGGCAAGCTCATATAAAATTAATGTAATTTACAACAAAGTTTATCAGTGGCCTAATTTTTTTCGAGTGATAAAAGGAAATGGAAACAGTATATTATAGTCGCGAAGAAATATTGAAACACGACGGCAAGAATGACAGTAGAACTTGGATTATTATTAAAGACAGTGTTTACGATGTTACAGATTACATGAAAGATGTAAGTAGCTTAAAATAATTCCTAATATAATTGGAGATGATTACCTTTTGATGGTTTCATAGCAATAGACCAAAAGCAGATTTGTTTTAAATTTTCTCAACGATTTGTTGCTGTTCTGTCGTTCTTAACTGATTTACATGTTGTATCTTTGTTAAAGCCCCTTAGAGCAGACATGCTTGTCGATAACCGCTTTAGTAAAAGTCAAATTTTAAGAATAAGTCAATTCTAAAAAAATCTAAAATTCAATTTTGAATTATATCAAATCTATTTTGGCTTATCGAGCCCAGTTTGTTGAAATATTTAAATTATTATTTAGATAAATGAGATTAAAAAAAAATCGAAGGCAGATTTTTCAAAAAAGTCATCATTTTTAAAAACATTTTGAAAAAAGGTTAAAACTTTGAAAAAAAGTTGAATAGTGGAACGGACTGGTCCTTGGTTATCTTCCAAAATCGAAATATAAAGACATACTGAGTATCTCTCTCAAGATGATAGCTTGGCTGTCGAAACGTGTTAGAGCAACCTTGGTTGTGTTTTTTTATTATTCCTAGTTTCAGGGGTCAAGATTTATATTCCAATTTTTAAAAGTTGAATGAACAAAAAATCAAACACTCGAGAGAGTCGATGTTTTCAAAAGTTTCATAAATTCAAATTTTTAAAAGGGATTGAAATATTTTGAAATAATCGAATTTAAAAACAGTCAAAAATATTGAAATATTGAATCGAAATGTCAAAAAAGGTCAACGTTTTCAAAAATAAGGTCCCACATTCAAAAAACTTTAAATCTTCGCGATAAATTTAAAATATTCAAAACAATTTAAAATATTGAAAAGGAAATTTTCAAGAAAGTTAAAATTTTCGAAATATAAAATGTTCAACAAGGACAAATGTTATAAAAAAGCAAAAAGTGCAAACAAATCAAAATATATCCAAATAAGACAGAATTTTTAACAATTTGGAGAAGTTGAACTTTTCAAAAAGTCGAAATTTTTAAAATCAAGTCAAAATTTCGGAACAAAAATTAAATTTTGGAAGTCGAATGAGAAAAAAAAATAACGAATCTAAAATATCGAAATTTTCGAAATAAGTCGAAATTTTCAATAAAAATAAAGTCAGAATTTTCAGTGACCCAAGAATCCTTTCTCTTTTTTTACGTAGACAAAGGACCTGGTATCAGCTACTACTTGTAAAATTGAAATATAAATCTTGTCCCCTGAAACCAAGAAAGATTAAAAAACACAACAGTGGTTGCTCTAACGCGTTTCGACAGCCAAGCTATCATCTTCAGAGAGATAATGATACAGTATCTTTCTTTTTTTTATTGGTGGAACGGACTGGTCCTGAATAATAGCTTGGCTGTCGAAACGCGTCAGAGCAACCTCTGTTGTTATTCTTTCTTGGTTTCAGAAGATAAGATTTGTATTTCAATTTTTGAAGATAACCAAGGGCCAGTCCATTCCACAAAAAAGTTACTATTTGTATAAGTTTTTTCAGTTTAATAACTAGAACAAGCAAATGTTTTATAAGGCTATAAAATTAGAATAAATCTATCTATACATTTTGTACCTTGAAAATATTTACGAGATATCCAGCAATGTTTGCCGTATACAATAAGCGAATTGAAACAATTGGAATGTAAAAACAAACATTAAACAATAAATATGTTTACTCGTTAAGAAGATTTCGTTCTAAGTAGCATTAAAATTCATATCATGCGGAATGATGCTGCTTATATTCACGTCGGGATTATTTTGAGGGGAATTTCTGTACTACCGCGATGGTTTTCCCAATGTAACAAGTATTTCTCCAGCTCTTTAAGCAATTATGCTAATTGCTGAGAAGTGTATCAAAGAAGGTATAATCCAGTGGCGTGTGGTGATTTTTATAAATGGGGAAGCTGATCCGAAAAACAGAAAATGCATTTTTTAAAATTTCAACAACAAATCGCTTTAGAAGAGTAATTAGAATTTTGCTTTCGATTATAATGCATTCAAACAGTAATATGTCTTTATTTCGTGTTAAAATTAATCGAAATTTCAATTTAAATTGATAATTTCGGAACAAAGTTAACGTTTCTAGAAAAAAATCGAAATTTATCTTTAGATTAGAAAATTTACCTGTAAGATGAAGGTCCTGGGTTCGACTCCCAACCGCTAATCACAAATTTTTAACTTAACTTTTTTTAAAGTTAAAATGTTGGGAAAACATTTAAAATTGTAAGCTTAAACCCACATGTTTGGAACAAAATTAAAAAATATTCACATTTAAGGCAAACTCTGAATTTTAATTTTTTTATTAGTACAGTTTGGTTTTCGCCAAGTTTGTGATTCTTTACTCTTAATTTGGATCTTCCTCAAAAGTTTCGAATTTTCGAATTCCACATACACAGAAATTTCTAAAAAAAAATTCAAAAGTTTATGAAATAATGTCAAAAAGTTAAAAATTAAAAAAAAGTCATTTTTTTGTTTGGAAACAAAAAAGTACACATTTTCAGTCAGATTTTCAAGAAAAAGCGGAAATTAAAAAAATTGTCTATATTTCGATTCGATTTTTCCTGATTATTCTAAAAAATTACAAACAACCATTTTTGTATAATTTTTTAAGAAAAAGTTGATTTTTTCAAAAAAAGTTAAAATTTTTATCAAAGGTAGATTTTTTCAAAAAAGATCAACAGTTACGTGAAAAAAATTGGAAATTTCGAAAAAGTACAAATTGTGAAAAGAAGTGAAATTAAAAAAGTGTCAAAATTAAGCGAAATTTTGGAAAAAAGTCGACATTTTCAAAAACTCGTAATTTTCAAAAGTATAATTTTTAAATAGTTAAAATTTTTAAAAAGTTAAAACTTTTAAAAAGTTAAAACTTTTAAAAAAGATTGAAAACTTAAAAAAAAAAATTGAAATCTTCAAAAACGGGCTACATTTTATAAACATTCGAAAGTTGAATAACTAAGATTTTCGAAAAAAAGGTTGACATTTTCAAAAAATGCTTCGTTTTAAAGTGTCGAAATTTTCAAAATAATTGGAATTCTTCAGAAAAAATCGAAATTTTCATAAAAAAAAATCAACATTTTTAAAATGGTACAAATTAAAAAAAATGAAATTCGGAGAAAAAAGCGAAATTTTCTAGAAAAAAATAAAAATTTTGAAAAAATAGTGGAAATTTTCCGAAAATTTAAATTTCAAAATGTCTAAATTTTTGAAGATTAGAAATTTTTAAAAATAAAGTCGAGCTTTTTAAAAATCTACATACTTTCCTTATAATTTTTTGATAAGGTCGGCATTTTAAAAAAGGTTCTATTTTTGAAAAAAGATTTTTTTTTTAAGTTTAATTCAATCGCAAAGGGAAAACTCATTATTCTTTCAAAGCACTGCGAGTAGGATGCGGAAACAAGAATAGATGGCGATGAACCGTCTTCTTAAACGAGGACAGGTTGTAAATGGAAAAAAATTCCGAGAAAAGGGCGACGTCTTGGAAAAAATCGAAATTACCTAAAAAAATCAAACTTTATAAAAATCCAAAATAAATAATAAGACGAAATAAAAAAAAAATACAATTTTGAAACGCATACTTTTAAAAAAAAAGTTAAAATCTTTTAAAAGCTAGAAACTTTTAAAACAGTCGACACATTCAAAAAAGACAAAGTTTTAAACTAATTACTATTTGAAGAGGTCGAAATTTTGAACGAAATGATCACTTTGGAGATGTCAAATATTTTCAAAAGTATAATTTTTAAAAAGTTAAAATTTTTAAAACAGATTTAAAATTTCAAAAACGGGCTACATTCGAAAGTCGAATAACTAAGGTTTTCGAAAAAAAGTTGACCTTTTCAAAAAATGCTTCGTTTTAAAGTGTCGAAAATTTCAAAATAATTCGAACTCTTCAAAAAAAATCGAAATTTTCATTAAAAAAATCAACATTTTTAAAATGGTACAAATTTTAAAAAAATTAAAATTCGGAGAAAAAAGCAAAATTTTCTAAAAAACAATAAAAATGTTGAAAAAATGGAAATTTTTCGAAAATTTAAATTTCAAATTGTCTAAATTTATGAAGATTAGAAATTTTCAAAAGTAAAGTCGAGCTTATTAAAAATCTATAAACATATTTTCCTTATAATTTTTTGATAAGGTCGCCATTTTAAAAACAGTCGTATTTTTGAAAAAAGGAATCAAAAAAAATTCGGAGAAAAGGACGACGTCCTGGAAAATGTCGAAATTACTTAAAAAAATCAAACTCTATAAAAAGCCAAAATAAATAATAAGTCGAAATAAAAAAAATACAATTTTGAAACGCATACTTTTTAAAAAAAAATTAAAATCTTTTAAAAGCTTGACATTTTTAAAACAGTCGACATTTTTGAGACGAAGTTTTAAACAAATTACGATTTGAAGAAGTCAAAATTTTGAACGAAATGATCACTTTGGAGATGTCAACACTTTCAAAAAAAGACGCATTTTGTAAAATATTTTCAGAGTCGAGATTTTGAAAAAGATACAATTTTGACATGTCTATTATTTAAAAAATGTCGTTTAAAAAAATTGAAACGGAATCTAAAAAAAATTGAAACAAAATTTAAAAAAGGCCAAATTTAAAAAAATTGAAACGAAATTTGATAAAGGCCGAATTCTGTAAAATAAAGATATTTTCAAGAAAATAAAAGTGAAAAAGGTATACATTTTCAACAAAAGTCGAAATTTTCATTCCTTCACACTTCATTCCTCGTAACTTCAAGGTAGATGTGCATTCAAATAAATTTTAATAAATTATGTGAAAAACAAGTTACTTTACAGCAATGTTTCCCAACGTGGGGTACGTGTATCCCCAGGGGTACGGGAAGAATTTGATGGGGGTACGCACTGCACCGGCAGCTGATGACTTAGAAGTTAAAATTGTTTTGGATAAACAGCAAAATGAACTTCCTCAGCTTCCACGGCTTTAAAGAATTCGTGCAGATTGCAGAATGATGTTCTGTTCAAATTCGTTGATACGTTCAGCAGATTAAAACGGAGACAAACACACTTCCTCATTTATGAACCATTTAGGATGCAACGAGGGGTACACAGGTCGCGAAAGGGTGTACAGATGTTGAAAGTTTGGAAAATACTACTTTACAGACACAACTAAATTTTTTTGCATAAAAATGAACTTCATCGGCTTGCACGGTTTAAAGAGTTTGTGCAGATTGCAGAATGATGTTTTGTTCAAATTCGTTGATACGTTCAGCAGATTAAAACGGAGACAAACACACTTCCTTATTTATAAACCATTTAGGATGCAACGAGGGGTACACAGGTCGCGAAAGGGTATACAGATGTTGAAAGTTTGGGAAATACTACTTTACAGACACAATTAAAATTTGTTTGGATAAAAATGAACTTCATCGGCTTGTACGGTTTAAAGAGTTTGTGCAGATTGCAGAATGATGTTTTGTTCAAATTCGTTGATACGTTCAGCAGATTCAAACGGAGACAAACACATTTTCTCATTTATATACCATTTAGGATGCAACGAGGGGTACACAGGTCGCAAAAGGGTATATAGATGTTGAAAGTTTGGGAAATACTACTTTGCAGACACAATTAAACATTTTTTGGATAAAAATGAACTTCATCAGCTTGCACGGTTTAAAGAGTTTGTGCAGATTGCAGAATGATGTTTTGTTCAAATTCGTTGATACGTTCAGCAAATTAATAGTGAGACAAACACACTTTATATACTAGTTAGGGGTTACGAGGGGTACACAAAGTCGCAAAAAATTATGGAAAGGGTGCACATATGTTGAAAGTTTGGGAAACACTGCTTTACAGACACAATTACTGTACTCAATCATAGGCAATGGCAATGCTAACATAAATATAAATAGAGGTTGCGCTGCTGCGTAAAGATTAGATATTTTAAAATAAAATGAATTTATATGCAAGTAGAATGCAACCTAGACTACAAATTCATGCAGCCCTCCCCTCCAGGCGTGTATAGTGGAATCATAGGTAGCTGTGAACTACCACCAACAGTTGAAACACTGCCACTTAGCAAAGCGGTTGCTCTCTAGGAAAAAGTGCCCAGAAGACAAGGATTTTAAAGTACAGACGAATAGGTTTGACCATTTATCAGATTCGAAGTTTGGAAACCAAAATTTTCGGTTTCGATCTTGTTAGATTTCGTCAGTTTGGTATATCCAACTCGAATGCTAACAAATGTTCCTACAAGTAAGTACTAAAGAATTCACAGACGTCAAGCGTGTGACTCTTAGTACTACCACCTATTGGTCCATAGAGAAACTATGGCCATCGCCAACAATGTCGTATGCAAGTAGAATACAACCTAGACTACGAATTCATGCAGCCCTCCCCTCCAGGCGTGTATAGTGGAATCATAGGTAGCTATGAACTACCACCAACAGTTGAAACACTGCCACTTAGCAAAGCAATTGCTCTCTAGGAAAAAGTGCCCAGAAGACAAGGATTCTAAAGCACAGATGAATAGGTTTGACCATTTATTAGATTCGAAGTTTGGAAACCAAAGACCGGTTACGATCTTGTTAGATTTCGTCAGTTTGGTATATCCACTCGAATGCTAACAAATGTTCCGACAAGTAAGTACTAAAGAATTCACAGACGTCAAGCGTGTGACTCTTAGTACTACCACCTATTGGTCCATAGAGAAACTATGGCCATCGCCAACAATGTCGTATGCAAGTAGAATGCAACCTACACAACAAATGCAGCCCTCCAGGCATGTGTAGTGAATCATAGGTAACTGAATTACCAACAGTTGAAACACTGTCACCTAGCGAGCGGTTGCTCTCTAGGAAAAAGTTCCCAGAAGACAAGGATTCTAATGCACAGACCAATAGGTTTAAACATTTATAAGATAAGTGAATTCTTTAGTATTTACTTGTTGGAACATTTGTTAGCATTCGAGTTGGATATACCAAACTGACGAGATCTAACAAAATCGAAACCGGTATTTGGTTTCCAAATTTCGAATCTAATGTTCGAAATGTTCAAACCCATTGGTCTGTGCATTAAAATGCATTTGTATATTTTCATTTTGTAAGGGATGCTGTGCTTCCATAGCTTTTATGAAGAACGCCACTGATGTAATCTTCAACGCTTAACAAAGTAAATAATCGATTTTGAATTCAGTTTTTTAGTTAGATTGTTAACTAAAAATTATTAGTCTTAAAACTTTAAATAGTAAACGAAATTGTTGTAATCGAAGATACGATTTTCTTTCAACCCTTCGCAGGAAACAAAATTAAATTTAAAGTAAGTTAATTATAACAAAGGGCCATTTAATTTTATTTTGCGGCATTTAATTAATTGAATAATATTGGGATAATACAGATGTTAAGAGTATTTTGAACAATACATTACGTTAATTAAGATGTACATAAGTAGTCATTATGAATAAGAGCCAGAGTCTAATGAAAGCGCTAGAAAGGGTTCCAAAATAAATGTAAATATATCTAAATATTATTTCATTGTTCGAGATAATCACTAAAATTTGAATTGTAGTATAAATGACTTTTTTAAATTGTTGTTTACGTACCCTGGTGATTAGATTGTTAAAAACAGTTATCACCCACTCATACACTTCGAGTACCTTGCTCTTTTGGTTTATATAAAACTATTAAGACGTGATCAGTATCATGATTGTGCAAAAATCATTCAATAGATATTTTGCATGAATGTTGATAGGCAATTTTAATTTAGATTAAAATCATACCTATTTGTGCACTGAAAACCTAGGAGAAGGTTATAATTATTCGAAAACGACATTTTCAAAAACATCCTGTTTAGGATGTGTAGACATGATTTGGTCTCCTTTCTCGTTTGACAATTTTTGCGAGGTCGAGGTAACACTTTCGAAAGGTGAAGCTTGGATTAGTAATTTATTTTTGGTGGAACGGACTGGTCCTTGGTTATCTTCAAAAATTGAAATACAAATCTTGTCCCCTGAAACCAAAAAAGATTAAAAAACATCATAAAGGTTGCTCTAACGCGTGTCGATAGCCAAGCTATTATCTTCAGAGAGATACCTCCGTATCTATCTTCTTCAGAGAGATACGTTAGTATCTATCATCTTCAGAGACAAGTAAAAGCAACTCCTAGAGAAGTAGTAATACAATTCAAACCAACTGTTAGACAAGTCCTAGACAACTACTTGTCTAGGAGTTGGTTTGACTTGTCTAACAGTTGTCCAACTCCTAGACAAGTAGTTGTCTAGGACTTGTCTAACAGTTGGTTTGACTTGTCTAGCAGTTGGTTTGAGTTGTACAACTACTTGTCTAGGAGTTGCTTGTACTTGTCTAGCGGTTGGTCCGAGTTGTACAACTACTTGTCTAACAGTTGGTTTGACTTATCTAGCAGTTGGTTTAACTTGTACAACTACTTGTCTAGGAGTTATCTTTACTTGTCTAGCAGTTGGTTTAATTTGTACAACTACTTGTCTAACAGTTGGTTTGACTTGTCTAGTAGTTGGTTTCAGTTGTACAACTACTTGTCTAGGAATTGATTTGAGTTGTACAGTTACTTGTCTAACAGTTGATTTGACTTTGGACCTTGAAAGTATCGTAAGGACTGATCCTTGGTTATCTTTAAAAATTGGAATACAAATCTTGTCCCCTGAAACCAAAAAAGATTAAAAAACACCACAAAGATTGCTCTAACGCATTTCGATAGCCAAGCTATTATCTTCAGAGAGATACCTTCGTATCTATCTTCTTCAGAGAGATACCTTAGTATCTGTCATCTTCAGAGACAAGTAAAACCAATTTCTAGACAAGTAGTTGTACAATTCAAACCAACTGTTAGACAAGTCAAACCAACTCCTGGACAAGTAGTTGTCTAGGACTTGTCTAACGGTTGGTTTTACTTGCCTAGCAGTTGGTTTGAGTTGTACAACTACTTGTCTAGGAGTTGGTTGTACCTGTCTAGCGGTTGGTCTGAGTTGTACAACTACTTATCTAACAGTTGGTTTGACTTATCTAGCAATTGGTTTAACTTGTACAACTACTTGTCTAGGAGTTGTCTTTACTTGTCTAGCAGTTGGTTTAATTTGTACAACTACTTGTCTAACAGTTGGTTTGACTTGTCTAGCAGTTGCTTTGAGTTGTACAACTACTTGTCTAGGAATTGATTTAAGTTGTACAGCTACTTGTCTAACAGCTGATTTGACTTTGGACCTTGAAAGTATCGTACGGACTGGTCCTTGGTTATCTTTAAAAATTGAAGTACAAACCTTGTCCCATGAAACCAAGAAAGATTAAGAAACACCACAAAGGTTGCTTTAACGCGTTTCGATAGCCAAGCTCTTATCTTCAGAGAGGTACCTTCGTATTTATCTTCTTTAGAAATATACCTTAGTATCTATCATCTTCAGAGACAAGTAAAATTAACTTCTAGACAAGTAGTTGTACAATTCAAACCAAATGTTAGACAAGTCAAACCAATTCCTAGAAAGGAGTTGCCTAGGACTTGTCTAACGGTTGGTTTGACTTGCCTAGCAGTTGGTTTGAGTTGTACAACTACTAGTCTAGGAGTTGGTTGTACTTGTCTAGCGGTTGGTCTGAGTTGTACAACTACTTATCTAACAGTTGGTTTGACCTATCTAGCAATTGGTTTAACTTGTACAACTACTTGTCTAGGAGTTGTCTTTACTTGTCTAGCAGTTGGTTTAATTTGTAAAACTACTTGTCTAACAGTTGGCTTGACTTGTCCAGCAGTTGGTTTGAGTTGTAGAACTACTTGTCTAGGAGTTGATTTAAGTTGTACAGCCACTTGTCTAACAGCTGATTTGACTTAGGATCTTGAAAGTATCGTACGCACTGGTCCTTGGTTATCTTTAAAAATTGAAATACAAATCTTGTCACATGAAACCAAGAAAGATTAAAAAACACCACAAAGGTTGCTCTAACGCGTTTCGATAGCCAAGCTCTTATCTTCAGAGAGGTACCTTCGTATCTATCTTCTTTAGAAGTATACCTTAGTATCTATCATCTTCAAAGACAAGTAAAATCAACTTCTAGACAAGTAGTTGTACAATTCAAACCAAATGTTAGACAAGTCAAACCAATTCCTAGAAAAGAGATGTCTAGGACTTGTCTAACGGTTGGTTTGACTTGCCTAGCAGTTGGTTTGAATTGTACAACTACTTGTCTAGGAGTTGGTTGTACTTGTCTAGCGGTTGGTCTGAGTTGTACAACTACTTGTCTAACAGTTGGTTTGACTTGTCTAGCAATTGGTTTAACTTGTACAACTACTTGTCTAGGAGTTAATTTTACTTGCCTAGCAGTTGGTTTGAGTTGTACAACTACTTGTCTAACAGTTGATTTGACTTGCCTAGCACTTGGTTTGAGTTGTACAACTACTTGTTTAGGAGTTGGTTTTGCTTGTCTAGGTTGGTTTGAGTTGTACCACTACTTGTCTAACAGTTGGTTTGACTTGTCTAGCAGTTAGTTTGACTTGTACATTTACTTGTCTAGGAGTTGCCTTTACTTGTCTAGGAGTTGCCTTTACTTGTCTAGCAGTTGGTTTAAGTTGTGCAACTACTTGTCTAACAGTTGGCTTGACTTGTCTAGTAGTTGGTTTGAGTTGTACAACTATTTGTCTAGGAATTGGTTTGAGTTGTACAGCTACTTGTCTAACAATTGATTTGACTTTGGACCTTGAAAGTATCGTACGGACTGGTCCTTGGTTATCTTTAAAAATTGAAATACAAATCTTGTCCCATGAAACCAAGAAAGATTACAAAACATCATAAAGGTTGCTCTAAGTGTTTCGATAGCCAAGCTATTATCTTCAGAGAGATACCTTCATATCTATCCTCTTCAGAGAAATACCTCAGTATCTACCATCTTCAGAGACAAGTAAAACCAACTTCTAGACAAGTAGTTGTACAATTCAAACCAAATGTTAGACAAGTGAAACCAACTCCTAGACAAGGAGTGTCTAGGATTTGTCTATCGGTTGGTTTGACTTGTCTAGCAGTTGGTTTGAGTTGTACAACTACTTGTCTAGGAATTGGTTCGAGTTATACAGCTACTTGTCTAACAGTTGATTTGACTTTGGACCTTGAAAGTATCGTATTGCCTTAAAGTGCTACGACTTCGTTAAAGTGCTTCAATTTTGGTTATTATCTTACTCTGAAACAGTAAATAAAAAGGGGAAATATAAGGAAAGATATAAAGAAAAATGAAAGAATGAAAAGACCAATTTCAAAACATCAGAGCACGGTAACTCGGTGAAATTGGCCTTTTCATTTTTACATATTCCCTTATATTTCCCCTTTTTATTTATTGTTTCTTTTCTTTGTTCCTGAAGAAGCCCCCTACTAAAATGGGCGAAACGTCGAACAATTTTAGTAGTTCGGTTCAATCCCGGAAGAAGTATATCCTGTACCTTGAAAGTATCGTAATCCCTTAAAGTGCCATGACTCCTTATTCTAGGAAAGTCGTTTGACTTGAGCTATCATATTACCTTGAGCGTATCGTACTGCCTCAAAGATCTATGACTTTTTATTCTGGGAATGTTTTTTAACTTGGACTATAACCTTGAAAGTATTGTATTGCATAAAGTTCATTGACCCCGGAAGTGTCATATTACCTAAGTTCATTGACCCCAGAAGTGTCATATTACGTTCCAGTCGGTACCCCCGCCACTATTTTGAATTTTTCGCCATATTGTAGCCCAGAACTCTCATAGGTACACTACTGTTGTCAATATGCTTATCCGTATAGATGAGAGTTTATATCCTTTTTTAGTTATTAAACTATAGTAAAAATTTATAATTATTAGGGTACCAAGGGTGTAACACCCGTGGTACCAAGGATGTAATACCCGTGGTACCAAGGGTGTAACACCCGTGGTGCCTTCAGCGTTTAATGTCCTACACCTCTGCCATTTAAATCGATTTTTTTTGACATTTACGATTAATTGATTTGTGACGTCTATTATGTCAAAATGATTCGATTAAAAAGTGAGTAACAATCAAAATTGTAAACACCGCTATTACAGAGCAACGCCCTAAGGCGTTATTACTATTATAACGTATTTCAAAACAGGGCTGTTATTGTAAAATAATAGATCTGAAGGGCATTAAAGAGTTTTAAAACCTTTTTATTTTTAGTTTTATTTTTAGTTCAAATCATGTTAATCTGCTGATAATTAACGTCAGTTAAAAATAATTGTCCTATTATAGCTCTGATTAAATACATTTGTTGTAAATTAAACTATCAGCCCACCTAAACACGAATAAATATACTTTTTCCAGGTATAGAATTTTGGTCATTTAAAAAGTCACATTGATATATTATAATGAATTCTTTTTGTCGCTCGCCCAAGTTTTCAGAAACTTTACCACTGCCAAGTTTAAAGTTTACTCTCAACTCAAGAGTTCAAGGATAGTTGGTTGAACTCATTTTGATCGCCCATCTTGTTCCAGACCTCTACGCCTTTGAAGTTCCGTTTTCTTTGCATTTATTTGGCTCCTTTCTCGATTGTTTATTCTTAGATAGTTTTTGATTTTCAATTTTACCTTGTTAAAGCATGGCACTCGTTGAAAATTAATCCAAAATTGGCTGCTATAGTTCTCAATATACCAATCGCAGATTCGTGGCTGAGTATTTATTGAAGACCTCAATAAAGAGGCTTAGGATTTTAATGTGCATTAGAATCCTTGTCTTCTGGGAACGTTTTCCTAAAGAGCAACCCTTTTGCTAGGTGGCAGTGTTTCAACTGTTGGTAGTTTAGCTACCTATGATTCACTATACACGCCGCCTGGAAGGCTGCATGAATTTGTAGTCTAGGTTGCATTCTACTTGCAAAAGAGGCTTAAGTTATTAACGTTTCGAGCAATTTTTCAGTGATGTTGGTAAAACATTTGCATTTTTTCTTTTACTTTGTTCAATTTTTCGTGTTTTACTCTTTAGTTAAATCCTTTATTTTTAAAGAGAATGGCAACAATTTTATTTGAAGTAGGGACCCTGTATGCAAAGTATGCGGAGCAAATAGCAACAAAGTATTGAAGGCGTCGCGTGGACTAAAACCTTCTTTGGACTTGACAAGCGTCCGTAGTTCCGTGATATAGCAAAAAATGTGAAGTTTAAAAGTGAGGCCTTAAATTGTTGGTAACATTCTAAATTTCCGGAAAACTCGAAATTTATAAAATAAAAACGTCTCGACATTCCGAAAACAAAAACCTTAACCACTTTAATTTTGAAGTTCAAATTTTGTGAAAAAAGTAAAAATCCTGAAAAAGATTCAAAATTTAAATCAGGTTTTAACTGGAAATTGTAAGAAGAAAACTAGACATTTGGAATTTCAATTCAAATTGTAACCCAGTAACCCAGTCCTGATATTTGAAATTGTTTTTTATTGTATGGCGATAATGTAAGATTACTGAAATCAATAACACAGATGTCTACTTTTATGGTAATAGTTCGGGGACCTAAGAAGAGAGGTGGCTGTCAAAATAGACATCACAGAGTTGACACTCTTACGTTTCTCTACGATTGTTTACATCGTAAATAGGTTATAAAAAGGTTACTTAGGCGTTCTAGACATAAGTTTGGGATAACTATTCTACATCTTAAGGAATATCTACACCAATTTTCGTCGAAATGGCTTCGGTAATTGAACCGTGAAAAGGGGACAAACAAACAGACAAACGCACTTTAGTATTTATGGTATTAGGAGTCCATTCAAAAAGTCTATAGAATGACGCATAGATGGCGTGACTAGAATTTTTTCCATATGATTTTTATTTAGTACTAACCTTCAAACGATACGTGTATAAATTTGACATCAATCTGACTATTGATTTGTGAGTTATAGCATTTTGTGTGAAGCAACTTTTGTTATTGAAAAAAAAAAATGAAAAAAGTGAATTTCGAGTTTTGATAAAGCATTGCTTTTTGAAGAAAAAAAATACAGTGGAAATCAAACAATGGCTTGATAAACATTATCCTAACTCTGCTCCATCGAGACAAATGGTAGAGAAGTGGATTGCTGAATTTAAACGTGGTCGTACCAGCACAAATGATGCAGAGCGCAGTGTACGCCCAAATGAGGCTATTATTCCAGAAAATATCAAATAAATCCACAAATTGGTTATGAACCATCGCAAATTGAAGGTGCACGAGCTAGCTGACATTGTAAAGATAACAGATGGTAGTGTTTTTACCATTTCACACGAACATTTGGGTATTCGAAAGCTCTCTGCAAAGTGGGTACCGCGTGAGCTCACCGTCTACCAAAAATAACAACAAATCGATGCTTCAGAGGAGTGCTTGGCGCTGTTAAACCGCAATAAAATGGATTTCTATCGTCGATATGTGACAACAGATGAGACATGGCTTCACTATTACACATCACAATCCAAAAGAAAGTCAGCTGAGTGGACAGCAGTCGACGAACCGAATCCAAAGCTAGCAAATACGCAACAGTTGGCCGGTAATGTGATGGCTTTTGAATTTTGGGATGCGAACGGAATAGTATTCATCGACTATCCCCAAAAAGGAACCACCATCAACAGCGACTATTACTGTGCACTTTTGGATCGATTAAAGGCTGAAATCGCAAAGAAACGGCCACATTAACAAAAGAAAAAAGTGTTGTTTCACCGAGACAATGCACCGTGTCACAAATCGATGAAAACGATGGCAAAATTGAATGAATTGGGATTCGAATTGCTCACCCACCCACCGTATTCTCCAGATTTAGCCCCCAGCGACGTTTTCCTGTTTTCAGATCTCAAGAGAATGCTTGTTGCAAAGAAATTAAAGTCCAATGATGAAGTAATCGCTGAAACTGAGGCCTATTTTGACGAGAAAGAGAAATCGTACTATAAATGTGGTATGGAAAAGTTGGAAAATCGCTATACTCGTATCGCCCTCGAAGGCAACTAAGTTGAATAATAAAATCGAGTTTTTTCAAAATTTTGTTTTTTCTTCCTTATCCTACGGACTTATTGAATGACCTGGTAGTAAGGATTAAATCCTAATTGCATTTTCAACCCCAAATAAGCATTAGGGGTAGTTTCAGCGGCCATACTTTCAGTTTAATTAACTTTCGTGTTAGCAACTCCTTGAATAAAACTGAATGTTAATATTCTTACTATTTTTCTTTTCAGCATCCTGGGGGGCCGGAGTTAATAACTGATTTTGCCGGTAAAGATGGTACAAAGGATTTTGAGGATTTTGGTCATTCTGGAGATGCGAAAAAACAATTGAAAACTTTAAAAATTGGGGAGCTAGCCGTGGTAAATATTACATTCGAAATAAATATTACCAGAAATATTTGTGGAATTAACGATATTGTTTTTAGGAGGATCGTAAAGGGAAATCTAATAAAAAGACTGATATCAAGAATCCAAAAGTAGTTGAATCCAGTGATTTGAAACCAAACAGGTATTTCATCATAATATCGTTCTGCTCGTCCGTGTTTTTATAAATGACAACAAATTTCTTAGTTGATATTTACTTAAAAGTCCGAACTTTATTATTTTTAAAATTAGATATTAAAGTAACTTTTTCCTAACGTATTTTGGAATTTGGTAATTAAGGTTTATAACTCATTAAAACAAATTTAACTAAATTATCTAATGTCTCAAGATAAATAGTTTCCTATCAATTAATTTGAAGCGTTTAATATACTGAATAATTGAATAATTCTTTTGAATTATTTTTGTTTTAGAAGTTGTATGTCCGTCGTGACTTGTGGACTATGCGGATGACCACACTCAAGAATCTAACAACGCAACGGTGGAACTTGAAACTGCTTGTTGCAAATATTACGTCAAATCGTTTACCAATTTTGTGCAAGACCGTCTAAATTATTTTTTTATCGCTTAAAGTTTGTTAGTGAATGCGACTGAATGAAAATAAAATGTGATATTTAAGTGTAATTTTATCAACGCCTGTTGCAAGACGTTGAATTGCTTTAAATAATGATGATGGTTTATCTATATTAATAAAATTAAAGCCTCTAACTGTCTGCCTGTTTGTCGACTGATCTTTTGTCCTGGCTAATCTGGGAAACTATTAAATCGATTTTCATGAAACTTTTACTGAAGTATAGAGTATTTTTAGGAGTACCTGTTAGTCTAGTAAAATCCAATCATTCTAAGAAGTCAACTGTGTTAACAACTTTGTTTCAGTTTATACCAGCTACAATTCTAGCCGGTACCTGAATAAGGAGAGCGAATCTTTAAATGTATTCCATGAAAATCAAATGGATGAGAATTTTTTTTATTTTGAAATTGGATGTTATTGGATCTTGCGCATAGTTGTGGGAGCAGCTAGTTTATAACATTTATGTAAACTAACATCTCAAAATTCTAACGCACAGATCAACAGATTTAAACATCTATCAGATTCAGAGTTTGGAATCCAAAGTTTGGAAACCAAAGATTGGTTTCCAAAGAAACCAAAGATTGGTTACCAAAGAAACCAAAGATTGGTTTCCAAAGAAACCAAAGATTGGTTTCCAAAGAAACCATAGATTGGTTTCCAAAGAAACCAAAGATTGGTTTCCAGAGAAACCAAAGATTGGTTTCGATCTTGTTAGATCTTGCCAGTTTGGTATATCCAGCACGAATGCTCTCTGATAAATATTCAAACCTATAATTAGTCTGTGTATTAAAATATTGTCTTCTAGGACCTTTCTAGAGAGCAACCGCTTTGCTAAGCGCTTGTGTTTCAACTTTAATTCGACTAGCTATGATGCACTATATACTCTTAAGAGAGCTGCTTACTGTAGTCTAGGTTGCATTCTACTTACATAATATCTCAAAAAATAATATTGTAAGACTACAGTTTTGAATTCTGAACCACATACATTATGTTTATTCACTTAAAGTTTCATGTAACCTACGATTTGTTTCACTACGCCTCATTTTGACCTAGTCATGTAATAAGAAAGGATTTTTGGAAATTCATCTTTTAAGAGGATGCTGTTAAAATTCGTATGAGACGTTTTACAACTCGCATCTTTGTGTAAATCTGTAAAAAATAACTAAATACGCATTTGGCTGATTTTAATTCTCCTCACACGGGAGCGAAACACGGAACCAAGTTAATATGGAAAATAATTAATCAAGGTTGAGCTCAATTAATTAATTTAGAAATTTTGAAAATTTACATTGTAAATGGTGCAAATGAAATTGTTGGTACAAGCGCCGATGATGCAGTGATGTGAAACCTGGTCCAGTGTTACCAAATATTTATCGAAACATTGTGGAATTTTTAATATCTGTTGTTTCTTAATCGTTAATAAAGTTTAATAGTTACGAATATTAAAGAATTCCACAAAGTATGGTTGGAAATGTCAATGCTTTGACAATAATTAGGTATGCTTTGCTGAACTGTGTTGTAATGGCAAACTCTCCACATAATAATTGGGAAGCCTCAGGGTCGTGGTATCATGCAAAGAGGCAACCGCAACAGGCGGCACCTTAAAGAGACGGCATAAGCAGCTAAATTAACATTAAATTTGAGCCAGTCAATAATTAAAAATGTTTACACATCGTTTCTCCATATCGGTCTATGACATAGAGCCGCCTTTGCCCACCCTTGACATAGACTCTATGTCAAGGGTGGGAAAATGCGGCTCTTCGTTGAGTTGAGAGCTGCTCCCGTTGAAATGTTATTACTTTAGAACTTTTTTTAGAACTCTTGATTATCTGATATTCATGAAAAAGAAAAAAAAAACTAGAAAAAAGTTTGATAGTTTTTTATAAATGTCGAGTTTTTTCGAAATGTTCATTTTTTTTTCTCAAAATTCTGCTTTTAAATTTTAAAATTCCTATCATTTTCGACACAAGCCTAGAAATTTCAAAAAAGTATCGAAATCTGAAAAATAGCATTAAAATTCGAAGATGGAAAAAGTTACAAAAATTATTAGAAATTTAGGGCAAGCGTTGGGATCTTGAAAATAAGTTACAACTTTCAAAAGTAGTCGAAACTTTGAGAAACCATCGAAAAGTTAAAAAATGGTTAAAATATTTGATAAAAGTCAAAATTGTGAAAAAGAACAAAATTTTAAAAGTCGACATTTTGAAAAAATAAATCATCATTTTTGAGACTAGCCTAGAAATTTCAAGCAAGTACCGAAATCTGAAAAATGTTTTTAAAATTGTTGAGATCGAAGATGTACAAAGTTAAAAAAATTATTAGAAATTTAGGGCAAACATTGGGATCCTGAAAATAAGTTACAACTTTCAAAAGTAGTCGAAACTTTGATAAACCATCGAAAAGGTAAAAAATGGTTAAAATATTTGATAAAAGTCAAAATTGTGAAAAAGAACAAAATTTTCAAAGTCGACATTTTGAAAAAATAAATCATCATTTTTGAGACTAGCCTAGAAATTTCAAGCAAGTACCGAAATCTGAAAAATGTTTTTAAAATTGTTGAGATCGAAGATGTACAAAGTTAAAAAAATTATTAGAAATTTAGGGCAAACATTGGGATCTTGAAAATAAGTTACAACTTTCAAAAGTAGTCGAAACTTTGATAAACCATCGAAAAGGTAAAAAATGGTTAAAATATTTGATAAAAGTCAAAATAGTGAAAAAGAACAGAATTTTCAAAGTCGACATTTTGAAAAAATGAATCATCATTTTTGAGACTAGCCTAGAAATTTCAAACAAGTACCGAAATCCGAAAAATGTTTTTAAAATTGTTGAGATCGAAGATGTACAAAGTTAAAAAAATTATTAGAAATTTAGGGCAAAAGTTGAGATCCTAAAAATAAGTTACAACTTTCAAAAGTAGTCGAAACTTTGATAAACCATCGAAAAGGTAAAAAATGGTTAAAATATTTGATAAAAGTCAAAATTGTGAAAAAGAACAAAATTTTCAAAGTCGACATTTTGAAAAAATAAATCATCATTTTCGAGACTAGCCTAGAAATTTCAAACAAGTGTCGAAATCTGAAAAATGTTTTTAAAATTGTTGAGATCGAAGATGTACAAAGTTAAAAAAATTATTAGAAATTTAGGGCAAACGTTGGGATCTTGAAAATAAGTTACAACTTTCAAAAGTAGTCGAAACTTTGAGAAAGCATCGAAAAGTTAAAAAATGGTTAAAATATTTGATAAAAGTCAAAATTGTGAAAAAGAACAAAATATTCAGTCGACATTTTGAAAAAATAAATCATTTTCGAGACTAGCCTAGAAATTTTAAACAAGTGTTGAAATCTGAAAAATATCTTTAAAATTGTTGAGATCGAAGATGGACAAAGTTAAAAAAAATATTAGACATTTAGAGCAAAAGTTGAGATCCTAAAAATAAGTTACAAGTTTCAAAAGTGGTCGAAACTTTGAGAAACCATCGAAAAGTTAAAAAATGGTTGAAATATTTGATAAAAGTCAAAATTGTGAAAAAGAACAGAATTTTCAAAGTCGACATTTTGAAAAAACAAAAAAAATTGCAAAAACTTACCAAGAAAAAAATTTCACAACTTGTAGAGAAATGTGACATTTTGAAGAAAAAAATCGAAATTTTGAGCAAAAGATTAAAAAATTTTGAACAATAATCAAATTTGGTTTTAGGGGACAAGTTCTGTATTTCAATTTTCAAATTTTAAAAGATTCAAAATTTTAAAAACTAAAAAATGCCAAGTAATTATTTTAGCAAGGTTAAAAGTTTCTAAAAAAGTCAAATTATTCAAAAATTAAAATCTTCAAGTAAAGCAAAAACTGAGAGAATAAATCAAATTTTTGAATATCGTTGGAAATTAAAAAAAAAGTGGATATTACTAAAACAGATCGTGAAATTTTTACAAGTCGAGTTCTTACGATAAAATCAAATATCTCAAAACAGAACGAAATTCTCCTAAAAAGTAAACTAGGAAAATAAACATTGAACAAAAGTTGGAAATATTCAAATTTTATATTAGAGCTTCAAAAAAAAAAAAAATTGAAACTGAAAAAAAAGGTAAACATCTTTGATGGAACGGACTGGTTCTTGGTTATCTTCAAAAACTGAAATACAAAACTTGTCCCCTAAAACCGAGAAAGATTAAAAAACTCAACAAACGTTGCTCTAACGTGTTTCGACAGCCACGCTGTCATCTTTAGAGAGATACTGGGGTTCCCCTGTAATTTTTGATATGGGCCATTACTAATAAGTTTGTCAGCTCGTTCGAAGTAGTCCTTTTTATCTAGAATGACCACCTTATTACCTTTATCTGCCTTTTACACGTATCTCTCTGAAGATGACAGTTTGCAACGTTTGTTGTGTTTTTTAGTCTTTCTTGGTTTCAGGAAACAAGTTCTGTATTTCAATTTTTGTAAACATCTTTATTACATTTTTTTAAAAAAGAATTTTTCGAAACGTCAAAATTTAAAAAAAGTATAAATAGATTTTGACTAGAAGTTTTCAAAAAGTACATAAAAAATAGGAGTCAAAATTTTCAATAAAATCGAAACTTCCAAAAGTAAACTTTTTTAAAAATTAAAATTTTCGAAAGTTGAAATTGTAGATCAAAATTTCTAAAATAATCAAAAATTTGAGAAAAAGTCTTGTTTAAAAGAGACTTTAACATTTAAAAAAAAATGGAAATATTAGGTCAGTTTAAAAAAAAGGAATTTCAAAAACATCGAATCAAAAATTGAAATACAAAACGTTCCCTGAAACCAAAAAAGATTAGAAAACACAACAAAGGTTGCTGTAACGTGTTTCGACAGCCAAGCTATCATCTTCAGAGAGATTTTATCGAAAATTGAAATATAAATCTTATCCCCTGAAACCAAGAAAGATTAAAAAACACAACCAACGTTGCTCTAGAGCAACGTTGCTATAGAGCAACGTTGCTATAGAGCAACGTTGGTTGTGTTTTTTAGTCTTTCTTGGTGTCAGGGGAGAAGTTCTCTCTAATGATGCAGTATTTCTCTAAAGATGATGGCTTGGCTGTCGAAACGCGTTAAAGCAACCTTTGTTGTGTTTTTTAATCATTCTTGGTTTCAGGGGACAACTGTTGTATTTCAATTTTTAAAGATAACCAAGGACCAGTCCGTTCCACAAAAAAAATCGACTCAAAAGTCAAAATATCCAAAACGGCAAATGTTCGAAATTTGAAATCACGAAAAGAGTCGATATTTCGAAGAAATCGAAAATTTTTTAATAAATCAGATATTCCAAGAAGGTGACAATTTTCAAAAAGAGTAGAAGTTTTGAAAAAAGATTGAGTCTTTAAAGAAATGAAAATATTTAAAAAAGTCGTGATTTTCGGAAAAATCAAACCTTCGAATGAAAGTCGATATTTTCAAAAATAGCATGATTTTGCAAAAAAGGTCAAGTCTTTCAAATAAAGTGGAATTCGAAAAATAATGATCGACACCTTTTAAAAAGTAAACGTTTTGAAAAATGGCAATTTTTAGGGCTCAAAATTTTGAAAAAAGTTAAACTTCAAAAAAGCAAACACAACCAACGTTGCTCTAGAGCAACGTTGGTTGTGTTTTTTAATCTTCCTTGGTTTCAGGGGACAAGTTCTGTATTTCAACAATATTTCTCTGAAGATGACAGCTTATTGATAGCATACTGATGCAGTATCTCTCTGAAGATGATGGCTTGGCTGTCGAAACGCGTTAAAGCAACCTTTGTTGTGTTTTTTAATCATTCTTGGTTTCAGGGGACAACTGTTGTATTTCAGTTTTTGAAGATAACCAAAGACCACTCCGTTCCACAAAAAAAATCGAATCAAAAGTCAAAATATCCAAAACGGCAAAAGTTCAAAATTTGAAATCTCGAAAAGAGTCGATATTTCGACGAAATCGAAAATTTTTTAATAAATAAGAATATTCCAAGAAGGTGACAATTTTCAAAAAGAGTAGAAATTTTGAAAAAAGATTGAGTCTTTAAAGAAATGAAAATATTTAAGAAAGTCGTGATTTTCAGAAAAGTGAAACCTTCGAATGAAAGTCAATATGTTCAAAAATAGCAGGATTTTGCAAGAAAACTCAAGTCTTTCTAATAAGTTGGAAATCCAAAAAAAATCATCAAAACTTTTTAAAAAGTCAACGTTTTGAAAAATGGCATTTTTTAGGAGCCAAAATTTTGAAAAAAGGCAAACCGTTCAAGAAGGCAAAATTTAAAAAATATCAAAACTTTCAAAAAGCCAAAAATTCGAGTCGAAATTTTAAAAAAACTGAGAATTTCAAAAAAGCAGAATTTTCGTAGTAGTAGTAGTAGTAGTAGTAGTAGTAGTAGTAGTAGTAGTAGTAGTAGTAGTAGTAGTAGTAGTAGTAGTAGTAGTAGTAGTAGTAGTAGTAGTAGTAGTAGTAGTAGTAGTAGTAGTAGTAGTAGTAGTAGTAGTAGTAGTAGTAGTAGTAGTAGTAGTAGTAGTAGTAGTAGTAGTAGTAGTAGTAGTAGTAGTAGTAGTAGTAGTAGTAGTAGTAGTAGTAGTAGTAGTAGTAGTAGTAGTAGTAGTAGTAGTAGTAGTAGTAGTAGTAGTAGTAGTAGTAGTAGTAGTAGTAGTAGTAGTAGTAGTAGTAGTAGTAGTAGTAGTAGTAGTAGTAGTAGTAGTAGTAGTAGTAGTAGTAGTAGTAGTAGTAGTAGTAGTAGTAGTAGTAGTAGTAGTAGTAGTAGTAGTAGTAGTAGTAGTAGTAGTAGTAGTAGTAGTAGTAGTAGTAGTAGTAGTAGTAGTAGTAGTAGTAGTAGTAGTAGTAGTAGTAGTAGTAGTAGTAGTAGTAGTAGTAGTAGTAGTAGTAGTAGTAGTAGTAGTAGTAGTAGTAGTAGTAGTAGTAGTAGTAGTAGTAGTAGTAGTAGTAGTAGTAGTAGTAGTAGTAGTAGTAGTAGTAGTAGTAGTAGTAGTAGTAGTAGTAGTAGTAGTAGTAGTAGTAGTAGTAGTAGTAGTAGTAGTAGTAGTAGTAGTAGTAGTAGTAGTAGTAGTAGTAGTAGTAGTAGTAGTAGTAGTAGTAGTAGTAGTAGTAGTAGTAGTAGTAGTAGTAGTAGTAGTAGTAGTAGTAGTAGTAGTAGTAGTAGTAGTAGTAGTTAGTAGTAGTAGTAGTAGTAGTAGTAGTAGTAGTAGTAGTAGTAGTAGTAGTAGTAGTAGTAGTAGTAGTAGTAGTAGTAGTAGTAGTAGTAGTAGTAGTAGTAGTAGTAGTAGTAGTAGTAGTAGTAGTAGTAGTAGTAGTAGTAGTAGTAGTAGTAGTAGTAGTAGTAGTAGTAGTAGTAGTAGTAGTAGTAGTAGTAGTAGTAGTAGTAGTAGTAGTAGTAGTAGTAGTAGTAGTAGTAGTAGTAGTAGTAGTAGTAGTAGTAGTAGTATTCGAGAAAACGCCGAAATATTGAAAAACTCAAAATTTTCAAAATAAAAGCCCAATTATGGAGTAAACATATTCAAAAAATTTAAAATTTAAAAAGTATTTATTTCGACAAATAAAGTGGAAGTTACCAAAGACTCTGTTGTTTCTTAAGGTGAAATTTTAAAAAAGTCGCAAGTTCGCAATGACGATATTTGAAATTTGGACGCAAAAATCGAAATTCTGAGGGAGCTCTTTGTATTTCTCTTTGATATTTACTTTCTTCCCGAAATTTAGACTTCTTAAAACTCTGCTTTATCGATAGTTTGATTTCCAGAAGTTTAAAATATACATTTTAACCTGAATCTTAGGATTTTAAGAAAATAGACAACATTTCAAAACAAAAATATAATAAAATTAAAACTGTAATGCAAAAAGGTTTTGCTTTGAAACAATCTTGACTGACTTATTTTGGAAATTCCATCTAAAATACTATAACAAAATATAGTTATAAAATTTGTATTAGTGGTTGTGTAGTGTAAGGAACTCCCTAGAAATATTTGATAATGGGAAATGGTCGCGAGAATGAGTTATACGGCGGATAAGCGCTCCAGACGTTTCCGCAAGCGATAATCTTTTATGTAGGGAGATCCGTCTTGAAAACCAGAAGGGTGTAAATACGCACTTGTCTTTCCTTCAGTTAGTCACATAGTTAAGTGAATCATAATTGTAGTGTCCGAAATAAGTTTGAAATAAAGTGTTTACAATTCACGAAATTTTAATTTTCAAACCGATAAAACGCAACAGTACAAAATTGCTAGAAAAGAAAGATTTTGATTAAGGTCTAGTTTTTTTATAAAATCTTAAAATGTCTAATTTAAAAACGAATTTTTTCATCAAATTTGCTACCTAAGTATAACAGAGTGTGAAAATGCTTTAAATTTCTCGTTTACGTCTGTCTAGAAAATATATAATAAAAATACGTATCAAATTAAGCATAGACACAAAGCATTTAGTTGGTTGTTTCATTTTACTATTGGAGGACGAAATTACTACAATGCTTTACGAAATTTGCTACAATAACGTTGAAAGTTCAAAGAGATTAGAGTAGCGATCTTTACTTATGCACCTCAAAGATACTTATCAAATACAAAGCATATTGATGTTACTTTTGTAAAAGGGAAACCTTCCTGTTTTTAATTATACATAGCAAGCGGTTCGGCGTTCGACTCAAAAAGGACTATTTTCCATTCTGACGGTAGTCGAGAAGAAATAATATGCGCCTAGACTTCACCCAATTTCCTAATTTCGCATAGGTATCAGACCAATTTCATAGGTTAGAGTTACGCAAGGGGAGGCGGTCCCACTCATTGGGGCAAATTGTGACGCCATGGTATTCACCCACGCCGTTCAACTTCCATCTGGAGAGCATGTCTTCGTGTATCCTTTTAGAGGGGACGTCGACTTTATATAACAGGGAACGGCGCGCACCGTTTTATCCTGCTGGTAACGTCGTCGTTTGTAGTTTGTATCCTGCGAGTCCTGAAACATACCTTCCGCTCTTCACACATCGCATCGTAGTCGTCGTGGTCCCGTTTTGAAATAAACGAAAATTCGCCGTTTCCATCAACTGTTGCTCCGACCTTCTTAGTTGTCTGTTTTCAGTGGGAACGATTTCAACGCTCTAGCGAACTTTTCAGGTAAGTTTGGTGGTTTTGCGGTGTACAGTTGACTGTAATTGATTGTTACGGCACTTCTTAACTTTGTTAGCGCGCGACAAGTTAAATTGGTGTAAAATAGAGGCGAACGAGCAGCAACGTAAATTTGTAGAAACCAAACGTTAGCGAATTTATAGGGAAGTACAATTCCATAACGAACAAAGGTCTGGTTTTAATTTTTCTTTGGAAAGAAAGTAACTTTTATGTGCTAGTTTCTAACATAATAGTTTGCTTTTTAGTTTTGTCGTAGAGTGACGTAGATGCCCTTTAAAGACGTGTTATACATTTCTATATATATTTTAAGCAAAGACATTATTCTTTGAATTATTGTACCACATATTCACTCAAATTCGATGACATTACAGATTAATATAGCTCGTAGTAGTAGAGGTTTACTTATAATAGAAATTTAAGTTAATAAATTGAATCTCTATTTTTTGGTGGAACGGACTGGCCCTTGATTATCTTCAAAAATTGAAATACAAATCTTGTCCCCTGAAACCAAGAAAGATTAAAAAAAGACGGGGACAAGATTTGTATTTCAATTTTTGAATCATTTTTATTATAAATTTGGACTCTTTTCATGTTATTTCATTTACCTTTGGTAATTGTTTAATTACCAATTAATTAATTATTTTATCACTAATAACTAATGTTTAGCCGGCTCGTACACTTATATATAAGCTCTTGGTGATCACTGAATATAAGTAGTTTTGCATTTTAATGTGTTATTACTACATACGATTTGTGTCTTTATTATGATTAGAATTCAGTATGTGTGAGTGGACCTTAACATTTTAACTAATTTATAGTAAAGTTTTATTGTAATACATGATGCAGAAGTTAGTTTGATTCAGCTGTCTGATCATTTACATCCAGCTAAGCATCTTTTGCATTTTTTTTAAGTACCGAGTATGAAAAATATGTTCACACAGAAAGCTTCACTTCATCTTTAGTTATTAGCGCTAGATTGCCCATTATTAGGGCAGTCAGTGCCACAAGCAGGTTCCTCTAATTAAACCGCAAGTACATATTATGTGATAAGCTTTCAGAAATTTTTGATTAATTTGTGAGCTTTAATTACTAATCTGTAGACATCGACCCAAGCTAGGTTTTTGACCGAAACCGAAACTTACTCATATCGTAACTGGTCAAATTACTTTTAAAAAGAAATCATTATATTACCCATTACTTTTTCAGAAAAAGGAATGAATTAACGAATTACATTACCACTGGTTAGAGAGTAAATATTATCCAGAAAAAGTCAAATTTTAAGAAAAAAAAGTCGAAATTTAGAAAAAATAATCAAGACTCCGAGAAAAAGATGAAATTACGAGAAAATGATATAAAACTTGTGAAAAGATATAAATTTTAAGAAAATACCTTTAATCCTAGTGAAAATTTGAGAAAGAGTTAGATTTTATCAAAATTGGGGAAAAGCAAATTTTAAGGAAAAAATTGAGATTTTAAAAAACAAATCGAATTTTCTTGGGTGAATATTTATTTTCTCCTGACTGCTCCATTCAGATCTCCTGACTGCTTCAGTCAGAGGAAGACAGGCCTTGCCCCAATTAGGGAGGTTCCGATACAAGTAAATATGATTAAATACTCGATACATTTGTTTCGATACCAAATACTTTTTAGCATCGAATTATTCTTACTTACTTACTCAGTATCGAAAAAAATATACTTGGTATCGAATCGAATCCGACGCCGATCGAATTTATCTTTACAGTTCCTGATCGAATCATATGAATTATTACTATTATTACAAGCACTAAGGATTGATTGAACTAGTCAAGGTCACCATAGACTGATGAATGGCGCAGTTCTCAAAGACAAGTTGTAGTTCTAATTCGTCTTGCGCCAAAAATAGATTTGATTGACTGCTTTATTAATTAATACAGAGCAGAAGAATAACGTCAGGAGCATGAAATTTCAAGAGTAGGTTCCTTTCTTGATGCAGGTTTGCGATAAGAAAGGATTTTTAGAAATACAGTTCCCAGTGGGGTAAAACGGCGGTCAAAATTAATATAACTTAAATGTTATTAAAAAAATGTACTTAAAATATGCTTATCGACAAAAAATCGACAACTTATTCCTTTTTGTTTCAAATTACAATTGTGTATTTGTTTTATAATTAATCTTTCCAAACCTTACTATATTTGTTTTATATTATTTAATTTATTTACATAGGTATTTCGTTTTTTTGTGGTCAGGTATTATTTTTGAGGATTATCGACTTTTATGATTCCCAGAATTCTTAATTCATTCTTCATATTCTCTTAACCCAGAGGTCGGCAAATCGCCCCTCTTTAAAAGACAATGGCGGCTCTTTAAATTCCCCAAAAAATAAATAAAAGCTAAAGTGCACTCATTAAACAAGTGGAAGCGGAAGTGGAATTTCCAAAAATACTTTTCTAGGAATTTTTACGTTTTACTTAAATTTTGACAAAAAGTTATGATTTCTAAAAGTATTTTCTCGAAATTTTCGATTGATTTGTATTAACATTTTGAAAAAACACATGAAATTTGAAATTTCTAAAAAAAGACCAACTTCGGGAGTCGAAATTTCTAAAAAATATTTTTTTCTCATGATTTTTATTTTTTTATTTGTAAATTTTCTAGAACTTTGAGATTTTGTGAAAAAAAGATGAATTATTTTTTGTGGGAAAAAAATCTAAATTTACAGGAACGGCAAGTATCAAAGTTCGAAATAAAAGCTGAAGTTTCCAAAAAAGCCGAATTTTGAGAAAAAGAGATTTCGAAAAAATTGAGAAAAGGAAAGAGATTTCGAAAAAATTGAGAAAAAGAAAGAGATTTTGAAAAAATTGAGAAGCAACAGATTTCGAAAAAAGAAAAAAGAAAAAGAAATTTACCAAAAGATCTCTACAAAAGGTAAAATTTTGGAAAAAAAACCTAGTATTTCGACAATAGATTGAAGCCCAGGACAAATTAAAAACCTGAAATTTTTAGACAATTTTGATTTTTTTAAAATATAGTAAAATTTCGAAAAGAGAAATTGTAAAAATTAACTGAAAGCTTAGAAAAAATTGTCGATCTCTAATAAAAAAGTCGAAGTTTTTCAGTAAAGAAGAAAAAAGTTTAATTTTACAAAGAATTTCATGGAAAAAGTTTGGAACAACTCGAAATTGCAATTTTCCAGAGAATGCTAAATTTTGAAAATAAATTTGCAATTTCGAGAACAAGACGAAATTAAAAAACTCCAATTTTTTCGATAAATTGAAATTTTTGGTAAATTGGTAAAATAATTTCGAAAGAAAATATCAAGAAAATGCGGAGAAGTGTTAAAGTTTCCCAGAAAAAGCCAAATTTTGAGAAAAAGAAGCATATTTCGAAAAAAAATTAAGAATATGAGATATTAAAAGAATGAATTTGTCTAATTCCGAAAAAGGGAGAAATTTCGAAAAAAATTAATTTATCGAAAGTTCTTAAAAAGGGCAAGATTTTAGAAGAAAACGTTGAATTTCGACAATAGATTGAAACCTAAAACAAATTTCAAAACCTGAAATGTTTAGATAATCTTGAATTTTTTGAAAAATTTCCAAACAAAAAGAAATTGTAAGGATAAACTGAAAGCTAAGAAAAATTGTTGAAATTTAAAGAAGTTTTTCAGAGAAGAAGAAAAAAGTCAAATTTAAGGAAAAATTTTAAGGAAAAAAACCGAATTTTAAGAAAACCTCGAAATTTCGACAAAAAATTTACAATTTTCCAGAGAAACTTATATTTTGAGAATAAATTAGAAATTTGTAGAACAGGACGATTTAGAAAAATCCAAATTTTCAAATAAATTCAAATTTTGAGAACATTTGTAAAGTAATTTCGAAAGAAAATTCTTAGAAAATTTCTAAAAAAAGTTTTTAACATTAAAAAAATGTCCGAATTTCCCAGAAAAAGCCAAGTTTTCAGAAAAGGAAGGCTATTTAGAAAAAAATTAGAAAAAACGATTTAAAAAATATGAATTTTTCAAAGTTCTCAAATAAGAGCAAAATTTCAGAAAAAAAACGCCGAATTTCGACAATAGATTAAAACCCGAAACAAATTTAAAAAACTTGAAATTTTCAGATAAAAGAAAAATTGTAAAAATAAACTGGAAGTTTAAAAAAGTGTCGGACTTAAAAAAGTCGAAGTTTTTCAAAGAAGTAGAAAAAAGTCAAATTTTATGAAAAATTTCAAGAAAAAAGTCAACATTTTAAGAAAAGTTCCAAATTTTGATAGAAATTTGCAATTTTCCAGAGAAAATTAAATTTTGAGAATAAATTTGAATTTCGAAAACAAAACGAATCAAAGAAAACTCAAAATTTTCAGGTAAATCGAATTTTTGAGAAAATTGGTGAAATAATTTTAAAAGGAAAGGGAATATTGATAAAATTTCCAATTTCGAGAAGTGTTAAGCTTTAAAAAAAAGGTCAAAATTTCCCAAAGAAAGTCAAATTAAAAAAAAATCAAATTTTGGGATTTGAAAAATAGATAAATTTCGTTCGAAATAAAAGTTAATATTTCCGGAGAAATCTGAATTTAAAAAAAAAAGATTTCGAAAAATATGAATTTGTCAAAAATTCTCAAAAAAGCAAAAATAAAAAAAATAATAGGTTGACAATAGGTTGAACCCCAGAACAAATTTAAAAACCTAAAACTTTTAGACAAATTTGAATTTTGTGAAAAATTTTAAAATCTCGAAAAGACAAATTGTAAAAATTCAAAGCTTAGAAAAAATTGTCGAACTTTAAATAGTCGACGTTTTTCCGGGAAGAAGAAAATGAATAATTTTCAATTTTCCAGAGAAAGTTAAATTTTGAGAATGAATTTGAAATTTCGAGAACAAGGCGAATAAAAAACTTCAAGGTTTTTTTCAATTTATTTAACATTTCTTCGGCCCAGTTTGGAAATATTTAAATTTTTATGGTTTGTTGACAATTTTCTAAACAATTTTTGAAATGCGACTACGTGATATTTAAATTTATTGAAAACGTCACTTTAAGACAGTATATATTTCCGGTCAATAAGGGTCTACCATGAAGAAAAAAACTTCAAATTTTCAAAAAAATTCGAATTTGAGAAAATTGGTAAAATAATTTAATAATAATAATAGGAAAAGTACATATTTTTCATTTTAAAAGAAAGGAGCAGGAAACACAAAAAATCCTAATTTTGCAGCTAAATTTGGACTTTTTGCGAAATTTTCAATTTTAATCAGTAGAGTTTTTTTTCAGAATTTCAACTACTTTCTCAAAGTTCTCAATTCGACGTTTTTGTTTTTTTTTTTGATTCAAATTTTAACTCGTAAGGGGAAAATTATATTAAATAAAAGTATAAATTTCTAATCAAAATGAAAACTACAAAGACATTAATGTTACTTAAAAATCAACAAAATTTCTACTTTTGTAAACATTTTAGTTTCAAGCGTTAATATGTTATAAGAATTTGGTATTTAAATAAAATGTTTAAGCCCAGAAACATTTCCATCTCTCAGGTTTTCTTAACTTTTAGTGTCAAAACTCGAAATTCTTTTTAATAAATTTTGAGTTTCTCTTGAAGTTTGAATTTGTGTTTTCAATTTTAAGCTTAAGCTTGAAATTTTATTACTCAAAATTTTTTATAAATGAAATCGAAATTTAAAGGATAAAATTTTAAATTCTGAATAAACAAATGTTAATTTCGAATAAAAAAGTCCTAATTTTGAGAAAAGTTTTATTTATTTTAAAAAATTCATCAACTTTCAAGTTTGTTTTTAAACTCCAATTTCGAGAAAAATTTCCAAAAGTTAAATTTTAGATTACAACATTTTCGCCTCAGTTAAGAAATTGATGCTTTAATTATTTCCAGAGAACATATTTTAATGTTCACTTTGGAAGTAATATTTCAATTCAAAACACCAAATTATAAAATATTTTTTTTGAAAACTGGTCCTTTAGCATTTTTCCTGGATTTATACTCTAATCACACAAATTTTCGACCTTAAAGCCACATTTAAGCAGCAAATTAGAAATTTCAAGGTTAGATATGAAATTTTGAATAGAATGTGAAAATATATGAAAAAACATTTTGGTAATTTTGGCTGTTTTGTAAAAATGTTGATTTGCAAATTCGAAATTTTGAGGAAAAAAAATTGAAAATTTCAAATTAAACTTGTGTCAGTCTCTAACATTATTACCTTTTTTCCACACATTTTTTTTTAATTTCACAATTGTTACTCTTTTCTTGAAATTTTGATTTTGAAGTGTGCACTTCATTTCCTAAAGTTAAAAATTAAAAATGTTGAGTATTAATTTGAAATTTCGTCTTTGTCAAAGTTTATAATGTTCTTCAAACTGTAAACTTTGTAATTTCAAAATTTAGACTTTAAATTCGATTTTTTCTACCAGAATATTTCGAGTTGTTGTCAAAATTTCGAATTTGATATCAAAATTTCAAACTTGTTTCTTGGAATTTCGACTTTGGTCCTAAATTAGCGACTTTATTTTCGCCATTTCCTTTTCAAGCAAAATAATAAAATTCCCATTTTAAAGTTTAAACTTTAAAAAAAGTTGAACGTTAAAAGTTTTTTTTTAATATTGACTTTTTCTTAAAATTTTGAGCTTAAAAGATTGAATATTCGGATATAGGAAATTTCGACTTTCATCTCAAAATTTTAACTTCTGTTTCGATTTTAAACTTCAAATACATGGAAATTTTTTTTTTAATATTCCAAAACTCCAACGTTTTCCTAGAATTTAGGCATTAATCCCAAATTTTCGATTTTTGAGTAGCAATTTTAAGCAACAGTTTCTGCTCGCTACTTAGTAGTAAGTTTTCTTTTTTTTTTACATGTAGGTAATTCAAATTTTCCCACATTTAAACTATACGTAAACTAAAAAATATACATTTTTTTTTAAAGTTTAGTTCACTCGCAAAGGGTAAACCCATTCTGCTTTCAAAGCACTGCGAGTAGGATGCGGAAACAAGGGTAGATGGCATGTAATACACAAGAGCAACAGTCCCCAAAAATGTCTAACGAGTATCGATATGAGTAGGTATTGATACTCTAATGGTATTCGTAGTAGTAGTATCCTAGTAGTAGTATCGAAAATTGTTTCCAAATACTACTTTATGAGTAGGTATCGATACCTTGGGGCTATCGGAACATCCCTAGCCCCAATGTGGCGTCAGAAAATTTCCAATATTGTGATACGTGTCAAATTTAACAAACAAGTTGAAATTTCCAGAAATTTGGATTAAAAAAAGAGTTAAAATTTACAAAGAAGATTATTTCGTAATTTTCGTCCTTTTACAAAAATTAAAAAATTTCAAAAATTATACTTTTTTATCAGGAGATCGACCAGACTTCAAGAAAAAGGCAAATTTTAATAAAGAGGCCGAAATTTTCAGAATAAAAAAAAGTCGAAATTTTCAGAAAAAGTCGAATTTCGAGAAATGGCCAAATTTCAGAAAAAAACGACGAATTTTTAAATAAAAATTCGTAATTTCGATATGTTTGTAAGGAGGAGCTACTCGGCGTCTTGTAACATCAACTGTGTAACTTGCATGAACTTGTCTGTATGTCTAAAAGCAGCGCGGGAGGTGCCAGTGACAGTCAGGATGACATCTGTCATTGTTGACCGCCAAATTTAAATTTAAATTTTATCGTCCTACATGTTTGATAAAAGAAATCGAATTTTATAACTAGTTGCTTAATTTAAAAGGAAAAAGTTAAATACAGTAAAAAATACGAAATTTGAAAAAGTCGAAATTTCAAAAACATTTTTCCAAGCAAAGGATGAATTTTGAAGAAGAAAAGGAAATTTTTGGAAAGAGTCCCCTACCTGAACACATAAATTTTTGGTTTGCTGCATGAATCAGAGGAGGTGTCCCACTCTATGCTATTTTACGCTTAAGATTGATAATATAGCTGATATATTGGGCTGGCAAGAAAGTAAGGTTTTGTGGTATGAAAAAACATATTTTTTTGATACAAAGAATAGACTTTAATTAATTATACATATATTTTGTTCAATGACCTTTTGCCATCTTTCTTGCAGCTTCATGATTCCGCCCTCATAGAATTTCTGATCCTTCTCAGAAAAAAACTGAACCAAGTGCGATTTAAGATTATCATCATTTGGAAAATTTTTACCATTCATACCGTTCTGCAAACTACGAAATTAATGGTAATCAGATGGTGCTAGGTCAGGGCTGTAGGAAGGATGCGGCATCACTTTCCAACCAAGCTTTAATAATTTCCCACGAGTTACCAAAGATGTGTGAGGCCTAGCATTGTCATGGTGGAATACAGTTCCTTCCTCTGGCCTTTTTTCTTTGATTGCTTCATCCAGTTTCATTGGATGTTCGCAGTACACATCTGAATTGATTGTCAGGTTCCTTGGAAGCAGCTCAAAATACATAACAATCTTTATAATCTAACCAAATCGACAGCATAATCTTTTTTTGATGCAATTCAGCTTTTGATGTGGTTTGTGCTGATTCATCGGGTTTGGATCATGATCGTTTTCGAATGATGTTATTGCAGGTGGCCCATTTTTCATTACAGTAATGATTCTTTTCTAGAAGCGATCATTTTTATTGCGCCTTAGATGCATTTCGTAAATATTGATTCGTTGTGTCAAATGAATATCGTTCAATTTAGGTGGAACCCAAATATTGAGCTTTATAACTGCGATTTAAGGTCATCATCATTTGGGAAATTTTTACCATTAATAGAGTTGTGCAAACTACGTAATAAATGCTAATCATATGGTGCTACGTCAGGGTTGTATGGGGGATGCGACATCACTTCCCAACCAAGCTCCAATAATTTCCCACGAATTACTAAAGATGTGTCATGGTGGAACACAATTCCTTTCCGATTTGCCAATTCTGGCCTTTCTTCTTTGATTGCTTCATCCAGTTTCATTGGCTGTTGGCAGTACACATCTGAATTGATTGTCTGGTTGCTTGAAAGCAGCTCAAAATACACAACACCTTTATAATCCCACCAAATCGACCGTATGATCTTTTTTTGATGCAATTCAGCTTTTGATGTGGTTTGTGCTGGTTCATCGTGCTTGAACCATGATCGTTTTCGAATGATTTTACTGCAGGTGACCCATTTTTCATTACAGTAATGATTCTTTTCTAGAAGCGATCATTTTTATTGCGCCTAAGATGCATTTCGTGAATATTGATTTGTTGTGTCAAATAATATCGTTCAATTTGGGTGGAACCCAAATATCGAGCTTTCTAACGAGTCCAAGACATTTTAAGTGATTTTCAATGATTGTGTGTGATACCATTTAACCTCAACAAAATCTCTCGAGCAGCTATATGACGATCCTCTTTAATAATGGCATTCATTTGATTATTATCAACTTTAGTAGGTCGACCAGAACATTGGTCATCTTTGAAAGAAAAATCTCCAGAATGGAATTTTTTAAACCAATTCTAACAAGTGCGTTCTGTTATGCAATCACCACCATAAACTTCACATATTTCTTTATAAGACTCTGCAGCTTTCCGTCCTTTACGGAAATAAAAAAGTAAAATACGCCGAAAATGTTCGTTTTTGCACTCCATGATCCTGAACTGGCAGCTACAAATAAAATCTCTCACCACGTGCTTCAAAATGAACCTCGATGTGTTTGATATCAAATGTCAAAACGTAAAGAACATCACTGACAGAATTCATTCAAAAAAATTAATCAAGGATGTTTATTTGAAAAAAAAAAACGAAATTACTTTCTTGCCAACCCAATAGTTGTTTTCTGCAATGTGTTTGCTTATATTTTTGGTAAAAGTAATTCTGTGTCAAATTAATGTAAAACTTCTATAAAATCAAAAAGCTTTTGATTGCTACGGCATCAGCAGTCGTAATTTTTCCTTCGTTTTCTGCGAGTTCTATTAAATTGAGGTATCAGTCACTGATATATTGTCTGGTTGTCGAATAAAAGTGAGGAATCTTAGCAATCGCTTGGTATCTCAAGCCATACTTTATCTTGTGCGTTGCAATTCACCAGAACAAAGTAATTTAATTCTGAATGAAAAAAACAAATCTTTTCGTATTTTATTAGTTACACCAGAACTGCATAATTGCACGTACCCAATAAATTTCGTAATTGGCTTGTAGCGTAGTGTTCTAAACCGACGAGTAAACAAGATAGGAGATTATTAATTTATTAAAATCCTTTTCGGCAGTGTTGTGTGCAAACACTCGAAAATGATTCTTTTAAACAGATTAATGAATAATGAAAGGTTAATTTTTGGCTTCAAAAGGGTTGCCTCCATGTAATATTCATTATCACACTTGTCAAATAAGATACAGATAAGGAAACAGGTTTAGAAGAATAATTAGAAATCTGCCCTTGTTGTCCAAAATTAACCTTTTTCTTTTAATAATGTAGTCTAAATTTAGAATCATTAGAGGATTACTTTGCTCCTACCCTCATTTTCATGTTTTATTCACAAAGTGTGACGCTTTTGACATAGTCGCAAAAAAATAATAAAAATAGTCAAGGGAGTTTGCTGCTTTAGTAGTTTAGTTTTCAAAAAATACATTAACATATGCATTTACCAAATAAGTACTCATTATATCCTAAATAAAAAATGAAATACAAATCTTGTCCCTTGAAACCAAGAAAGATTAAAAAACACGACAAAGGTTGCTCTCACGCGTTTCGACAGCCAAACTATCATCTTTAACAGTTTTTTTACTTAGAGCAGACTCACCGTACGCCACTGCAACATTTCAAGTGTTTTAAAGCACTTGATTCCATTTTTCACACAAAATTCGATGCAAAATCTTTGATCCATTTTTTATAATAATAGAAAATCGTCGAGTACAACAGAATACGTTTATCTGTCAAAAACAAACTAAGTATGCTATGTACTTGAAACTGTGGACATATGTTCGGGACAACAACAACAAAAAATCGATAATCGAACGTACTTTGCCCGCAAAACTTGAAAAGTAATCTTACTTTCTGAACATACCTCTTATATTCATTCAATTCCACGAAATTTGCAAACTATACATATATTTAAGAATATTGCATTATTTTATCACTTATGCAGAGATTTCAAAGTATTCGCATTGTAAAAGCGAGGAGGAAAATTAATAAAAGTTGAAGCTTGTTGCATTCTTTTACATGAAATACAAACTTTATTCGTAATCCACCCTTAAACTTCGATTATGTTTTTGTTCGTGTTTGAAAGTAAATCAACGGAAAAGATACCTATTGCTACAGCAGCAGAAATATTGAAATACAGAACTTGTCCCCTGAAACCAAGAAATAATAAAAAACACAACAAAGGTTGCTCTAACGCGTTTTGACAGCCAAGATGTCATCTTCAGAGAGATACTAAAGTATCTAGTATGTAGTAGTATCTAGTATCTCTCTGAAGATGACAGCTTGGCTCTCGAAACGCGTTAAATCAAGGTTTATTGTGTTTTTAATCTTTCTTCGAACTGAAATTCAAGATCTCGGCTTTAAATTGGAATACAATGTATTTTTTTCTTGAAAATTTTGACCAAAATTTCAAATTTCTAGGAAAAATTCTAAATAGTGAGATTTCAACGAAAATTTCGGGAACAAGAAGAAAAAGTTTTAGAAAGTCGGTATCGTAAAAAATCATTAAAATTTAAATTTAGAATTTCGAAAAAATTGGAATATTGAAATTAAAGTAAAATTTGAAGGAAAAAATTCAAGAAAAATCGAAATTTTAATTAATAACTTAAAAAAAAGAGACATCAGATCAGCGGAAATTTTGAAAAAAAGTCAAATTCTGGAATATCGAACAGTTTTAGGAAGTCGACCTTGTAAAAAATCATTATAATTTGGATCCCGATAAAAAAACCGTAATATTGAAATAAAAATGGAATTTGAAGGAAAAAAATTCAAAAAAAGTCGAAATTTTGATTAATAACTTCAAAAAAAGGGATATCAGATTATGAAAGGAAAAATCGAACTTAAAGGAAAAAAGCAAATTTCGAGTTTTTTAAAAAAATGTTGAAATTTCCAGATAAAATTGAATTTGCAAAAAAAATTGTAAGAAAAGCTGCATTTCTCTAGCAATGAAAACGCCTTAGTTCAAAATTACAACAGAGCACAAAATTTCCATTTTCAACTCGAAATTTTGGGATTTTTCGAGACAAAGTCCAAATTTTAAGAAGGAACCGGAAATAAAAAAAAATGTATTTAAGTTATAAAACTTAAAATTTTAATTTGACTTGAAAATTTGAGAACAAAGTCAAGAAAATGTGGAAATTGTGACTTTCTAATCTAACTTAAAAAAAAATAATAAGGAATTGAAAGTAAGCCCGTAATTTTGAGATAAAGGTTGCATGAGCTTGGGTAAAACTCTGAAAAATCGAAATTTCTACAAAAAATAAGGTTTAGGGTAAAGTAAAAATTATTGTAAGTATGTAGAATTTCAAAGACCCGAAATAAACTGTTATTTTTTCCGGTTTTGTTCCGGATTTCGTTCTGACAGAAATAACAGTTTTTTTCGGTTTTCGGTTTTCGATTCCGTTCCGGTTCGAAGTCCTGGTATTTATTGTTAATAGAGTTTCATAGCTATCAACTCCTTGACTTCTTCTCGACATATGTAATTTAAATTCGACATTTTTTTTATAAATTTCGAGTTGACACTTGTCTAGAGCAATTACGTAGTATAATTAAGGGGAGTGAGTGTTCGAATCTCAACGCAGATTACCTCGATGCTTTTTTCTTCTGCCAATCAATTAAATTAGTAGTACGCTTGACAATGCCAGTCCTGCTGGCGAAATACGTAATCGTGTAAATATTCATTAGATGTCGATATAGCAGAGGTAAGAACTTTGTTCGGCTTCGATTTACAGTTGCTAATACTACTGTAAATTTACAACAAATATGTTCAGGAAACCTGTATAGAAAGCTGTCGGAATTGGATAGTGTCAATGAAAGATATTTTCGTTCATATTTCAGATATTCATGACGTTTGTCGATATAATTTTCATTCATTCTGTTGGAATTATGCCACCTAATGATAACCAGGTAAAATGTTAGTAAATCTCAATGGTCGTCAAATATACCAGCGTTTTTAACACAGTAATTGCTCGCCTGTATAATCTTCCATTACCTGATCATACATGTAATTCTGAACTAATCTCTGTAATAAAATCAAATGCGGATGGGTCATATACTGATTAAAAAAAATGCCAACATTGTGTAAATATTTTCATATCCACAAATTGGTTTAGTATCGTACTTATCAAGTTTCAATATATTTTTATAACGGGGTCTATCTCGTAATCACTTGACAATATTTATACACTAGGAAAGTTGATATCTATGAAGGGAAAAGAGGAACATTGAGATTTTTCTGCCTGTTACAACTCTAACTGTTGTAAACATCTAATACCAAAGTTATTTCCGAGAGAAATTAAATTCAGAATCATCCTTGTGATTATTTCTATATGATAAAACATTTAAGTTAGCGCAACCACTAAAACTTAGCTAGTTCTTTGTAAAGTTAGTATTTTATAACAAAGAATGATATTCTGTTGCCATTTCAGTAGAACGAGTAAATGCAAAAAGTGTGTTAAACTTGGATGCGCCTGCTGTTGGAGATTAGGCTAAATACTAGTAAAATGCGATTATACGCCCCAGAGTTGTTTTGCAAGCATTTAACTTCTACAAGGATTTAACTTGCTTTATGAAGCTATTTAGGTTAAAAAAGTTTAAACATTTAACAAAAAATATACATCTAGAATGGACTGGTGGATTGTTTTCTTTTTTTTTGTTGGTTGAACGGACTGGTCTTTTGTTATCTTCAAAAATTGAAATACAAAAAGGTTGCTCTACCTTTGTTGTGTTTTTTTAATCTCTTTTGGTTTCAGGGGACAAAATCTGTATTTCAAGTTTTCTTTATATTTTGGACGATTCATCACCAATTTTTTACAACTTCAATGCTTAGATCTTGAGAAACATTTATTGGGGAGAAGTTGAATATTTCTAGCCATTTTGTTTTATTTTTTTTAGTACTCCAGAGAAGCGCAATTGTGTTCCAAATGCCATCAGTCATTTTTACTGCACGCAATGCGTTTTGAAAACATTCTTTTGGTAGAGAAAATTTTCAAAAATAAAGTCGAGATTTGGAAAAATTTTGGAGGAATAGGGATTTCGAAAAAAGAGCACAGGCGAAATTTTGGCTTTAATTTAGAAATTACGATGTTTAAATCAAAATGTTCGGAAACATTTTTTAAAAACATTTTAAAGTTTCCTCACGAAATGTCGACATCATTTCAAAATTTGGCCCTTGAACTGAGCATTTCGAGAAACACTTTTTTAGAAATTCAACAGTTTTTTGACCTTAATCTCTGCCAAAACGATTTTAGTCTAGAAATTTTAACCTGAGATTATGATTAGAATTAAAAAAATAATTTCTAAAAAGATGAAACATGTAGGCATCACTTGCAAAAATTTGGATAAATTTGTGTAGACATATTGGTTTACGATGTAAACTCTCAACGCTTATAGGCAACTTTAAATACAATTATTCATTACTTTTCCGCTGACGCCCATTTCTACTACCTTAGAGGATGAATTTTAAAAAATCCTCTGTATAAAATTTCATGCTCCTATACCAGGGGTCAGCTAATCGCGTCTCGCGGGCCACATGTGGCTCGCGAGCCACATGCGCCTTAAAACAACATTGCGGTTCTTTAAACTCCTTTAAATAGCTTGAATGGACAGACACTCAAAAAATGAGTACTTAGTAGTTAAACAAGTGACCTACAGAAGTCGAAATTTCCAAAAATACTTTTCTTCTTCTTTTTACGGTTTGCTGAAATTTCAAGAAGTATTTTTCCGAAATTTTTGATTAATTTTTATTAACATTTTGGAAACACTTTTTTGGTGGAACGGACTCGTCCTTGGTTGTCTTCAAAAATTGAAATACGGAACTTGTCCCCTGAAACCAAGATCTCTCTCTCTCTCTCTCTCTCTCCTCTCTCTCTCTCTCCTCTCTCTCTCTCTCTCTCTCTCTCTCTCTCTCTCTCTCTCTCTCTCTCTGATCTCTCTGAAGATGACAACGTGGCTATCGAAACGCCTTAGAACAACCTTTGTTTTGTTTTTTAATCTTTCTTGGTTTCAGGGGACAAGTTCTGTATTTAACTTTTGAAAAAAACACATGAAATTTGAAATTTCTGGAAAAAGACCAATTTGGGGAGTCGAAATTCCTAAAAAATATTTTTCTCATGATTTTTACTTTTTTATTCTTTATTATTTTCTATAGAGTTGAAATTTCGTAAAAAAAGTTGAATTACTTTTGTGAGAAAAAAATCTAACTTTACAGAAACGGCAAATATCGAAATAAAAGTTGAAATTTTCAGAAAAAGCCGAATTTTCAGAAAAAGGAAGAGATTTCGAAAAAATTGAGAAATAGAGACTTCGATAAAATTGAGAAAAATTAAGATATTTTGAACAAATTCAGAAAACGAGACTTCGATAAAATTGAGACAAAGGAAGAGATTTCGAACAAACTGAAATACAAATCTTGTCCCCTAAAACCAAGAAAGATTAAAAAACACAACAAAGGTTCTTTAGAGCAATTTTTGTTGTGTTTTTTCTTGGTTTCAGGAGACAAGATTGGTATTTCAATTTTTGAAAATAACCAAAATTATCGAACTAATTGAGAAAAAGGAAGAAATATCGAAAAAATTGAGACAAAGGAAGAGATTTCGAGCAAACTAAAATACAAATTTTGTCCCCTGAAACCAAGAAAGATTAAAAAACACAACAAAGGTTGTTTAGAGCAACTTTTGTTGTGTTTTTTCTTGGTTTCAGGAGACAAGATTGGTATTTTAATTTTTGAAGATAACCAAAATTATCGAAAAAATTGAGAAAAAGGAAGAAATATTAAAAAAATTGAGACAAAGAAAAAGATTTCGAACAAACTGAAATACAAATCTTGTCCCCTGAAACCAAGAAAGATTAAAAAACACAACAAAGGTTGTTTAGAGCAACTTTTGTTGTGTTTTTTAATTTTTCTTTGTTTCAGGAGACAAGATTGGTATTTCAATTTTTGAAGATAACCAAGCACCAGTCCGTTCCACCAAAATTATCGAACAAATTGAGAAAAAGGAAGAAATATAAAAAAATGAAGTTATCAAAAGTTCTCAAAAAAAAGGTAACATTTTACAAAAAAAATAGATTGAAACCCAGAACGAACTATAAACCTGAAATTTTTAGACAAATTTGAATTTTTTGAAAAACTGTAAGATATTAAAAAAATAAATTGTAAAAATAAAATGAAAGCTTAAAAAAACTGTCCAACTTTAAAAAAGTCCAAGTTTTTTAGGGAAGACGAAGAAAGTCAAATTTTAGGAAATATTTCAAGGAAAAAGTCTAACTTTTTAGAAAAGCACGAAATTTCGACAAAAAATTTGCAATTTTCCAAAGAAGTTTAAATTTTGAGAAGAAATTTAAAATTTCAAGAACACGACGATTAAAAAAAATCCAAATTTTCTGATAAATTCAAATTTTGAGAAAATTGGTAAAATAATTTCAAAAAAAAAGAGAATGTCAATAAAACTTCCAGTTTCGAGAAAAGATTGAATTTTAAAAAATGGTCAAACTTTCCCTGAGAAAGTCAAATGTTAGGAAAGAAATTAAATTATGAGATTTGAAAATAGATTTCGTTCGAAATAAAAGTTGAAATTTTCAGAAAAAGCTTAATTTTGAAAAAAGAAATTTCGAAAAAAATGAATTCGTTAAAAGTTCTCAAAGAAAGCAATATTTTAGGAAAAGACTTCGCATTTTGATAATAAATTGAAATTCGCAGAACAAATTTAAAAACCTGAAATAGTAAGACAAATCTAAATTTTCTATGCAAGAAGAATGCAACCTAGACTACAAATTCATGCAGCCCTCCAACAAGATCGAAACCGGTATTTGGTTTCCAAACTTCGAATCTCTCTTATTCTTCCTTTCAACTCCTCAATATTTGCAGGTTTGGTCTTAAAAACTTTGCTCTTTATATACCCCCATAAGAAATAGTCTATAGGTGTTAAGTCCGGAGACCTGGATGCCCATTTAAAAGGTCCTCTTCTACCAATCCATTTACTAACTGACAGTACCCTAAATGGAACTAAAACTCGTTTTGAACATTTCTAATTACTTCGGGGAAAATTAGTCTACACTCCTCTCTTATTCGTCCTTTCAACTCCTTAATATTTGCAGGTTTGGTCTTAGAAACTTTGCTCTTTAAATACCCCCATAAGAAATAGTCTGTAGGTTTAAAGTCCAGAGACCTGGATGCCCATTCAAAAGATACTCTTCTACCAATCCATTTACTAACTGACAGGACCCTAAATGGAACTGAAACTCGTTTTGAACATTTCTAATTACTTCAGGGGAAATTACTCTACATTCCTCTCTTATTCGTCCTTTCAACTCCTCAATATTTGCAGGTTTGGTCTTAAAACACTTTGCTCTTTAAATACCCCCATAAGAAATAGTCTATAGGTGGTAAGTCCGGAGACCTGAATGCCCATTCAAAATATCCTCTTCTACAAATCGTTTTACTAACTGATAGTACCCTAAATGGAGCTGAAACTCGTTTTGAACATTTCTAATTACTTCGGGGGAAATTAGTCTACATTTCTCTTATTCGTCCTTTCAGTTCCTCAATATTTGCAGGTTTGGTCTTAAAAACTTTGCTCTTTAAATACCCCATAAGAAATAGTCTATAGGTGTTAAGTCCGGAGACCTGGATGGCCATTTAAAAGGTCCTCTTCTACCAATCCATCTGCCTGCAAAATGAGGGGAGTCGCCGTCTTGTTGAAACCAGATGTTTGTATTCGGAACGTTTGCTTTGACCGAATCAGGAAACAAAATATATAAATCAGGAATTAGCTCTTCCTGCAAGAATTCTAAATATCCTGCCCTATTGAGATTTCCTTGGAAGAAAATTGGTGCTATAACTCGATCACCAAAACCCCTGCCCAAACGTTGACTTTCTCTGGATGTTGACTGTGGCCTTTCCCCATCCAGTTTGGGTTGTTATCTACCCGGTAACGACAATTTTGACGATTTAGCTCACCATTTACCATAAAAGTTGATTCATCTGAAAACAGGATATTTTCCATGCTTAGACCATTCCTGTCCAGGAGATCCATCTTTTGTTGGCAAAACTGGAGTCTTCTATCCGGATCATACGGAGTTCATGGAGGATTGTCATTATAAGGATGAAATTTTTGCATTTTCAGAATTCTTGTAACTTAAGACTGGCTAGTTGCAGGTTCCCTACCTATCTGACTAGTGGGGACATGAAGATTTTCTTGGACAGAGAGAAGTACGTTAATTTTGATATCTTCATTGAGTGCATTCTGACGGGGTTTTTCTTAAATGCCCATTTTCCTGAAACTGTTTTTTAATCTTGCTTGCGATACTTTGCGATATGGGTGGTAAATCAGGATACTTTTCTCTGAATAAACGAATAACTTGTTCTATCTCCGTAGCCAATAATTATTAAAATTTCAATCTTGCGGGTTTCAGTTAAGTACAGTATTTTGTATGGAAGAAGAATGCAACCTAGACTACAAATTCATGCAGCCCTCCAGACGTGTATAGTGAATCATAGGTAACTGAACTACCAACAGTTGAAACAGTGCCACCTAGCGAAGCGACCTACCTATGATTTACTATACACGCTTGGAGGGCTGCTTAAATTTGTAGTCTAGGTTGCATTCTTCTTGCATACGACATTGTTGGCGATAGTCATAGTTTCTCTATGGACCAGTAGATGGTAGTACTAAGAGTCACTCGCTTGACGCCTGTGAATGTTTTAGTACTTACTTGTCGGAACATTTGTTAGCATTCGAGTTGGATATACCAAACTGACGAGATCTAACAAGATCGAAACCGGTATTTGGTTTCCAAACTTCGAATCTAATAAATGTTCAAACCTATTGGTCTGTGCTTTATAGAAATCTAAATTTGGTGAAAAATTGTAAAATTTTAAAAACAGAATTTGTAAAAAAATATAAGTTAAAAAAAAATTGTTGACCTTTTTCAGAAGTCAAAGTTTTTCGGAGAAGAAGAAAATAAAAAAGTTGCATTTTTCCAGGGAAAGTTAAATTTTGAGAATAAATTTGAAATTTCGAGAACACGAATTAAAAAAAAAACTCCGAATTCGAGTTTTGATAAAATTGGTAAAATGATTTCGAAAGAAAAGACGATGTTGATACAACTTCCAGTTTCGAGAAAAATGTTGAACTTTAAAAAAAATCAAATTTTAAGAGAAAATGTCAAATTTTGAGATCAAGCAAACATTTTGAAAATTGACGAATTACGTCGAAAAAATGGTAGCTTGCAGAAACAATAAAATGTCGAATTTTAAGTCAAAATTTCGAAAAAAAAACAGAATCATGCGAAACAAGCCCAAATTTGTAAAAAATAAACTAAAGTTTAAATGTTTAGTAAAAGTCAATATTTGGGCAAAATCTTGAAAAACGGACGAATTTCAAAAGGAAATTTCGAGAAAAGTGTTGGAGTGTTGAAGGTCAAAATTTCCCATTGAAAGCCAAATTTTGAAAATATGATGATAAATTTCGTGGAAAAAATCGCAATTTGCAGGAACAATAAAATGTCGAATTTTAAATATCGAAATTTCAAAAAAAAAACGAATTTTGCGTAACAAGTTCGAATTTGTAGAAAATAGATAAAAGTTTCAATGTTTAGTAAAAGTCAATTGTGGGGAAAATGCCGAAATTTGGTAAAAGAACGAATTTTAAAAAGAATGTAGAAAGTTCTGGAAAAAAGCCGCAATTTAGAACAAAAGTCGAAAAAATGTAATTTTCGGTAAAAGTGGAATTCGAGAATAGATCTAAATTTCGAAAAACAAAAACTTTGAAATATGCTCGAAATCTTCAAAAACTATTTCAGTTAACATATCCAATTACTTCCAATTTTTACTTTTCTTCTTAAAAAATCCACAGAAGATGAATTTTTGAAAAATTAGTCGAATCTTCCAGTAAGTAGAATTAGAAAAAAGTAACCATTTTACAAAGTGTCGAGTTTTGGGAGGAAAGGAAGATTTGGGGTAAATCCAAGTTAGGAACAAAATAGATATTAAAAAAGAAAACTAATATGAAGAAGAGTTAAGTTGAAATTGCGACAAAAAAAGGGCAAATTTTGAAGTAAACGTCTAAATTTTGGGCTGAATATATTTTCATTTTGCTACATAAGTCAATCGACAAAAGATGGATTTTTGAGAAGTCAAGTCTTCCAGTAATTCGAATTAGAAAAAAGTAAACATTTTACAAAGTGTCGAGTTTTGGGAGGAAGGGAAGATTTGGGGTAAGTCCAATGTTGGGAACAAAATAAATATTAAAAAAGAAGACTAATATGGAAAAGAGTTAAAAAAAGTGGAAATTGCGACAAAAAAGGGCAAATTTTGAAGTAAAGGTCTAAATTTTGGGCTAATATATTTTCATTTTACTGCATAAGTCAATCGAAAAAAGATGAATTTTTGAGAAATCAGTCGAATCTTTCAGTAATTCGAATTAGAAAAAAGTAAACATTTTAGAAATTGTCGAGTTTTGGGAAGAAAGGAAGATTTTGGGTAAGTCCAATGTTAGGAATAAAATAGATATTAAAAAAGAAGACTAACATAGAGAAGAGTGAAAAAAGTCGAAATTGCGAAAAAAAAAGGGCAAACCTTAAAGTAAAGGTCCAAATCTTGGGCTGCATATATTTTCATTTTACTACATGAGTCAATCGACAAAAGATGAATTTTTGAAAAATAAGTCGAATCTTCCAGTAAGTCGAATTAGAAAAAAGTAAACATTTCATAAATTGTCGAGGTTTCGGAAGAAAGGAAGATTTGTTAGGATCAAAACAGATATTAAAAAAGAAGACTCATATGGAGAAGATTAGGTTGAAATTGCGACAAAAAAAAAGGGCAAATTTTGAAGTAAACGTCAAAATTTTGGGCAAATACATTTCCATTTTACTACATAAGTCAATCGACAAAAGATGGATTTTTGAGAAATAAGCAGTGGCGGCCAAAAATAATGGGGATGCTGCGACAATGTTTAGCGTTTTATATTTTATCCAAAACGGGGATTTCTTCAAAATTTGAACTTTGTAAAATTTTAACTAAAAATTTCGACATTTTCAAAATGTATGGTAACTTTTCGAAAATTTTAGATTTCTTAGAAAACTTGTCGAAATTTCGAGAAAAAATCGAAATTGAGAAAAAAGTCAAAATCTCGAGAAAAAAGTCGAATTTTTGAGGAAGAAGTCAAAATTTCGCGAAAAAAAGTCGAAATTTTCAGAAAAAAGTCGAAATTTCCAGAGAAGTCGAAATTTAAGAAAAAAATCGAAATATTGAGAAAAAAAGTCGAAATTTTAAAATACTTTGAGAAAAAAATCGAAATTTGAAATAATAGTTCAGATTTCGAGAAAAAAATTCGAACATTCGCGAAAAAAAAGTCGAAATTTCGAGAAAAAAGTCAAAACGGGGATTTCTTCAAAATTTTAACTTTTGAAAACTTCAACTAAAAATAAATTTCGACATTTTCAAAATGTATGATAACTTTTCGAAAATTTTAGATTTCTTAGAAAACTTGCCTGGATTTTTTTCAAATTTCGATTATATTTCAAAATTTAGACTTTTTGCTTATAACTGTAACTTTATTTTATTTTTAAGTATTGACTTTTTCGAAAATCTGTGTATACTCTTTTAAAAATATCTCCATTTTCTAAAATATTTAACTTTTCGGTGGTTTTTTTGTATTTTTTTTTTTTGAAAATTAAGTACATTATTGTTTTACTTTTTTTGAAAACGTAAAATTTTTTAAAACTGGACTTTTGACGTTTTACATTTTTAATCTTTTTTAAAATTTCAACATTTCATCATTGTTTTTTTGAGAAATTATACTATTTTTATTGCAAATTTCGATTTTTAATAATTTTGACTGTTTTTTAATGTCAACCATTTTTCAAAATTTCGACTTTTTTGTAAAGTTGAAATGGAGACATTTTATAAAATGTCGACTTTTTCACATTTTCGACCATTTTTATTTTAATCAGTATTTCGACTTTTGGAAACCTCGATCTAGCTGAAAATTTTTGACTTGTTTTCAATATTCCGGCTTTAAAAATTTTGGTTTTTATTGATAATTTGAGTGAAAATTTCCCATTTATTCAAAATTTAAATTTTTTTAAAAATTTTGCATTATTTTAAAACCTCGATAATAATTCTCAGATCTTTAGAATTTGAGCTTCTCAAAAGTGGGACTTTTTCCAAAATTTTACCTCTCCAAAATTTCAGCCTTTTTGATAATGATGAATTTTTTAATTATTTTGAGTTTTCCTCAATATTTAAAATTTCAGCTTCTTTGAAAATTTAATTAAAAATTCTGCAATTTATTTTAAATGTCGATATTTTTCCAAAATTTTGCCCTTTTCCATTTACACAATTATTGAAAATGTCGACTATTTTAAAAATTTAATTTTTTTTTCCAAAATATAAACTTTTTTCAAAATCCTTATTTTATTTTGAAAATGTTCATTCTAATGAGTTAACACAATATTAATTAATTCTGAGGTGGTACGAAGTTCGCCAGGGCCAGCTAGTATAGTTCCTTATCAAAATTACAAAATAAAAGGAACTTTAAAATATTAACATTTCGTGAAAAACTGTAACATTTCCAAAACAAATTAGAGAAATGAAAAATGTTTACAAGAAATAATATTTTAAAGACAAAATCTCCAGCAAGTTAGAATTCTAAAAAAATTTCTTTGTATAAAATGTTGAAAGAAAAACACAAATTTCATGGAGAAAAAATCAAAATTTCTTTGGAAAAAAAAATTAAAATATCTTTACAAAAAGGTTGAAATTGAAAGTTTACCAAAATAATCCAAGACTTGGTTGTTATTTCATTTTAAAAAAATTACAAAATGCGAAAGGAGTTGAAAATTAAATTTTTTCTTAAAATTTCTTCGTTTTTTTCAAAATGTTGACATTTTTATACAAATTTTAGGGTTTTTTACTAAATATTTTTATCAAAATAAAATGAACTATGAAATGTCATAGTCTAGTGAAAAAACTTGACATCTTTGATGCCAATTAGAGGAACATAAAAAAAATCTGAAGAAGTTGAAATTTTCAAAAAAAAATTGTAAAAATTTTTTTTATAAAATATTTAGGAAAAAGTGAAAACTTTCCAGAAAATATTAAAATTTTCTTAAATAAATCGAAATATCTAAAAGAAACTCAAAATTTTTATACAAAAAAGTTGAAATTGAGATGTAAGGTAAAAACTCGAATATTCGCTATTATTTTTTTTAAACAAATATTAAAATGCGAGGAAAGTTGGATTTGGATTTTATTTTGAAATTTTAATTATTTTTCTCAAAATTTTTACAAAAATTAGAAAAGAAAATTAAAATAGATTTTAAAATCCAGTAACTTCATAAAAGAAACTTGACATTTCTATAAAAAGAAATCAGAGAAAATTTAAATCCTCTACAAAAAATTGTTTAACGAAAAGTCTTCGGAAAATGTTGAGAAAAAACTCTTAAGCGAAATTGGGGGTGCTGCAGTTCCAGAGTGCCTATGCGCAAGCCGCCACTGGAAATAAGTCGAATCTTCCAGTAATTCGAATTAGAAAAAAGTAAATATTTTACAAATTGTCGAGTTTTGGGAAGAAAGGAAGATTTAGGGTAAGTCCAATTTTACCAACAAAATAGATATTAAAAAAGAAGACTAATGTAGAAAAGAGTTAAAAAGTCTAAATTGCCAAAAAAAGGGGCAAATTTTGAAGTAAACGTCTAAATTTTGGGCTGAATATATTTCCATTTTACTACATGAGACAATCGACAAAAAATAGATTTTTGAGAAATAGGTCGAATCTTCCAGCAATTCGAATTAGAAAAAAGTAAACATTTTACAAATTGTCGAGTTTTGGGAAGAAAGGAAGATTTGGGGTAAGTCCAATTTTACCAACAAAATAGATATTAAAAAAAAGACCAATGTAGAAAATAGTTAAAAAGTCTAAATTGCCAAAAAAAGGGGCAAATTTTGAAGAAAACGTCTAAATTTTGGGCTGAATATATTTCCATTTTACTATATAAGTCAATCGAAAAAAGATGAATTTTTGAGGAATTAATCGAATCTTTCAGTAATTCGAATTAGAAAAAAGTAAGCATTTTACAAATTGTCGAGTTTTGGGAAGAAAGGAAGATTTGGGGTAAGCCCAATGTTAGGAACAAAATAGATATTAAAAAAGAAGACTAATATAGAGAAGAGTTAAAAAAGTCGAAATTGCCAAAAAAGGGGCAAATTTCGAAGTAAAGAATTGAAATACAAATCTTGTCCCCTGAAACCAAGAAAGATTTGTATTTCAATTTTTGAAGATAACCAAGGACCAGTCCGTTTAACCAAATTTTGAAGTAAAGGTCTAAATTTTGGGCTGAATATATTTTCGTTTCACTAAATGAGTCCAAGTGGTCTCTCTATGTGCCATATTTTGTATGATTTATCTGATTTAATTTTAAAATAAAATGTAGAAGAAGAAATAAAAATGTCTGGCTCTTTGAAATTCTCGAAATCAATTTTTTTATTGCGGCTGACTCTTTCGGTTTAAAAGTTTTCTGACCTCTGTCCTAGACCCATCAGTGCTTAGATATTTATTCAATAGATCTCTTTGTGCAAATTTCCAGATCTTATTAATTATTCTTTGGTTTTAAAAGTTATCGACGATTTTTCAATATCCTCTATTTTGATGGGGTGTTTGTCCTAATTTTTTTCATTAAAAGATTAAAATGCCAGACATGCTGTGATAAGGTAATATTCAAAATAAAATATAATACTTAAAAGAACTGGGAAAACAGAGGCAATTCTCAACACACCATTAATGAAGTCAATTAAATACAAAAACCACAAAAACAAAAGTGAAATTTCCTAGACCAAAACAGAGATCCTGTTTACAGCAACCGTAGCATACTGATGAGGCCAAGGAAGGCTGAAACCGTTCTAGGTTTGGTTGTAGATATTTTCAACTGTAGCACTTTCGACTGTTTCACTACAGAGTGATATTATTCGTTACTAAATGTAAAAATTGTAAATTGATTAGTGTGTTGAGTTAGAATAAAAAATATTTACAGAAATCAATAGTTTCGGATCTTATTTTTGTGCTTCTGAAAAATAAATTATGTATTACATTAATATTCAACTTCCTTACTTAAATTTTGAGCGATATTCCATCAAGCTTATAAATACGTTCGAAAAATTCAGCGTAAAAAGTCGAGCCCTAGAGGAATGATATTTTAATAAGTGCACCATATTTTATGTTAACTCGTTTATAATTGATAACCACTATGTAACCCAATCTATTTGCATAATACTGGCTTCTAAATTCAGAGGATAAAATTACAGGTTAAAACATTATTAATGAAAATTGAATACATATTACATGAGGTTTCATAAAAACGACGCAGACCGTACATTATGCCACGGAAGAAGGTTATAAACTCTTCGCATTTTTTTGCAAACTTTTGCTTGTTGGGGAAACTTTGGTGTAAGAAAAACCCACATATTTACCTCATTTCAGAATAAAAACCTATGGTTATATTTTACTGAAAAGCATTCCTTTCATCACGCCCTCGTATTTGTACTTCTTTTTCCGAATTAAAATATTTATTAGTCTCCAAAGGTTTCCAAGAAAGTTTATTAGTTATACATTCGGGATGCATGCCTTTCTTAGACATGCAGATCCATAAATAAGTTAGCTCAAGTTCCGTTGCATTAGAACTATTTTAATAAGGGGACAAAATCTTACTTGAATTCCAGATCGGCTTAATTAAATTTGTCTCTGACAATCTCTAGTTGTTTTAACCGATTTTACGTCAAAATAAATTATATACTAAAATATAAAACTTGTGTCGCTTACTTAAATGAAAAATCAGTAAATACTACTTTCCGACATTCAAGTTTGATGACAACTGAATATTTGGGCAAGCATAAATACGGTCGTTGTCGATGACATTTCATCCGAGACATTTTCGATTAATGTAGGGGTGCCTCAGGGGTCTGTCCTGTCTCCTACTCTGTTTCTGTTACACATAAACGATCTCTTAGCTTCAACTTTCCAATCCTATATACAGCCACGCAGATGGTAGTAGCCTTGTGTCATTTTTTTCCTCCGACAAACCATTATCCGTCGCTGCTTCATATCCACTAAGGGAACAACAGATACAGACAGTTAATCGGGGTCTCGAGATTATTCTGGAATGGGGTAAGAACAATTTGGTCAGCTTCAACGCTTCAAAAACTCATGCCGCGGTTTTCTCTAAGAAAACATCGAGGGATCATGCAACAAACATACTAATGGACGGTAAAATCCTTACGATGGGATATAATCTATCTATCTTAGGAGTGAATGCGAGCACTAAGTTCTCTTGGGACGATCATGTGCACGCCACTTGCAAAATCCGCCTCTCAGAAGCTAGGCTCTCTTTTTAGGATTAAAAAGTACTTCGCATCTGGTCAGCTATTCACACTATTTAAAGCTCAAGTTAGGGCAACACTAGCCAATACTGTTCTCATATTTGGAGTTCAGCCCCAAAGCACACTTTAGCTCTTTTGGATTCAATTCAAAGAAAGACGATTCGCCTAATTGATGACGAGAATTTGACCGATTTTCTTGAAACACTAAAGCACAGGCTGATGGTTCGTGACTTGTTCCTTTTTTACAAGTACTATCATGGAAGATGCTCGCAGGAATTAATAGGATTGATCCTCCAAGGACAAGATTCTTGAGGCACACAAGACAATCGGAGACGGCAAATTCCTGTAGAGTCTAGCTTGACACAGTAAGGATTTCTGTCCACGGAGCTTCTTTTTGCTATTGAACTTCCGAGCTATGAAACGCGTTATCGAAAGAAATTTTGCCCAAAAATTACAACCTATCCTTGATTTAGAAGGTGGTTCATCGCCATCTATCCTTGTTTCCGCGTTCTACTCGCAGTGTTTTGAAGGCATAATGGGGTTACCCTTTGCGAGTGGATTAAACTTAAAAAAAAGGACCTCCATCATTTAGGGGCCCTTATCAAACTGGATGTCTTCATTTTCTTTTGTCGTTTAAAAGCATATTGTTACGGGTTTATCGGTTCGAATTCATTATTGACACGTGAATTGAATAATACCCACTTTAATTTTGAACTAAACTCGAAACACTACAACTGAATAATGAACTCACTTATTTACTTCTAACTACTATCTCACTAATTACACTGACTGACTCTAACTAACTGGTTAGAGGGAAAGGCGACCGCCTTATATAGTTTTGGCTCCCGGCTTCTAGAAAAATCCCGCAAGATAAGGTTTATCGTTTGCCGAAATTCCGGAAAGCTTATTCTGCCGTTGGCTTCGTTATCGCGGCCGCTTTCCCCTTATCAGATCTTTCTAAAAAAATTCTTACGTACTACATTCTATAATTTACATTTCGTTACAATATTCAGTATGACATGCTTTCCTTTTTGGTCATTGATTATTTTAGGAGTTGTTTCCGTATTCGGAATACGAAACCAAAACAAATATTTATAATATAAACGGTTTTAAGATTTTCCAAAATTCTTTATCCTTGATAATGTGTACATTTTTGTATACATCAATTTTGAATTGAGTTGTCCATTTCCATTGAGATATCTCAAAAACATGAAACTTAAAACCGTTTCTGGCGTTGAAAATCGTCTCTTTACTGAATAAAAAACATTATTGGGTACCAAATCCGAGCGATTGGCGGTTAATTAATCAATTCGATGTTATCATACATTACACTGAGTTATTTAGACCAATTTGTAATAGATTGCATTGTCCTCATCAGTGGCGGCTCGCGTATAAGCACTGTGGAAATGCAGCACCCCCAATTTCGCTTAAGAGTTTTTTCTCCAAATTTTCTGAAGACTTTTCCTTAAACAATTTTTTGTAGAAATTTTACATTTTCTTTGATTTCTTTTTATCGAAATGTCAAGATTCTTTTACGAAGTTGCGGGATTTTAAAATCTATTTTGATTATTTTTCTAATTTTTGTAAAAATTTTGAGAAAATAATTAAAATTTCAAAATAAAATTCAAATCCAACTCTTCTCGCATTTTAAAGTTTCTATAAAAAAAAAATTAATAGCGAATATTCGAGTTTTTACCTGAAATTCCAGTATAAAAATTTTAAATTTTTTCTAGGCGTTTCGATTTATTTAAGAACATTTTAATTTTTTCTGCGAAGTTTCCATTTTTCCTTAATATTTTATAAAAATTTTTTATAAATTTTTATATAATCCTTTAATAATTTTTATAAATTCCTATTTTTCTGAAAATTTTGTCCTTAAAATTTCTTCTGGTAATTCCATCTTCTCCAGATTTTTTTAATGTTCCTCTAATTTGCTTCAAAAATGTCAAGTTTTTTAACTAGACTTTGACATTTCATAGTTCATTTTATTTTCTAATTTTGATAAAAATGTTTCGCAAAAAAGCTAATATTTCTATAAAAATGTCAACATTTTGGAGAAAACGAGGGAAATTTTAAGAACAAATTTAATTTTTCAATACTTTCGCATTTTGATATTTTTCTAAAATGAAGCAACAACCGAGTCTTGGATTATTTTCGTTAAATTTCAATTTCGACTTTTTTGTAAAGATATTTCAATTTTTTTCTCAAATTTCGATTTTCTGTAAGAAATTTTGATTTTTTTCTCATGGAATTTATGTTTTTCCTTTAAACATTTTATACAAAGAAATTTTTTTGGAATTTCGACTTTTGCTAGAGATTTTGTCTTTAAAATATTTTTTCTTGTAAAAATTTTGATTTCTCTAATTTGTTTTATGAATTGTAAAGTTTTTCACTAAATGTTAATATTTTAAAGTTTCTTTTATTTTGTAATTTTGATAAGAAACTGAAAATTATTAAGTACTGGCTTCGTACCACCTCAGAATTAATAAATATTGTGTTAATTCATTAGTTGAATTAAATTTTACAATAAAATATTTAATACGCTAGCCCATCCAGGTGAATCCTATGCAAAAAACCGCTAAAAACGAATCATAATCAAAACGAATACAGTGCCATCTACTGGAAACTGATTACAACACATTTACGATTGGTATAGATTGCGGTACGTTTCTGTTATGTTCCTGTTATGAATTAGAGATGGCACTGTACACGGATTCCTTATAAAACATGTGAATTCATTCCATATTTTAATATTCTGCTATTCGAGGCCGAGACAAATCCAACAAAGCAAAGAACATAAAAATCCGTTCAGCCGTTCTGGAGTTATAAATGGTGTTAATTCATTAGTTGAATTAAATTTTACAATAAAATATTTAATACGCTAGCCCATCCAGGTGAATCCTATGCAAAAAACCGCTAAAAACGGGTCATAATCAAAACGAATACAGTGCCATCTACTGGAAACTGATTACAACACATTTACGATTGGTATAGATTGCGGTACGTTTCTGTTATGTTCCTGTTATGAATTAGAGATGCCACTGTACACGGATTCCTTCCATATTTTTTCCATATTTTAATATTCTGCTATTCGAGGCCGAGACAAATCCAACAAAGCAAAGCACATAAAAATCCGTTCAGCCGTTCTAGAGTTATAAATGGTGTAACTAACACGACTTTGTTTTATGTATATAAATAAATTTAGAGAAAATAAACTCCAAATTTGCATAAAAATAAGAAAACTTTGAGAAAAAATATTGAAATTGCAAGAAAAAATGAACTTGTAAATTTCAACATTTGTTGCAATTTGATTTTCTCTAAAAAAATTACTACTACTGCAACTACAAGGCCAAAAAAAATTGTGAATCGAATTTCCAATTTTTCTAAAAATGTTAAATTTGTTCTTATAATTCTCAAGTTCGAATTTAAAGATTAAGAGCAAATTTTGAAGAAAAAGCAGACAATATTTCTAGCAAAATTCGAAATTTCTTATTAGTATACAAAATTTTTAAAATAAAGTAACAATTTAGGAATCAAAGCAAAAAAAAGCAATTTTTAAAAATAAATTAATTGTCAAAAATATTCATTAAAATTTCGACTTTTAAAGTGGGAATTTTCGAGAAAAAGAGTCAACATTTCAAAAAAAGTCTCAAAAACTTTGAAATTAAAAGCAATGCAAAATGTTGCAAAAAATTAATCAACAATTTAATGCTTGAAGTCAATATTTTGAGAATAAAATTTAAATTTTGAGAATTTATTTGTACATAAACTGCTAAGTTTTTTTTCGAAATTTGTTTTACAGCTTGGCTCAATTTTAAAAATCGAAATTTTTGTTACTTGGAGTAATAGTTATTTTAATATAATAATAAATAAATAATAAATATAAAAATAATACCAAAAAAATTAAACTTCAAAAGAAAAAAAATTACCAATTACGAAAAATAAAATAAAAGTTATTGGAAAAGACGAAATTTTGAAAAAAAGTGGAATTTTAAAAAATTTCGAAATTTTTATAGAAAGTCAAATTTCCAAAAGAAAATAAGGATTTCGAGAAAGTTAATATTTTGAAAAAAAATTTTAAATTTTTAAAATAGTCGACATTTTCAATAATTTTGCGAATGGAAAAAGGCAACATCACAAGCAACACTGAATGGTATATAAACGTTTTTGAAACTTAAAATAAACGCAATTTTAATTTAATAAACGTTTGATGGAAGGGATTGGTCCTTGGTTATCTTCAAAAATTGAAACACAGAACTTGTCCCCTGAAACCAAGAAAGTTTAAAAAACACAACAAAGGTTGCTCTAACGCGTTTCGATAGCCAAGCTGTTTCCCTCTGAAGATGACAGCTTGGCTGTCGAAACGCGTTAGAGCAACCTTTGTTGTGTTTTTTAATCTTTCTTGGTTTCAGGGGACAAGTTCTGTGTTTCAATTTTTAATAAACGTTTATTATACTAATCAAACTTGCTTGGGATTTTGGAAAAATATCGACATTTAAAATAAATTGAAGAGTTTTTAATTATATTTTTAAAGAAGCTGAATTCTTGAATATTGGAGAAAGCTCAAAATAATCAAAAAATTCGTAATTATTAAAAAGCTTGAAATTTTGAAAAGGTAACATTTTGGCAAAAGTCGAAATTTTGAGTAGTTGAAATTGAAAATAAAAATTCATTTTTTTTCAAAAGTTGATGATTTAATTGGAAATGTTCAAAAAAATTATAAATAATGTTTTGAAAAAAGTTCAGACTTTTTAAAAAGAAGTCAAGTTTTCAAAAAGAGTTGAAATTTTGAAAATAAAGTCGACCTTTTAAAATGGAATCGAAATTGTTAGAAAAATTCGAAATTTTGCTAATTAGTTGAAAATTTCAAAATGAGTTTTTAAGAAATGTCTCACTTGAAAGAGAAGTCAAAATTTTTAAATAAAGGATCGACAGTTTACAAAGAATGTCGAAATTTTGAAAACAGTTTAAATTAAAAAAATAGTCGAAATTTTTAAGTTTTCCAAATATTTTTAATTTTGAAAGGTAGCTAAAATTTTGAAAAGTAGCTAAAAATTTGAAATATTCTAACATTTGAAAAAACCGAAATTTTCAACAAAAGGGTATTAAAAAAAGTCGAAACTTTTAGAAAACTGCAGATTTAAGGAAAGGCTCAAATTTTCAAGAAAAAGCCGAAATTTGTTGACACTTTGGTCGTTCTAAATTTTGTCCGGGCCGCTACTTCAGGAGCATATTCTACACATTAAAATATGAAAAATGTTGAAATACATTTTTTTCTTTAAATTGCCTCCTAACGGAGATATGACCATTTAAAGACGGCGCCCCTAAAGTGGTTTTTTTACTACAAAAAGTTAACGGTTGGTAGCAAAGTCATGAAATTGGGCAAGCAGTTAAAGAATTGGATTAGGCATATTCTCATGTAACATATTTTTTAAATAAGCAGTAGCGTGGTGTGTAGGGGGTTGCCCGCGATTATTTTTTGCCGTAACTTTTTTGTATTGCAATATTTCGACACAAAAGTGCCATAATCGTAAAAAGCAACATTTTTTATACAAAAAAGGTACTCTTTCTCAAAGTCGCTAAAAGTAACCGTTTCCGAGAAAAAGGCGTTTAAATAATCCTATCCCGTCTTCGAAATTCTATCTAATTTGTATAAGAAAAAATAAGTTGGTCATGCAAACTGATCGTAAAGAAAACAATTGTACTTGACAATATCTGCCAGAGATTGACGTTGTGTCTCTGATAAAATTTGGTCGTAAGCTGTAAACTTTAGCAGTTTTTGTTGTCAATAGTAAGTGTAGTAGTTTTTTAACTTTTCATTATTTTGATAAAATGGACTATTCAAATCAAGAAATGGCCGATATGCATTTAATGTACGGGATTGCAAATTGTAATCGTGCTGAAGCAAGACGGCTTTATGCTGAACGTTTTCCTAATAGACACCCACCAGGAGAAAAATTGTTCCAGAAAATTCATGCTCGTTTATGTGAAACAGGAAATTTTGTTTTCAAAGGCGAACGTGTTGGAAGGCCAAACGCAGAAGTTGCTAATTTAGAGGAGCGTGTGCTTCAGCGAGTTGAAGAAGATCCATGTGTCAGCACTAGACAACTTGCTTTAGCCGAAGGAGTAAATCACGTAACTATCTGGCGAATTTTGAAATTTTACCAATTTTACCCCTATCATTTTCAAAGAGTGCAAGGGTTACTTGCTGCTGATTATCCTCCAAGAATAGAATTTTGCAACTGGCTATTGCATAAGATCGCTGAAAATGAGAACTTTCCATCGCTCATATTATTTACGGACGAAGCGGGTTTTACCAGAAACGGGATACTTAACTTTCACAACATGCATCAGTGGCAAGTTGAAAATCCCAATGCGTTATTCAGTCGAGACATCAGCAACATTTTTCACTTAACATTTGGGGAGGAATAATAGGGGACTCTATAATTGGACCGTTTTTTTTACCTCATAGGTTAACAGGAGCATCATATAGACATTTTTTGCAAACAGAGTTACCCGTGTTACTTGAAAATGTTCCACTCATAACAAGACAGCGAATGTGGATAATGCACGATGGGGCACCTGCCCATTTTAGTGAAGTTGCTAGGGAATTTTTGAATAACAACTATCATCAACGATGAATAGGTCGAGGAGGTCCGATACCATGGCCAGCTAGGTCTCCTGACCTCAACTCACTCGATTTCTACTTATGGGGACATCTAAAGCAGATCGTCTACTCCACACCAGTTGACAATATCAATGATCTTCGTGAACGAATTGAAAATGGGTTCAACCAGATTCACAATACACCAGGCATTTGCGAAAGAGTAAGGAGCTCCCTTAGAAGACGAGCCGAGCAATGTATTGCTGCAGGGGGCAGTAATTTCGAACACTTGCTTTGATTTTTTTTTTCTTAATTTTGTACTATTTTTATATCAATGCAGTTAGTAGTGGATAAATTAGAAATTTGCAAAACGAATTCTAATAAATGCAACAATTTTGTTTAAACGCTTTTTTCTCGGAAACGGTTACTTTTAGCGGCTTTGAGAAAGAGTACCTTTTTTGTATAAATTGTTGCTTTTTACGATTATGGCACTTTTGTGTCGAAATATTGCAATACAAAAAAGTTACGGCAAAAAATAATCGCGGGCAACCCCCTACACACCACGCTACTGCTTATTTAAAAAATATGTTACATGAGAATATGCCTAATCCAATTCTTTAACTGCTTGCCCAATTTCATGACTTTGCTACCAACCGTTAACTTTTTGTAGTAAAAAAACCACTTTAGGGGCGCCGTCTTTAAATGGTCATATCTCCGTTAGGAGGCAATTTAAAGAAAAAAATGTATTTCAACATTTTTCATATTTTAATGTGTAGAATATGCTCCTGAAGTAGCGGCCCGGACTTTTGTAACACCCTGTATATAACAAATTTAAGGATGATTAATTTTTTTCAAAAAAATTTTCCTTTTCGAACAAAAACAACCCGTCTCGATGTTTTTCCGAAAAATAACTTCTTAGCCATATTTCGTTTTTAAGAGCTCACCTTATACATTATAAGTTAAATTAGTAGTAGCAAAATAACTTTGTGGTAGACTAAATGTTAAGTTACATTGGAAGAGATTCCTAATTTTCACCTAGCGCTCTCTATTACATGAGTATTTCAATTATTTCCCTTTAAATGTACGAAATAAACTATACACATTCCTAACATTTTCTTAAAATGGGATGTAAGTAATCCAATATTATATACATAGAGAAATTTGGCAGCGGTATGAATAGTTGGTAGGCTTGGGGGTTAAGTCGAGAAATTTATACAACACGTGTAACATTAGCGGCTGCTTTGTTACACTACTAATTGGTTTTAATTGAAATTGAATACAACTTAGCCAATAAATCAACTTAAACAAAATGAATTTTGCTGCTTTGAGATTGTAGTGTAATTGTCCTTCCGGAAAGCAATAAGAGATTAACATGAGCTCTATTATCGACCTAAAGGGGTCCCAATTTTAAATTGGAATGTATTTTCCAACCCCGAAAATTAAACTTCCGCTTATTATATAGTGTGCCCCACTAGTACGCGAAGGTCTATCTCCCTTAAGAAAAAAGGCATCCTTTTTATTTTTAAAAAATTGAAGTACAAATCTTGTCCCTTAAAACCAAGAAAGATTAAAAAAACACAACAAAGGTTGCTCTAACGCGTTTCGACAGCTAAGCTATCGTCTTCAGAGAGATACTTATTTTTTGCAACATTGGCAAATTGCCCCCAAAGTGCTTTACAATTTAAAACTAGTTCCCATTTTATTGGATGTTATATATTCCTTGGGAAGATGAACATTTATTTTTTTTAAATTACAACCTATATATTACATGTTTTTTTGAATTCATCATTTTATTGAGGTTTTTATCAGGTTTCCCTATACCCAAACCTAATGTTTTCCAAGATATTTTGAGCTTCTTAGAAAGTGAAATTATTTCGCATTCAGCAAAAAATTAAATTATCCAGACTTTAAAGGATAAAGCTGTGTTTTTGCACAATAATTATTCAGATTGTTAGACCACCCAAAAACACTTAGAATAGTTCAAATGATTATGCAGAGCCTTCAAAATTAATATTAAATTTTGCTAACTTTAACGAAAACTTTTTTTTTCAATGGAATAATCTATATTTTATTGCAACATAGGAAGCACCAAAAGAAAGGTGCATTTTTGTGTATTTTACATACATGCTAATTAAATTTGAATTTGATTTGGCTCTTCGTAGTAATATTAAGTTATGGGTGCTCACTCACGAGTGTATACAATACACTCATGAGTGGGCACCCATAACTTAATATTACTACAAAGAGCCAAATCACTCACGAGTGTATACAATGCACTCATGCGTGGTGGTTTATTTATAAATTTTCGTAATCAAGACTTAACTTCATATTCCCTTTCTCTTAAGTTTGAACATCCAATATTCCAGTGACGTGTCGTAACTTTTATGAATAAGGCGTGTTTTGATTAATCAAAATATCGATATAAATATAGGATTTCAAAAGAAAATTCAAAGTTTCAAAAAGATGTTGAAAAAATTAAAAATTTTAAGTTTAAGTCCAGATATTGTTGAAATTTATTTTAAAAAATCCAGATCAACTTAAACTTTGAATATGAAGTATTTCTTTAAGGTTTAGTTTTCAGTTTAAATTTGGATCCTTACTCAAAATATCGAATTAAAATTCCAAATTAAAAAATTACAAAAATTATTTCATTCAACAAATGGAACTTAAGCAAAAATATATGGTTTGCTGAGGCCTTTTAAACACTTAAAGAAAATCAAAAATTTAGGAAATTATAAATTTATTTTTCGAAAAAGTCGTAATTTTTGGAAAAGTCGAAATAAAGTCGAAATTCCGAAAGAAGTACCAAAATTTTTAAAAAATTTTAAAACAAGTTCAAAGTTTTTTAACAGAATCCAAAATTTACAGAAAAAAAATGAAATTTTTAATAAACGTCAAGAAACGTTCAAGTCACAATTCTGGAAAGTCAGAATCATCAAAATCATTTTATTCACAAAATGGAACTAAAGCAAATATATATTTTTTCCTGAGGTTTTTGAAACTTGAACATTGAAAGAAAATCGAAATTTTAAGAAAATGTAAATTTATTTTTCGAAAAAGTCAAAAATTTTGAAAAATATTCCAGATTATAAAATGTCGGAATTTCAAAAAAAGGTAGAAATTCGGAAAGAAGTACCAACATTTTGAAAAAAATTTAAAACAAAGTCAAATTTTTAAAAATTAAAATTTTCTATTAGAATCCAAAATTTACAGAAAAAATGAAATTTTTAATAAACGTCGAAACGTTCAAGTCACAATTCTAAAAAGTCAAAATTTTCAAAATGATTTTATTCACAAAATGGAACTGAAGCAAAGATATATTTTTTCCTGAGGTTTTTGAAATTTCAACATTGAAAGAAAATCGAAATTTTAAGAAAATGTAAATTTATTTTTCGAAAAAGTCGTAATTTTTAAAAAAGTCCAAATTATCAAATGTCGGAATTTCAAAAAAAAAGTCAAAATTCTGAAGGGGTACCAACATTTTTAAAAGATTTTAAGACAAAGTAAAATTTTTAAAAATTAAAATTTTTGAACAGAATACAAAGTTTACAGAAAAAAATAAATTCTGTAATAAACGTCGAAACGTTCAAGTCACAATTCTGGAAAGTCAGAATCATCAAAATCATTTTATTCCTAAAATGGAACTAAAGCAAATATATATTTTTTCCTGAGGTTTTTGAATCTTAAACATTGAAAGAAAATCGAGATTTTAAGAAAATGTAAATTTATTTTTCGAAAAAGTCAAAAATTTTGAAAAATATTCCAGATTATAAAATGTCGGAATTTCAAAAAAAGGTAGAAATTCGGAAAGAAGTACCAAAATTTTGAAAAAAATTTAAAACAAAGTCAAATGTTTAAAAATTAAAATTTTCTATTAGAATCCAAAATTTACAGAAAAAATGAAATTTTTAATAAACGTCGAAACGTTCAAGTCACAATTCTGAAAAGTCAAAATCTTCAAAATGATTTTATTCACAAAATGGAACTGAAGCAAAGATATATTTTTTCCTGAGGTTTTTGAAATTTCAACATTGAAAGAAAATCGAAATTTTAAGAAAATGTAAATTTATTTTTCGAAAAAGTCGTAATTTTTAAAAAAGTCCAAATTATCAAATGTCAGAATTTCAAAAAAAAGTCGAAATTCCGAAAGAAGTACCAACATTTTTAAAAGATTTTAAGACAAAGTAAAATTTTTAAAAATTAAAATTTTTTAACAGAATACAAAGTTTACAGAAAAAAATGAATTTTTTAATAAACGTCGAAACGTTTAAGTCACAATTCTGGAAAGTCAAAATCATCAAAATCATTTTATTCACAAAATGGAACTGAAGCAAAGATATATTTTTCCTGAGGTCTTTGAACTTCAACATTAAAAGAAAATCGAAATTTTAAGAAAATGTAAATTTGTTTTTGGAAAAAGTCGAATTTTTTTAAAAAGTCCAAATTATCAAATGTCGGAATTTCAAAAAAAAAGTCAAAATTCTGAAGGGGTACCAAAATTTTTATAAAATTTTAAAACAAGTTTAAATTTTTAAAAATTCAAATTTTTCAACAGATATCAAAATTTACAGAAAAAATTGAAATTTTTAAAAAAACGTCGAAACTTTCAAGCCTCAATTTTGAAGTCAATTTTTTAAAAAAAGTATCAATCTTAAAAGAAGGTTATAAAACTTGAAGTTTTGAGAAAAAATTGAAATTTGGAAAATTCTAATTTTTCAAATAAAGTCCAAATTTTCAAAAAGATCGACATTTTTAAGTCAATATTTCAAAAAAGTAGAAATTTATACAGAATTTGAAATGTCAAAAAAATTGACATTTCTCAAACATAGTTAAAATTTTGGGAAAAAGATCTAGATCTGGTAGAAAAAACCAAATTTTTAAAAAAGTCGAAATTTTCATCATAATCTTAGAATATAAAACCTCAACATAATAATTAAATATTTAAAAAAGTTACAATTAAAAAAAAAGTTGCAATTTCCAATCAAATGAGTTGACATTACGAGAAAAAGTTAAAATGTTGAAAAAAAGAAAATTTTGAAAATTAAATATGTTGAAATGTCCAAATTGTTTAACAAATTTAAATTTTCAATAGTAAATATAAATTTAACAAATCAAATTCTTAAAATGAATTTAAATTTTTAATGAAAGTAAAATTTTTTCAAAGAATTTTAAAAATTTTGAAGATTGTCGAAATTTTGAGAAAAATTTGAAATTTTGTGATAAAAATTGAAATTTTGAGAAAGTCGAAATTTCGATAAAGTCTAATTTTTCGAATAAAGCCCACTTTTCAAAAAAATGAGAAATTTTAAATCAAAATTTTCAGAAAAATTCAAAATTTCAGAAAAAGTTGAATTTTCGAAAAACTTGGATATTTTCAAAAAATGATCAAAACGTCGCGATAAAAAACTAGACTTTAGAAAAAATCAAATTTTCAAGAAAATTGAAATTTTTAGTAAAAGTTAAAACATGGAGAAATAGCCAAAATTTTGAGAAACGGTCGAAATTTAAAAAAAAGTCATAACCGAAGAAATATCGAAATTTCAATAAAAAAGTCGACGTTACGAGAAAAGGTTGCCATGTTAAAAAAAAAAGAAAATTGAAATGTGTAAATTGTCAAAAAAGTAGAAATTTCTAATAATAAATTGAAATTTAGAAATTCGCATTTTTAAAATAAATTATTTCAACAAAAGTTAGATTTAGCCAAAGAACTTTAAAAATTACAAAGAAAGTCGCAATTTCGAAATTTTTTTAAATTTTCAGAAAAATATTGAAATTCTGAGAAAAAATCGAAATCTTGACAAAAGTCTAATTTTTCGAATGCCCACTCTTTAAAAAAATTGGAAATTTTATATCAAAATTTTTAAAAAAATTCATAATTCCAGGAAACTGTTAAATTTTCAAAAAACTTGGACATTTTTAAAAAGTGATTAAAATGCTACGACAAAAAACTAGATTTTAGAAAAAATCAGATTTTCAAAAATGTCGACATTTTAAACGTGAGTAAAAATTTCTAGCAAAAGTGTAAATTTTACAAAAAAAGTCAAGATTTTGTAAATAATTGAAATTCTCATAAACAATTTTTATCGAAATTTCAATAGGAAGTCCGAAATTTTCGATATCTTTTGTTCTTAATTTTCAAAAAAGTCGAAATTTTGGGTAAATATGATTAAAAAAGGTATTTTTTCATATTTCTTTAATAGTGAATAGTAATATTAACAAGTAAATGGTTTCAAATTATCAATAAAGAGTAATTTTTTAAAAAAGGTTGTAATTTACAAAAAGTCGAATTTGGAGAAAAAGTCGAAAATTTAAAAAAGTCAATATTCTGAAGAAAGCAAAAATTTTCAGTCAGAATTTCGAGGAAAGGCCCAAATTTCGAAAAAATTGACAATTACGTCATTGTTGTAAACAAAGTCGCATCTTTCAAAAAAGAGTTAACATTTTAAGAATATTGGAAAGTTTCAAAAAAAATGTATTTTTTTAATTTTTTGAGAAATAGTTTGCATTTTCAAAAAAACTTCAAATTTTTAGCAGAAGTCGAATTTTTCGAAAAAGTTGTAAACGAAATAGTCCAAGTTTCGACATCAAAAGTCGAAATTTGGAGAAATAATCAAAATTACTAAATTTCCAAAAAAACAGAAATTTTGGAAATCGAAAAATTTGAAAATAATGGATGAAATATCGAAGCTTTCACTAGAAGCCGGACTTAAAAAAAAGATGACATTTAATAAAAAAAAATCGATGAAAAGTTCAAGATTTGAAAGAGATGAAAGTTGGAAAAAGAAAGTTTTGGAAAAGGTAAAATTTTGAAATGCCTCAATTTTGAAGAGTCGAAATTTTCAATAATAAATTGAAATTTAAAAATGTTAAATTGTTCGAAAAAAGCCAAAATTTTAAAAACATTCGCCTTTTAAAATAACAATTTTGAAAAATGTTGACATTTTCAATATTATACGAAATGTTTAAAACTCTTTAGCGCCTTAAAAATTTGTACACAAACAAATTCAGATTAGTTATATTGTTAAGGACTTATCGGTTCGATTGATTACACTTATCGAATAAGACTCACTTTATTACTGAACTCAACAATTAACTCACTTCTACTAAGTCACTAATTGCACTGATTCTAACTGACTGACTCGAGGGAAAGCTGACCGCCCTTTTATAGTTTTGGCCCCCGGATTCTAGAACTTTTCGGCAGATAAGGTTTATCGTTTGCCGAAATTTCTGGAACGCTTATCTGCCATTTGTTTCGTTATCGCGGCCGCTTTCTCCTTATCAGATCCTTCTAGAAACTTTTTTCATTTACCAAATTATACAATTCTATTCTAAATTCTATTACATCTATTTACATTGCGTTACAATATTAAAAATAAATTGAATTTGTTATTTTACAAATAAAATTGTTAAATTTAGATCGTAAGCGTGATTAATATGATTAAAGATTGGTCGCAGCTGTTGTGTAAAAATGGAAATTTTAACATAAAATGAATTTGGGCATTTTTGGATATTCTCTGTTTTCGTTACAAAAGCATTGATATTTTTATTTATGTTTTAATGGCTTTTTCTTCGCCAGTTACTCCTTCCACAATTCTGGGTTTTCAGAAACATTCTGTTAAGCAACTGTCTATTTTCATTCTTGTTTTATTGGCTTTTTCTTCGCCAGTTAATCGTTCCACAATTCTGGACTTTCAGAAACTTAATGTTAAGGAACTGGCGAAGAAAAAGCCAATAAAACATAAATGAAAATAGACATTTTTATTTTATAAGGGAAGCTGTGCTTCCCTAGCTTTTATGAAGAACACGCCACTGCAGTATTCATTAACATGTTGTTGCCTTCGCTGAAAATGGGATTGTGTTAAATTTCGCAACAAATATTTTTCGCAACTTTGTTTTAATGTGTTCGACTGCATTTAACTTTTCGTAACCAACTCACATATCTTTCAATGGTAATTTTAAATTCATTTAGAATTTGGCCAACTCTCCGAGGAAAATGCTTAAACGTGAAGCTTTTCGCTAATGCTACTTAGTTCGTTGCTCTTTTCATAAAACGATCCCATTCGCTTTTGTTGTGGTTATATTATTTCCCTAGTGACCCTAGTTCTCATATTATATATTTATGGAGTCGAAACATCGAAAAGTTAAATTAATCCATGTTACAAAGTCTTAATTGCACTAAGTACAAAGTTTTAGAGAAAAATAGAAGTTGCAATAGAAATATGATCGATCGTAAAGGCAACCAGGAAATAGGAATTTCGTTAAATTATCAGGAAACATGCCAGTATAGGGTGGCGCAATGTTCGGATAAAGCAAGTTTTGGAAATAATCCACGAGGAAATTGGCTGTGAGGGTGGGTACATTCACTAAACAAAATCAATGTCTCTGTCATTGTCATATATATTATTGGAGATAATATGGAAGTTGGAACTCATAAAATTGCGGAAACGGTTGTTCTTCTTTGAATTACGTGCATAAATAAAATACTTTTTCTGTTTGCCCTTGTCTTATCTGTGTTTATTTCTCGGTGATGTTATGCTTTATTGTATTTTATTTTCTCTCGTAAACCAGCATCGCGCCTTTTATAGCACGGAATGCTTATTTCATTTTCCAAATACTTAAGAAGTTTCCATTTTTATGCATTGATTTGTGTGACTCAAACAACGTGTTAATCAAGATTTGAGTCGAGTCAAGTTTATATGAAAAAGGAATGAACAAATTCAGGAATTAGAGGTCAGACAATAAAGTTCCTAAAACGGCAATGCTTAAATAAATTGGGATAGAGCAGGGATGAGCAAGACGTGGCCCGCCTCAGCTCTACTGTTTTACATAAAAATTTTGGAAAAGAAAATGTCAAACAATTTGATGAAAAAAAAGAACATAAATTTTCACGATTCATGAAATATTTTGGACTTGAGCTAAGGCAAGATTGTCTTTAAGGGAGAGGGGGGGGACAACAACAATCATTCTAAAAAGCTCATGAGTAAAAAAGAAAACTTTCTGGCTTAGTAATGTGTATTTTTACTTAAAAACTACAGAATTGGGGACATCGCATTATCAAATTTCAGTCAAAATTTTGTAAAAAGCCCAATCTTAAGAAAGCACCTTTTGGAGAGCTTTAAGAAATGTCGAAATTTCGAAAAAGTGGAAATGTAAAGGAGACGAAATTTCCAAAAAGAAATTTTTGTAAAAAGAGTTGTAATTTCGAGAACAAGTCGAATTCAGGTAAAAAAAATGCAACTTTTAAAAATAATGATTTCAGAATTTTTATTTTATTTCAATTTTGTCTTATTTTTGAAATTTTTCAAGAAATATTTTTTTCAAGATTTCCTAAAAATATTCTTCTCAGATTGTTTAGATTTATATTAAAATTTCGATCCGATTTAAAAAAAAATAATCGAATTTTGTGAAAAAGTCTAAATCTTTGGAAAAAAATCCATTTTAAATCGAAATGTCTAGAAACAAATAAAATTGCATTTTGAGTTAAAAGTCAAAATTTGGAGAATAACATGAACATGGACAAGTTGAAATTATCGGGTATAAAATTTAAAAAAAATCAAAACAAAGACTTCGAAAAAATTTTAGGATTTTTGAAAACTACGTTACAAATTAGAAAAAAATATTGAACTTTCTAGGAAACATTCCAAATTTCCAAAAGATGGTACAATTTTAACAAGAAAATTTAAAAAGTTGAAATTTTCAATAAATCATATTGAAAATAAAAACCTAACCTTTCTCAAAAACTCGAGAAATGTGCAAAATTAAAAAAAAATCAAAATTTTGACAGATCTAATTTTGCGAAAAGTCGCAATTTTTTAAAAAAGTTCAACTCTGAGAAAGAAAAATCGCAAGATTCAAAAACATTGTTCTCAAAATTTAAAATTCAGAAAAGTGAACACTTTCAGAACCATAAAACCATTTGATCCAAACGTAGTTTATTGAAAAAGACAAATATTCAAGAAAATCACAAAATTTTGAAATAAATAAACCATTTTTGAAAAAGTCCAAAAAGTGGGATTTCGAAAACAAAATGGAAATTTCGAAAAAGACAAATGTTGAGGAACAGGCAAATTTTAGGTAAAAGACTGTCCTAGAAAATTCAAAATTTAAAAAAAAAGACGAATTTGCCAAAAAGAAAAAGAAAAAACTTATTAAAATATTAAATATCGGATATTAAGATAAAAATCAAGATTTCCTGAAAAAGGCAAATTTTAGGAAACCAGTCAGAATTTCTAAACAGGTCAGAATCTAGAATTTCCAGTAAATGTTCAGAAAAATATAGGAATTTGAAAACAAAATTCGAGAAAACTTTAAAATGGACAAAAAATTGTCCAAAGAAAGTCAAATATTAAAAAAGTCAAAAAAAAGAGTCAAACCCCGAGAAAAAGACGATATTGTAAGAGAAATTTTGCAAAAAGGATTTAAAATTTGAGAAAAAGCATTTAATCTTAGTGAAACTTCGGAATTCATAAAAAGAGTAAATTTTAAGAGGAAAACCGAATATTTATTTTCTGTGGACTCCCTGGACGAGTCAGAGGAAGACAGGCTCCCTACCTTGCCTCAACTGACGTCAGAACATATCAAATATTGTGATAACACATCGAAATTTTGACAAACAAGTTAAAATTACCAGAAATTTGGATTAAAAAAGGGTTGAAATTTACAAAGAAATTTTTCTCCTTTCACAAAAATGTTAAATTTCTAAAAAATATACTATTTTGTCAAAAGATCGATCAGATTTCGAAAAAAGGCAAATTTTAATAAACAAGCTGCCATTTTCCGTATCAAAAAAAGGCAAAATTTTCAGGAAAAGTCGAATTTCGAGAAATGACGAAATTTCAGAAAAAAAAACGATGAACTTTTAAATTCAAAATTTTGACAGTCAGGTTTGGTAAAAGAAGGCGAATTTTATTAACAAATGCAAAATTTTAAAAGAAAAATGCAAAATTTAAAAAGAAAAAGTCAAATTTTGTAAAAAAAATATACAAAATTTGAGACAAAGATAAGTAGATATATCTGGAGAGTTCCGCGCCAAATGACGTCATAGCAGCTTTGGATGGCATGTCGCTGAAGAAGTAGAGGGGCGGGGCATGTTGGGTGTCAAATGAAAGGGCGCGACGTATAGAACAAGATGGCGGCAACGAAGTATAGGTAGGGCGTTATTTAGAAAAAATGTTTCAAGGAAAGGATGAGTTCTGAAGAATTGGAAAGATCTTCAATTGAATACATACAAATTTTCAGTTTGCTGCATGAACCAGGGGGTGCAAGCGCCCCAGCAATCATATTTTTCTCACATGCGGCCCGTTCAAAATTTTTAGCCTTGTAATTGGCCCGCTGTATAAAAAGATTGCTTATCCATGGGATAGAGCATTGTCAAGCGTACTTATGTACGTAATTGATTTCCAAAATTAGCCTCGAGTATATCTAGTTGAGATTTATTTGAATGGATACCGGCCTTCGCTTTCTATCTCTCATATTTTATATTTTTTTTATATTTATTTTTACAGTTCTGACCACTAACATACTCTACAAGTCATGGATTGGATTTACAAATCCAGTTTTTAAGAAATATTTGTAAATTTAAATTCTTATTAAGCATCTAAATTTTTAGAAAAATGTCCTAATTTTTAGCAAATGTTCCTAACTTTTAGAAAACACATCTCTAGTTAAGGCTTTGGACGAGAATTCTGATTCGACGGAATATTCGTAGGAGTCTGTGATCCATGGAGCTTGTTAGCATAACAACGACTAAACAAATTGCTGGTATAACCGCCGATGATGCAGTTATGCGAAACCTGGTCCGGTGTTAACAAACATTTATCAAAACCAGTGGCGGCTCGCAGCCACAACTAATGGGGGTGTTTAGCGTTTTAAAATATTTAAATTTTCTAATAAAAATTTCGACATTTCAAAACGTTACTTTTCGAAAATTTTAGTCATTTTCCAAAATATTAAATTTTTGGAGACCTTAAAAATTTTGACTATTTTGTTAATTTCAATTATTTTAAATATTTTGACATTTTTTGCAAACTGTCTATCCTTTATTGAAAATTGTGATTTTTTTTAAGTCAGACATTTCTTAAAACCTTTTATTGAAATTTTCGACTAATATTTCGTAAATTTTCGACTCCATCTCAAAACTTTGACTTTTTTTTCACAATTTCGACTCTTCTTGAAAACTTAACTTTTTTTGAAAAATTCAATCTTTTTTAAAATTTCATTTATACATTTTTTAAACATTTCCCATTAAATCTTCGACTTAAAAGCAAAGATCCTTTTCAAAATTGAACTATTGAAAATTTCGACTTTTTTCAAAATTTTAGCTTTTTAAAATTTTAGCTTTTTTAATAATTACGAATTTTTCGATAATTTTAAGTTTTCTACAATATTTAAAAAATTCAGCTTTTTTGAAAATTTAATTAAAAACTCTGCAATTCATTTTAAATGTCGATATTTTTCCAAAAATTCGTCTTTCATTGACATTCCCAAAAATTATCGAAAATGTCGACCATTTTAAAAATTGAACATTTTTTCGAAATCCTTATCTTCTTTTGAAAATTTGACTTTCTAAGAAAATTTCAAAATTTGACTTTTTTTAAAAAAAATTCGACTCTTCTGATAACTTTAGCTTCATTTTTTAAAAGTGGTTTAACTTTACATTTTTTTGAGAAAAAATTTGAAATAACACTCGAATTTAAAAATATCAATAACAAAAATTTCTATTTTTAAAATTGTGCAAAGTTTTGAAACAAATTTCAAAAAAAAACTTGCATTTTATATACAAATAAAGTGCCAGAATTTGAATTTTAATCACAAAAAATTGGCTTCAAGCTGGAATATTTGATTTTTTAAATTTCTCTGGAACTTCAAAATTATTGAAAAAAATTAAATTAGAACAATAAATTGTTAATGAATATCTTTCAAAATTCTAATTAATTGTAATTTCGAAATTTTGAGACTCTTCCAAAAATGTTGATTCTTTTTCTCCAAAATTTCAATAATTCCCACTTTTAAGCCGAAATTATAAGAATATTTTTGACAATTAATTTATTTCAAAAAAAACTTTTTGTTCTTCAATTCGAAACTGTTATTTTTTATTGAAAAATGTTGTTTACTAATAAGAAACTTTTTCTAGAAATATGATCTGCTCTCTCTTGAAATTTTGAGTTTAATTCTTAAATTTCGATTTTTTTTAATCGAAATTTGAATTTTATCTTTGAACTTGAGAATTTCAAGAAAAAATTTAACATTTTTAGAAAAATTGGAAATTCCGATTTAGAATTTTCTTTGATCCTACAGTAGTAGTAATTTTTTAGAGAAATATCAAATTGTAAAAAAGGTTGAAATTTGCAAGGTTTATTTTTTCTTGAAATTTCAATATTTTTCCCAAATTTTTCTTATTTTTATGCAGATTTGAAGTTTATTTTCCCTAAACTTATACTTAACAATTTCTAGTTTCTTATCAAAATTACAAAATAAAATAGACTTTAAAATATTAAAATTTCGTTAAAAAACGTTTAATTTCTCAAAACAAATTAAAGAAAAATCAAAATTTCTACAAGAAAAAATATTTTAAAGATAAAAGCTCCAGGAAAAGTCAAAATTTCAAAAAAAATGTTTGTATACAATGTTTAGAGAAAAACACAAATTGCATAGGGAAAAAAAGCAAAATGTCTTAGAGAAAAAATTGAAATTTGAAAAAATTTGAAATATCTTTACAAAAAAGTCTAAATCTTGTTTTCTGAATATGTTGAAATTTTTATAGAGCTTTCAAGTTTTTTCCAAACATTTTTTGTCAAAGCTACAAAATAAAATGAGCTTTAAATTGTCAAAGTGTCGTGAAAAAACTTTTAAAATTTTAAATTTTTAAAGCTTTAAAATTTAAAATTTTTTAGGCAAATTAGAGGAACACAAAGAAAAATCTCGAGAAGTTGGAATTTCTAGACGACATTTTAAGAACAACACTCAGGAAAAATGGAAATTTCGAGAAAATTTCTTTTTATAAAATATTTAAGAAAAATGGAAACTTTGCAGAAAAAATCAAAATTTCCTAAAAAAATCGAAATATCTGAAAAAACTCAAAATTTTTAAACAAAATGAGATTTGAGGTAAAAAGTCGAAGATACCGTATTAACTTATTTTTTTAGAGAAATAGTAAAATGCGAGCTGGGTTAGTTGAATTTAGATTTTTTTTTGAAATTGGAATTATTTTCTCAAAATGTTGACATTTTGAAAGAAATTTGAGTTAACATTTTAATTCCTGCTCGAAATATTGATTTCTTTCTCAAAACTTTTAAAAAACTAGTTCTTGAAAATGTGATTTTGATCAAAATTAAAAATAAAATAGGTTTTTAAATGTTGTAACCTTGTGAAAGAAACCTAAATTTCCTAAAAAAAGAAATCAGAGAAAATTAAAAATTTCTACAAAAAATTGTGTAATGAAAAGTGTTCAGAAAATTTTGTTACTTGTTCTCAAAATTCTCCCTTTTTTCAAACTTCCAAAAAATTTGGAGTTTTTATTAATTTCGACTTTTTTCTTGAAATTTCAATCAATTAGTTGAAAGCTTTTCTCGAGTTATTCTTAAAATTTTAAGTTTTAAATTTTGTCCAATGTTCAAACAAAGGGAGAGTTTTGAGAACAAGCGGAAGTATCAAGAAAAAACTCGAAATTTTCAAATACAAGTGAACATTGAAAAAATAATTCAAAATTCGCGCTCGTTTTTAGAAATTTTGATTTGTTTTTGATATTTCGAATTTTTCTCATAATTTGTCGTTGTCTCGAAATTCCGAGTTTTTCTGAAAATTTCGATCATTTTCCCAAAATTTTGATCTTTTTTTGAAATTTCGATCTTTTGTCGAAACATAATCCTTTATGTTTTTAATAATCTAAGCTTAATCCCTAAAATTTCGATTTCGTAAATGCCTATTCTTTAAAAATTTTCCTGTTTTATCAAATTTCGACTTCCTGTGTGAAGTTCTGAAAATTGGTTTTCGTCGAAATTCGTCTTTTTCTTGAAAATTCAACTCTTTTTCGAAAATTGTTTTTTATGTTTCAAAATTTGACTTCTTTAAAACTGTTTGCTCGAAATTTCGATTTCTTTTCGAAATTACGTTGTTTTTCCTAACATTGAGTTTTTTTTTGAAAATAACTTTTGGAATATAACTTTTCACAAATTTCGACTAGTTTATTAAAATCTGCCTTTTGCTCGAAATTGTGATCTTTATCTCAACATTTTGATCTTTATCTCGATATTTAGAATTTTTTTTTCAAAAATTCGTTTTTTTTTTGGAAATTTTGACTTTTTCCTGGAAACACATCTCAAAAGTTCGCCATTTTTGATACAATGCGTGCTTTTTTCGAAATTTCGACTTTATCTCATCAAATACTTTATGGTTCTGGAATTCTCATCAACTGTTTCCTTAACCCTTCTTTGCATGATTTTTAAAATTTTTTTAAAATAAATCAGGGTGATGTAATTAATGCTCTAGATTAAAGGAAAAATATTTAAAAAAATCCTAGTGTAAATAAAAATATGTATTATGTAAAAAACAAAATATGATGGAAATTTACATCATCATGCATTGTCACATATTTAGCTCAGTACTAAATAAATAAAAAAAATATTGTTTACTCAATCTTCTTTATTCTTTATGATAATTTAAAAAACAATTATTATTTTTATTTAAGCACAAATTGACGCCACATTTAATACACGAAATTGTGGAATAGCCTTTACATTTGGGAAATTTGGACCGGAGTGACCCACCTACTTTTGGCCAATGTTCAGCACCATCTTTTCTTATGTCTTTTGGAGGTGGTGGAGCTGGAGAACCTTTTCTTTTTTTTGATTGTAGTTCTTCTTCTAGTAAACTGGTACTAGGACGCCCTCTTTTAGCTTCTTTGGTGGTTCCTCTGTTGCATAGCACAAAGGCCAATTCATTTCTGAATTGGCCCATTGTAAGCAGACTCTTTTTAGGTTCACCTCTTTCTTGAGCATTTTTTTTATAAATAATCCAAGAGTTTATAATAGCTAGATCAAATAGGTGAAAAAAAAAATCGCAAATACCACTTTTTAGACCTCATTTTTATATGATTTCTGCCCAAAAAGCTACCCGTGAGATGTACTCCTCCCATATGTTTATTGTACTCTTGGACAATAAACGGGCAATTAATATCAATTTTTTCTTTTGTTGTCCTGTCAAATCTATTGACTTTAGTTACAGGCAATGCTCCAGAATAAGAAGATAACAGGGTTACTATCTTATTATCTTTCCAAGCCACACAACTCAAATCTGTACCATCATGCACAGACACTCTTTCCTCAAAACTACCTCTGGGCACAGATTTTTTCATGAAATTTTTCTTCTCTGGAAGTTTATTATTTGGTATCCTGTTTTGTTGCACAGTTCCCACTGTGTGAGTTCCTGATTTAGCTAAAAAAACTACCAGTGGCAAAGAGGTATAAAAATTATCAAAGTATATGATGTGGTTTTGGTTTCTTGGCACTCCTCGAAGCAAACGAACTACAACATTTCCTGTTGCACCAAGATCTGGTTCATCTGGGAGTTTCTATGTATTCTCTTGTCCAGAATATACCTCAAACTTGTGGGCATATCCCATCAAATCACAGAGAACATACAATTTAAAGCCCCATTTATGGGGTTTCTTAGGCAGATACTGTTTTAAAAAATGCCCTATTTTGGTAGAACACATCTGTTCATCCACAGAAAGTCTTTGATTCATTGGCACTGTGGCAAACCTCTCATTGAGATGCTTGATAACAGGGCGGATTTTATAAAGCCTGTCATGTTCTGGATGACCTATAGGTTTGTGAAGATCATTGTTATTAAAATGTAATGATAACTTTATTTTCTCAAACTTGTTTAGTGGCATTGTTGAAGAAATGGGCTCATATATAAACTTGGGCGACCAGTATGATCTTGGGCTAGGAAATTTGATTACTGACATGTATAATAATATACCAAAGAACTTATACAAATCATATTCTGTAAATGTTATAGATAAACTAGAATGACCCTGTATTATATATAAATTTGTCTCCTCTACTAATGTTTTGGTAAAATCTTCAGTGATAAAATGGTTAAAACATTGATATGGAGTTTCTAGGTGTGATAGACCGCCTGAAGCAGTAGAACTCCCCAAGAAAGTAATTTTATTTGTATCATACACCAGATTCCTTTTTTTCCAAATCAAGCTTCTTTTGTCAAATGGAAAACTGGATGAAGACTGCAAATTGGATGATGTTGATGGGTGAGAGGATTCTTGATCTCTGGTTCTACAAGAGGAGGATCAATGTCAGCAGTTTCATCCACATCATCATCATCATCATCATCATCGTTCTCCTCCTGCAACACTCTTATAACTTCATCAGCATCGCGGTTTTCATCATCGGAATCTTGGTCATCAAGGCCATCTTCTGAGAGCCAACCGCCTTCTAACTTACTAAGATAATCTTCAATATCTCTTTCATTCAAGTTTCCCTAAAAAACAACATAAAATAAACATTAAAAAAAAATTGCCATACATTACAAGTAAAGTTACTGCACAGTGATGTAAATTTCCATCACATAGTTTCGAGAAATGTATTCACAGTGTTTTGATATAAATTGTACATAAAATAACAAAAACATGAAAACAAACCTTTTTTCCACTTATGTTCACTTTTCTTGTATTTTATATCTCCGTTTATTTCCTTAAAACAATTTAAAATATCACTTGTTTCTTCCAGTCACAACAAACAGCGGAATGACAAGTTCTAAGCCTGGCAATTGACAGTGACGTTTACTATTTTTTGACAACTGCGTTTTGTTGTACGCTACAGTCGCTTAAAAAGTTGCCAGCAACAACAAATTTACAGTACGAGGTTTTTTGTTGACTAAATATTATGATTAAAATTTCCATCATCATGCAAAGAAGGGTTAAAATTCGTATTTTTTCAAAGTTTCGATATTTTACTCAAAATTCGACTTTTTAAGAAATTTCGGGTTAATCTCAAAATCCAGTGTTTTCTATTCCTGGAAATCTGATTTTTTTTTCCTCGAGATTAACCTTTTTTCAAAATTTCGATTTTTTTTCAAGATTCGTCTTTTGATAAACGTCTTTTTTCAAGAGTTGACTTTTTGCGTGAAATTCTCATCAACTTTTTCCTTAAGATTCGTATTTTTTGGAAGTTTCGATTACTTTCTCAAAATTCAACTTTTTAAGAAATTTCGGGTTAATCTCAAATTCAATCTTTTATATTCCTGGAGATTTAATGAAGTATTTTAGAAAAATTATTAGAAAAGTTCAAAATCCCATTTTCAAAAACTAGTTTTTAAAAATGTGATTTTGATCAAAATTAAAAATAAAATAGGTTTTTAAATGTCGTAAACTTGTAAAAGAAACCTAAATTTTCTAAAAAAAAATCAGTGGAAATTAAAAATTTCTACAAAAAATTGTGTAATGAAAAGTGTTCGGAACATTTTGAGAAAAAAACTCTTAAGCGAAATTGGGGGTGCTGCACAGTGTTTATACGCCAGTCGCCACTAATCGAAACATTGTGGAATTTTTAGTACCTGTTGATTTTTAATCGTTAATATAATTTAATAGTTATGAACCTGTTTTATATGAGCTAATTCTTTCGCATATCCAGATTTGCCTAAAGGAGCATCTGAAGATCCGTTCTTTTAAAAAATTTCAGAATTTTCTTTTTATTAATATTGTAACGCAATGTAAATAGATGAAATAGGATTTAGAATAGAATTGTAGAATTTAGTAAATAAAAAAAGTTTCTAGAAGGTTCTGATAAGGGGAAAGCGGCTGCGATAACGAAACAAACGGCAGATACGCGTTCCAGAAATTTCGGCATTCGATAAGCCTTATCTGCCGAAAATTCTGGAAGCCGCGGGCCGAAACTATAAAAAGGCGGTCAGTTTTCCCTCGAGTCAGTCAGTTAGAAGCAAGTGCAATAAGTTGGTTAGCAATAAGTAAATAATTAGTGAGTTACTGTTCAGTTGAAGTGTGCTGAGTTAATTCAGTAATAAAGTGGGTATAATCTATCACGTGTATCAATTCGAACCGATAACGCACGTAACAATATGTCTATCACATTGTCGAATACTTTTGACAGATCTATGAAGCAGGAATATAGTGGTTTGTTGTACTCAATAGATTTTTCTTTTAGTTGTCTCAATGTGAATACGGCGTCCATCGTTGATCTCTTTCTCCTGAATCCTTGCTGTTCATCTCTGTTTTTGATGTGTCCCTTTAGTTTAAGCCCTATGGTAAAGGTGAAGAGTTTCATAGCTGTACAGAGTAAGCTTATACCTCTGTAGTTTTCAGGATTTATCTTTTGGCCATTTTTGAAGACGGGTATGGTTATGCTCTGGCGCCATTCGTGTGGAGTTATACTCATTTTATTGAATAGGGTAGTTAGATACTTAACCAATTCCTTGCCCCCATATTTGAGGAGTTCATTTGGCATATTATCTATACCAGGTGCTTTCCTATATTCTAGCTTTTTTCCCCTTTGGAGTATCATCTATTTCGAATTTCGATTGTGGTTCTCCTTCCTGTATTAGTTCTGTTTCGAGGGTCTCCTCAAAGTCATATAATTCGTTGAAATACTCTTCCCAATCCTTCAATGGGATGTTCCTTGTTTGCACAAAATCGTCCTTGGCTCCACTAGAGTGAGTCCAAACTTCTGAAAATTCGTATCGTATGTATGGGGGGTTTCTTCTTTCGTTTCAGACTATTTTTTTACTCCAAATTTTTGTGAGATGATCACTAAACAACACAAGACGTCGACATTGTTGCACTCGATTAAAACGTTCTGAAAAAAAAAGTATTTCTGAATTTTGTATATGAAAGGATATGAAAATTGAAATATGCTGGTACACCGATAAACAAGCAAAAAGAATATATTCCTTTCGACATAAAACTTGTAAGAGAAAGATTGCACATTACACGACTGATTTTCTACCAAATATTTACTTAGCGTTATCCGCCTTTGGCTAGGAGATTAACCTGAAAAATTCGAAACATATTTACTAAAAGACAGATTTTTAACTCTCTGAAAATATCAACAAAATGAATGAAAAAGGGGATTTCAGGTATGGGATAAAAGAAAAATATCGCAAAAAAAAATTATATTTTCAGATCGAATGCTTAATATTCAACGTGCCGAATAATTACCATGAATTTTACTCAATTATTCTATTAAAACTAATTCTTGTCTGCCAGATGGCAAGTATAAGTTGACAACAGAAATTTAAATACGTTCAGTCGGTTATTTCACCACAACTTAGAACTCTAGATTAATGCTTATTCTATTGTCTTTTGAAATTTCAAAGATTGACATCCTACCATTAATAAACTTCTCATGTATGTTATCATAGAAGTTGACAATCGGAATTCCACGCTTCTGTGGAAAATGTCGAATATTACATAGCTGCTGTCTAGTCTAAATAGAATAATTATTGTGTTTAGTCTTTATTTGCTTTTACTTTGATGAATACTTGAATCATGTGATATAATGCTATAATTAATTCAATATTATGCACATATGTCGTCTGGCAAAAGCAAATATCAATAGCAATAACATTAGTTAAATATTGTTGCAGATATATCAATAAATACACTTTATGGTAGGTTACCAATTTCTTTATGGTAGGTTAGCAACCTGTCCCTTTTTTTATAAAAGTACACATCGATAATTTGTAGTAAATATTTTTCGTTTTTAAATTGTTTGAATTTAGTGAGTCACATTTGTTTCTGAATCACACCCTAGAATCCTTATTTATTATGCGAATTTTTTTAGTTGAAGATCTTGACTATAATAAACGCAATCGAACACCTGTTCTTTCTCTTTTGACATCAAGGACTCGTCTCTATAACGAAAAATTATAAAATCCAGGACGAATAATTGATTATAAAAGCCAGAAGGAATAATTTATTAAAAACTCCCTTTTATAATCTTCCTTATTTAGTAAAGCAATTTATAATGTAATCAAATTTACAATTTATAAAGTAATCAATAAGGAGTTAGGTATTTTTTGTTTCATATCACTTTTATTGTTACTTTTAGATGAATATTCTAAATTTCATATTTTGCCTAGAAAGTATTTCATCTCCACGTTGGCATGTGGAATTGTCTCTCTTTTTTGCTGTTCTAATTGTCCTTTACTTTAAATACACAAGGGTTAATTCGACATCCCTTCTGCATTAATTTTCTTTTTAAAATATGAAAATATGTTACTTCTTTTATCCTGTGCTGTAAAATTAACAACTGAAAAGTTGGTTAAAGCGTTCCGCAGTTCCATTTAAATCGCATATTTTTCGGTATTATGATGCTAGTTGTAAAATGGAAATCTAAGAGACAAAATGCACTCCGTTTTTAACAGTGTTTAATGACGACTTTATTTGTAGAATGGCATTTTATTTCGAATCTTTCTAACGGAAAAGCTGAAACGTACATAATAAAAGCCACACAACTACCCCTTAAACCGATTTACGATATTCGTAAACATCAGGAATTACCAAATGACAAACGAACAAAAATGTGTCTCTGAATCGTGCGTCTGAGGACATTTAGGTCAAAATGCCAGTAGAGGCTACATCTAAATATTATGTGTGAAGGAAGCATTTCAATAAAGTGGCATTTTAGTCAACTCCTACGGGATATTTTGATCTGAATTTTGTCTTTTAGGGAATTCGATCGTTATTGTTTTTTTATACAAAACTATTACGTTAAACATGTAGCTCAATTCACATCCCTAAATAAATGCACAAATATAAACAAGGATGTTCTGGATTAGTGTCTAACAAATTGTCCTGAAGGTCCTGAAACTATAGTTTATGAAACTCAGTTGGTCAACACAGGCAAGCGATAAACGTTTGCCGACGGGTTTAAATGTTACATTTCCTCATTCACGAGATAAAATGTTTTGCGTTCCTGCTGAATACATATTGCATGTATGAATATATTTTTATGTTACATGTTCAGTGTTCAAGTTTTTTAAAAGATAACACGGGGGCTGTTAGGTTGTGTTTCCCAAAATTAAATGTTGCGCATGTTGCGTGTTCCAACTGCACAAATCACCCATTATTGCGATGGTGCTCTTGATGAACAAAAAGTAAAAGGAGCGTTTTGGCAAGTAACGACGCTATAAGACATTCATGCAAAGATTCAAAACAGAAATTGAAACAAAGTGGAAGAACATTGAAATCTTTTGAACTGAAAAAACAACAAGGAGACACAACTACAAGAGAATAAAATACATATTATGTCAAAAACATTTGATTTTTTAGAACGAAGGAGTAGTTACACGATGACCACCGCTTTCATCCTGATTAATCAAAAGCTTTCTACACATTCTTAATTTCAATCACGATTTCTTTGTCATATTCAAAAAATTCTTATTAATAATTTTATCTAAACAAATTCTTGAGTAAAAAAATGTGAGTAATATGGAGGTGGATATTGATAAGTTCAATGTGCTCCCAAAGGGCTTATTATGCCTTTAGAGCACCGTAGTGGAATGCGAAAACAGGAATAGATGACGATGAACTTCCTTTTTAAATTAGAATAGAATGTAATTTTCGGGAAAAATTACGTTCACCAACAATTCCAAAGCTTGGAAGTTCTATAGAAAAAAGAGTCTCCATAGACAGAAGTCTCCATTCTGTAAAGCTGGACAACGCAGAAGTCCTCATCGTGTCCAGCTGGATCGCACAGGAATTTGCTGTATCCGATTGACTCCGACTGTCTTGTATGTTTTAAGCACTGCAAGTAGGATGCGGAAACAAGGATAGATGGCGATAAATCGCCTTCTTAAACGAAAATAGGTTGGGGAAAATTCCTTTCGGTAACAAGTTCCATAGTTTGGAAGTTCTATAGACAAAAGAGTCTCCATAGAAGTCCTCACTGTGTCAAGCTGGACCGCATAGGAATTTGGTGTCTCCGACTGTCTAGTACGCCTCAAGAATCTTGCCCTTGGGGGGATCAATCCTATTAGTTCCTGCAAGCATCTTCCATGATAGTACTTGTAGAAAAGAGACAAGTCGCCAAACATACGCCTGTGTTCTAGTGTTTCCAGAGAATCGGTCAGACTCTCGTCATCAGTTAGACGAATGCCTCGAGAATCTTGCTCTTGAGAGGATCAATCCTATTAGTTCCTGCGAGCATCACCCATGAAAGTCCTTGTAGAAACAAGTCACCAACAATCCACCTGTGCTCCACTGTTTCCACAGAATCGATCAAGCTCTTGTCATCATAGAGAAAGGTTGTGCTTGTTATCAATTGGACGAATCGCTATTCTCTGAATTTGAATCCAAAAGAGCCAAAGTCTGCTTTGGAGCTGAACTCCAAATATAAGAATAGTATTCTAGTGTTGGCTTCAATTGAACTTTGTAGAGATTGCGAAGCTGAAGAAATGTGAAATGCTTTTTAGCTCTAAAAAGAAACCCTAGCTTTTGAGAGGTGGACTTGCCAATGGCGCTTACATGGTCGTCCCAAGAGAAGTTACTGCTTGCATTCACTCCTAGAATAGACAGATTAGATCTTATTGGGAGGAGTTTACCATTCGTATATTTGTTTATTTATTTATTTATTTAATCATTCATAATATTACGTAACTCTAAGCAACTGTCTTTTTATACGCGTAGAACTTAAATTGTCAAGAAATATATCTATATTTTGCGGAAGGCTATTAGACAAGCGAATGCATCGAAACAATGGGCTGTTATAATGGTGAAAACTGGATGGGATAATATGAGAAAATGCCATGGGATAACGTGTGTTAGGTCGCGGAACATAAAAGTCAATTTGTCGCAACAAATCCTCGGACCTTATTTTACTAGTAACAATTCTTTGAAAAAATATTAAGCAGTTCATATTTCTGCGGTTGCTTAAAGGTACTTCATTGACCATATTTAGCAACCACCAATAATCACAGTTCCGCTCTGGATAATTTCCATACATTTTAAGGAATACATATTTTGCACATTTCCTATTAATTCCTTCCAGTAAATTTTTGTAATTTTCATAGTAAGGACTCCAGACCTGACAACAGTACTCGAATTTAGATCTTACTAGCAAATAATACAATACTTTTATACAGTGAATGCTTGTGAAGTCTCTCGTGTTTCTAAATACAAAACCTAATAGTTTTGTGGCTTGCTTCCAAACTTGTAAGATATGAGGTATAAATGTGAGCTGCGCATCCATAATAACTCCCAGATCAGTCATTTGGGTGCATCTATCGATAACTTCATCCCCCTTCATCAAGTAATGAAAATTTATAGGATTCTAAATCCTGGAGAAGGTTAATATTTTACATTTCTCCTGATTGAGTGTCAGTCTATTACAGTCACACCAACTTTGCAGGGAATCTAAATCATCCTGCAAAATAGAGCAATCATTTACGTTCGTTATTATTTTAGCAATTTTTAAGTCATCCGCGTATATAAAAGTTCTACAGTTTAAACCTACAATTACATCATTAAAGAAGATATTAAACAATAATGGACCAAGGTTGGAACCTTGTCCTACTCCGCTGGTTGGAAAGTAAGGGTTGGATCTAAATCCTCCGTATGACACAATTTGTTGTTTATTGGTTATATTCAACTTTATTAAATTAACTAAGGAGCTACTTAAACCAAATAGATGCAATTGCTTTAACAGTATACAATGATGAACTTTATCGAATGCTTTCGACAAATCTGTGTATAGCACATCAACTTGTAATCGCTTATCGAAAGCATTCAATACATATTGCTTAAATTCCATTAAATTTGTAGTAGTCGATTTGCCGATTACGAATCCATGTTGTTCTGCTGTTAAATTAGAAAAACTTGGATGATTTAATGCATCATATATAACACACTCGAAAAGTTTAGCAATATTCGACATCAATGCCACTGGTCTATAATTTTTTACATCCGCTCTATCGCCAGATTTCCGTATGCGTTTGATGTATAAAGTTTTCCATTGGGTGGGAACCAAACAAGAATTTAAAATTAGATTAAAAATATGTTTCAATGGTAAGATCAGAAAATTGATGCAATCGACAATCAAAAAAGCCGGTAAATTATTGGTCCCAGTAACATTATTAGGTTTAATACGTTTAACAGCTTTTAAGATATCTACTTCACATATTGTATTTAAGGTTAGATTAAGATTGTTAGCTATCTCGACATCAACGTTGAGAGATGGACAGCAATTTTGCAGACAGTACTGACATCGGATTGTACCAAGATCAACACACCCAATATCACACGAATGATTGGGTCCTTGCGCAAAGGTTGAAGAAAAATAATCCGCAAAACCATTAACGATGTCTTGCTCAGCTCTCAGTATCCTATCATTATAAAACATGAGTCCAGGCATGGTAGTGCCTTTCCTTTTTTTGGTTGATGAATGACCAGAATTTTTTGGGATGAGCATGCATTTCCCTTGATGTTTTCTTAGAGAAAACCGTGGCCAAAGTTTTGGAGGCATTGAAGTCAACCAAAGTTTTCTTACCCCATTCCAGAAGGATTTCGAAATCCCAATTAATCATCTGTATTTGCTGTTTCTTTGGTCGATCGGAAGCAGCGACGGATAATAGTTTGTTGAAGAAAAAAGATGACACCGGACTACTATCATCTGCGCGTAGGGGTACTGGAAGTTGAAGTTAAGAGAGATGTGTAACAGAAACAGTAGGAGATAAAAGAGACCCCTGAGGCACCCCTACATTGATTGTAAATATCTCGGTTGAGATGTCACCAACGACGACTTAAAGAGATCTGCTTGCGAGAACACTGGATAGCAAATGACAGAGTCCAGGCCATAAGATGTTAATGTGGTTAGAACAGATCGCTGCCAGACCATCGAAGGACTTTGAGATATTCCATGCCACAATCCTAGACTCATCATATTTTTCCATAACAGACCCCTGAAACACCCCTTCATTAATCGTAAATGTCTCGATTAAGATACCATCAACGACGACCTGAAGAGCCAGCGCGAACACTGAATATCAAATGACAAAGTGCAGGAGAAACGTCATAAGATGTTAATTTGGTTAGATGAGATCGGTACCAGACTGTCGAAGAACTTTGGTATATCCCATGCCACAATCCTAGACTCATCGTGTTTTTTCATAGCTGAGTTCCAGGCAGGGGTAACGTATGTAAGGAGATCGCCAGTTGAACGTTGTTTGAAACTACATTGCCTGTCCAAGATTATTTTATTCTCCTCTAGATATTTAAGAATCTCGATGTTGACAACCTTCTCCATCAGATATTTAAGAACCTTGAAATTGGAAACTATCTCCATCACCTTAAATATAACGAGAAATAAAGATATAGGGCGATAGTTGTTAGCCAGATTCCTTTTTTCTTTGTTAGAAACAAGCTGCACCCTAGCAGATTTCCAGATGTTAGGGATCACACCCTTGTTGTAAAAAAGGATGATCAAAGGATAGGAGTCTTAGGAGCGCACTTCTTAAGAACAACAGCAGGAATATCATCAAGGACAGAAGCTTTCGATGGATCGAGCTCAAGAATAATCTTTTTTCTTGACTGTGCGTTGTCTGAAAGCAACTTCGAGCATCGATGTGTCAACCTTTGGAAGAATGGGGGTTCTGCATTTAGAGAATCAAGGTTGGAATTTGCAGCTAATATTAAGGTTAGCAGGTCAACATTCTACCGCATAAAAATGGATGAACTACAAGCAAGGATACCAGACGCAAGTATATACACGGATGAACCGAAAACAAATACAGACACTGGAACAGGAATCTTCTCGGAAGACCTGAACCTAGATGTAAGTATTAAGTTAGATAAATACTTAACAGTTTTCCAAGAGGAGATTTTGGGAATTTTACATAGCGCCGAACAAATAAAGCAACTGAACATTACAGTAAAATATATCCAAATAAAGACGGACAGCCAGGCAGCCCCTTAAGGTCCCGAGGGATGTGAAAACAAACCCATTGCTGGTATGGATCTGCCACCTAGTTGTAGCACGTCTATACAGGAGAATGCAATTGATCTAATATGGATCAAAGAACATTCTGGGAAAGAGGGAAATGAACGCGCTGAAAAACTGGCGAGGAAGGATTCGGAGGGACAATTCGTTGGACCGGAACCAACCCTTCCCCTGGCGAGATCAACCGTAGGATTCCTACTTCACGAAGAAATTTATCGTAAACACAAAGCCATATGGGCATCAATAACAACATGCAGACAAACTTAAGCATTTATTAGAATGCGTGAAGTTGTGATAGAAATGGGAAAAATGTCTATATGGAAAAGAAATATGCATGACTAAAGCAGTTTATAAGCAAACATTAACTGACTTAATACCTAGGGCCCCATCTAAACAAGGTAAACAAAGTGCATCAATAATGGTTATTATTTTAATTATAGAATCATTGTGCATTACAAGAGTGGGTACTATATAGTAATTTATACAACAAAAGCGGCATTCATTAGAATGCTGTGCAGGGAAAGGGCAAAACTATGCCTACAACTGTCAAGGAATAACCTCAGGAAACTTGTAGGAATTTGGATAGATCACTGTCGATTAAACAAACACCTCCACAGGGAATTATAAACGACCCGAGTTGTAGAGGGTGTTTAGAAGAAGATGAGAGTGTCGAGCACGTGATGTGTCACTGCCCGGCACTAGCGTCAGTCAGAGGATCCACGCTAGGGGACTTCTGGCCTAGTGTGGCCACTTTGAGCGAGGCGCATCCAAGGGACGTTCTTCAGTTTCTCAACAAAGTTGGGTGGTTGAATGAAGGACACCTCAATCACGGAGATAGCACAATGGGCCCAAAAAGGATGGTCGTAGTGCTGGCGCCTAAACTTTAGGCAACCAACAACGAATCCAGAATCCAGAAAGCTAGCAGCTCAGCCATTTCATTGAAAGTTGTCGCAATATTGTTGTTGTCATCGAGTAAAGGTGGAAAATTTGAAGATGTAAAATTCTTTCCAATCAACTTTGCAAATACCCAAAACGATCTGGAAACGTTCGAATAGTCGATAAGCCTCTGACGCATTTTACAATCGATTGTCGTCAGTAATCTGTTTACAAAAATTTCGGGCATCTACAAACGTGGTCCGAGTCCAGTCTGAAGGATTAGTTCGCCAACAACGATATGTGCGATTCTTGCAGAAGACAGTCCGAGCATATGTTTTGCTGAAATAAGATTTACTGAAGATAAACTTTTTTTGGGAATCGAGAATTGAGCATTTCATACCAACCAGGATAGCTTCAGTGATTGTTTCTGCGACTGCGGAAGGGGCGCCTGAGTTAAAGCAGACTTCTTGCCATGGAAAAGATGAAAAGCAGTCTCTTAATTCATTCCAGTTTGCAGAGTTACATTGCCAAATTTCACGGATCTGTATCTGAGAAGGAACTTCACGGGGTTGTGGCTGGGAAGGAGGTCGTATTTAAAGCAGATTTCTTGAGATGGGAAAAATAAAAAGAAGTCTCTTAATTCTTCGCAGCTTGTAAAAATAAAGTGCCAAATTCTACGGGGCTGTGTCTGAGCAGGAGGTGTTACTTAAAGCAGACTTCTTGTCATGGGAAAGAAGGCAATAAGTCTCTTAATTCTTCACAGTTTGCAGAGCTAAAGTGCCAAAATGTACGGGACTGTTTTGAGAAGAAAATGATATTTGAAGCAGATTCCTTGAGATGGGAAAGATGAAAAGAAGTCTCTTAATTTATCCCAGTTTGCAGAGTTAAAGTGCCAAACTTTACGGGGCTCTGGCTGAGAACGAGGTGGTATTTGAAGCAGACTTCTTGCCATGGAAAAGATGAAAAAAGTCTCTTAATTCTTTGCAGCTTGTAGAGTTAACGTGCCAAACTACACGGGGCTGCTTCTGATAAGGAGTTGGTATTTGAAGCAGACTTCTTGCCATGGAAAAGATAAAAAGAAGTCTCTTAATTCTTTCCAGTTTGCAGAGTTAAAATGCCAAACTTTACGTGGCTGAGAAGGAGGCGGTATTTAAAGCAGACTTCTTGCCATGAGAAAAATAAAAAAAAGTTTGTTAATTCTTCCCAGTTTGCAGAGTTAAAGTGCCAAATTGTACGGGGCTGTGTCTAATAAGAAGGTGGCATTTGAAGCAGACTTCTTGCCATAAGAAAGGTGACAAGAAGTCTCTTAATTGTTCCTAGTTTGCAGGGTTAAAGTGCCAAACTGTATAGGGCTGTGTTTGAGAAGGAGGTGGTATTTCAAGCAGACTTCTTGCCATGGAAATGATAAAAAAAAGTCTCTTAAATCTCTTAATTCTTCGCAGTTTGTAGAGTTAAATTGTCAAACTGTACGGGGCTGTGTCTGATAAGGAGGTGGTATTTGAAGCAGACTTCTTGCCATGGGAAAAAGGCAATAAGTCCCTTAATTCTTCTCAGTTTGCAGAGTTAAAGTGCCAAACTGTGTCTGATAAAGAGGTGATATTTGAAGAAGACTTCTTGTTGCCATGGGAAATATGAAAAGAAGTCTTCTAATTTTTCCCAGTTTGCAGAGTTAAAGTGCCAAACTGTATGGGGCTGTGTTTGAGAAGGAGGTGGTATTTCAAGCAGACTTCTTGCCATGGAAAAGATAAAAAAAGTCTCTTAAATCTCTTAATTCTTCGCAGTTTGTAGAGTTAAATTGTTAAACTGTACGGGGCTGTGTCTGATAAGGAGGTGGTATTTGAAGCAGACTTCTTGCCATGGAAAAGAAGGCAATAAGTCTCTTAATTCTTTCCAGTTTGCAGAGTTAAAGTGCCAAACTGTGTCCGATAAGGAGGTGATATTTGAAGAAGACTTCTTGTTGTCATGGGAAATATGAAAAGAAGTCTTCTAATTTTTCCCAGTTTGCAGAGTTAAAGTGCCAAACTGTATGGGGCTGTGTCTAAGAAAGAGGTGGTATTTGAAGCAGACTTCTTGCCATGAGAAAGATGACAAGAAGTCTCTTAATTTTTCCCAGTTTGCAGAGTTAAAGTGCCAAACTGTATAGGGCTGTGTCTAAGAAAGAGGTGGTATTTAAAGCAGACTTCTTGCTATGAGAAAGATGACAAAAAGTGCCTTAATTCTTTCCAGTTTGCAGGGTTAAAGGGCCAAACTGTATGGAGCTGTGTTTGAGAAGGACGTGGTATTTGAAGCAGACTTGTTGCCATGAGAAAGATACAAAGAAGTCTCTTAATTCATCCCAGTTTGCAGAGTTAAAGTGTCAGACTGTATGGTGCTGCGTTTGAGAAGGAGGTGGTATTTGAAGCAAACTTCTTGCCATGGGAAAGAAGGCAATACGTCTCTTAAGTCTTCCAGTTTGCAGAGCTAAAATGCCAAACTTTACAGGGCTGTGTCTGAGAAGGTGATGGTATTTGAAGCAGACTTCTTGCCATGGGAAAAATGAAAAGAAGTCTCTTAATTCTTCGCAGTTTGTAGAGTTAAATTGTCAAACTGTACGGTGATGTGTCTGATAAGGAGGTGGTATTTAAAGCAGACTTCTTGTCATGGAAAAGATAAAACGAAGTCTCTTAATTCTTCCCAATTCGCAGAGTTAAAATGCCAAACTCCACGAAGCTGTGTCTGAGAAGGAGGTGGTATTTGAAGCAGACTTCATACCATGGCAAAGATGAAAAGAAGTTTCTTAATTCATCCCAGTTTGCAGAGTTAAATTGCCAAACTTCACGGATCTGTATCTGAGAAGGAGCGACCGTACTTGAAGCAGACTTCTTGTGAAGCAAAGGATGAAAAGAACTCTCTTGATTCATATTAGTTTGCAGAGTTAAAGTGCCAAACTTTACGGGGCTGTGGCTGAGAAAAAGGTGGTATTTGAAGCAGACTTTTCTTAATTCTTCGCAGTTTGTAGAGTTAAAATGCCAAACTCTATGGAGCTGTGTTTGAGAAGGAGGAGGTATTTGAAACAGACTTTTTGTCATGAAAAAGATGAAAAACAGTCTCTTAATTCATCCCAGTTTGCAGAGTTAAATTGCCCAACTTCACGGATCTTTATCTGAGAAGGAGCGATGGTATTTGAAGCAGACTTTTTTTAAAGGGAAGGATGAAAAAAAGTCCCTTGATTCATATTAGTTTGCAGAGTTAAAGTGCCAAACTTAACAGGGCTGTGGCTGAGAAGAAGGTGGTATTTGAGGTAGACTTCTTGCCATGGAAAAGGTGAAAAGAAGTTTCTTAATTCATCCCAGTTTGCAGAGTTAAAGAGCCAAAATTTCGCAGTTTTCAGGGTTAAAGTGCCAAACTGTATTGGGCTGTGGTTGAGAAGGAGGTGGTATTTGAAGCAAACTTCTTGCTAAGGAAAAGATAAGTCGCTTAAGTCTTCCAGTTTGCAGAGCTAAAATGCCAAACTTTACGGGGCTGTGTCTGAGAAGGTGATGGGATTTGAAGCAGACTTCTTGGCATGGAAAAAATTAAAAGAAGTCTTTTAATTCTTCGCAGTTTGTAGAGTTAAATTGTCAAACTGTACGGTGCTGTGTCTGATAAGGAGGTGGTATTTGAAGCAGACTTCTTGTCATGGAAAAGGTGAAACGAAGTCTCTTAATTCTTCTCAATTTGCGGAGTTAAAATGCCAAACTCCACGAGGCTGTGTCTGAGAAGGGGGTGGTATTTGAAGCAGACTTCTTGCTATAGCAAAGATGAAAAGAAGTCTCTTAATTCATCCCAGTTTGCAGAGTTAAATTGCCAAACTTCACGAATCTGTATCTGAGAAAGAGCGATGGTATTTGAAGCAGACTTCTTGTGAAGGGAAGGATGAAAAGAAGTCTCTTGATTCATACCAGTTTGCAGAGGTAAAGTGTCAAACTTTACGGGGCTGCGGCTGAGAAGAAGGTGGTATTTGAAGCAGACTTCTTGTCATGGAAAAAATAAAAAGAAGTTTCTTAATTCATCCCAGTTTGCAAAGTTAAACAACCAAACTTTACGGGGCTGTGTCTTAGAACGAGGTGGTATTTGAAGCAGATTTTTTGCCATGAAAAAGATGAAAAAAAGTCCCTTAATTCTTCACAGTTTTCAAAGTTAAAGTGCCAAACTGTATTGGGCTGTGATTGAGAAGGAGGTGGTATCTGAGGCAAACTTCTTGCTAAGGGAAAGAAGGCGATAAGTCTCTTAAGTCTTCCAGTTTGCAGAGTTAAAATGCCAAACTTTACGGAGCTGTGTCTGAGAAGGTGATGGTATTTGAAGCAGACTTCTTGGCATGGGAAAAATAAAAAGAAGTCTCTTAATTCTTCGCAGTTTGTAGAGTTAAATTGTCAAACTGTACGGGGCTGTGTCTGAGAAGGAGGTGGTATTTGAAGCAGACCTCTTGCCATAAAAAAAATAAAACAAAGTCTTTTAATTCTTCGCAGTTTGTAGAGTTAAATTGTCAAATTGTACGGGGCTGTGTCTGATAAGGAGGTGGTATTTGAAGCAGACCTCTTGCCATGGAAAAAATGGAAAGAAGTCTCCCAATTCATCCCAGTTTGCAGAGGGAGAGTGTCAGACTGTAGGAGGCTGTGTCTGATAAGGATGCGGTATTTGAAGCAGACTTCTTGCCATGGAAAATATGAAAAGAAGTCTTTTAATTCATCTACGGTGGCAGAGTTAAAGTGCTAAACTATTTAAGGTTGTGTCTGAGAAGGAGATGATATTTGAAGCAGATTTTTTGGGATGGGAAAGATGAAAAAAAGTCTCTCAATTCTTCTCAGTTTGCAGAGTGCAAAGTGCCAAACTTTACGGGGCTGTGTCTGAGAAGGACATGGTATTTGAAGCAGACTTCTTGCCATGGAAAAGATAAAAAGAAGTATATTAGGTCTTTTAATTCTTCGCAGTTTGTAGAGTTAATTTACCAAACTGTACGGGGCTGACTTTGAGAAGGAGGTGGTATTTGAAGCAGACTTCTTGGCATGGGAAAGATGAAAAGAATTCTCTTAATTTATACCAGTTTACAGAGTTAAAGTGCCAAACTTCACGAGGCTGTGTCTGAGAAGAAGGTGGTATTTAAAGCAGATTTCTTGACATGAGAAAGATAAAAAAAATATCTTTCAATTCTTCCCAGTTTGCAGAGTTAAAGTGCCAGACTGTACGGGGTTGTGTCTGAGAAGAAGGTGGTGTTTGAAGCAGACTTATTGCAATAAAAATGATAAAAAGAAGTCTCTTAATTCTTTCCAGTTTGCAGAGTTAAAGTGCCAAACCCTACGGGACTGCGTCTGGGAAGGAGGTGGTATATGAAGCGAGCGAGAGACTGCTACAAGCTTATGATTGGAATTTTCAAGCGGTGATGCTACAGTTATCTTCTACGAATGTAAACTTGTTGGTTAATTAAAATTATCACTGAAAATACACCTTTCCTTTATCAAATTATGATAGAATGACACGCACTTTTCGCTCTGCATATAATTTCTACAGGAACACAACCTTCGAGCACAATTTATTTTTCTTTCAACTGTGGAACTGCGCAACTTTATACTTGTTACATATTTTAAGAATAGTCACTTGGTAAAAAAACAAACCTAATTTGCAATTATGGCCCTTTCGCTCATCGAGCATTTCATTTGTTCAATGTAGCAGAGGTAATAAACTTGATTTGGTTTCGACATCATGTATGTGTCACCAGTGACATTGGTTAAACATATTTCCAGAGAAAAATCTATTTTGCATAGTTTGCTTTGTTCCCCGAAAATCGCGCGTGTGAATATTCATATTTGTAAATGGAATCAATCCTAAATCAGCTTGTTAGCTGTAACATGTGTCAAAAGCTTAATGCTGGAAATATATCACACAACACAATTAATGCCCTATAGACAATTTCCCGCCGCAATTGTCGGCCTTAGATGAGCGATAAGCTTATCCGCAATGTAATCCGATTAACAGACTTTTAAATGTAACGTTCCTGTTTACAGCGAGAGTCTGAATTTGTGAAGGATTGTGTTCAATGGGGGAGATTTAAAAATATGGTTGAAATTAACTTGGTCCAAAAACGTCTGTTTCATTAACTTATTTTTCTATTATTTGTATTAATAAAATTAAAACCTCCACGTGTCTGTCTGTCCGTTTGTCTGTCTGTCAGTCTGCTTGTCTATCTGTCTGTCAGTCTGCCTGTCTGTCGACTGATCTTTTGTCCGGGATAATCTCGGAAATTGCTGAATCGATTTTAATGAAACTTTTACCAAAATGTAGGGATATTGTTAAGGGTACCTTTTAGGCCATTTTTATTCCGATATAATTTAACTTTTTACTTTTAAGAACATATAAAAGAAAAACCAATCCGCAATGTTTATGCCTGATAAGCGATGGCTGATAAACGATGGCTGATAAACGATGGCTGATAAGCGATGGCTGATAAGCGAGCTACTTACAATTCCAGCGGCTACTAGAATAAGGAGCGCCAACCTTTGAATCTATTGTTCTATTAAAATTAAATAAGAAATTATTTTATTTTGAAATCAGACACTACTAAACCCTGTGCAGACAAAGTAGACTGTGATCAGCTAGTAATTGCTAATGTCAGTAAGCAATTATGTTAGTCAAAGTGATTTGTTGTTTTATAATGTTCTAATCTCAATAACAAATAAGTAAGAAATGTAGGTGAGACTGAAAAAGTCTTATACTTATCATGAAAATGTGGGTCAAACGATTTTGATAACTCAAAAGTTCTAATTCTTAATTTGTATCCGCCAGGTCACGACTTCCTCACTTTCCCTTTTAAATTCAGTACAGTATTCATTTAGATGTTGACAGAACTACAAGAAAAGTGACTTTTCAGTTTTGTAATTAGATATTTCGGAGTATTTAAACAAAAAGTAGTCGAAGATTCATCAAATTAAGCGCAGGAAGCATCTGTTTGTTTGAAAAATCCTTCAAGAAAGTTGAATGCCAAATTTTACTTTCATGCGAGGTTTGATGCATATCAATCAGGGATTTGAATGGTATATGTGTTGTGTTGGTAAGTAAAAGAGCACGTTTTTGTTTGAATATTTTATTAGACTGGATTTTCCAAATGTACGCATAATTCCAATTCGTTTATATTTAACACGATTTTACGATAATCCAAAACTGGAAAATATGGCCTCTTTCATTTACATCTATTTGACCATGTTGGTTAATTATATTTTATTAAAATTGCTGATGTGTGTGCGCTGCATTAAAATTGATTTCCCAATTTCTATTAAAAAACTAAAACAAAAACTATATGATATTGTTGCGCGTTATCGGTTCGAAGATTAATACTGCGTGAATTGTAACCACTTTATTTCCAAACTGAATACCGAACACTACAATTGTAATTGACTTAACTGACTAACTAATTAACACTCTTTAATTAACTAACTTATTCACTGACTAACTAACTGAGGGAAAGCCGACCGGACCGTCTATTTATAGATCCCGTTTCGGGTTCTAGAAGGAACGAGCAGATAAGACTTATCGTTTGCCAACATTTCTAGAGTGCTTATCCGCCCTTTAATTCATTATCGTGGCCGCTTCCCCTTAGCAAATTTTCTAAAAAATTCCTAACCAAATTTTATAATTATACAGGGTGTTACAAAAGTCCGGGCCGCTACTTCAGGAGCATATTCTACACATTAAAATATGAAACATGTTAAAATACATTTTTTTCTTTAAATTGCCTCCTAACGGAGATATGACCATTTAAAGATGGCGCCCCTAAAGTGGTTTTTTTACTACAAAAAGTTAACGGTTAGTAGCAAAGTCATGAAATTGGGCAAGCAGTTAAAGAATTGGATTAGGCATATTCTCATGTAACATATTTTTTAAATAAGCAGTAGCGTGGTGTGTAGGGGGTTGCCCGCGATTATTTTTTGCCGTAACTTTTTTGTATTGCAATATTTCGACACAAAAGTGCCATAATCGTAAAAAGCAACATTTTTTATACAAAAAAGGTACTCTTTCTCAAAGTCGCTAAAAGTAACCGTTTCCGAGAAACAAGCGTTTAAACAAAATTGTTGCATTTATTAGAATTCGTTTTGCAAATTTCTAATTTATCCACTACTAACTGCATTGATATAAAAATAGTACAAAATTAAGAAAAAAAAAATCAAAGCAAGTGTTCGAAATTACTGCCCCCTGCAGCAATACATTGCTCGGCTCGTCTTCTAAGGGAACTCCTTACTCTTTCGCAAATGCCTTGTGTATTGTGAATCTGGTTGAACCCATTTTCAATTCGTTCACGAAGATCATTGATATTGTCAACTGGTGTGGAGTAGATGATCTGCTTTAGATGTCCCCATAAGTAGAAATCGAGTGGGTTGAGGTCAGGAGACCTAGCTGGCCATGGTATCGGACCTCCTCGACCTATCCATCGTTGATGATAGTTATTATTCAAAAATTCCCTAGCAACTGCACTAAAATGGGCAGGTGCCCCATCGTGCATTATCCACATTCGCTGTCTTGTTATGAGTGGAACATTTTCAAGTAACACGGGTAACTCTGTTTGCAAAAAATGTCTATATGATGCTCCTGTTAACCTATGAGGTAAAAAAAAAACGGTCCAATTATAGAGTCCCCTATTATTCCTCCCCAAATGTTAAGTGAAAAATGTTGCTGATGTCTCGACTGAATAACTGCATTGGGATTTTCAACTTGCCACTGATGCATGTTGTGAAAGTTAAGTATCCCGTTTCTGGTAAAACCCGCTTCGTCCGTAAATAATATGAGCGATGGAAAGTTCTCATTTTCAGCGATCTTATGCAATAGCCAGTTGCAAAATTCTATTCTTGGAGGATAATCAGCAGCAAGTAACCCTTGCACTCTTTGAAAATGATAGGGGTAAAATTGGTAAAATTTCAAAATTCGCCAGATAGTTACGTGATTTACTCCTTCGGCTAAAGCAAGTGGTCTAGTGCTGACACATGGATCTTCTTCAACTCGCTGAAGCACACGCTCCTCTAAATTAGCAACTTCTGCGTTTGGCCTTCCAACAGGTTCGCCTTTGAAAACAAAATTTCCTGTTTCACATAAACGAGCATGAATTTTCTGGAACAATTTTTCTCCTGGTAGGTGTCTATTAGGAAAACGTTCAGCATAAAGCCGTCTTGTTTCAGCACGATTACAATTTGCAAGCCCGTACATTAAATGCATATCGGCCATTTCTTAATTTGAATAGTCCATTTTATCAAAATAATGAAAAGTTAAAAAACTACTACACTTACTATTGACAACAAAAACTGCTAAAGTTTACAGCTTACGACCAAATTTTATCAGTGACACAACGTCAATCTCTGGCAGATATTGTCAAGTACAATTGTTTTCTTTACGATCAGTTTGCATGACCAACTTATTTTTTCTTATACAAATTAGTTAGAATTTCGAAGACGGGATAGGATTATTTAAACGCCTTTTTCTCGGAAACTGTTACTTTTAGCGATTTTGAGAAAGAGTACCTTTTTTGTATAAAAAATGTTGCTTTTTACGATTATGGCACTTTTGTGTCGAAATATTGCAATACAAAAAAGTTACGGCAAAAAATAATCGCGGGCAACCCCCTACACACCACGCTACTGCTTATTTAAAAAATATGTTACATGAGAATATGCCTAATCCAATTCTTTAACTGCTTGCCCAATTTCATGACTTTGCTACTAACCGTTAACTTTTTGTATTAAAAAAACCACTTTAGGGGCGCCATCTTTAAATGGTCATATCTCCGTTAGAAGGCAATTTAAAGAAAAAAATGTATTTCAACATTTTTCATATTTTAATGTGTAGAATATGCTCCTGAAACTACAGTTATTGGAATTATTTGTTGATCTGATTTTTTATTGCCAATGGGTGACACATATTTAATTTTCATTTTACTGATTAATGCACTTTACATAAATTAATTAATTTGTATAAAGAATGTACATTTTACACGAGATTTTCTTTGACCTCATTTTAAGCACCGAAAATTAATTACGTAAAAACCCCACGTCGAATCTTTTTCAAGAAATTAGTTTATATGTATTGATATTTTAGTTTCTTAGCTATATAACGCTATAATGATCGAACAACCCCAAATGTCACTAGCATCTACATTATTTAATAAACCACGAACGAAAAATTTCTTCTACTCAAATTAATATTTTAGTTTTTAATGGCTCCAATCCTTCTACGACATAAATATTTCTAAATGTGAGAAATAACACATGCAGCGAAAGATTGACCGTGGAGAAGCTTTCGACGAAAAGGGACAAAGAATTTGATTTTCTGCTACAACGAAAGTATCGCTGCTTTGTAACTGTTTCTCTCAGATGCGACGGTATTTTTACCCCAGTTGCCAAGTCTGATGGGGATTAAACCATGTTAAAAAATTTAATCTCAATAAGCTCGTATAAAACTGACATTTGTTCTTTTTTGTATGCGTAAAATATTTCGTTTGAAATTTTTATTCAGCGTCTAGTAGACAACATGTAGTGTAGAAAGAAATTGATTTGATTCTGGCTCCCAAATTAATTGAATGAAAGTATTTGGTGTGTCTTATTTTAATTTGTTGATTTAATCACATTTTAACAAATAATATTTAATTTGTATTCATCCGGGGAACTGGAATTCGTTACTGTTCATCAATAATTTTCTTTTAACTAACAGAGAAATATTAATCGAAACTCAAGCGAAGTGGGCGCACGATTGAAATGTGACAAAGAAAATAATTTGAGTGAAATATTTTTTTTTTGAAGTAATTTCTCTCTAAGTAATCACATTGGCAAGTGAAAAAGTATACTGCATGTGGTGGGATTTATTGTTTGCAATTTGCAACTCTTAGTGATAACAAATTGAAAAAAAAAAGTGAGAGGGCGGTTTCTTCGTGGTGGTAGCAACCACCAAAGTCTTGAAGGCTTAGATTACTTGATATCATTTAAAACTTATTTTGGTGCATTCTTCTATCACTTTAACTAACTGATATATCGCCTATTAAGTATATTTTGGCACACGGAATATAGGAATTAACTTCACAAATCCGAATAAAGTAAACTATATATAATCAATTCCCTTATACCGTAAGGTGTCGGGATTGGTATTCTCTATTTTATTCACAAAATTTTTTCCATTCCTTTTTGTTTAGCGCTAAAATTTTTGCTTCGTTTAGGTTTAATTGTCTCTTTCTGATTAATTTATCAATGATGTCATCCCATCTTTCTTTAGGTTTGCCTCTTCGTCTCCGGTCCGATGTTCTTGCTTCCCATATTTTCTTTACTTGCATGTTATCTTTCATCCTTTGTATATGTCCCCACCAACCTAATTGTTTTTCTTCGACAATTTCTAATACAGGCTTAGCATCCAGTTCTTCCCTCACTTTTTGATTTCTTATTCGATCTCTTCTACTTATTCCCTTTATCGCTCTTAAGAACTTCATCTCGACTGCTTGTATCCGGCCTTTTCATTCTCTCCGTTGAAACCCAGGTTTCACTTCCAAATAGTAGTATCGGCTGGAAGATAGTCTTGTATACCAACATTTTCGTATTTTTGGATATTTCTTTCTTCTTGACTATGGTTGCACACATACTGTAATATGCTTTAAGTGCTTTCTCTATTCGTTCATTGATGTCCCTATCCTGATTTCCTTTATTATCTATTATTACTCCTAAATATTTGAATTCCTTGACCTGCTGTATATCCTTATTTTCCAATCGTATATTTATTTTTTTATTTTCATCTTCTGTTATCGCCATTACTTTTGTTTTATTGACATTTATTTTTATTTGTTTAGATTCTAGAGCTACTTTCCATATTTCTAAGTTAGTTTGTAGGTCTTCGGGTGAATTGGCCATTATTACTATATCATCTGCAAATGCACATTCTTTTATACAGACTTTTTGTAGATTGTAGTATCCTACTTGTAGGCCTGTTGTTTTAGGACATGTTTGTTTGAGTATGTCATCTATCAGGATAATGAATAGTAATGAGCTAAGTACTGCTCCCTGTCGTAAACCATCTCTTGTATAGAAAGTAGAAGACTGCATATTTCGCGTTCTGACGTAATTTTCATTTTCCTCATATATGCTTTTTATTCCAGCAATTAATTTTCGGCTGACTCCTCGTTGTTCCAAACTTATCCATATTTCTTTTCTGGGTGCTCTGTCGAAAGCCTTTTCAAGATCAATGAACGCTAGATATGCCTCTCTCCGTTGTCTTAATATTTTATCCGTAAGTTGTTTCATCGTGAATATATGGTCCTGTATACTATGGCCTCTTCTAAATCCACTTTGGGATACACTTAATTGCGTTTCTATGAGTAAACGGAGCCTGTTTGCTAACACCCTTTCATATATCTTTGCTACCGTGCTCAATAAAGTTATACCTCGATAATTTTGGCATTGTTTTCTATCTCCCTTTTTATATATGGGCATATAACACCTATTCCCCAATTTTTAGGTATGTTTCCTTTTATCCATGCCTTATTACAAATGTTGTTCAAGAGTTTTACACCTTTCTTCCCCATGTGTTTAATCATATCTGGTGTTATTCCATCATGTCCGGGTGCTTTTCCACATTTTGTTGCCTTGATTGCTTCTTCAACTTCCTCTATCGTAAGTACTTCAATTTCTTCATCTGCTATTGTGTCATTTGTTGTTACTTCCTTGCCTTCTTGTGTCTCTGTTTCAAGTGGATTTAATAGTTCGTAAAAGTATTCTTTCCATCTGTTCATAATTAAATTCTCATCTTTTAGCAACGCGCCTTCTTTGCTTGTTATAGTCGTCAATTTCTTTTCTTTTCCTTTTCTTATTGTCTTCACTGCTTTATAAAATAGCTTGCGATCTCCTTTATTTGTCTTCCTCCATTTTTTCCAAAACATTCCCATGCCTTCTGTTTAGCTTCCAAAACCATTTTCTTTACTTTGGTTCTTCTCTCCTTATACAAAGTGTATTTTTGTGCGGTGTTATTATTTAAGTACTCTTTCCACGCTTGTTTTTTTAATTTAACTTCTTTTTTGATATCATCGTTCCACCAGGCAGTTAACTTTTTATTGGCGTTGGTTGTAATCGTGCCACATGCTTGTTTAGCTGCTTCTATTACTACCTCCTTAAATATTTGCCATATGTCTTCAATATCTTTTTGTTCAATCTCCTTTTCTATATTACTTATTTTTCCTCAAGAATTTGGTGATAACTGTTTGCTATATCTTTTTCTCTTAATCTGTATGTTTTAATATTTTCTGTTTTTACTGGTGCAGTTTCGTGGTCGTTCGTTGTCACTCCTACACCTCTTCTTTTTTCCTAATTTTTGCTACAACCAGGTAATGATCACTAAATATTTCCGCACTTCTTTCGACTCTTACATCCGTGATCGACTTCCTATTATTTCTTTGCACTAGTACGTAGTCAATTATGGATCTTTCTTTTCTGTTTTCCGCTATTCTTGTAAATTTATGTATATCCTGGTGTTCATAAAACGTATTTGTTATTATGAGATCGTTCAATATGCAATATTCTATCATTCTTAACCCATTGTTGTTTATTTTTGTTTCCCCACAGTTTCCAATCACATTTACATTTCTATTCTCTCTTTTACCCACCCTACTTGTTAAAATCTCCCATTACGATAATTTTACCTTTACCTGTCTCTGTGGCCAATGTTAGTTCCTCCCAGAATTGATCTTTATTACTCGCTAAATCATCTTCATTTGGTCCATACACTATTATTATGCATATTCGTTCCCCATATATATCATCAAATTCTATTTTTAGTATTCTTTCAGAAATGCCTTCCCAATTTAGTATGTTATCTACTAATCCTTTCTCTATTATGCACCCAACCCCTGCCGCAGCATGTTTATTTTGTTCTACTCCACTGTATATTAAAAGGTGTCCATTTTCTAGCACTAGTTCCCCTTGCCCCTTCTTCTTCGTTTCTGTTATTGTTAATATTTGGATCCCTGTCATTTCAAATTCTTCTATTAGTTCCTCCTCTTTTCCCCTTAGTCCTCTAACATTCCATGTTCCCACTTTCCAAATTTCTTTTCCTGTTTTTTCCTTTTTATTTATTTTCTCTATTGTTGTGTTTTTATGTGTTTTCGTATCCATTTTCATTGCCTTGTTCGTCATCATACTATTTATCTCTTTAGATTTATTGCTCAGTTTTTTAAATTTGTATTTTCTAATTTTTTCTTGATTTTGTTCCATTTCCAAGTTTCTCCATCAACTATTATCTTGTTATATCCCATTTTGATATTCTTTCCCATGCGTTTCTCCTCTTCTGCTTTATTTTTTAGTTGTCTCTGCTTCTCCCTTTCTTTATGCGTCAAGTCTTCATTTATGAAAATTTTTTCATTATTTTTTCTAAGCTTTGATTTGTTTTTCATAATCCGTTTCTTTTCATTTTCATTTTGCAGTTTCACAAGATATATATTTCTACCAATGTTGTAAGTTTCTTCAACTTTGGTTTGTATTTCTAATTTTTCTTTAAAGAAATTTTCCATTTCTGTAATTAAAATTGCATTGTCGTTTGTATTTACTGTTAGACCGTTGACAATTATGTTATTTTTCTTTTTATCTTTTTCAATCCACTCCAAATTATTGCTTATTATTTTTATATCCCTTTTCATTTTCTCGTTTTCTTTTATAATTCTCTCGTTTTTTTCTCTTAGTTTGGTGTTTTCGATTTGGATTTTTCTAATGTCGTTATTGTATTTTTTTTGTTCATTTTTTATTTCTTGCATTTCTTCTCTTATATCCTGCATCATACTTAGTATAAGATCAAGCTTATCCTCGTTATCAATTGTTTTTGTTTTTATTGGCGTTCTCGACATTTTTTTTGTTCTCGTTAAGGTTTCTTCTTGTACCCTTTTTCTCTTGCCTCCTTCGTCTGTGGAGGACTCCTTCATGTCGGCGTCTCTCATATAATTTTTGTCCATGTTTATTTCTTTATTTCAGCGCTGATTTCTAATCTGATTACTATATGTTGTGATGCACGTCTTTTCCACGAAAGAAACCGTTCCCCGGACTATCTCCTCGAAGGTCACGGTTTCTTATCTCTTATCAGAGCTAATACAAATGCAGCGTCTTACCTTAAATTACTTACCTGTTTGTCTCTAGTGTTGTTTTAATCACTACACTGTTCTTATTGTTTACACCTTTGGTTTACCACAATTTTCAGAAATAGTCGCTCATTAATTCTCGTAGAATTTGGGTTTATTAATGGAGCATATATTTAGCAGCTGCTTATGCACGCACCATCACCACTTATGTAAAGTAAACTAACTGATTTTAAATAAGTTAAAGCTCTTTTTATACATCTCTTTTTATACACCTATAAGTATTCAGATGGTTTTGATTTCTATAATCTTTTTTGAACTGTTTTATTTGCGAGTAATTAGATATTTTTGAAGTTTATTAGAATTGGGTTGGCAAGACAGTAATTTCGTTTTTTTCACATAGACAGCGTTATTTAAATTTTTTTGAATGGATTCTGTGGGTGATGTTCTTTACGTTTTAACAGTTAATATCAGACAGATGGAGGTTCATTTTGAAATACGTGGTGAGAGATTTTATTTGTAGCTGATAGTTGAGGGTCAATTTTAACATGGAGTGCAGAAACGAACATTTTCGGCATATTTTACTTTTTTATTTTCCGTAACGGACGGAAAGCTGCAGAGACTTATAAAGAAATATGTGAAGTTTATGGTGGTGATTGCATAACAGAACGCACTTGTCAGAATTGGTTCAAGAAATTCCGTTTTGGAGATTTTTCACTCAAAGATGACCAACGTTCTGATCGACCTACTAAAGTTGATAATAATCAAATTAATCCCATTGTTGAAGAGGATCGTCATATAACTGTTCGAGAGATTTTGGTAAATGTATCCCACACAACTATTGGGAATCACTTAAAATGTCTTGGACTCGTTAAAAAGCTTGAGGGTTCCACATAAATTGATATTCATTTGACACAACGAATCAATATTTGCGATAGCATCTTAGACGCAATGAAAATGACCCCTTCTTGAAAAGAATCATTACTGGTGATGAAAAATGGGTCACCTACAGTCATAAAGAAATATGTGAAGTTTATGGTGGTGATTGCATAACAGAACGCACTTGTCAGAATTGGTTCAAGAAATTCCGTTCTGGAGATTTTTTACTCAAAGATGACCAACGTTCTGGTCGACCTACTAAAGTTGATAATAATCAAATAATGCCATTATTAAAGAGAAGCGTCATATAACTGTTCGAGAGATTTCGGTAAATGTATCCCACACAACTATTGGGAATAACTTAAAATGTCTTGGACTCGTTAAAAAGCTTGAGGGTTCTATATAAATTGATATTCATTTGACACAACGAATCAATATTTGCGATAACATCTTAGACGCAATGAAAATGACCTCTTCTTGAAAAGGATCATTACTGGTGATGAAAAATGGGTCACCTACAGTAGCATCATTCAAAAACGAACGGAAAGCTGCAGAGTCTTATAAAGAAATATGTGAAGTTTATGGTGGTGATTGCATAACACAACGCACTTGTCAGAATTGGTTCAAGAAATTCCGTTCTGGAGATTTTTTACTCAAAGATGACCAACGTTCTGGTCGACCTACTAAAGTTGATAATAATCAAATTAATATCATTATTAAAGAGGATCGTCATATAACTTCTCAAAAGATTTCGTTGAAGTTAAATGTATCACACACAACCATTGAAAATCACTTAAAATGTCTTGGACTCGTTAAAAAGCTCGATATTTGGGTTCCGCATAAACTGAAAGATATTCATTTGACACAACGCGATACCCATTTTAGGCTCATGAGAAATGATTCCTTCTTGAAAAGAATCATTACTGGTGATGAAAAATGGGCCATCTTCAGTAACATCATTCGAAAATGATCATGGTCCAAGCATTATGAACCAGCACAAACCACATCAAAAGCTGAATTGCATCAAAAAAAGATCATGCTGTCGATTCGGTGGGATTATAAAGGTGTTGTGTATTTTAAGCTACTTCTAAGGAACCAGACCATCAATTTAGATGTGTACTGCTAACTGGATGAAACAATCAAAGAAAAAAGCCAAAATTGGCAAATCGGAAAGAAATTGTGTTCCACCATGACACATCTTTGGTAACTCGTGGAAAATTATTGGAGCTTGGTTGGGAAGTGTTGTGTTTTGAGCTGCTTTTAAGAAACCACTGCCAGCAGCTAACGAAACTGGATAAGGCAATCAAAGAAAAAAGGCCAGAATTGGCAAATCGGAAAGGAATTGTGTTCCACCATGACACATCTTTGGTAACTCGTGGAAAATTATTGGAGCTTGGTTGGGAAGTGTTGTGTTTTGAGCTGCTTTCAAGGAACCCCTGCCAACATCGAATGAAACTGGACAAAGCAATCAAAGAAAAAAGACCAGAATTGGCAAATCGGAAAAGAATAGTGTTCCACCACGACAATGCTAGGCCTCACACATCTTTGGTAACTCCTGGGAAATTATTGGAGCTTGGTTGGGAACTGATGTCACATTCTCCATACAGCCCTGACCTAGCACCATCTGATTACTATTTATTTCGTAGCTTGCAGAACTGAATGAATGGTAGAAATGTCCCAAATGGTGATGACCTTAAATCGCACTTGGTTCAGTTTCTTTCTGAGAATGATGAGAAATTCTATGAGCGCTGAATCATGAAGCTGCAAGAAATATGGCAAAAGATCATTGAACAAAATGGAAAACATATAATTGATTCAAGTTTATTCTTTGTATTAAAAAAAATGTGTTTTTTTCATACCACAAATCATACGTATGCGAACTAATGAACGAATGAATAAGCGTGATTCGTTTCATATAGATGCACCCCATTGTTTGATAAACGTGTTTCAACCATAACTTATATACTTTTTATATTGTGTTTTACCCGAGAGTTCTCGACATTGCTTCGTGCAATAAAAAACCGGAACTCTTAAAACAGAAAATCTCAGTGAAAAATGAAATAACACCAAGAAATGTAACTACTTGAATGAAATAGCATGGCTGTAGGAACGCAATTTTAAATCATTTTACATTAGTCGATTGAAAATGAAGAATTAGATTTGATGAAAATAAGGGAAACAGTAATTTATAATTTCATTTTTGCAGCAGAATGCACATTCATCGTTTAGAAAGATTTTATTGTTCGAAATAACGAAGCAATGTAGTGGCGATGAATGGAACTGATGTGCTTTACTAAATCAGATACTTCTATACATATGGATAAAGTGATTACCTACTATTTAATGGATACTCGGAGTTATCAGATGTCAACGAATAACTTAAACCCCTGTTAATTGTAAATCTCCCGTTCGTTGGGATTTTTTGGATTATCAGCTTAACAGGCATGAAATTAACATCTGGGAGGGTAACTCGTTTTTAATTAAACTTTGATTGTCAGACTTTACCGTAGATAGTGACAATGAGTTATCTATTATTTGAAAAATTATATCTTTACATATGATTTTTATAAAATTCTGGATCAGACAGTTATAATGATGCTTCATTGTTATGTAAATCAACAACATAATCGTTTTCGCATCACTGAAAATAATTTAATATAAGTATTTTTTTTTTCAATTAATTTAACATTTCTTCGGCCCAGTTTAAATTGAAAAAAAACATAATATTTCCGGTCAATAAGGGTCTACCATGAAGAATTAATATAAGTAGTTATGGTTATAACGAAACTCTGTCTATGATATTTATCTCTATGATATTTATGTTCTCAACACTCAAATATGCATACAAAAACATTTCGTTTCTTTGTTTGTCGACGTTTTACCTTCCATCGTCCTGGACTTGTTCAAGGACTAGGGAGAAACTAAATTCAAGGCAGAAGAGCATGGTAACTGAATATGTCAATATGGCAAGTCTCAAGTGACAAACCACGGGATATAGTCAATATAGAAGGGCACACTAGTAGTATGTCAACCATATTGGCGACGGCGGTGGAATGAAAATTAAGATTTAAGACAGAAACGTGTGGCAATGGTACATCAAAGGCAAAACTCTCTTCAAATGAAAAATGCACAAAAGACAAGGTAGTCGAAACCGAAAGACAAAGAGAAACACTTCTTCGTTCAGTATCTCAAGGACTATACGAATACCAGTGATGAATGTCACTTACTATGTTGATCATATCAAAGGCGAAATAATTCGCCCAATATCTCAAGCACAGTAACCGATAAAAGTACCACTGATGACTCTCAAAGCGTTCTTGGGTAGACCAGTGAATTTTATTGTTTTCTCTGGTGAATAAACTAAACACCTTTCGTTTGTCTTCAACCTTAACCTAAAGTATTCGTCCAGTTGGTGTTCATTTGGTCCTTTTGTTGACATTTCTAACCCTTTTACTAATTGAGAAGCTTCGTTAAGACATAGCTTTGGTTAATGCAAAATAATGGTGCACATAAATGTAGGATTTTCTTTGTTGTTTAGGGATAATAACAGGCAGGCTAACAGAAGAAAAGTACTTTATCAGGAAACAAGTCAATTCAATTAATGATTCAAGGATACAAAGTTAGACTTTTTTTAAAGTTTAATCCACTCGCAAAGGGTAACCCCATTATGCTTTTAAATCACTGCGAGTAGGATGCGGAAACAAGGATAGATGTCGACGAACCGCCTTCTTAAATAAGACTAGGTTGATTTTTGGGGAAAATTCCGTTCGGTAACAAATTCCACAACTTGGAAGTTCTATAGAAAAAAAAGTCTCCGTAGACAGAAGTCCTCACTGTATCAAGCTGAACCGCACAGGAATTTGCTGTCTCCGTCTGTCTAGTATGCCTTAAGAATCTTGCCCTTGTAGAAACAATGCCAGCCTAGCTACAGAAATTACAATGACGAACAAATAACACAAGTAAACAGACTCCTGAAACAAAAAGCAGAAGCAAATTAGGAAGGAGAACCAGTAAGAGAAACAAATGTGGAAGAAATTAAGTCGATATGGCGAAGAAAAGAGCACCAGGAAGAGATCGAATTTCAAATCTGGCCATTAAAAATCTCCCGGAAGCGGAGATTGAAAAAATCAGGAAAATTATCAACACGATAATAGAAATGGAATATTTTCCCAGCATATCGAAATTCGCACAGGTGGTGACGATTCCAAAGCCCCACGTATCCACAAAATCAAAGACTGATAAGTCTTCTCCCGGCCATAGGTAAAGTGGCGAAAAAAATAATCTGCTCAAGATTGCAAAAAGAAGTAGAAGATTAGAGGTAATACCGGAAGAACAATTTGGATTTAAGCCGTAACACAGCACCACACAACAGGCGTTGAGGTTGGTCGAAGAAGTCGCACAAGGATTTAATTATAAACAGTCCACGGGGTTGGTCTGTTTAGATGTTGCCAAGGCTTTTGACAAAGTTTGGCACAAAGGACTAGTATATAAAATGCACAGAGCTAACATCAATCCCAAATTAACAAGGATAATACAATCCTATTTAGAGAATAGGAAATTCGAGGTAAAATTGGACGGAATAATAACAGAAGAAAGAAGAATAAGGGCTGGGGTTGCGCAAGGTTCGGTTCTAGGCTCCACTCTTTTTAACATATATATGCATGACATTCCCAAACTAAACGAAGTAAAGATAGCGCTGTATGCGGATAATACAGCGATTCTAGCAAGACACACAAGACAAGAAACAATAGTTAGAAGATTGCAAGAAGCACTTAATCAAATGGAAGAATGGTTTGAAAAATGGCGTATTGAAGTCAATGGGGACAAAAGTACGGCCACATTTATGACAAAAAAAAGGACACAGCCAGAGGAAAATTTGAATATTTTCAATGAAGACATTCCCTGGACAGAAGAGGCAAAATATCTAGGAATAATCCTAGATAAAAAGCTAACGTTCAGGAAACATATGGAACACGCTAAGAAGAAAGCAATGATGGCAAGGACAAAAATGTATTCGCTTCTGTGCAGAAAAAGCGTCTAAGTCTGAGAAATAAACGATTAATTTATAAAACAGCTATGCAACCTATAATGACTTATGGTGCAGCGTGCTGGGGATATACAGCAAAATCAAACATGAAAATACTACAAACAGTACAGAACATAACACTAAGGATGATAGCCAACGCTCCCTGGTTTCTAACCTACCGAAGAATTCATGAAGATTTACAAATAGAAACGACAGAAGAAACGGTAAAAAGAGCCCCAAGAAGAGAGTTTGGTAGAACTGAAGTACACCCAAATCGACTACTTAGGGAAGTAGTGGATTATGAACCGCAAGATTATCCAAGATGCAAAAGACCTAGGACGGTCTTAAGAAGGTAAGGGAGTCTACTTACCTCGGGTTTTAGTGTGGTTTCCCGAGGGCAAGGTCAAATGGCTAGTAGGCGAAAGAAAAACAAGTCGCTCCACACGAGCATTAAGAGGATGTTTTACAGAAAGAGAGATAAAGGCAGAGAGTAAAATCTGCAACAGATGAGAGGGAGACATGGAAGGTCTAAATCTCAAAAGAGGCGAAATAGTAACTAACGGTACGAGCAGATAAGGAAGATCTGCAACGCAAGGGAGAAGGACACGAAAGGTCTGAATCTCTAAAGAGGGAAAAAAGCAGCAATGAACAAGTGAGGTGTAACAGTTCTTAAACAGAACAGAGCGATAAAGGGGTAAGAGGAAAATATTCCTGACCCCATATGGAGATTGGAAGATAAAGACAAAGAACTCCAAACATGAGAACAGTATTGGCTAGTGTTGCCCTAACTTGAGCTTTTTATAGTGTAAATAGCTGATGAGATGTGAAGTACTTTTTAGCTCTAAAAAGAAAGCCTAGCTTCTGAGAGGCGGATTTGGTAATGGCGCGCGCATGATCGTCCAAAGAGAAGTTAGTGCTCGCATTCACTCTTAGAATAGATAGATTAGATCCCATGGGAAGGATTTTACCGTCCATTGGTGTTTATTGCATTATCCCTTGATGTTTTCTTAAAGAAAACCGCGGCCTGAGTTTTTGAAGCGTTGATTGTTTCTACCCCATTCCAAAATAATCCCGAGATCCCGATTAATCGTCTGTATCTGCTGATCCCTTAGTCGATCTGAAGCAGTAATAGATAATGGTTTGTCGGAGAAAAAAGATGACACAAGGTTACTATCATCTGCGCAGGTGTATATAGGATTGGAAGTTGAAGCTAAGAGATCGTTTATGTGTAACAGAAATAGAGTAGGAGACGGAACAGACCCCTGCGTTAATCGCAAATGTCTCGGATGAGATGCCATCGACGGCAACCTGAAGAGATCTGTCAGCGAGAAAATTGGATATGAAATGACAGAGTCCAGGAGAAAGACCATAACATGTTAATTTGGCGAGAAGACATCGGTGCTAGATTCTGTTGAAAGCCTTTGAGATATCCAATGCCGCAATCCTAGCCTCACCATGTTTTTCCATAGCTGAGTTACAGATATGAGTAACAAATGTCAGTAGATCGCCAGTGGAACGTTGTTGTCTAAAACCCTATTGCCTGTCGGAGATGATTCTATTTTTCTTCAGATATTTGAGAATCTCGATGTTGATAATCTTTTCCATCACTTTAGATATAATGGGTAACAAAGATATATGGCGATGGTTGTTAGCCAGATTCCTTTTTCCCTTTTTAGGGACAGGCTGCACCCTAGCGGATTTCCATATGTTAAGAAATACACCTTTGTTGTAAGAGATTGTGAATAATTTGCTTAGGACAGGAGTCAACTCTGGGGCGCACTTCTTAAGAACAATAGTGGGAATACCATCAAAGCCAGAAGCTTTCGAGGTGTCGCCAGCTCAAAAGAGAATCTTCCTGATTGTGCGTTGTCTGAAAACAACTTCAGGCATCGAAGTGCCAACCTTAGGAAGAATAGAAGGTTCTGCGTTTCGAGAACTAAGATTGGAATTTTCGGAAAACTGGACACGATCACTCTGATTTTTAAATAATTAGGTGGAAACTATCCGAAAAAATACGTTGACGTTTTTAACTTCTGTCATGCATCTCTAATTACTATTTATTTTTTATTTTTTTTATTTTTATTTATGACGACTATGCTATAATTTTGAAACCTTCCATAAATGGGTCGATCGAATTGTGCTTTGATTTGTCTTTTCGCCAGCTATCAACTATTTATTTTCCTTTCAGTCCCCGCACGATTTAAAAACTGAAAAAACAACCTGACTGTGACTACTAATGTAAATATTCAGGCCCATCTAAACGCCTCTTGAGACTTTCACTAGTGCACAATTTATGCCGCGAGCTCTTTGGTGAGGCTATTGCCCAGGGAATGTGCTGTTCTTAAATTAAGGAAAGGATGTTAGCAATAATTACTCAATTTGAGATTCAAATTGTTTGTTATGCGTTGCCTGTTCGATTAAAAATATGGCGTAAATTTAAACACTTTATTTAGACCCAAGAAGCAGAAGATTTGGTTATTCCTGCAGCATTGAAGCTTTCGCTTATTGTGCCCGCCACGATTATCACATAATAGGCTAGTTCTTTTTGAAAAATTCCAGAATCTCTTTTATGAATGTTTTCACCATGGTCTTTAGTTCAGTCAGAGCATTGCCAAAGCTGGACGCAGAAGATAATACGTCGAATAACATATGAATACATCACATTAGGGGAGCGACTATATTTGTGCTAAATATCTGTTCTTAAAATTTTTATTCCTCCAAACATCTGGAGTATGTATCTAGACGACAAATGGGTCACTTCGCGATAACAACTAACTGGCTCATTCTATTAAAGGGGACCACACACCGTCGCTTGATAATTTAAAATTGAATACTATCGGCTCAATATAATAATATCAGTGTTGATTTAAATTCTAATATACAAGGCCAATAAAAGAACTGCTAAACACATTAGATGAAATGCTTGAAATTGTCAATTCAGTTGACAAAGTACGTATTGCGTAATTATTGTTAATACTCACCTGGTAAATGTGTAAATTTTTCTTCTAACTTTTATTAATTATGGTGTTTGTTTGGTGCTTTTTTTTAACTTTAATCCACTCGCAAAGGGCAACCCCATTCTGCTTTCAAAGCACTGCGAGTAGGATGCGGAAACAAGGATAGATGGCGATGAACCGCCTTCTTAAACAAAGATAGGTTTTAATTTTTGGGGAAAATTCCTTTCGGTAACAATTTCCATCACTTGGAAGTTCTACAGAAAAAAAGAGTCTCCGTAGACAGAAATCCTCACTGTGTCAAGGTGGACCGCACAGGAATTTGCTGTCTCCGACTGTCTAGTACGCCTCAAGAATCTTGCCCTTGGGGGGATTAATCCTATTAGTTCCTGCGGGCATCTTCCATGCTAGTACTTGTATGAAAGAGACAAGTCACCAATCATACGCCTGTGCTCTAGTATTTCGAGAGAATCGGTCAGACTCTCGTCATCAATTAGGCATATCGCTCTTCTTTGAATTGAATCCAAAAGAGCTAAAGTATGCTTTGGGGTTGAACTCTAAATATGAGAACAGTATTGGCTAGTGTTGCATAACTTAAGCTTTAAATAGTGTGAATAGCTGACAAGTGAAGTACTTTTTAGCTCTAAAAAGAAAGCCTAGCTTCATTATAAATTAAAACTTACAGTAACGATATGAATAAAGTGAGCGGGTTATATAATTCTTCCATTTTTACTAAAAAAAATCATTATTTTTAGCACATACAGATGGAATTTCAATGTGAAATAAATCTAGTGAATAGGATTAAAAAAAATATTATCAACCCTCACGAATATTAATTCTTATTATATTGTTTAATGCACTAGACAAATTGGTCTGAAAATCGAGGAAATATTTAACCTAATTTAATCAGGGCGCAAACTTTTGAGTTATTTGACCCCTGCAGGAGTCGCAGAATTGTTTTCATGCCTCTACGCTAAAATTATTAGGGTAAAGGTTTACTATTTAGGTTTATTGAAACCCTTCATATTTAGCCAATCCTAGACCGAGTTAAATTGAGTAGTGTCACAAACACATCGTCTCCAGAATATGGAATAAGTTTTAACCCATGCAATAATGGCCGTAACTTGGGCTGAAGGGATGAAATAGTAGTGGCACTATTTAGATGTTAATATATTCAGGTTTAAGTGTAGAGGACAGCGATCTGTCTTATTAAACACCGTTGCAAGATATGCATGCAGCAGTTTGGAAAATCAAGTAAAATAAGTGGAGACCATTGCATTATTTATTATATTGAAACTCATTGAAGAATTAACTGATCTTTGGTTATCTTCAAAAATTGAAATACAAATCTTGTTCCCTGAAACCAAGAAAGATTAAAAAACACAACAAAGGTTACTCTAACGCATTTCTACAGTCAAGCATCTTCAGAGAGATACATCTCTCTGAAGATGCTTGACTGTTAGAGCAACTTTTGTTGTGTTTTTTTAAATCATTCTTGGTTTCAGGGGACAAGATTTGTATTTCAATTTTTGAAGATAACCGAGGACCAGTCCGTGCCACCAAAAAAAAAAGAAACTCATTGATATTTTCATCAAATGTCGTTCTGGTTTGTGTCATTGACATTAAAACTGATTTACGAGTGCATGTGCGGGTCAAAAAATCTGTTAATTATAGTCGACCTCAAAGAGAATAGTGCAAATGAAATAGGAAAACATCGTTGTTTCATAATTGATGACTTTGGACGAAAATACTGAAACAGGTCATTTTTTTTTAATGTGAGTTTATATGGTATTTGTCTTACATCCTACATTATCTTCGTGAGAGTGATGTCGTCAACCATATTATTTTTTTAAGTATAAACGTAGGTTCTACGAACTATTTGTTTTACGTGTAATGCATCTGTGTGAAAACCTCACCCATAAAATTTAAAAACAAAACTTATCTTCTGAAACCAAGAAAGATTAAAAAACGCAACAAAGGTTGCTCTAACGCGTTTCGACAGCCTAGTATCTTCAGAGATATACTACTTCACCATGATTTTTTTAAATAAAATATCTTATGCGATATTTCCTTTCAAAAGTTTTGTAATTGTCTATTCCAGTGATGTAGTTAAATAAATAGATAAATATTGAAACTTTTTTAAGTTCAATTCACTCGCAAAGAACAACCCCATTGTGCCTTAGAAGCACTACGAGTAGGATGCAGAAATAAAGGTAAATGACCCTTTTAAATGCGGTTAGGAAAAATACTCTTTCGCATTACTCTTTCAGAGATTGGTTGTTTTCTAGAATAAGACACTGTGTCAAGCTGGACCACATAGGACTTTGCCGTCTTCGACTACCTTGTGTGTCTCAAGTATGTTGCCTTTAAGATCGTTCCTATCAGTTCCTGCAAGCATCTGCCATGAATGGTCTTGTAGAAGAGAGACAAGTCGCCATATACTGACACGAGCTCAAGCGTTTCGAGAGAATAGATTAATTAATCGAGTAGCTCTTCTTTGAATTAAATCCAAAAGAGCCAAAGTGTGCTTTAGGGCTGAACTCAATACATAAGAACAGTATTTGCTAGTGTTGCCCTAACTTGAGCTTTGTATACGAGGGTTGCCTTTTATATTTCGGGATTAGAGAACAAAAACAAATATTAATCATCGAAAATCACTTTATTGTCTTTCAAAATATTCCCCATGGAGATCTATACACTTTTGCATGCGTTTAAACCAATTGTCGAAGCACTTTTGCCACTCTGATTGAGATATCTCCAAAACATGCATTCTGAATGCAGCAACCACTTCTTTAGGTGTCGAAAAACGTTGTCAGTTTGTTTTTTACGTACGGGAATAAAAAGAAGTTATTTGGTGCCAAGTCAGGACTATACGGCGGATGACTTATCAAATCGATGGCTTTGGGTGCTCAAAATTGCAGTTGTTTGAGCCAATGTGTGAGAGCTCGCATTGTCGTGGTGAAGAGTGATCCGTCTTCGGCGGATGGTTTTCCTGATTTCTTGGAAGACAACTGGCAAACAAATGGTTGTGTACCACACAAAATTGACTATTCTGCGTTGTTTTAGTGGTACGGTTGCGACATGTCCAGTTTTTCCGAAAAAACAGCCGACCATTTGCTTGGAAGTGCTTCGTGCGCGAACAACTTTTGTTGGATTTGGCTCATCTTGAAACACCCATACAATCGACTGCTAATTACTTTCGGGCTGATACGCGTAAATCCACGATTCATCACCTGTCACGATGTCATAGACGTGTTTCGAAGCACGAGCCTTTTTTTGAGCGATTGACAAATTGTGTGGGATCCAGCGCAAACAAATTTTGTTGACAGTCAAATGTTCATGCAATATTGAATGTATGCTGGTCCCACTAATGCCTAAGGTTGTCTCAATCTCACGCTAGGTCACATGACGATCTTGTAATATCAGTTCGCGCACAGCAACAATGGTTTTCGGAACAACAACTGATTTTGGACGACCTTCACGAAATTCGTCTTGGAGTGAACTACGACCACGATTGAATTCACCATACCATCGATAAACACTGGTCCTTGATAGCGCTTCATCGCCAAAAATTGAATTAAGTTCATCCATGCACTGTTGCTGAGTTAATCCACGTCGAAAGTTGTAAAAAATAATCGCACGAAAATGTTTACGATTTAATTCCATTTTTGGGCCGGATGAATCTTTTAAGTTACTGTAAACAACACAAATAGCACTCGTATGTCAAAACGTTCTGAGTACGTATAACCTCAAAAATGTCCAACTTTACGATAGAGCTGTCAGTTGCCAGAACACTAGGGTTGCCAAATCCAGAAACATAAAAGGCAACCCTCGTAGTATGAGTAGCTGATGAGATGTGAAGTACTTTTTAGCTCTAAAAAGAAAGCCGAGCTTCTGAAAGGTGGATTTGCAATGGCGCGCACATAATCGTCCCAAGAGAAGTTAGTGCTCGCCTTCACTCCTAGCATAGATAGATTAGATCCCATCGGAAGGATTTTATCGTCTATTAGTGTGTTTGTTGCATTATCTCTTGATGTTTTCTTAGAGAAAACCTTGGCCTTAGTTTTTGAAGCGTTGAAGTCGACCAAAATTTTCTTGCCCCATTCCAGAATGATTTTAAAATCCCGATTAATGATTCGAAAGATGCTGTTCCCTTAGTCGATCTAAAGCAACGACGGATAATGTGGAGGAAAAATGTGACACCAGGCTACTATCATCTGCGTAGCTGTATATAGGATTGAAACTTAAAGTTAAGAGATAGTTTATGTGTAAGAGAAACAGAGTAGGAGACAGGACAGACCCCTGAGGCACCCCTGCATTAATCGCAAATATCTCGAATGAGATGCATAGATGATGACCTGAAGAGATCGGTCAGCGAGAAAATTGGATAAGAAAGAACAAACCCCAGGAGGAAGACCATAAAATGTAAATTTGGTAAAAAGATATCGGTGCCAGATTCTGTCGAAGACCTTTGACATATCCAATGCCACAATCCTAGCCTCACCATGTTATTCCATAGTTGAGTTACAGATATGAGTAACATATGTCAGTAGATCGCCAGTAAAGCGTTGTTGTCTAAAATCCACAAAAAAATGCAAGACTTGGGCTGCCTAGAATCTCAACCGCGATTGATCCAATGTTTTTTTTTCTAATCAAGCATCATTCTGGTCCTAGTCTCCCATAAAGTATGCTTGGTCTACCGCTGGTGAGTGATTGCTTGAGCGAACCGTCAAACACCCACTAAAACTCCATGTTTGGGGATGTTTTCTGGGTACGGTTTTGGGTGTTTAGAGCTCTTTACCCAGAACTTGGATACTCGAAAAATGGTCAACATTTATAAGCGTGGCTTTCTAAAGTCTGGAGAGAAGATACTTGATGCCTAAAATAGTCAAAGTGTGCTTTAGGGTTGACTTCAAACACGACAACAGTAGTTTAAAGATATGTATAGAGCCAGCACTTTATGAAATGTGAAGTAGCTTTTAGCTTTAAAAAGAAAGTTCGTCTTCTGAGAGGCGGATTTGGTAATGAAGCGCACGTGGTTGGTTTAAGAGAAGTTAGTCGCATTTACTTCTAGGATTTACTGAATAGATCTGATGGGGAGGATTTTGTTATCCACGAGGACGTCGGTGGAATTATTCCTTGATGATTTCTAAGAGAAAAAGCTGCTTGAATTTTTGAGGGATTGAAGACGACTGGATTTCTCTTTTTATTTTCCAGAACAATCCCGATATCCCAATTAATCATCGGGAACTCGATTGGGGAAACTGCTCTTTCCTTGGCTCATCTAGGACACCGACGTTTATCGATAGAAGTATCGAAGTATCGAAGAAAAAGTATCATTTCAGATTACTATCACCCACGTATCTATACATATATTGAATTGGTTGTTAAAGCTGCTCAGAGATCGTTTATGTTATCTTCATGGTAGACTTTTATTGGTCGAAAAAATTATTATATATTTCAAAAAATTTTACAGAATATTATCAACAGGCGTATGATTGGTGACCCGTCTCATTTTTACAAGAACTATCATGAAAGATGCTTGCAGGAACTAATAGGATTGATCCCCCCAAGGGCAAAATTTCTGAGGCATACAAAACAGTCGGAGGCAGCAAATTTCTGTGCAGTCCAGCTTGAGACAATGTCTACGGATACTCTTTTTTTATAGAACTTCCAAGCTATGAAACTCGTAACTGAAAGGAATTTTCTCTAAAAATTACAACCTATCCTTGTTTGAGAAGCCGGTTTATCGTCATGTATCCTTGTTTCTCGCAGTGCTTTGAAGGCATAATGGGGTTACCCTTTGCGAGCGGATTAAACTTAAAAATAAAAAAAACTTTCATTATTATAAATTTAAATATTTCCAAACTGGGTGGCAGAAATGTTAAGTAAAATTAATAAATATATCGTCTACGTATGACAGAAGCAGAGTAAGAGACAGAAATGACCCATGGGGTACCTCTAGTTTAACTGCAAATATTTCACATGGGATGCCATCAAGTACCTAGTTTTGACAAATGACCAATTAAATGTTCTGTAATTAAACAGTTAGACGTGCTCAAAATTGAAAATATGTACAGCCGCAACCATAGACTAGTTTCGGCCTTCCTTGGCCTCATCCTCATACCTAGTTAATTTCCGAATTCAGATCAAATTAAAATGGAGCATCCAAATATAATTTGAATTTGGGGGTTAAATGAATAATACAAAATCTAAATAAAACGCAAAGGCCAATAAACTTGATCGTCAAGCTGAAAGATCTTTATGTTTAATAACTGAAGTTTTATGTATTTGATGTTATCGTCACAAACTCTGATTTGTTAGACCCAATAGGGAAGTTAGACACAAGAGGGAAGAATTTCTGTGCTTCATTGGCTGGGAGTGACTGCAACCAAAAGCAATTCTTATTGTTACAAACACATCAAGATTTACCCAAATCGTCAGGGCGGATATTTACACTATTTTATTTCAGAGGTTTAAATGCTCTTCGTATGTTAGAATAGACATGTCACTTTCAGTAACCAATATTTCATGACAATATCGTTTTAGGAGGATGTCATTAAATAAGTTGAAATAGGTTGACATATTTTAATAACAAAAATATTAAACACATGTTCTTCAAAACACAATTCTCCTATACGTTGCCAAAAATTGTTTACAACGTGAAATTGCATGTAGCGAAACAATATCATATCAGTGCAACAGAAAGCATCCAATTTTATTCAGGTTTTAAAGCCGTGGGTTTTTACTGTTTATTGAATGAACGTCCTGTTACCGCGCCATAATTTAAACTTTTTTTTTCACGGATATCAATATGACATGTTAATGTATTTTGTTTGTCACATAAACCAGTGTTAAAATGACAAACGTGTAATATAAATGTAAATATAACCGTTATTTAATTTTCGTGGCGTCAGCCAAAAAGATTACACCTTCGCAAATATAATGTGCTAAATTGTCATACGCATATTTTCAGTTTTATGAAAGCAAAGTGTCTATTGTTATCAATTTTAATCAAATAAATGCTGTCACACGTGTGTGACATTCAGATTACGTTCATGAAATTCCATTGGACCAAATATGAGAAGTTAAAATATGCATGTGGCAACTGTAATGTTTTCGCCATCACCTGCAATCACAACAGTATATGTTCGATGATTTTCATTTCAAATTGTACAGAAAATATATGGCGATGTAAAAAAACCTGAAGAGCATTTAATACTTTATCTGGCTTTATTGCACTCCGTTTGTAAGTGCTCTTTGCTTTTAACATGTAACACATTCATGTGTTAAATCGAAGCATTGTCTCTACAATTCTGAACGAATTTATTGATTCATAAATAACACTTTTTTAAAGAACTTTTGTGAAACTGAAAACTATTCAAATGCAATCCTGTTCTGGTGTTCCTTCACATTATATATTCTGATTTATTTTTATGGGTACTTCTTTGTTAACTTCGTTTGGCGAAGTGTTAATCCAACTCAGGCAAAATAACAATAAGATTAAAATACAAATCTTGTCCCCTGAAATCAAAAAAGATTAGAAAACACAACAGAGGTTGTTCTAACGCGTTTCGATAGCTATCGAACGCTTTTCGATAGCTATCGAGCGCGTTTCGATAGCTATCGAACGCGGTTCGATAGCTATCGAACGCGGTTCGATAGCTATCGAACGCGGTTCGATAGCTATCGAACGTGTTAGAGCAACCTCTGTTGTGTTTTTTAATCTTTCTTGGTTTCAGGGGACAAGATTTGTATTTCAATTTTTGAAGGCCACCAAGGACCAGTCAGTTTCACCAAAAAAAAACAATCAGTTTGATCTAGAAAATGTTCTTTGTTGGCCGTTGTTGATAAAGTAGTTTTCCGCTTAATATCTTTGCAAATATATCAAAAGATTTCGGAAAAGTTAAATATTAGGGGTAGAATCGCATTTTAATTTACCTTAGCGGTGTATTTTCCTCATCTCTAAGGTTTGTCAAGAGTTACTGTTGGAAATGTCGAGAATGACTACAAAGTTATTAAAAAATATAGTTCTTTTCTGATTGGACCCTGTCAAGAAACTACTGAAAGTATAATCAAAAGAGCCTCTTTTGCCTCTAGTTTAGTTTACAGAATGGCTTATCGAGCTCTTTTATTTTCAATTTCATTTCCGCTGTCCCGAAGTGAAGACCTTCTGGCCCGGCGCATCCACCAAAAATTTCCCTAAATATAAAAATCGATGTATTTTGAAATTTTTCTAAAAAACTATTCATTTTCGTAATGTATTCGATTTCTAATTGTTAACTACACACTTTATTGCATACATTCATGCATTCATAGTCACTCGAAGATATGAAAAAAGAAGATTTTCATCAAGATCACGTATGCAGCATTTTTAAAAAGGATGATTTTGCGTGATACATTAGTACAGGTTTCCCTACTAGCAAATTAGTTAACTTTCAAGCAGACAGCAAATTTGCGTGATAATGAGCAAACAGCACAATAATAAACATTTTCCCAGCAGATGCAAGTTTCAATTGCCGCGAGATTTTGCCGCGTCGGCAAATCATTGAATCTCGTAAAACTAGGAGAGGGGTTGGTCCTATTAGACGTCAACCGCCGTTAAGATCCGGAAGAGCGATAAAGATAGAAGTAAGATGTCATTCCACCACTGATTTACATCCACCGACTCTCTTTATTAACGGTTTTCAGGCTGACACAAATTGAAGCACTAACTGATGAGATCCATTTACTTGGTTGAGGAAATATTAAACAAGCCGCATTTTAAAAAATGATTATTAAGTGCTGTTCGCTACAGGTGGGTGCTAGATCCAGTTCTCACCCTTTAAATATATACGGAGGTATTTAATGAGATCATATTTTAAATTTTGTGCGTCATAAGGACATTTTATATTTAAGATTTAAATGTATAGCCCTATATTGTTTCTTTGAGGAAAAACTTTTTGGGAGTGAGATACTGCAAGCGTAATATTAAATGATTTACGCCAAGTTTTATAATTGCGAAATATTTTATCACAAAGAATATTTCAATACTACTCTAGACATGAGGCTCATACTATTCCCCTTATTGTTGAAAAGGTTAAAAATTTTAAATTAATTTATTTGAGACTTTTGATGTTAATTTCAAGCATTTCCCATCTATTTTTTTTGGTGGTCCTTGGTTATCTTCAAACATTGAAATACAAATCTTGTCCCCTAAAACCTAGGCTTTGAGTTGACTGCGGCTCCCGTTGAAATTTTAATGTTTTTTTTTATTGATTGAGAACTTTTTTTATAACTCTTGTAAAAAGTTTAAGCTGAAAATTAAATGAAATTCCAAGAAATTTCGAAATTATAAAATTAAAATTACTCTTTACGGACAACATTTCGAATTTAAATTCTGGATTTTGCTATGAGTAAATATTTTAGAATTTACATAAAATGTAAATAAGAAGATACCAAATCGAAAATGTCCAAAAAAAAACTTCTTACAATTTAAAATAATAGGTCATCAATCACGTCTCATCAATCAAGTCTCAATTTTGCAAGCAGAAAAAGAAGAAAAAAAGAGGTTGCTTGAGGGAATTAAGAAAAAAATAAAATTTAAATGCGTAACTACAAAACTTTTTACAAAGAAAACAAAGATTTTAAAATTAATATTTGTGAAAAATGAAAAAAAGTGTTTTTCACAAATGCCCAGTTTCTTCCCAAAATTTCCATATTTTTCTTCAAATTCAGAGTTTACCTTTTAACACCTTTATTAAATATTTTCAAAAATTGAAATACAGACAAGTTTTGCTCTCCACGTTTCATGAGCGATGCTAGTAATACATAAATATAAAAATCTCAACATTTCGATCAAAATATCAATTATTTTGACTAATTTATCGATATAAAATATATATGACATATCGTTGCCATCCCTACTCAGTTATGTGATTAGTTTCAGATGGCTTCTCTCAAGCTGGTTTACACTTGATACATTATTATTTCAGAGAGAAAGGTTCGGAATAAAGTGTCTAATCTAAACGCTCCCTAATGTAAGTTTGGAATTAAAAGTAGTCTACTAATTATTCTGCATCGTAAGGAAGGTCTATATCAATTTCTATTAAAATCGCTTCAGTAATTAAACCGTGAAAAACGAACAAAGAGATAAATTTATACAGGGTGTTACAAAAGTCCGGGCCGCTACTTCAGGAGCATATTCTACACATTAAAATATGAAAAATGTTAAAATACATTTTTTTCTTTAAATTGCCTCCTAACGGAGATATGACCATTTAAAGATGGCGCCCCTAAAGTGGTTTTTTTACTACAAAAAGTTAACGGTTAGTAGCAAAGTCATGAAATTGGGCAAGCAGTTAAAGAATTAGATTAGGCATGTTCTCATGTAACATATTTTTTAAATAAGCAGTAGCGTGGTGTGTAGGGGGTTGCCCGCGATTATTTTTTGCCGTAACTTTTTTGTATTGCAATATTTCGACACAAAAGTGCCATAATCGTAAAAAGCAACATTTTTTATATAAAAAAGGTACTCTTTCTCAAAGTCGCTAAAAGTAACCGTTTCCGAGAAAAAGGCGTTTAAATAATCCTATCCCGTCTTCGAAATTCTAACTAATTTGTATAAGAAAAAATAAGTTGGTCATGCAAACTGATCGTAAAGAAAACAATTGTACTTGACAATATCTGCCAGAGATTGACGTTGTGTCACTGATAAAATTTGGTCGTAAGCTGTAAACTTTAGCAGTTTTTGTTGTCAATAGTAAGTGTAGTAGTTTTTTAACTTTTCATTATTTTGATAAAATGGACTATTCAAATCAAGAAATGGCCGATATGCATTTAATGTACGGGCTTGCAAATTGTAATCGTGCTGAAGCAAGACGGCTTTATGCTGAACGTTTTCCTAATAGACACCTACCAGGAGAAAAATTGTTCCAGAAAATTCATGCTCGTTTATGTGAAACAGGAAATTTTGTTTTCAAAGGCGAACGTGTTGGAAGGCCAAACGCAGAAGTTGCTAATTTAGAGGAGCGTGTGCTTCAGCGAGTTGAAGAAGATCCATGTGTCAGCACTAGACAACTTGCTTTAGCCGAAGGAGTAAATCACGTAACTATCTGGCGAATTTTGAAATTTTACCAATTTTACCCCTATCATTTTCAAAGAGTGCAAGGGTTACTTGCTGCCTGATTATCCTCCAAGAATAGAATTTTGCAACTGGCTATTGCATAAGATCGCTGAAAATGAGAACTTTCCATCGCTCATATTATTTACGGACGAAGCGGGTTTTACCAGAAACGGGATACTTAACTTTCACAACATGCATCAGTGGCAAGTTGAAAATCCCAATGCAGTTATTCAGTCGAGACATCAGCAACATTTTTCACTTAACATTTGGGGAGGAATAATAGGGGACTCTATAATTGGACCGTTTTTTTTTACCTCATAGGTTAACAGGAGCATCATATAGACATTTTTTGCAAACAGAGTTACCCGTGTTACTTGAAAATGTTCCACTCATAACAAGACAGCGAATGTGGATAATGCACGATGGGGCACCTGCCCATTTTAGTGCAGTTGCTAGGGAATTTTTGAATAACAACTATCATCAACGATGGATAGGTCGAGGAGGTCCGATACCATGGCCAGCTAGGTCTCCTGACCTCAACCCACTCGATTTCTACTTATGGGGACATCTAAAGCAGATCGTCTACTCCACACCAGTTGACAATATCAATGATCTTCGTGAACGAATTGAAAATGGGTTCAACCAGATTCACAATACACCAGGCATTTGCGAAAGAGTAAGGAGTTCCCTTAGAAGACGAGCCGAGCAATGTATTGCTGCAGGGGGCAGTAATTTCGAACACTTGCTTTGATTTTTTTTTTCTTAATTTTGTACTATTTTTATATCAATGCAGTTAGTAGTGGATAAATTAGAAATTTGCAAAACGAATTCTAATAAATGCAACAATTTTGTTTAAACGCTTTTTTCTCGGAAACGGTTACTTTTAGCGACTTTAAGAAAGAGTACCTTTTTTATATAAAAAATGTTGCTTTTTACGATTATGGCACTTTTGTGTCGAAATATTGCAATACAAAAAAGTTACGGCAAAAAATAATCGCGGGCAACCCCCTACACACCACGCTACTGCTTATTTAAAAAATATGTTACATGAGAATATGCCTAATCCAATTCTTTAACTGCTTGCCCAATTTCATGACTTTGCTGCTAACCGTTAAATTTTTGTAGTAAAAAAACCACCTTAAGGGCGCCATCTTTAAATGGTCATATCTCCGTTAGGAGGCAATTTAAAGAAAAAAATGTATTTTAACATTTTTCATATTTTAATGTGTAGAATATGCTCCTGAAGTAGCGGCCCGGACTTTTGTAACACCCTGTATTACTAAGGATAAGGAGCTGCATTATTATGGTAACGAAGGCTTTCACGGCCAGAGTCAGTACAGGATATACTTCTTCCGGGATTGGACCGTGTCAAAGAACTACTAAGTGTTCAACACTTTTAGTAGTTCTTTGACACGGCCCAATCCCGGAAGAAGTGTATCCTGAGCTGCATTATTGCGTGTATATAAATCATGAAATTTAAAAGAATATTGGTCATTATTAATAACGTTAATTATTTTTTTTATTTTAAGACAAAAACATGATTGGTTTTTAATAAAGAATCTATATCTATTTAATAAATCTCGAAGTACTGACTGACAACAAAGCACAGCCTAAACCGAAGGGTTTAGAAGCGTGAAATTTCATACAAGGTTTTTCCCTTAGATACGTAGGTGAGCACTAAGAGAGGATTTCTTCAAAATTCAGCCTCTAAGATATTTAAAAAGAGCATTAACTGATAGACGATTTTTATGTAATGAATAACATACAAGAATGTATTTAAAGTTGCCTATACGCGTTGAGAGCTGACATGGTTGATCAACGTGTCTCTATAAGAATTTGGTAGAATTTTTGTTAAAAACTGAAATACAAATCTTGTCCCCTGAAGCCAAGAAAGATTAAAAAACACAACGTCTAAAGGCGTTATTGTGTTTTTTAATCTTTCTTGGTTTCAGGGGACAAGATTTGTATTTCAATTTTGGAAGATAACCAAGGACCAATCCGTTCGACCAAAATTTTTGTCAGTGATCAGTGCATATTTGTCGCTTAACGAATTCTTTTCCTTTCACTTCTAAAAATTTGAGTCTTAAACACAAAATTTTGGCTTTAATTTGGCACTTCTGATGTTTAAATAGAAATTAAGAGAAACGTTTACTATTTAGACATTTTTTTTCCTCAAAATTTCCAGTTAAAGTCAACATTTTCTGCATACAATCAAAAATTTGAATACATTTTTTTTCAGGTCAAAAAACTTTTGAATTTCTACGAATCTGTTGTTCGAACGAAATTTTTATTTCGAAGGCTTACAAATGATGTCGAAATTTCGAGAACAAGCTTTAAAATGTAAAAAAAAATTCCTCCACATTTCGATTAAAATATCGAAGGTTTACAAATATGTCGAAATTTCGAGAAGAAGCTTTAAAATGTAAAAAAAATTTCCTCCACATTTCGATTAAAATATCGAAGGTTTACAAATATGTCGAAATTTCGAGAACAAGCTTCAAAATGTAAAAAAAAATTCCTCCACATTTTGATTAAAATATCGTATTTATTAAAGTCAAAATGTCGCTTTGTGCATTTTTTGCGAAATTTTTATTTGGTTCTAAACTCGAAAATTCGTCCAAGTTTCGATTTTCTGTAAAACTTTTTAGTCTAAATTTTAAAAATACTCATTTCTAAAATGTCAGCTCTAAAATATCGAATTCCTTTTATAAAATTCATTCAAAATTTAAGAATTCATTATTTCGACAGATTGATTCTTCAAAAAAATTAAAAATTAACACAAACAGATGAATTTTTTAAAAAGTCGAAGTGTAATTTAAGGATTTAGGCTTTTTAAGGTCTCTCTTTGTAGCCTTGTCTTGTTATTTCGCAATTGAATATCAGTCTCATCGAGTATGATGTTAATGAAAAATATTTTTGGTGGAACAGACTGGTACTTGATTATCTTCAAAAATTGTAAAACAAATCTTGTCCCCTGAAACAAAGAAAGATTAAAAAACACAACAAAGGTTGTTCTAACGCGTTTCGTATGCCAAGCTATCATCATCAAAGAGATACTGCAACCTTTGTTGTGCTTTTTAATCTTTTTTGGTTTCACGGGACAAGATTTGCACTTCAATTTTTAAGATAACCAAGGACCAGTCCGTAAAAAAAGGTTGAAGTAACAAAAATTTGAATGAAAGAATAACATTTTTAAAATAACTTAATAAAATCAATAATTTTCACAAAAGTTAAAATTTTGGAAAAAAGTAGGTTTAAAAAAATCACATTCTGAAAAAGTTACAACTTTTTTTTGATATTAAACGTCGAAATTTCCAAAAACAAAGTGTGAAAATTCTGACAAAAGGACGATGTTGAAATTTTGGCAAAAATCCAATATTCCAACAAAGTGAAAATTAAAAAAAGTAACTTTTTCAAATAAAAGTTCAATTTACTACATAAAAGTTGAAACGTCGAGAAAAAGTGGAAAGTTTTGAAGAAAACAAAATCGCTTTTCACTAACAATAGAAAAAATTGTAGTAAAAGTAATCCAAAAAGTGTTTAAAAATAATACAAGTAGTAAGAAGTAACAAAAATTTGAATGAAAGAATAACATTTTTAAAATAACTTAATAAAATCAATAATTTTCACAAAAGTTAAAATTTTGGAAAAAAGTAGGTTTAAAAAAATCACATTCTGAAAAAATTACAACTTTTTTTTGATATTAAACGTCGAAATTTCCAAAAACAAAGTGTGAAAATTCTGACAAAAGGACGATGTTGAAATTTTGGCAAAAATCCAATATTCCAACAAAGTGAAAATTAAAAAAAGTAACTTTTTCAAATAAAAGTTCAATTTACTACATAAAAGTTGAAACGTCGAGAAAAAGTGGAAAGTTTTGAAGAAAACAAAATCGCTTTTCACTAACAATAGAAAAAATTGTAGTAAAAGTAATCCAAAAAGTGTTTAAAAATAATACAAGTAGTAAGAAGTAACAAAAATTTGAATGAAAGAATAACATTTTTAAAATAACTTAATAAAATCAATAATTTTTACAAAAGTTAAAATTTTGGAAAAAAGTAGGTTTAAAAAAATCACATTCTGAAAAAGTTACAACTTTTTTTTGATATTAAACGTCGAAATTTCCAAAAACAAAGTGTGAAAATTCTGACAAAAGGACGATGTTGAAATTTTGGCAAAAATCCAATATTCCAACAAAGTGAAAATTAAAAAAAGTAACTTTTTCAAATAAAAGTTCAATTTACTACATAAAAGTTGAAACGTCGAGAAAAAGTGGAAAGTTTTGAAGAAAGCAAAATCGCTTTTCACTAACAATAGAAAAAATTGTAGTAAAAGTAATCCAAAAAGTGTTTAAAAATAATACAAAATTTGTTCGGTGAAGCATAAAACATTTTAAGAAAAATCAATTTTTTCAACAGAGTGAAGATTAAAAAAAAGTGAATTTTTCGAATAAAAGTTCAATTCGCTATATAAAAGTTGGAACTACAAGAAAAAGTGGATAGTTTTGAAAAAAAGACAATATCGCTTTTCACTAACAATAGAAAAAAATCGTAATGAAAATAATCCAAAAATGTTCAAAAATGAAACAAACTTTGGTCGGTGAAGCATAAAAAATTTTGAGAAAAATCTATTATTTCAACAGAGGAAAATTATAAAAAGTGAGTTTTTTTAAATAAAAGTTTAATTTACTACATAAAAGTTGAAACTTTGCGAAAACGTGGAAAGTTTTATAAAAGAGTCGAATTTTTTAAAAAATTTCCAAACTTCGAGAAATTGTTGAAAGTATCAACAAAAATGGACATTTTCAAATATAAAGTGAAAGTTTTCAAAAACAAATATTCATACATAATTAAATTTAAAATCTTCAAAACCGTCAGTTTTAAAAAATATTATATTTTTGAGGTAAAATTTTAAAACTTCGAGAAATTGTTGAAAGGATCAACAATAATGGACCTTTTCCAATAAAAGGTGGAAGTTTTCAAAAATAAATATTCATACATAATTAAATTTAAAATCTTAAAAACCGTCAGTTTTAAAAAATATTATATTTTTGAGGTAAAATTTTAAAACTTCGAGAAATTGTTGAAAGGATCAACAATAATGGACCTTTTCCAATAAAAGGTGGAAGTTTTCAAAAATAAATATTCATACATAATTAAATTTAGAAAAAAAATCAAACTTTTTAAAACAGTCAATTTTGAAAAAAGATTATATTTTTAAGGAAATATTTTTAAACAATTTAAAAATAAATTAAAATCTTAAAGAAAGTCAAAATGTAAAAGTGTTTAAATTTATAAAACAAATAAGAATTTGAAAAAAGTCAGCCAAATTTAATACTTGAAGTTTTTAAAATATGAAGTCAAAATATAAAAAAAAGTCGAAATACTCAAGAAGCTAAGATTTTCAAAAAGAATCGAACTCAGACCTGTCAAAAAAGTCGTCATTTTTAGGGTCAAAATTATGAAAAAAAGTCGAATTAAAAGAAAATCAAATTAATGGTTACAGGGTAAAACTGCTCAAGTGAACTTTTTTTGAAAATGGCCTTATGTCATCATTGCATTTTACGCTGTACACCTCTGAGGGAAAAAAAACATCTTAAATGCTCCGTCTATGAAATAAAAGGAATTGAGTATTCTTAAATCTTTAATATTTATTAAAATACGAGCAAGTTTTGTTTTGTCAATCTCTCAAATGTATAAATTATGACTTGAGCACTTTTACCCTGTAACCACAGAAATACTTTAAGCGAATCCATGTTTTCAAAAGTCAAATCTTTTAAAAAATTCAAATTTTTGAATAGAATTGAAATGTTTTAAAGACATCGCTTTAAAAAGAGTCAAATTTTCAAAAAACATCGAGTGAAAATTAAAAAAAGGGTAACATTTTCACACACACTTGAAAAAAGTCAAAATTTTCCGGGAAGTTCAAAATTTCGAGATACGGTAAAACATTGAAAATATTTTGAAATATTAAATATGAAAATATTCACAAACGTTAAAATTTCCAAAAAACCGAATTTGTAATAAAGACAAAAACTATAAAAAAGTAAAATAATAAAAAAAATCAAAATATATTCGAATAAGCTAGAATTTTAAAAAAGTTGGAATTCTCAAAGTAAAAAATTCGAAACAATAAAATTAGGTCAAAATTTCGAGAGAAAGTTGAAATTTTGGGAGTCGAACGAGAAAAGACCGTCGTTTTAAAAAGGTGCATATTTTAAAGTTTCGAAAGTTTCGAAATAAGACATTAGAACTCTTTAAAAAAAGCTGGGATTTTTGAAAAGGTGATAATTTTGAAAGTCAGATACACATTGCATAACAAAAACTCTTCATAAAATTTCGAGAAAACAGTCCACATAATATTAACATCAAAATTTTAAATGAACATGTAAAAACTAAAAGTGCGAACCTTTTATTTCGAAGAAAAGTTGAAATTTTGATTAAAAAAACTATTAAATTTTTAAGAATGATAAACAGAATTAAATTAAAAAGTGCTGAGTGATTTTTTTTGTAAAAATTACTGTGTTACGCTTTTAATTTTTATTATTTTCTTAATTTTAAGAATAAAGTTCTTCCTAAAAAAATTAACAAACATTTAAAAACTATTCTGAAATTTTTTTCTTTTTGTTTAAAAAAAAAACTTTATGGGGTGGCATTTTGAAGGGTTGCATCATACCGAGAAGATCTACCTCACGTCCCTGTCATCAGCCACTCGTAAAAAATCTTAAATAAATAGCCAACTCATTCTGCTGTGGCAGAGCCGGACCTGCATCAATTGTACAAGCTTGTGCCATTATCCAGGATCAGTGCACTTGCGGTGAACCAACCTCCCCTAAGTATCTCCCTTGGTGGTCATATGAAAACCAGCAGGAATATATCTAAAGCACCAAAATGGCAAGCTTAATAACTACACAATATCCAGTGTTAACAATTTATCCTTGATTTCGGCAGGGAATGGGAAACAAAATATAGTTATTACTAACACTCAGTGTCACGGTCGTTGGAAATATGAACGAGCACGATAAATTAAGAGATGGATGATTAATATAATAATTAATTAGTTTTTATGTGGAAACATTTGAGTAAAACACCTTTTGCTATATATACAGTCGGTGGAACAAATACCGTTCCTCCATTTTTAAAAACCACTAACAATTTGGCATTTATAGATCTTTTGGGGGAAAGCAATCCTACTCTACGGTTACGTCAAGTAAAACTCAAGATAGCTAAGAGAGGCATTGATATAACAGCATAAATACCTTCAGAGAGCGTTTGGTTGAGGAAAGCATACAATGTCGGAGCACGAGGCAAAAGTTGTTTTTTTTTTTTTTAGTTTAATGCACTCGCAAAGGGTAACCCTATTAGGCCTTCAAAACACTGCGTGTAGGATGCAAAAACAAGGATAGATGGCGATGAACCGCTATGTTAAACAAGAATAGGTTGATTTTTGAGAAAAATTCCTTTCGATAACAAGTTCCACAACTTGGAAGTTCTATAGAAAAAAGAGTATCCGTAAACAGAAGTTCTCTTTGTGTCAAGCTGGAGCGCATAAAAATTTGTTTTTTTGAAGAAAATTCCTTTCGGTAACTCGTCCATAGATTGGAAGTTCTATAGAATAAAGAGTCTCCGTAGACAGAAGTCCTCACTGTGTCAAGCTGGACCCCACAGGAATTTGCTCTCACCGACTGTCTTGTATGCCTCCAAGAATCTTGCTCTTGGAAAGATCAATCCTATTAGTTCCTGCGAGCATCTTTCATGATAGTACTTGTAGAAACGAGACAAGTCACCAACCATACGCCTGTGCTTTAGTGTTACGAGAGAATCGGTCAAACTCTCGTCATCAATTGGACGAATCGCTCTTCTTTGAATTGAATCCAAGAGAGCTAAAGTGTGTTTTGAGGCTGAACTCCAAACATGAGAACCGTATTGGCTAGGGTTGCCCTAACTTGAGCTTTGTATAGTGTTAATAGCTGATGAGATGTAAAGTACTTTTTTGTCCCAAAAAGAAAGCCGAGCTTCTGAGAGCTGGATTTGGCAATGTTCTATGGAAAAAAAAAGTCTCCATAGACAGAAGTCCTCACTGTGTCCAGCTGAACCCCACAGAAATTTTCTGTATCCGACTGTCTCCGACTGTCTTGTATGTTTCAAGTACTGCAAGTAGGATGCGGAAACAAGGATAGATGGCGATAAATCGCCTTCTTAAATGAGAATAGGTTGGAAAAATTCCTTTCGGTAACAAGTTTTATAGCTTGGAAGTTCTATAGAAAAAAGAGTCTCCGTAGAAGTCTTCACTGTGTCAAGCTGGATCGCAGAGGAATTTGCTGTCTCCGACTGTCTTGTATGCTTCAAGAATCTTGCCCTTGGGGGGACCAATTCTATTAGTTCCTGCGAGCATCTTCAATGATAGTACTTGTAAAAAAGAGACAATTCACCAACCATCCGCCTGTGCTCTAGTGTTTCAAGAGAATGGGTCAAACTCTCGTCATCAATTAGGCGAATCGCTGTTCTTTGAATTGAATCCAAGAGAGCTAAAGTGTGCTTTGGGGCTGAACTCAATACATACGAATAATTTTGACTAGTGTTGCACTAATTTGAGCTTTGTATAGTGTAAGTAGCTGATGAGATTTAAAGCATTTTTTTGCCCTAAAAACGCGGCGGATTTGGCAATAGCGTGCACCAAGAGAAGTTAATGCTTGCATTTACTCCTAGGATAGATAGATTAGATCCCATTGGAAGAATTTTACCGTACATTAGTATGTTTGTTGCATTATCTCTTGATGTTTTCTTAGAAAAAACGTTGGCCTGAGTTTTTGAAGCGTTGAAGTCGACCAAATTTTTCTTACCCCACTCCAAAAAGGTTTTTTGAGATCCCTATTAATCATCTGTACCTGCTGTTGATCTGAAGCAGTGACGGATAATGGTTTGTCGGAGGAAAAAAAGACATAAGGCCACTATCATCTGAGTAGCTGTATATAGGATTGGAAGTTGAAGCTAAGAGATCATTTGTGTGAAACAGAAACAGAGTAAGAGACGGGATAGGCCCCTGAGGCACCCCTGCATTAATCGCAATGTTTCGGATGCTATCAATGACCACCTAAAGAGATCAGTCAGCAAGAAAATGGGATGACAAATAACAGAGTCCAGAAGGAAGACCAAAAGATGTTAATTTGACAAGAAGACATCGGTGCCAGAATCTGTCGAAGGCCTTTGAGATATCCAATGCCACAATCCTAGCGTCACCATCTTTTTTCCATATTTGAGCTGCAGATATAAGTAACATATGTAAATAGATCGTCAGTGGAGCGTTGTTGTTTAAAACCCACAAAAAAATGCAAGACTTGGGCTGCCTAGAATCTCAACCGCGATTGATCCAATGTAACTTTTTCCAACCAAGCGTCATTCTGGACATAGACTCCCTAAAGTATGCTTGGTCTACCGCTGGTGAGCGATTGCTTAAGCGACCTAGTGAAACTCCATGTTTGGGGAAGTTCTTTGGGCACGGTTTTGAGTGTTACGAACTCTTTACCCAAAACTTCAATACTCGAAAAATTGAAATACAAATCTTGTCCCCTGAAACCAAGTAAGATTTAAAAACACAACAGAGGTTGCTCTAACGTGTTACGATAGCCGAGCTAATTATCTTCAAAGAGATACTAACATCTAATCCTAAAATTAACCCTTATATACTAAGAATATTCACTTGCAAGATCGACTGCATCCGAACGCTCATGCGCTTCTAATCATACATGCCGTAGTACAATTTCGTATCTATCAACTATTTTTAACAGAAATAAATGGCCTAAGGGCCTAGTGGTATCTAATTTTAAATTGTGATAACGCAAAAACGGTACCGTTGTAAATCCTCGTATTTTAGTATTTCAATCACAATATCACTGTACATAATATATTATTTTTTTTATCAAAATCTATAGAAAAGTTTGGCACTGCACTGCTTATACGATAAAATTTAGACAATGCAGCTTCAACTAAGGCCTTTGGAAAGAGTAGAGGGAAGTCACCAAATATGGAATACCATTTTGTTTTAGGGATATAAAAAAAAACTTCATAGAAATGAAAACAGTTTAATGTTATTACTAATCAGTCATACATTTATATGTAGTAATTTTCAGCCTTTAATCAAATATATTAGTTATTAAATTACAATCTAACACAAAAACCAAAATTACAAATAAGTAACCAAATATGGAATAGGTACCCATATATGGAATAGAAGCATAAATCATCATATCAATAACAAAAATAGACATAAATATCTATGAGATCAAATAATTAAAAATAACTTATTGTGATAAATGAAAGAAGTTACTTAATTCACTTGCAAAAGTCACAGATCCAAGTATCAAACTCTGGACCAGCACAATCATAATGTGCCCAGAGCCCACACATTAAGCATTTAATCCAGCTTTCTCCACTTTTATCCATGGAAAAAAGTCTTGAACAGAACATACATTCTGCATCAGCAGAGTCAGGAGATACTTGGTCCATCAACTCATCATGTTCACTGCCTTCATCAAACTGGATATCGTCCTGTTCCTCAGAGTCTTCTTCTTCCCAATCATCCTTATTTTTCTTCGTTTGTTTCTTTCTCTTCGCAGTTTTCTTCTTATTCTTTGTCTTGACTAATTTACTTTCTTTTTCTTGTCTCTTCATATTTTTATTTACTAAATCATTTTTGTAGGGTGAAGATGTTATGACTGCTGCTACAGCAGCTTTTCTTCCTCTGATAGATACTTTTCTTCGTTTCTCTGGTGCTGGACTTATGGCATGCGGAGACACCAAACCCAAACTGCTGCGATTAAGCCCGGAAGTCGAGGGTGCAGGTTCAGGTTGTACATTAGCAGTTGTTTCTGGTACAGGTATTTCTATCAGAACTTGACCAGTTTCAGATCTTGATTCCAGTGGAGTGATATTGGTTGTACAACCGTCTCTTACAGCATTTTGTTGCGCAGCAATAAAGTCCACATCACTGAACACATTTTTATTTAAAGGCCATAATCCAGTGACTTTGAACCCGTTGGCTGCAATTTCACCTGTTTGTACTTTCAAATAGGATTTGCCAAACAGCTCCACAATCAATCTCATATGGACTTAGAGGTCTGTTGTTGCTTCTAATCCACATGCGTATTTCCTCACTGTAGTATGTTTTTAATGGCCCCATGAAAGTCTTGTCTAACGGCTGCAATTTGTGAGTCGTATGTGGAGGTAACGAAACTATGTCCGCGCTATTTTCCCTAGCAATATCTATTATATCGATATTGTGAGTATGACTATAGTGTCCATCTAGTATCAGTAAAACCCTTGATTCAGAAGTCGGGTTGGTGTGTTGAATAAAGTGCCTGAACCAGTCTGTAAAGATGTTCATTTGAATCCACCCTGATGGATGTGCAACTCCGACTGATCCTGGAGGACAGCCTCTCATTAGCTGAGCACTCATATTTTTTCTGGGAAAAATAATGAACGGTGGCACAAAATGACCAGTAGCATTCATGCAATCAACTATTGTCATAAGAGATCCTCTTTCTGCTGATGTCAGTGCAGCTATCTGGCGTTTACCTTTGTGACCGATGATTTGTGGTATCTTACTTTGTACTATTGTGAGGCCTGATTCATCCACGTTGTAAATTCGATTTGGTAGATAATTATTTTTAGTGTAAAGCTCTTCAAGGAGGTTGAAAAAAGCATCCACTTTTTCTTTATCAAATCCAAATCCTCTGGCAAAAGATGTACCAGTTGGTCTTCTTATCGCAAGTTTATCTTTATGACGATTTAAAAATAACTTTAACCACTTTTTTCCAGCCATACCTGGTTTACCGAAGGGATTCTGCAAGTTGTTTCGCTTTGCTAGCATATACGCCATACGGCGAAGATCAGTTCTTGTTAAACCGTGAAACTTGCTCTTCATCATTAATATGTATTCTACTAGCTGACGTTCAAGTTCGGAGCCCAATATAGTTTTTCGTCCTAATGTAGCAGCTGCTGCCACTTCTGGAGACTGTTCATCTTGTTGGCATAAACGAAATAAAGTTGTCCTAGGCACTTGAAAATGCTGCGCCGCTTTCAAATATCCCATTTTCTTTCCCCGGAGCTTCTGCCATTTTTTCTTCATCCCAGATTTTTCGTTTCTTAGTTGATTGTGAAGCCGACATTCTAAAAACAAACATAACATATAATTTTTTAAAGAAATAGTAGCAAGTACCTATCATGTGAAATATAAAGACCTAATTATGGAATATTCCATAATTTGACACCGACGACTGTCCATATTTGGATTTTTATACTAGTTCAAACTTGTCTAAATATTTTTTCAAGTCACAATATTTTAATGAGTGAAGATCACAAAATGTTGAAATAAACATAATATCGATATACTAAATAGTATAACACTTATGTATACATACCTAATAACTGGTAATACTCATTTATTACTTACCTTTAAAATTTTCTGCGTGACAACAAAACAAAACACGCCTGCCACACGTGTAGCGTTCGCGCAACTGACACGATGGTGTGAGTGCGGTAGTAAATAGACCGAATGAAACAAAAGATGGTCGTGTGTTGCGTTTCATACTTATATTTTTAGAGAAATTAAGGTATTCCATATTAGGATACTATTCCATATTTGGTGACTTTCCTCTATTCGAGCTGCTATTGCTATTATTTCAAGATGTTTCCCTAACGTGCAAAATGAAACATCGACATTTCGTAAGGTGTCTAATTTCAAATTGTGATTAGGCAAAAACCCTACCACTATAAATCCTTGTATTTTACTATTTCAATCAAATTATTAAAATCTATAAAACGGTTTGGCCGCATTAAATTAAAATCTCTTTAAAAACATTCTTTCGTCTATACCTTACCTGTTAAAAATCGTAAGTTTGACATTGCAGGTGTATGAGTTATACTGTTGGTAATATATGACATAAATATTTAAAGAAAATCTATGGAAAGCCAATTGTCCGGGGAACTATCTTCAATCTACTTTGAGGTTCATTATCAAACTTAGTAAGGATAATCTATATACAATGGTTTTATTTTAAGGATACAATTCGAAAAGATAGATTGGTAGAAGTTTGTAAGAAAACAATTTAAAATTTTGTAAAAGAATCACTATTTTGGTGAAACAGACTGGTCCTTGGTTATCTTCAAAAATTGAAATACAAATCTTGTCTCCGGAAACCAAGAAAGATAAAAAACACAACAAAGGTTCCTCTAACGCGTTTCGATGGTCAAGCTATCATCTTCGGAAAGATAATCTTCTTTTTTCTTGTTTTTCTTTTTTTTCTTTTCTTTTTTTTGGGGACTGAACTAGATAACAAATTGTGCTTTCAGTTTCTTGTGCATATTTTAATTATAACCAATGATTAGTATATAAATAATTGTTTAGTATTTAATTTCTGTAGTTTTTGTGTTTTGTATTCTTTTAATATTAAGAATATGCAATAAATTACTATTATTATTATTATAACTCTTTCTGATACTCTAAAGATTTGTATTTTAAGAATCACTATGAAATTTATATCTCTAAAAGTTTTGTAAATTGGGTAATATTAACTCAAATTGAAACAGGTTAAACATCAGTAAATTTGGCAAACGTAACAATAAACGAATCATATTCATATACCTATAACTTTTATACAAAACTGATAATTTTTTGTCAGAAATCGGTCGAGAATGCCTACTTTCTTGGCGCATTTCAGGTCCTAAAATACGTTACTCCAGTATTTTAGTTCGTTGTTGAGAAATCATCACAAGACAGTGCGAGAAAGTTTTTTCTGTTCTAGGCCGACAAAGAAGGTAACTTTCCTATACCAGATAACAAGAAATATACACGACGGGCCAGTACACGATTTCGGTCTGCTGTAACGTGTAAAGAACAAGGAACATATCAAAATTTTGTAAGGAAAGAGAAGGATGGTATGATTTACACTGTTTCAATATATTGCTCGATAGACGCGCTTATCAAATCATGACCACGCATTCGCTGCAAACTGCACACCTGTCTTGTAGATATTGCATCAGAACCTTATCGGAGCTCGATAAAAGAGTGTCGTTTTAAATGGAAAATACATCTTTACCTATTAATTGATTCTACAATTATTTTCACACCCTAAAAAGTATGAAAATAATTGCAGATACTTTACGATTTTGTTTTCTTTAATCAACCGGGTCTCACGAAAAATAAAACAAAAATTCTAAAAGATAAATGAACTCTGTGTAAAAATAATCAGCCGGTGTGATGACAATCTAAACTAAAAACTTAAAAAATGATTCAACAAAAAAATGGAAGAAAAAATGCTTATGTAATAAGTGGTTCAAAAATGTTCCCTCCTGGTGTTTCGCAATAACCTAATCTGTCGTAAAATTCAGTTCTTACGCGTGCCAACATCTCAGAAGAAATATTATCTAGGACTTCTACAATTCGATCCCGTAAATGGTCTAAATTACATGGTCTTTCTTGTACGTGGGTTAAGAAATGTCCATCGACATCAACTTTTTCTCTCATAGACTCACAAAACTCAAGACGTTAGTATCGATCTTCAGGAAATATTTCTTGGGTTTCAGAAACTTTATAACAGTTGTACCCATTTCTATTTCGCACTGTTCGCGATGGCACATTAACTTCTTCTGCGATCTGTTCACTAGAACAAGGTTCATTTTGCTTCGACAAATGCAATACAGCTAACTCCTTAGCCATTCTTTCGTCGGATAATGGCCTGTCACATTCAGGTTGACGCGCTTCCAAACAACACTTGTTATTACAACCTGTTATGCATCCCGATTTTTCAAATTTGTGGACGATATTTAACACCGTCTGTGCATCAGGTATTGGTCGATCTTCGTAGGAAAAAGCGAATCGCCCAACGACTTCTTCACCGCTTAATAATTAGCACTTTTTCTTCTGAATCGAATAACAATAACATCCCGAGTTGCCCAATACATCATAATTTCGGTCAGCTGGATGTGAAAGACAAATTAATTACTCGAATTCTGTAAGAAGATGGTTAATAGTGGAAATTGTTGGACGATTCAATAAATTTAATACTGTTCGACCGAATCTCTTATCAAATTATGAGAACCCATGCGTCCGCATTTCGAGTTTATATTCGAAATTCTACTCTTTTCTAAAATTATGACCTTAAAATGTAGACTTTTTTCGCAATCTCATTTTTTTTTCTTAAAATGTCAAGACAATCATTTAAACTAATTAAAATTTTAATTTTTATTTAAAAAAATGATCGAATTCAAAAATCTAACTTATTTTTGAAAGTTTGACTTAAAATTCGGAAATTCGAATTGAAAATCGAAATTTCAGAAACCATTCTTAACGAATTTCAAGAACAAGATTAAAAGTTTGAATTTAATGTAAAAAATCGACTTTAGGAATTTTATAAGAAAGTAAAAGTGCCTTAAAGAATTTGAAATGTATTCTCAAAATATTAAAATTATAATAGTTTTAACTCTAAATCTCTGGTTTTTTATTTTTATAAGATTTAAAATTTTTCCAAAATTTTGATTTTTTCAGAAACTTTCTTATCAAAATTTCAAATTTTTTCTCACATTTTTAAAGTAACACTTTCTCATATTTGTCGCAATTTTAAAATTGCAACAACATTGAAAAATTGAGTTTAAAAATTGAAAAAAATTCGTCTTTAAAGTCGAAAATTCATAATTCATTTTTAATTTAATGTTCAAATTTCGAGAAAAAAAAAAGAATTTCCAAAAAAAGTTCACAATTTCACCCCAAAAAATGTCTAAATGTTGAGTGTTTTCTTGATTGAAATGTAATATTTTTGTTTTGTTTTTAATTTGGAGTTTGGATTTTAAGAAATGCAAAGTTTAAATTTTGACTTCAAAATTCAACCTTTTTTTTTCTAGAAATTTGAATTAAAGGTCAAAATTTTAAGTCAAAAAATAAAAATCTTTAAATTTAAATAACTTATGAAATTTCAGAAAAAATTCGTAATGTCTAGAATATTTATATTTTAAAAAAGTATGCTTTCTCGAAAATGACACTTTTTTTTGTTAAAATTTTCAGTCTAAACTCAAATTTCTCAACTCCAGAAATTTGTTTAAACATTTTTGAATTTTCAGCGAATGGTGTATTTTTCTCAGATTTTTTCTTTCTTTACAAAATGATCCCTTTATAAATTCAAAGTTGCAGAAATAGCAACCAAAGTTTGTATTTAAATTCGATAAATATCAGTTTTAAAATCTGAAATTAAGACTTCAAATTTCAAAGAAAAAAGTAAAATTTTATACAACATTATTCGACTAATGTTGCTTAATTTTAATTATTTTCTTCGAAGTTTTATCTTTTCTGGAAATTTATAGTTTTTTATTTTGAGAAAAAACTCCGAATTTCTGGATCTAAATATCGACACATAAACAATTGCCGCTGTTATTAACAATTAAAGATTTGAAAAAAACAGTCCAGTTTTTCGCAATTATTTCAAAAACAAAGCAAGTAAAATTCTTTTTTATTATGTTATTAAATATTAATTCAAAAATTTCACAAATTGACCAAATCATCTAAAACTGTAAAAGAAAAAAAATCTGCTGGAAAAAATGATTTACATAAAGTTTTAGATTTTTCGTTTAGATTCCAAGTAGAATAATAATTATTAAAGTTGCTAATATGTTTTTTTTTCCTTCGCTAAGGTTTTATGGCAACTATACTTAATATTATTGTAATTTTGCGATATTTATAATTGTTATAATCAATCTGGTAATTATTAATTTTTTAAACCATGAAAAACCTAAAAAAAATTAAATTTCTTAATAGTTTAGATAGTATATTTAATATCTAAATTATAATCTTATGACAGTTAAAAACATTGCAAGTTTTCCTATTAGTATACAACTTAATCTTGCCATAAGATCTCCACATAAGGAATTTAGTTAGTAGCTTTTGTTTAACAATTAACTAATTACCAGACTTCGAATTTACACATTTTTAGAAACCTTATAAATTAACAAACGGCCTATTTTATGTAAAATTAATGAAAACACTTTTTTTTGGCCGATAGCGAAGCGTGTATCAAAGTAGCGGTTGGACTCGCGATTAATCTTCAATTTTATTCTCAAAGTGCCGAACATTTTTAAAATATTTTTTTTTAATGTTTTACTTTTTTGTCGAGTTTCATCCAAACATTTTGCTAAAAATTTCTTTTTTTTACTGGAAGTTATTTCCTAAATTCTAAGTATTAAATTTATACTTTTTTATTATCTTCAAGAAAACTAAATTTATAAGCTAGTTTGTCTTTTTGGGGAGATTTTTCCTTTATTTTTAAAATCTTACAAATTTTTTTTTCACAAAATTTCGAGTTCTTATTTTAAATTTTTACTTTTTCTCTTAAATTGTTGGCATAAACTCAAAACTTCGTTTTTTTTTCAAGAGATTTTAAATTTTTTTTGAAGTTCTACTTTTTTTTTGAGTGTTAACTGAAAAAACTAGAAACTTTGGTTTTTGGTTTTCGCGAATTTTTGACTAACATTTTCGGATTACTGTCACAATTTAAGGAACAATATGAAATATTTGAGTTTAAAAGTTCGGAAAATTCGATTTTGAAGTATTTTTAATTTGGATTAAATCCCCGACTACATGCCTATTGCCGCCTCCTCGATAGTGCCGCCCGTATGCGTTGTATGCTCCTTATGCCCGCGACGGACGGATTACTAGAGGATGATTTATTTAATGCAGATTCGGTCCAGTCGTAAGTCCATGTAGAAATAATGCCAATCGATGCCAGGTGACATGTGCGCTACACATGTACCCTTATCATTCTCCCAATTGTTGAATCGAAGAAGCGCTGAAGCGATTTATCCCGGTCATAATGAAGGAGATACACATAAAAGAATTACCATGTGGCATCTCTGCCGATTTAGTTTCTCTTTCCGTCTTGCCTCATATCAGAAGTTTGCTTTGTCGTTCTCATTGGCAAGCAGACCGAAATAGTGTACTGGCCGATCCTGTATAGTGATTGTCAAGGAAGCGATTTAGAAAAATTAAATGACAATGAAAAATGTCATGCTCTTATAAAGATACCTTAATTTAGGTAATATTGATTGGGATTTGCGAAAAAACAGTATATGTATCTTGTAGTAAAAGCACATTCCTTTCAAAGTTTCAATGTTAACCTCGACCAACGCCTCGGCCACAATTTACATCGTCGTCCGGGAATTTTTAACGACTAATTACACAAGATACTATTTTTTTTTGGTGGAACGGACTGGTCCTTGGTTATCTTCAAAAATTGAAATACAGAACTTGTCCCTTGAAAGTAACAAAGATTAGAGAGATGCTAACATTCCCTGAAGATGACAGCTTGGCTGTCGAAACGCGTTAGTGCAGTCTTTGTTGTGTTTTTTAATCTTTCTTGGTTTCAGAGGGCAAGTTTTGTATTTTAATTTCTACAATATTATTGTTTGGAAATTGTGTAACAAACTCAGCAATTACAAATGACAAGGTCAAATTTTCAAAGTACGCAGCAGTTACATATGTGTAACGTATACGTATACGTGTAAAAAGGTGTGAATGCAGCTATCGATATCATTAAATGGCGAGAATATAAACTTTCTAGTTCGGAATTTTATTCAATTCGGGTAGATTTGTTGCCGAGTTTATCAACTTATAAGTTTCCCAGCGAATGAAGCAAGCAATTTACACATGGTTCATTTGTTAAAATTGAAGTTTGGAAAAATCTTCTTATAGCAAATTCACAACTAGTTTCGTGTTGTTAAACAACAAAATATTGTTGCGCGTTATCTGTTCGAAGACTAATACTGCGTGAATTTTAAGCACTTTATTTCCAAACTAAACTTGAAACACTACAATTGTAATTCACTAACTTATTCATTGACTATTCATTGACTAACTAACTGAGGGAAAGCCGAACGGATGACCTATTTATAGATCCCGTTCCGGGTTCTAGAAAGAACGAGCAGATAAGACTTATCGTTTGTGGAAATTTCTGGAGTGTTTATCTGCCGTATAATTTACTATAGCGGCCGCTTTCCATTATCATATTTTCTAAAAAAATTCCTTACTAAATTTGTTACAATATTAATATAAACATGTGGTGCAAAAATGGGTGACCAAGTCAAGGATCAGATGAATTAATCTCATATTGTGTGCATTCAGGAAATTCATCCTTTTTTTCCCTTTGAAGCAAACAGCTACGAATTCGTCCTAAAGAAACATTTCTAAAAGCTTATTTATTTGATTTGGAAGCTGGAAAACTTCTGAATTGATGTATAAAAATATCGTCTTAACTCAGCCGTACAACTAAATTTGTATTCCAAAATGTTTATCTTATTTATTTGGCGATGAAACAATAAAATAGTAGGGAAGCACAAAGCTGCTTTATTTTCTGTTTATTATATTCAAACAAATTGTTATATTTTTGCAGCAGACGTAAAAATCATTGATAGGGAATCAATGATTTATTTTCTGTTTATTATATTAAAACAAATTTTTATATTTTTACAGCAGACGTAAAAATCATCGATAGGGAATCAATGATTTATTTTCTGTTTATTATATTAAAACAAATTTTTATATTTTTACAGCAGACGTAAAAATCATTGATAGGGAATCAATGATTTATTTTCTGTTTATTATATTAAAACAAATTGTTATATTTTTACAGCAGACGTAAAAATCATTGATTCTCTTGCTTCTTCAGTTTAACTAATTAAAGTCATTAACTTATTCCCTCACAGCCTACAGTCAATTAATAAGATTTTTTAGATACATGGTAATTAAAAGTTTTTAATTAATTTTATCAAGCTTGTGAACTGCAGGTATTTAGTCGTAGTTTCAGAAGTTGCGAAACCTATTACGCCTCAGATTCTCTAAATAGTTCCAGAGACAAATATTTTAGTGTGTTCCTACATACTCCATACTTGAAGGTGAACATTGTATTCCTTTTTTGCTGCTTAGCCGGACCGAATACCTCTTTGAAATTACCGCTAATTATTTCAACATTAATTTACAAACAAATGTGGAACTGGCAATTTATAAACGCATACAGCACGTGTTCTAATTTTGGGGTAATGTACAAGGTCTTCAATTTAAGGCGTACCTTTTTGAACCTCATTTACGGAAGCCATAATTTTGGTGGAACGGACTGGTCCTTGGTTATCGTCAAAAAATGAAATACAAACCTTGTCCCCTGAAACCAGGAAAGATTGTCATTCACGGAGTTCATAATATATAGATAACCACGTAATTTGCTCTAAAAATTTTAGTTTTTTACAAGAAAAAGCAACTGAAAGTAATAGAAAAAAAATAAGGATGTAATTTTTCCTAATGGAACGCCTTGTATATTTTTGAATTGGTTGGATAGAGAAATGCATTTCCTTTAAAAACATAGCAACCTGTGTTGTGTTTTTTAATCTTCCTTGGTTTCAGGGGACAAGATTTCTATTTCAATTTTGGAAGATAACCAAGGACCAGTTCGTTCGACCAAAATTTTTGTCAGTGATCAGTGCATATTTGTCGCTTAACGAATTCTTTTCCTTTCACTTCTAAAAATTTAAGTCTTAAACACGAAATGTTGGCTTTAATTTGGCACTTCCGATGTTTAAATAGAAATTAAGAGGAACGTTTACTTTTTAGACATTTTTTTCTCCTCAAAATTTCCAGTTAAAAGTCAACATTTTCTGCATACACTCAAAAATTTGAATACATTTTTTTTCAGGTCAAAAAACTTTTGAATTTCTACGAAACTGTTGTTTGAACGAAATTTTTAGTTCGAATGCTTACAAATGATGTCGAAATTTCGAGAACAAGCTTCAAAATGCAAAAAAAATTTCCTCCACATTTCGATTAAAATATCGAAGGTTTACAAATATGTCGAAATTTCGAGAACAAGCTTCAAAATGTAAAAAAAATTTCCTCCACATTTTGATTACAATATCGTATTTATTAAAGCCAAAATGTCGCTTTGTGCATTTTTTGCGAAATTTTTATTTGGTTCTAAACTCGAAAATTCGTCTAAGTTTCGAATTTCTGTAAAACTTTTCAGTCTAAATTTTAAAAATACTCATTTCTAAAATGTCAGCTCTAAAATATCGAATTCCTTTTATAAAATTCATTCAAAATTTAAGAATTCACTATTTCGACAGTCTGATTCCTCAAAAAAATTGAAAATTAACACAAACAGATGAATTTTTCAAAAAGTCGAAGTGTAATTTACGGATTTAGGCTTTTTAAGGTCTCTTTTTTTAGCCTTGTCTTGTTATTTCGCAATTGAATATCAGTCTCATCGAGTATAATGATAATGACAAATATTTTTGGTGGAACAGACTGGTACTTGATTATCTTCAAAAATTGTAAAACAAATCTTGTCCCCTGAAACCAAGAAAGATTAAAAAACACAACAAAGGTTGTTCTAACGCGTTTCGTATGCCAAGCTATCATCATCAAAGAGATACTGCAACCTTTGTTGTGTTTTTTAATCTTTCTTGGTTTCACGGGACAAGTTCTGTATTTCAATTTTTGAAGATAACCAAGGACCAGTTCGTTCGGTGAAAAAAAGTCGAAGTAACAAAAATTTGAATAAAAGATTAACATTTTTAAAATAACTTAAAAAAATCAATAATTTTCACAAAAGTTAAAGTTTTGGAAAAAAGCAGGTTTAAAAAAATCACATTCTGAAAAAGTTACAACTTTTTTTTGATATTAAACGTCGAAATTTCCAAAAACAAAGTGTGAACATTCTGACAAAAGGACGATGTTGAAATTTTGGGAAAAATCCAATATTCTAATAGAGTGAAAATTAAAAAAAGTAACTTTTTCAAATAAAAGTTCAGTTTACTACATAAAAGTTGAAACGTCGAGAAAAAGTGGAAAGGTTTGATGAAAACAAAATCGCTTTTCACTAACAATAAAAAAAAATTGTAGTAAAAGTAATCCAAAAAGTGTTTAAAAATAATACAAAATTTGTTCGGTGAAGCATAAAACATTTTAAGAAAAATCCATTTTTTCAACAGAGTGAAGATTAAAAAAAAGTGAATTTTTCGAATAAAAGTTTAATTTACTACATAAAAGTTGAAACTTCAAGAAAAAGTGGATAGTTTTAAAATCGCTTTTCACTAACAATAGAAAAAAATCGTAATGAGAATAATCCAAAAATGTTCAAAAATGATACAAACTTTGGTCGGTGAAGCATAAAAAATTTTGAGAAAAATCTATTATTTCAACAGAGGAAAATTATAAAAAGTGAGTTTTTTTAAATAAAAGTTTAATTTACTACATAAAAGTTGAAACTTTGCGAAAACATGGAAAGTTTTATGAGTCGAATTTTTTAAAAAATTTCCAAACTTCGAGAAATTGTTGAAAGTATCAACAAAAATGGGCATTTTCAAATATAAAGTGAAAGTTTTCAAAAACAAATATTCATACATAATTAAATTTAAAATCTTAAAAACCGTCAGTTTTAAAAAATATTATATTTTTGAGGCAAAATTCTAAAACATCCGTTCCATAAAAAAATATCTCCCTTGACACATCTGACAGTGGTTTAAACGTAATTGTATTTTATAAAATTCATGATCAAATTATAAGTGTGGGCTTGTGCCAACGTTTTTAACAAGATTTATGCATACATTTCCAGTAATTAGAAAAATATTTCTTGAAAAGGCGACTAAAACCAAATAAATCACCACAACAAACATCCTAAACATCAAATTCCTTCGATGATGACAAACGTATGTACTAAACAGGATCATTTACATGATATTCAGATTCGATTTAATTTCAGTTAACCGGGCACGTTGTTTGCCGAACTACCCACTTTAATTAAAATTTACAGTGAAATATTTGCAGCGAAATTTCAGTTATTTTTGACGTGCTGTATTATCCGCTAAAATGCGCCAATTAATACATGTTAAAAAGAAAAATATTTTGTCTTTTGTGTAAGCAAGGACAGGTCAAACGGTGGGATAAACATTCCAATTCAAGGAGGGATAAATATTCCAGTTCAAATGACCCAATTAAAAAAAAAAATCTCAACATTAAGACATACATGTTGAGAAGCATTTGAATTGTAAATTACGTAAATTAAATTAAAGAGAGAAATTCCTGTTCTTGTGTAGTCAATACGACTTTTGGTTTATTTCGTACCAGGTTAATAAAAAAGTAGGGTGCCAATTACGTTAGCTAGTTCCTATTTAGGAACTAGCAAAGGTCAGATACTTTGTATTATTAAATTCCTTGCAATTAGTAAACAGTTTGTCGACAACTATTAAAGTCCTCTTTTCCTTCTTCTAGATTAAATAAATGCAAAACGAGGAGCACGTTTAAGGGATATGAAACTCAATTGAATTGGAACAAGTGATAAAATAGTTGAAATACAAGATTGAAATAAGTAAGTGGTGAAATCGATTCAATTAATCCACAGAAAATTGAGCAGGGCATTTCTACTATTCATTTATTGCCCTTAATAAAATTTTACTTTGTCGATTTGTGCCTCACAATTAAGCCTCCCCAATTATAAAAGACCATAATGTTCTTGATACTAAAAGTATCGTTAAGTACTTACTTTATAATGAGGCGTAAAAAGGAATGCAGTTTCTGATTTCGTTTTCAAGAAATTTTCTGACTGATTATTTTCACGCCCTTACACAATCTTGTGATTTCTTTTATTTCCGCCCTAACAATATGATGCAATCTTGTGATTGCATCATATTGTTAGGGCGTTAGGGGTTATTGGTGACAATGTGCTGTTGAAGTAAAATGTAGCCAAAAAAAAAAGTTGCCAAAAACTGAAAATGAATATAAAACTTTTTATTTAATCAAGATGTATATGCATAGAGAGCGTGAAGATAAATTAAGTTAACTAGTAACGAATTCAACTAAAACGAAAATGAAAATTGTATTAGTCTCCTAACCAAGCAATACAGAACGGAATACAGCATATTTATCTAAATTTTCTTGTTTTACTAAATTCAAAGCATAACCTAATTACGACACTTGTTTAATTCAAGGGTTATCAGCGAAACAGCGTGGAAAAACCAAATATTTTGTTTCAAGGAGATAAATGTAAACGAATAGTAATTATAAAAATGATGAAGTGAAAAGGGAGACGCCACGCTTTATATTTTTAGGTCATCTTAAACTTTCGAAGAATTAACATATCCAATATCTTAAACCAATATTTTTAGAAAGAAAACAAGAGTTTTTTTATAATAATTTTAAACATTTACATACATTGAAAAGTAGAGGTCAAGAGCTAGGTAATCATGGAAGCAATTAAAGGAGTGTTTGGGGGCTAAACCCTTCCAAAAGCCGAATTATTCCCCCTCAAAATTATTTAAATAATATCACCATACCATACCCATACATACCCTCTTTCAAGGGGTGTTTTAAAGCACATAAAACATAAAAATTATCAAGCAACTACAATGCCCATTACTTTTTTATCCGAACTTCAGCCTCAACGTTTAGGGAAATACGACATTATTTTAAATTTACACGCAAAATTTTGAAAATGTTCAAAGTGTTTTTGACACATTCCAAGTTTTGCTCGTAATTTTTCAAACAACAGAGACCAATTCTTCATGATAGACCCTTATTGACCGGAAATATTATGTTTTTTTTAATTTATTTAACATTTTATTTTATTTATTTAACTGTTTAGAAAATTGTCAATAAATCATAAAAATTTAAATATTTCAAAACTGGGCCAAAGAAATGTTAAATAAATTGAAAAAAACACAACAGAGACCAAGTAAAACAGTTTAACATTTTCTAGTATAATATTTCGAATTTAAAATATATGCTTTTTAATTTATAACTTTAAGGCAATTTCAGGATTAATGCTAAAATGTTGCTCCTAAGCTTTTAATTTAGGGTATTTTTTTAGTTAAAATTTTATATTTTAGTTCAAAATTTCGAGTTTAAGTTGAAATTTAGAAAAAAAATTGAATCCTCATAACTTAGATTGAAATTTATTAAAAAGAAAATAAAATTTATAAAAAAATTAGGTATTTTTCAATTAGAGTCAATATCTTAAGGGAAAAATATAAATATTTCGAGTTAAAATCGAAATCGAATCGAGCGAAAATTTAAATTTATCGAAAATCCTCTATTAGGAATCTAGAAAATTTAGATTAAAATTTATAGAAAAAAAAATGAAATCTATAAAAAAAAATCAGGAATTTTTAAATTTAGAGTTTGATGGAACGGACTGGTCCTTGGTTATCTTCAAAAATTGAAACACAGAACTTGTCCCCTGAAACCAAGAAAAATTAAAAAACACAACAAAGGTTGCTCTAAGAGCAACCTTTGTTGTGTTTTTTAATTTTTCTTGGCTCTAAGAGCAACCTTTGTTGTGTTTTTTAAGTTTTCTTGGTTTCAGGGACAAGTTCTGTGTTTCAATTTTTAAATTTAGAGTTAATATCTTAGAAGCTAAAATGTTGCTCCTAACTTTTTAGTTTAGGCTATTTTTTTAGTTGAAATTTTATGTGTTAGTTCAAAATTTCGAGTTTAAGTTGAAATTTAGAAAAAAAATTGAATCCTCATAACTTAGATTGAAATTTATTAAAAAGAAAATAAAATTTATAAAAAAATTAGGTATTTTTCAATTTAGAGTCAATATCTTAAGGGAAAAATATAAATATTTCGAGTTAAAATCGAAATCGAATCGAGCGAAAATTTAAATTTATCGAAAATCCTCTATTAGGAATCTAGAAAATTTAGATTAAAATTTATAGAAAAAAAAAATGAAATCTATAAAAAAAATCAGGAATTTTTGAATTTAGAGTTTAATGGAACGGACTGGTCCTTGGTTATCTTCAAAAATTGAAACACAGAACTGGTCCCCTGAAACCAAGAAAAATTAAAAAACACAACAAATGTTGCTCTTAGAGCAACCTTTGTTGTGTTTTTTAAGCTTTCTTGGTTTCAGGGGACAAGTTCTGTGTTTTAATTTTTGAATTTAGAGTTAATATCTTAGAAGCTAAAATGTTGCTCCTAACTTTTTAATTTAGGCTATTTTTTTAGTTAAAAGTTTTTGTGTTAGTTCAAAATTTTCAGTTTAGGTTGAAATTTGGAAAAAAATTGAATCCTCATAACTTAGATTGAAATTTATTAAAAAGAAAATAAAATTTATAAAAATAATAGGTATTTTTCAATTTACAGTCAATATCTTAAGGGAAAAATATAAATATTTCAAATTAAAATCGAAATCGAATCTAGCAAAAATTTAAATTTATCCAAAATCCTCTATTAGGAATCTAGAAAATTTAGATTAAAATTTATAGAAAAAAAAATGAAATCTATAAAAAAAATCAGGAATTTTTGAATTTAGAGTTTGATGGAACGGACTGGTCCTTGGTTATCTTCAAAAATTGAAACACAGAACTGGTCCCCTGAAACCAAGAAAAATTAAAAAACACAACAAAGGTTGCTCTTAGAGCAACCTTTGTTGTGTTTTTTAAGTTTACTTGGTTTCAGGGGACAAGTTCTGTGTTTTAATTTTTGAATTTAGAGTTAATATCTTAGAAGCTAAAATGTTGCTCCTAACTTTTTAATTTAGGCTATTTTTTTAGTTAAAATTTTATGTGTTAGTTCAAAATTTCGAGTTTAAGTTAAAATTTAGAAAAAAAATTGAATCCTCATAACTTAGATTGAAATTTATTAAAAAGAAAATAAAATTTATAAAAAAAATAGGTATTTTTCAATTTAGAGTCAATATCTCAAGGGAAAAATATAAATATTTCGAGTTAAAATCGAAATCGAATCGAGCGAAAATTTAAATTTATCGAAAATCCTCTATTAGGAATCTAGAAAATTTAGATTAAAATTTATAGAAAAAAAAAATGAAATCTATAAAAAAAATCAGGAATTTGCGAATTTAGAGTTTGATGGAACGGACTGGTCCTTGGTTATCTTCAAAAATTGAAACACAGAACTTTTTAAGTTTTCTTGGTTTCAGGGGACAAGTTCTGTGTTTCAATTTTTGAATTTAGAGTTAATATCTTAGGAGCTTAAATGTTGCTCCTAACTTTTTAATTTAGGCTATTTTTTTAGTTAAAAATTTTATGTGTTAGTTCAAAATTTCGAGTTTAAGTTGAAATTTAGAAAAAAAATTGAATCCTCATAACTTAGATTGAAATTTATTAAAAAGAAAATAAAATTTATAAAAAAAATAGGTATTTTTCAATTTAAAGTCAATATCTTAAGGGAAAAATATAAATATTTTGAGTTAAAATCGAAATCGAATCTAGCAAAAATTTAAATTTATCGAAAATCCTCTATTAGGAATCTAGAAAATTTAGATTAAAATTTATAGAAAAAAAAATGAAATCTATAAAAAAAATCAGGAATTTTTGAATTTAGAGTTTGATGGAACGGACTGGTCCTTGGTTATCTTCAAAAATTAAAACACAGAACTTGTCCCCTGAAACCAAGAAAAATTAAAAAACACAACAAAGGTTGCTCTAAGAGCAACCTTTCTTGTGTTTTTTAAGTTTTCTTGGTTTCAGGGGACAAGTTCTGTGTCTCAATTTTTGAATTTAGAGTTAATATCTTAGAAGAAAAATTTAAATATTTCGAGTTTAAATCGAAATTCAATCGAGCGAAAATTTAAATTTATCGGAAATCCTTCATCAGAAATCTGATTCTCATTCAACATTTTCAAAAATATTCTTAGAAAAAGTCACAATTCGAAATTTAAAATCAAAACTTGGAAATCAGTAAATACCAGGAAACAATTTTGAGAAAAAAAAGCAGTTATAGGGAACTGCCGACAGAAGTGAAAAAATTCAACGTTTTTTTCTCTTCTAATATAGTCAGTTATTGTAGGCGTAGAAATACGTTTTTAAGCGAGGTAACCTCTTAATTCAACATGAGGGGGTATGGCGCATTAAGTAGGACGATTGCTTCTTGCATGTAGGTCGCGAGTTCAAACCCCGCTGCCACTAACGCATTTTTTAATTCTATTGCCCGCGTCTTATAGCTACATCATACTGTTAATATTAGAGCATGTTAGTAACAAGGATTAGCCTGATGTTGACACGAAACCATAAATTTTCTCCCTATAAAAAGTTGCCCAACGCGCCTAAAGAAGTTTTCACGTTCAGAAATCAAAAGATACTCTTAATTTAATTAATACTTAATTGAAATACAAAAATTGTCCCCTGAAACCAAGAAAGATTAAAAAACACAACAAAGGTTGCTCTCTATAGCAACCTTTGTCGTGTTTTTTAATCTTTCTTGGTTTCAGGGGACAATTTTTGTAATTAAATTTGTGAAGATAACCAAGGACCAGTCTGTTTCACAAAAAAAAATAATACTTAATTAATAAAAGAGAATTCGAGCTAAATCTCTAAAATATTAAGGACAATCTAGAATTTCTCGTTTGAGGAAAAAATTTTAAATTAAAAAGTAAAATTGGAAATGTTAAGGAAATGTCGAAATTTTGAAAAATTTGTTTTCTATAAGTTGAAATTATAAGCAAATGTCGAAATTTTGAAATGGTCGAAATTTAAAAAAATAACCACAAAGAGTCCAAATTATAACAAAAGTTCGAAAATTCAATAAAGAGGTGGATATTTTGAAAAGTCAAAATTTTCCACTAGTCTGAATTTTTGAAAATATTCAAATTTTTAGTAATGCCAATATTGAAAATTCTTTTTTAAAAAAATAGTAGGTATTTCTTAAAAAACTAAAAATTTTTTGAAAAAATTATAAATTTTGTGTTGAAATATTCAAAAAAATTGAAATTTACAGTAATCTTCAAATTTTAAATCAGGTCAAAAAAATATATTTGAAAAATAGTGAAAATAGTGACGTGTTAAAATAAATTTTGATCAACATTTTGAGACCAAGTAAACATTTTGAATAAAATGGAAGTTTTCTTAAAAGAAGTGAATTTTTTTGAAAAAAGTAAAAACTAAAATTTCTAGATTTTTAAAAAAGACGACATTTTCAAAAAAGGTCTGAATATTTAAAAAGAAACGAAATCCTTAAGAATTAAAATGTGTCAAAGTCTTCAAAAGGGGTTGAATTCACTAAAAGGTCAAAAAACTTTGAAAAAGCTTGATGAAAAACCAAACTCAAAGCAGCTTTTGCTTTTCGTAATTTTCATTTATTGTTTCTTTTGTTCCTGCAGAAACCCTCGAGTGAAAAGTCGAACATTTTTAGTAGTTTTGTTTTAAAAACGAGTCAACAACTGTAAAACTTCCAAAAACTGGAAATTTACAAAAAAAGTTGAAAAATTGTTTTGGTAGAATTGAAAAAAATTAAAGAAAAATTTTGAAAAAGGTGGAAACGGAAAAGGTCGAAATTTTGAAAAAAATCGTATTTAATTTTCGAAATCACTGGAAATTTACAAGAAAAAATTGAAATGTTTATAACGGGATGCAATATTGAAAAAGGGCAACATTTTCAAAAAATCCAAAAAGGGCAAGGACATTCTCAAATTTCTACATTTTCAAAAAAATCGACATTTTCAAAAAAAGTCTGAATATTTAAGAAGGAACAAAATTCTTAACAGGTAAATTGTGTCAAAGTCTTCAAAAGGGGTTGAATTCTCTAAAAGATCAAAAAACTTTGAAAAAGCTTGATGAAAAACCAAACTCAAAGCAGCTTTTGCTTTTGGTAATTTTCATTTATTATTTCTTTTGTTCCTGAAGAAACCCTCGAGAGAAAAGTCGAACATTTTTAGTAGTTTTGTTTTAAAAACGAGTCAACAACTGTAAAACTTCCAAAAACTGGAAATTTAGAAAAAAAGTTGAAAAATTGTTTTGGTAGAATTGAAAAAAATTAAAGAAAAATTTTGAAAAAGGTGGAAACGGAAAATGTCGAAATTTTGAAAAAAATCGTATTTAATTTTCGAAATCACTGGAAACTTACAAGAAAAAATTGAAATGTTTATAACGGGATGCAATATTGAAAAAAAGCAACATTTTCAAAAAATCCAAAAAGGGCAAGGACATTCTCAAATTTCTACATTTTCAAAAAAGGCGACATTTTCAAAAAAGGCGACATTTTCAAAAAAAGTCTGAATATTTAAGAAGGAACGCAATTCTTAAGAGGTAAATTGTGTCAAAGTCTTCAAAAGGGGTTGAATTCTCTAAAAGGTCAAAAAACTTTGATAAAAACTTGAAATTTAAAAAATGAAAATTTAAGAAGTTAACATTTTCAAAAAAGCTGCAGTTAAAAGAGAAAAGCATTTTTTTTAAAGAATTCCACAATTTAGAAAACGGCAACATTTCAAAAAGTCAAAAATATCAAAAAAAGTCATACTTTTAAATTTTCTTTCGAAATTTAATTTTTTTTTCAATTTCGATGTTTTGAAAACTGGATCTCTTAAAAACATTTTAATAAAAGATGGATCTCTAAAAATCAAAATTTTCGAATTCAATATTTTCAATTTAAATAGAAAGGGCTGAAAAAAGTCAGTCTAAGATATACTTCTTCCGGGATTGGATCGTGTACAAAGAATTATTAAAAGTGTTCGACGTTTTGTCCACCATTGTAGGGGACTTCTTCAGGAAGAAATGAAACAATAAATTAAAATTACAAAAAGTACAAGAAATGTAAAATCAAATTCAAAGAAGCTTTTACTTTTTGTAATTTTCATTTATTGTTTTTTTTTTGTTCCTGAAAAAGCCTTAGAGCGAAAAGTCGAACACTTTTCTTTGACACAGTTTTAAAAACGAGTCAACAACTGTAAAACTTTTTCAAATAATGGAAATTTACAAAAAAATTTGAGTGTTTTGGTAGAATTAAAAAAATTAAAGGAAAATTTTGAAAAAGGTGGAAACAGAAAATGTCGAAATTTTGAAGAAAATCGTATTTAATTTTCGAAATCACTAGCAATTTACAAGAAAATATTGAAATATTTAGAACGGTATGCAAATTTGAAAAGGGGAACATTTTCAAAAAATCCAAAAAGGGCAAGAACATTCTCAAATTTCTACATTTTCAAAAAAGTCGACATTTTCAAAAAAAGTCTGAATATTTAAGAATGAACGAAATTCTTAAGAGGTAAATTGTGTCAAAGTCTTCAAAAGGGGTTGAATTCACTAAAAGATCAAAAAACTTTGAATAAAAACTTGAAATTTAAAAAATGGCAAAGATTTAAAAAGTAAACATTTTCAAAAAAGCTACAGTTTAAAAGAGAAAAAGAATTTTTTAAGAAGAATTCTACAATTTAGAAAAAGGCAACATTTCAAAAAGTCGAAAATTTCAAAGAAACTCCTCATATTTTTAATTTTCTTTCGAAATTTTATTTTTTTTTAAATTTCGATGTTTTCAAAACTGGATTTTTTAAAAATATTTTAATAAAAGATGGATCTCTAAAAATCAAAATTTTCGAATTCAATATTTTCAATTTAAATAAAAAGGACTGAAAAAAGCCAGCCCAAGATATTCTTCTTCCGGGATTGGACCATGACAAAGAATTATTAAAAGTGTTCGACGTTTTGTCCACCATTGTAGGGGACTTTTTCAAGGAGAAATGAAACAATAAATTAAAATTACAAAAAGTACAAGAAATGAAAAAGCAGATTCAAAGCAGCTTTTGCTTTTTGTAATTTTCATTTATTATTTCTTTTGTTCCTGAAGAAGTCCTCGAGCGAAAAGTCGAACACTTTTATCAGTTCTTTGACACAGTTTTAAAAACGAGGCAACAACTTGTAATATTGGAAGTTTAAAAAAAAAACCAGTGTTTTGGTAGAATTAAAAAAATTAAAGGAAAATTTTGAAATAGGTGGAAACAGAAAATGTCGAAATTTTGAAGAAAATCGTATTTAATTTTCGAAATCACTAGAAATTTACAAGAAAATATTGAAATATTTAGAACGGGATGCAATATTGAAAAAGGGCAACATTTTCAAAAAATCCAAATAGGGCAAGGACATTCTCAAATTTCTACATTTCCAAAAAAGTCGACATTTTCAAAAAAAGTCTGAATATTTAAGAAGGAACGAAATTCTTAAGAGGTAAAATGTGTCAAATTCTTCAAAAGGGGTTGAATTCACTAAAAGGTCAAAAAACTTCAATAAAAACTTGAAATGTAAAAAATGGCAAAGTTTAAAAAGTAAACATTTTCAAAAAAGCTACAGTTTAAAAGAGAAAAAAAACTTTTTAAAGAAAATTCTACAATTTAGAAAAAGGCAACATTTCACAAAGTCGAAAATTTCAAAGAAACTCCTCATATTTTTAATTTTCTTTCGAAATTTTATTTTTTTTTAAATTTCGATGTTTTGAAAACTGGATTTTTTAAAAACATTTTAATAAAAGATGGATCTCTAAAAATCAAAATTTTCGAATTCAATATTTTCAATTTAAATAAAAAGGACTGAAAAAAGTCAGCCGGGATTGGATCATACCAAAGTATTATTAAAAGTGTTTGACGTGTTGTCCACCATTGTAGGGGACTTCTTCAGGGAGAAAATAAACAATAAATTAATAAAAGGCGGATCTCTAAAAATCAAAATTTTTGAATTCAATATTTTCAATTTAAACAAAAAGGACTGAAAAAGTCAGTCCAAGATATACTTCTTCCGGAATTGGACCGTTACAAAGAATTATTTTAAGTGTTCGACGTTTTGTCCAGCATTGTAGGGGACCTCTTTAGGAAGAAAAGAAAGAATAAATTAAAATTACAAAAAGTATAAGAAATGAAAAACCAAATTCAAAGCAGCTTTTGCTTTTTGTAATTTTCGTTTATTGTTTCTTCTGTTCCTGAAGAAGCTCTCGAGCGAAAAGTCGAATACTTTTAGCAGTTCTTTGATAGAGCTTTAAAAACGAGTCAACAACCTTAAAAGTTTTCCAAATATTGGAAATTTACAAAAAAAGTTGAGTGTTTCGGTAGAATTAAAAAAAATTTAAGAAAAATTTTGAAAAAGAGGGAAACAGAAACTGTTGAAATTTTGAAAAAAAAAATCGTATTTAGTTTTTTGGAAATCTTCTAAGAATTTACAAGAAAAAATCGAAATATTTAGAACGGGATGAAATATTGAAAAAGATCAAAATTGTCAAAAAATCCAAAAAGGGCAAAAAAAATCTCTAAATTTACAAAAAATTCGTCAAAACAGGTCTGAATATTTAAGACGGAACCAAATTCTTAAAATGTAAAATGTGTCAAAGTCTTCAAAAGGGGTAGAATTCACTGATAGGTCAAAAAACTTTAAAAAAAACTTGAAATTAAAAAAAATGTCAAATTTAAAAAATGAGAAATTTTAAAAAAGTAGGCATTTTCAAAAAGGCTACAATTTAAAAGGAAAAGGATATTTTTTGAAAGATTTCCACAATTTAGAAAAAAGGCAACATTTCACAGAAATTTCGAAAATTTTAAAACAATCAAAATTAAAAATGTCATATTTTAATTTTCTTTCGAAATTTTGATTTTCTTAGAAATTTTGATCTTTTGAAAACTCTGAATTTCCCAAAAACATTTTGGAAAAATGTGGGTACCTAAAAATCAAAATTTTCGAATTCAAATTTTCATTTAAAAAAAATTGAAAAAAGTTAGTACAAGATATACTCCTTCCAAGATTGGACCGTGACAAGGAATTATTAAAAGTGTATGACGTTTTGCTGACCATCGTAGGGGACTTCTTCAGGAATGAAAGAAACAATACATTAAAATTACAAAAAGTACAAGAAGTAAAAAACCCAATTCAAAACAGCTTTTTGTAATTTTCATTTATTGTTTCCTTTGTTTCTGAAGAAGCCCTCTAATGATGATGAGCCAAACTTAAAACATTTTTAGTATTTCTTTAATACAGTTTTAAAAACGAGTCGAAAACTGTAAAACCATTCCAAACATTGGAACTTAAAAAAAATTGAAATCTTATGGTAGAACGAAAAAATTAAAGAACAATTTTGAAAAGATGGAAACAGAAAAGGTGGAAATTTTGAAAAAAATCGTATTTAATTTTCGAAATCACTAGAAATTTACGAAAAAAAATCGAAATATTTAGAACGGGATGAAATATTGAAAAAGACCAAAATTTTCAAAAAATCCAAAAAGGGCAAGGAAATTCTCAAATTTCTAAATTTTCAGAAAAGTCAAAATTTTCAAAAAAGGTCTGAAGAAGAAGGAACGAAATTTTTAAGAGGTAAAATGTGTCAAAGTCTTCACAAAGGGTTGAATTCACTAAAAGGTTAAAAAGCTTTGAAAAAACTTGAAATTTAAAAAAATGACAAATTTTAAGAAAATAGAGATTTTTAAAAGGGCTACAATTTAAAAGAAAAACGGAATTTTTTCAAGAAAATTCTACAATTTAGAAAAAAGGCAACATTTCAAAGAAATTTCGAAAATTTCAAAAAAGTCATAATTAAAAATGTCATATTTTTAATTTTCTCCAAAAATTTTGATTTTCTTAGAAATTTCGATCTTTTGAAAACTGTTGATTTCTCAAAAACATTTTGAAAAAAGATGGGCGTCTAAAAGTCGAAATTTTCGAATTGAAATTTTCAGTTTAAAAAAAATTAAAAAAAGTTAGGACAAGATATACTTTTTCCAAGATTGGACCGTGACAAGGAATTATTAAAAGTGCAAGACGTTTTGCTGACCATCGTAGGGGACTTCTTCAGGAATAAATGACACAATAAATTAAAATTACAAAAAGTACAAGAAATAAAAAACCGAATTCAAAACAAACAGCTTTCTGTAATTTTTATTTATTGTTTCTTTTGTTCCTAAAGATGCCCTCTAATGATAATGATCGAAACTTGGAATACTTTTAGCAATTCTTTGACACAGTTTTAAAAACGAGTCGAAAACAGTGAAACCATTCCAAAAATTGGAACTTTAAAAAAATTGAAATGTTTTGTCAGAACGAACAAATTAAATAAAAATTGTGAAAAGATGGAAACAGAAAAGGTCCAAGTTTTGAAAAAAATCGTATTTAGTTTTCGAAATCACTAAAAATTTACAAAAAAAAATCGGAATATTTAGAACGGGATGAAACATTGAAAAGACCAAAAGTTTCAAAAAATCCAAAAAGGGCAAGGACATTCTCAAATTTCTAAATTTTCAGAAAAGTCGAAATTTTCAAAAATGATCTGAATATTTAAGAAGCAAAGAAATCCTTAAGAGGTAAAATGTGTCAAAGTGTTCAGAACGGGTTGAATTCACTAAAAGGTTAAAAAATTTTGAAGAAAACTTGAAATTTAAAAAAATGACAAATTTTTAAAAAGTAGACATTCTCAGAACGGCTACATTTTAAAAGAAAAAAGAATTTCTTTAAAAGATTTCTACAATTTAGAAAAAGGGCAACATTTCAAAGAAATTTCAAAAATTTAAAAAAAGTCAAAATGTCATATTTTTAATTTCCTTTCGAAATTTTGATTTATTTTAGAAATTTCGATCTTTTGAAAATTGTGGATTTCTCAAAAACATTTTGAAAAAAGGTGGGTATCTAAAAATCAAAATTTTCGAATTCAAATTTTCAATTAAAAAAAAACTGAAAAAAAGTTAGTACAAGACACTTCTTCCAAGGACTGTGACAAAGAACTATTAAAAGTGTTCGACGTTTTGCGGACCATCGTAGGGGACTTCTTCAGGGAGAAAAGAAACAATAAATTAAAATAACGAAAAGTACAAGAAATGAAAAACTAATTCAAAACAGCTTTTGTTTTTTGTAATTTTCATTTATTGTTTCTTTTGTTTCTGAAGAAGCTCCCTACCTCCTACCTCCCTAACCTACAATGGTTAGCAAAACGTGGAACACCTTTAGTAGTTCTCTGATACAATTTTAAAAAGAGATCAAAAACAATAAAACTTTTCCAAAAATTCGAAATTGCCAAAAAAAAATGAAAAAGGTGTATAAGTAGAATTAAATAAAGGAAAATTTTTAAAAAGATGAGAATTTAAAATGTCGAAATTTTAAAAAAATCGTATTCAGTTTTAGAAATCACTAGAAATTTACAAGAAAAATTGAAATATTTAAAACTGGATGAAATATTGAAAAAGGCCAAAATTAAAAAAAACTCAAAAAGGGTTGAAATGCAGAACTTTTCCCCTGAAACCAAGTAAGATTAAAAAACACGACAAATTTTGCTCTAACGCGTTTCGATAGCCAAGATGTTACCTTCAGAGAGATACTCACTTCAAATTTTGAAGATAACCAAGGACCAGTCCGTTCCGCCAAAATCAAAGAAGGTAAAATTTCAAAAAATTACAATTCTACGAAAAATCGAAATTTCGACTTTATTTCGAAATTTCGACTTTATTTCGAAATTTCGACTTTATTTCGAAATTTCGACTTTATTTCGAAATTTCGACTTTATTTCGAAATTTCGACTTTATTTCGAAATTTCGACTTTATTTCGAAATTTCGACTTTATTTCGAAATTTCGACTTTATTTCGAAATTTCGACTTTATTTCGAAATTTCGACTTTATTTCGAAATTTCGACTTTATTTCGAAATTTCGACTTTATTTCGAAATTTCGACTTTATTTCGAAATTTCGACTTTATTTCGAAATTTCGACTTTATTTCGAAATTTCGACTTTATTTCGAAATTTCGACTTTATTTCGAAATTTCGACTTTATTTCGAAATTTCGACTTTATTTCGAAATTTCGACTTTATTTCGAAATTTCGACTTTATTTCGAAATTTCGACTTTATTTCGAAATTTCGACTTTATTTCGAAATTTCGACTTTATTTCGAAATTTCGACTTTATTTCGAAATTTCGACTTTATTTCGAAATTTCGACTTTATTTCGAAATTCGACTTATTTCGAAATTTCGACTTTATTTCGAAATTTCGACTTTATTTCGAAATTTCGACTTTATTTCGAAATTCGACTTATTTCGAAATTTCGACTTTATTTCGAAATTTCGACTTTATTTCGAAATTTCGACTTTATTTCGAAATTTCGACTTTATTTCGAAATTCGACTTATTTCGAAATTTCGACTTTATTTCGAAATTTCGACTTTATTTCGAAATTTCGACTTTATTTCGAAATTTCGACTTTATTTCGAAATTTCGACTTTATTTCGAAATTTCGACTTTATTTCGAAATTTCGACTTTATTTCGAAATTTCGACTTTATTTCGAAATTTCGACTTTATTTCGAAATTTCGACTTTATTTCGAAATTTCGACTTTATTTCGAAATTTCGACTTTATTTCGAAATTTCGACTTTATTTCGAAATTTCGACTTTATTTCGAAATTTCGACTTTATTTCGAAATTTCGACTTTATTTCGAAATTTCGACTTTATTTCGAAATTTCGACTTTATTTCGAAATTTCGACTTTATTTCGAAATTTCGACTTTATTTCGAAATTTCGACTTTATTTCGAAATTTCGACTTTATTTCGAAATTTCGACTTTATTTCGAAATTTCGACTTTATTTCGAAATTTCGACTTTATTTCGAAATTTCGACTTTATTTCGAAATTTCGACTTTATTTCGAAATTTCGACTTTATTTCGAAATTTCGACTTTATTTCGAAATTTCGACTTTATTTCGAAATTTCGACTTTATTTCGAAATTTCGACTTTATTTCGAAATTTCGACTTTATTTCGAAATTTCGACTTTATTTCGAAATTTCGACTTTATTTCGAAATTTCGACTTTATTTCGAAATTTCGACTTTATTTCGAAATTTCGACTTTATTTCGAAATTTCGACTTTATTTCGAAATTTCGACTTTATTTCGAAATTTCGACTTTATTTCGAAATTTCGACTTTATTTCGAAATTTCGACTTTATTTCGAAATTCGACTTATTTCGAAATTTCGACTTTATTTCGAAATTTCGACTTTATTTCGAAATTTCGACTTTATTTCGAAATTTCGACTTTATTTCGAAATTTCGACTTTATTTCGAAATTTCGACTTTATTTCGAAATTTCGACTTTATTTCGAAATTTCGACTTTATTTCGAAATTTCGACTTTATTTCGAAATTTCGACTTTATTTCGAAATTTCGACTTTATTTCGAAATTTCGACTTTATTTCGAAATTTCGACTTTATTTCGAAATTTCGACTTTATTTCGAAATTTCGACTTTATTTCGAAATTTCGACTTTATTTCGAAATTTCGACTTTATTTCAAATAGTCACAATTTAGGAACCCAAATTTTTATATAAAATTTAAATTCGACTTTTAAGAAGTAGAAGTTACAAAAGTTCTAGGTTTCGATAAAAATTCCAACATTTTCAAAAAAAATTTCTACGAAAAATCGAAATTTCGACTTTATTTCGAAATTTCGACTTTATTTCGAAATTTCGACTTTATTTCGAAATTTCGACTTTATTTCGAAATTTCGACTTTATTTCGAAATTTCGACTTTATTTCGAAATTTCGACTTTATTTCGAAATTTCGACTTTATTTCGAAATTTCGACTTTATTTCGAAATTTCGACTTTATTTCGAAATTTCGACTTTATTTCGAAATTTCGACTTTATTTCGAAATTTCGACTTTATTTCGAAATTTCGACTTTATTTCGAAATTTCGACTTTATTTCGAAATTTCGACTTTATTTCGAAATTTCGACTTTATTTCGAAATTTCGACTTTATTTCGAAATTTCGACTTTATTTCGAAATTTCGACTTTATTTCGAAATTTCGACTTTATTTCGAAATTTCGACTTTATTTCGAAATTTCGACTTTATTTCGAAATTTCGACTTTATTTCGAAATTTCGACTTTATTTCGAAATTTCGACTTTATTTCGAAATTTCGACTTTATTTCGAAATTTCGACTTTATTTCGAAATTTCGACTTTATTTCGAAATTTCGACTTTATTTCGAAATTTCGACTTTATTTCGAAATTTCGACTTTATTTCGAAATTTCGACTTTATTTCGAAATTTCGACTTTATTTCGAAATTTCGACTTTATTTCGAAATTTCGACTTTATTTCGAAATTTCGACTTTATTTCGAAATTTCGACTTTATTTCGAAATTCGACTTATTTCGAAATTTCGACTTTATTTCGAAATTTCGACTTTATTTCGAAATTTCGACTTTATTTCGAAATTTCGACTTTATTTCGAAATTTCGACTTTATTTCGAAATTTCGACTTTATTTCGAAATTTCGACTTTATTTCGAAATTTCGACTTTATTTCGAAATTTCGACTTTATTTCGAAATTTCGACTTTATTTCGAAATTTCGACTTTATTTCGAAATTTCGACTTTATTTCGAAATTTCGACTTTATTTCGAAATTTCGACTTTATTTCGAAATTTCGACTTTATTTCGAAATTTCGACTTTATTTCGAAATTTCGACTTTATTTCGAAATTTCGACTTTATTTCGAAATTTCGACTTTATTTCGAAATTTCGACTTTATTTCGAAATTTCGACTTTATTTCGAAATTTCGACTTTATTTCGAAATTTCGACTTTATTTCGAAATTTCGACTTTATTTCGAAATTTCGACTTTATTTCGAAATTTCGACTTTATTTCGAAATTTCGACTTTATTTCGAAATTTCGACTTTATTTCGAAATTTCGACTTTATTTCGAAATTTCGACTTTATTTCGAAATTTCGACTTTATTTCGAAATTTCGACTTTATTTCGAAATTTCGACTTTATTTCGAAATTTCGACTTTATTTCGAAATTTCGACTTTATTTCGAAATTTCGACTTTATTTCGAAATTTCGACTTTATTTCGAAATTTCGACTTTATTTCGAAATTTCGACTTTATTTCGAAATTTCGACTTTATTTCGAAATTTCGACTTTATTTCGAAATTTCGACTTTATTTCGAAATTTCGACTTTATTTCGAAATTTCGACTTTATTTCGAAATTTCGACTTTATTTCGAAATTTCGACTTTATTTCGAAATTTCGACTTTATTTCGAAATTTCGACTTTATTTCGAAATTTCGACTTTATTTCGAAATTCGACTTATTTCGAAATTTCGACTTTATTTCGAAATTTCGACTTTATTTCGAAATTTCGACTTTATTTCGAAATTTCGACTTTATTTCGAAATTTCGACTTTATTTCGAAATTTCGACTTTATTTCGAAATTTCGACTTTATTTCGAAATTTCGACTTTATTTCGAAATTTCGACTTTATTTCGAAATTTCGACTTTATTTCGAAATTTCGACTTTATTTCGAAATTTCGACTTTATTTCGAAATTTCGACTTTATTTCGAAATTTCGACTTTATTTCGAAATTTCGACTTTATTTCGAAATTTCGACTTTATTTCGAAATTTCGACTTTATTTCGAAATTTCGACTTTATTTCGAAATTTCGACTTTATTTCGAAATTTCGACTTTATTTCGAAATTTCGACTTTATTTCGAAATTTCGACTTTATTTCGAAATTTCGACTTTATTTCGAAATTTCGACTTTATTTCGAAATTTCGACTTTATTTCGAAATTTCGACTTTATTTCGAAATTTCGACTTTATTTCGAAATTTCGACTTTATTTCGAAATTTCGACTTTATTTCGAAATTTCGACTTTATTTCGAAATTTCGACTTTATTTCGAAATTTCGACTTTATTTCGAAATTTCGACTTTATTTCGAAATTTCGACTTTATTTCGAAATTTCGACTTTATTTCGAAATTTCGACTTTATTTCGAAATTTCGACTTTATTTCGAAATTTCGACTTTATTTCGAAATTTCGACTTTATTTCGAAATTTCGACTTTATTTCGAAATTTCGACTTTATTTCGAAATTTCGACTTTATTTCGAAATTTCGACTTTATTTCGAAATTTCGACTTTATTTCGAAATTTCGACTTTATTTCGAAATTTCGACTTTATTTCGAAATTTCGACTTTATTTCGAAATTTCGACTTTATTTCGAAATTTCGACTTTATTTCGAAATTTCGACTTTATTTCGAAATTCGACTTATTTCGAAATTTCGACTTTATTTCGAAATTTCGACTTTATTTCGAAATTTCGACTTTATTTCGAAATTTCGACTTTATTTCGAAATTTCGACTTTATTTCGAAATTTCGACTTTATTTCGAAATTTCGACTTTATTTCGAAATTTCGACTTTATTTCGAAATTTCGACTTTATTTCGAAATTTCGACTTTATTTCGAAATTTCGACTTTATTTCGAAATTTCGACTTTATTTCGAAATTTCGACTTTATTTCGAAATTTCGACTTTATTTCGAAATTTCGACTTTATTTCGAAATTTCGACTTTATTTCGAAATTTCGACTTTATTTCGAAATTTCGACTTTATTTCGAAATTTCGACTTTATTTCGAAATTTCGACTTTATTTCGAAATTTCGACTTTATTTCGAAATTTCGACTTTATTTCGAAATTTCGACTTTATTTCGAAATTTCGACTTTATTTCGAAATTTCGACTTTATTTCGAAATTTCGACTTTATTTCGAAATTTCGACTTTATTTCGAAATTTCGACTTTATTTCGAAATTTCGACTTTATTTCGAAATTTCGACTTTATTTCGAAATTTCGACTTTATTTCGAAATTTCGACTTTATTTCGAAATTTCGACTTTATTTCGAAATTTCGACTTTATTTCGAAATTTCGACTTTATTTCGAAATTTCGACTTTATTTCGAAATTTCGACTTTATTTCGAAATTTCGACTTTATTTCGAAATTTCGACTTTATTTCGAAATTTCGACTTTATTTCGAAATTTCGACTTTATTTCGAAATTTCGACTTTATTTCGAAATTTCGACATTTTTTTAAAATTCGACTTTTTTAAGAAGTAGAAGTTACAAAAGTTCTAGTTTTCGATAAAAATTCCAACATTTTCAAAAAAATTTCTACGAAAAATCGAAATTTCGACTTTATTTCGAAATTTCGACTTTATTTCGAAATTTCGACTTTATTTCGAAATTTCGACTTTATTTCGAAATTTCGACTTTATTTCGAAATTTCGACTTTATTTCGAAATTTCGACTTTATTTCGAAATTTCGACTTTATTTCGAAATTTCGACTTTATTTCGAAATTTCGACTTTATTTCGAAATTTCGACTTTATTTCGAAATTTCGACTTTATTTCGAAATTTCGACTTTATTTCGAAATTTCGACTTTATTTCGAAATTTCGACTTTATTTCGAAATTTCGACTTTATTTCGAAATTTCGACTTTATTTCGAAATTTCGACTTTATTTCGAAATTTCGACTTTATTTCGAAATTTCGACTTTATTTCGAAATTTCGACTTTATTTCGAAATTTCGACTTTATTTCGAAATTTCGACTTTATTTCGAAATTTCGACTTTATTTCGAAATTTCGACTTTATTTCGAAATTTCGACTTTATTTCGAAATTTCGACTTTATTTCGAAATTTCGACTTTATTTCGAAATTTCGACTTTATTTCGAAATTTCGACTTTATTTCGAAATTTCGACATTTTTTTAAAATTCGACTTTTTTAAGAAGTAGAAGTTACAAAAGTTCTAGTTTTCGATAAAAATTCCAACATTTTCAAAAAAATTTCTACGAAAAATCGAAATTTCGACTTTATTTCGAAATTTCGACTTTATTTCGAAATTTCGACTTTATTTCGAAATTTCGACTTTATTTCGAAATTTCGACTTTATTTCGAAATTTCGACTTTATTTCGAAATTTCGACTTTATTTCGAAATTTCGACTTTATTTCGAAATTTCGACTTTATTTCGAAATTTCGACTTTATTTCGAAATTTCGACTTTATTTCGAAATTTCGACTTTATTTCGAAATTTCGACTTTATTTCGAAATTTCGACTTTATTTCGAAATTTCGACTTTATTTCGAAATTTCGACTTTATTTCGAAATTTCGACTTTATTTCGAAATTTCGACTTTATTTCGAAATTTCGACTTTATTTCGAAATTTCGACTTTATTTCGAAATTTCGACTTTATTTCGAAATTTCGACTTTATTTCGAAATTTCGACTTTATTTCGAAATTTCGACTTTATTTCGAAATTTCGACTTTATTTCGAAATTTCGACTTTATTTCGAAATTTCGACTTTATTTCGAAATTTCGACTTTATTTCGAAATTTCGACTTTATTTCGAAATTTCGACTTTATTTCGAAATTTCGACTTTATTTCGAAATTTCGACTTTATTTCGAAATTTCGACTTTATTTCGAAATTTCGACTTTATTTCGAAATTTCGACTTTATTTCGAAATTTCGACATTTTTTTAAAAATTTTGACTTATTCCGAAAATAGCTTTTTCTGAATTGTTGACCATTTTCGAAATTTTGATTTTGTCAATTTATATGAATTTTCTTCATAATTTCGACTGATTTTTTTTGAAAATTTTACCTTTTTATAAAAATTTCGACATTTTTAAACATTTTTCTTTAAAATTTCTTTTTCTTTCAAATTTTAACTTTTTTTGGAAAATTTGACTTTCTTTAAAATTGCGACATTTTTTAATAATTCATCTATTTTTCAAAATACTGAAAATTTTTCCCGTTTCTTGTTTTTTAAAAATTTTGATATTTTTAAATTGCGTGGAAGTGGAAATTCCCCACACATTTAAAATTTCCAAAAAAGTCAAAATTTTGGAAAATTTCGGAAGCTTTCACAAAAAATTGAAACTTTCAAATAAAAGTTAAGGATTACAAAAACACCAAGATTTAAAAAATGGCCAAATTTTCGAAAAAAAAAAGTTTACATGTTAACAAATAGTCCAAAATTTAAAAAAATATTCTAATTAATGTAGAACTGTCCAGATTTAAAAAAAAATGAAGAATTTTCAGCAAAAATTCCTAAACACGCAAATTTTTGCAAAGCCCAAATTATCAAATATTTCGAAATATTTGTTAATTAAAACTTTAAGAAAAAAATTAAAAAGTCCCAAATCTTGAAAACAAAATCAATTAAAAAAAAAATGTCGAAGTTTTTTAAAAAAAAGTTATGATTTTCAAAGAGGCCAAAACATTGAAAAAATCGACATTTTGAAAAAAGTTGGAATTTTGGAAATAAATCAAGAACTCTAAAATGCAACGAAATTTGCAAAATAATACGAAATTTCAACAAGAATTGTTTAAAACAAAATCGATATTTTCAGATAAAGGCAACGTTTTAAAGAAAGTTAAAATTTTTTAAACTCAAAATTTTAAAAAATAACGAAAACTTGAAAAATTACAAAATTTTCTTAGAAAATTAAGATTTAAAAAAAACAAACTTGAAAAATTATGTCAATATTTTGAAATGAAAATTTTGTTAAAATGAAGAAGTTTTCTAAAAAACCGTTGCAATAGTTAAAATTTTGAAAAATAAAGTAAAAATTTGAAGAAAATGTCAGAAATTCAAGGTTTTCAAAAGGTGTCAAAATTTTTGAAAATAATATCTACATTTTTAAAATCCAAAATTAAAAAGCAACCTTTTTAAAGAGTGTTAGCAAATATTTATCGAAAAACTTGTTGAATTTTTAAATTCTGTTGCATTTTTATCCTTAATAAAGTTTAATAGTTATGGGGAGATTTAAAAAAAGTAGAAATTTAGAAAGTTGACAGTCTTAAAACCCCAAATTTTGACAAGAAGTCAAAATTTAGAAAAAATACTGTTTTTAAGAAATGGAGATTTTAAAAAGTCTTCGGTGACAAGCTTTTCAAAAAATCTAGAATTTTTGAAAAAGAAAGATTTTAAAAAAAGTCGAAATACTCAAAAAATAAAATTTTGAAAAGAGTTGTTATTTTGCATAGTTGAAAATTGTATGAAATAAAAATTTTCTAAGCGAAAGTTTTGAAAAAGTCGACAATTTTTATAAAAACAATTTGGAAATAAACTTGGAATTATAGAAAAATTCATTTAAAAAACTCAACATTTTGAATTTTCTAGAGAAACTGAAATTTCAGAAATTTTAAGTTATAGAAAATTCCAATGTTTAAAAAGTCAATTTTTCAATAAGGTAAACTGTTCGATACGTTGAATACCAGTAAAAAATTAAAATTTTCAGTAAAGTGAAGTGGGCAAAATTTTGAAAAAAGTTGATATTTTCAAAAAGTCGAAAATTTGAAAAGAGGCGAAATTTTCAAAGTCGAAAATTTTTTAAGAGGCGAAATTTTCAAAGTCGAAATTTTAAAAGTCGAAACTTTGATAATACTAAATTTAAAAAGGTAGACATTTCTAAAGAATCGATTTATTTAAACAAATTAATGCAAGAAGAATGCAATCCCTAGACTACAAATTCATGCAGCCCTCCCCAGGCGTGTATAGTGAAAATCATAGGTAGCTTGAATTACCAACAGTTGAAACACTGCCACCTAGCCGAAGCGGTTGCTCTCTAGGAGAGCAACCGCTTCGGCTCTAGGAGAGTTGCCAGAAGACAAGGATTCTATAATGCACAGACCAATAGGTTTGAACATTTATTAGATTCGAAGTTTGGAAACCAAATACCGGTTTCGATCTTGTTAGATCTCGTCAGTTTGGTATATCCAACTCGAATGCTAATAAATGTTCCGACAAGTAAGTACTAAAATATTCACAGGCGTCAGGCGAGTGCATTATAGAATACTTGTCTTCTGGGAACTCTCCTAGAGAGCAACCGCTTCGCTAGGTGGCAGTGTTTCAACTGTTGGTAGTTCAGCTACCTATGATTCGCCACTATACACGCCGCCTGGAGGGCTGCATGAATTTGTAGTCTAGGTTGCATTCTTCTTGCATACGACATTGTTGGCGATGGCCATAGTTTCTCTATGGACCAATAGGTGGTAGTACTAAAGAGTCACTTGCTTGACGCCTGTGAATGTTTTAGTACTTACTTGTCGGAACATTTATTAGCATTCGAGTTGGATATACCAAACTGACGAGATCTAACAAGATCGAAACCGGTATTTGGTTTCCAAACTTCGAATCTAATAAATGTTCAAACCTATTGGTCTGTGCATTATAGTAAACAAATTAAATAAAGTAATGCCTGCGAAATAGTGAATGGAAGCTGGTGACATATCAGCTAGTTTCTTTATAAATCTGATTACTTTAAAACATTGTTTTTATGAGATTCCCTACTTCTTTTTAAAATATTTAGTTTTTTGAACATTCCCACCTTTCTAATGCACAGACCAATAGGTTTGAACATTTATTAGACTCGAAGTTTTGAAACCAAAGACAGGTTTCGATCATCGATCTAAACTGAAGAGATATAACAAGATCGAAACCGGTCTTTGCTTTCCAAACTTTGAATCTAATAAATGTTCAAACCTATTGGTCTGTGTATTAGAATCTTTGTCTTCTGGGAACTTTCCTAGAGAGCAACCGCTTTGCTAGGTGGCAGTGTTTCAACTGTTGGTAGTTCAGCTACCTATGGTTCATTATAGATGCCTGGAGGGCTGCATGAATTTGCAGTCTAGGTTGTATTCGACTTGCATTTCCACCTTTTGTTTCAATTTTAAAATATTTCTCGGTGTTTTGACTATTTTATTTAAATGTAGCCTTCATTTTGACAATTCAACTTTTTTTTACAAAAATTTCAACTTTCTTTCACAATTTCGACTCATCTAGTACATTAGACCTTAAATTGCAAATTTCGACTTGTTTTTTGGAAAAATATATCACTTTTAAAAAAATGATTTTTATTTTCAAGATGATATTTACATTTTTGAACTTTTTTCAGAATTTCTGCTCTTTGAAACTTTCGATCTTTTATCATCAAATGTTAAAATTTTTCTTGAAGTTAAGTCTTCTTTAGAATTTGAGCTTTCTTCAAAACCTTTACCGATTTTTCGAAATTTCGATTTTTTTTTAAAATTTCGACTTTATTTCGAAATTTCGACTTTATTTCAAATAGTCACAATTTAGAACCCAAATTTTTATATAAAATTTAAATTCGACTTTTTTAAGAAGTAGAAGTTACAAAAGTTCTAGGTTTCGATAAAAATTCCAACATTTTCAAAAAAAATTTCTACGAAAAATCGAAATTTCGACTTTATTTCGAAATTTCGACTTTATTTCAAATAGTCACAATTTAGGAACCCAAATTTTTACATAAAATTTGAAGTCGACTTTTCTAAGAAGTAGAAGTTACAAAAGTTCTAGGTTTCGATAAAAATTCCAACATTTTCAAAAAAATTTCTACGAAAAATCTAAATTTCGAAATAAAGTCGAAATTTCGACATTTTTTTAAAATTTGTGTGAAAATGTTGGAATTTTTATCGAAACCTAGAACTTTTGAAACTTATACTTCTTAAAAAAGTCGAATTTAAATTTTATATAAAAATTTGGGTTCCTACATTGCGAATATTTGAAATTTTGAACGAGTCGTATAAAAGAATTCGAGGCTTATTGTTAGCCAAATTTCGATTTTAAAGCAGGAGTTTTCAAAACTGGTATTTTTTAAGTTTTAACTAATAACTTTCAAAAACAAGCGAAATTTGAAAAAATTGTTGAGTTTAAAATTTAAAATTGAAATACAGAACTTGTCCCCTGAAACCAAGAAAGATTAAAAAACACAACAAAGGTTGCTCTAACGCGTTTCGACAGCCAAGCTGTCATCTTCAGAGAGAGAAAAAAAATTAAAATTTAAATCAGAATTTTACATAAAAGCATAAAATGAAATTTTCACTTTAATTAACAAATTTTGTTTAAATCAAAATGTGGAGGAACATATTTTTAGACATTTTATAGTTTCTTTTCGAAATTTCGAGATTTTTTTCCAAATTTTGCTTTTGAACCCAAAATTTTGAGCAACTTGTGCAGCAATTTGAGGAATTTTGACCTTCGACCTTGTATTTCGACTTAGGGCTAGAAATTTTTACTTTAAATAAGAAATTTCAACTTTAAACTCCAAATTTTAAAATATTTTTTTTTATTATATATCTTGGTGGAACGGACTGGTCCTTGGTTATCTTCAAAAATCGAAATAGAAATGTTGTCCCCTGTTTTTTAACAGGGGACAAGATTTGTATTTCAATTTTTTATTATATATCTTTTCCTAAATGTTTTATTTGGAATTTTCACGTCAATAACTAATTTTCAATTACAAAGTTTCAATTTTCAGAGAATTTGTAAGAAAATCCTAATTTTCGCTTGTTATTTTGGACAAAAGTGGAAATGTGTAAGAATACATTTTAAGAATCGTGCAATTCAAAAAATTTAATTTTTTTAAAGAGTAAAATTATCATATAATTAAAAAATAAGTGGACTACGTTTACATTATAATTTTTTTTGCAGGAATATGCAGTATGGAGGAGTTTTCGTTTCATACCGCTGGTACTTCTTCGGTTTGGTTCTCTGCTCTTGGACGCACATTCAATTAATATCCGCCAATCCATCTCCAAATCTTCATAACGAATATTCCCATCAGGTAAATATCGTAGAATACCATCAAGCATCACTATTATTGTTATTATTATATGGACCCATAGTACACCCTCTACTTTTTATTTATTTATGAAGATAAAATCCCCAAACTTGCTACCCTTAACAAATTCATGAAATGTCAATAACCAAACAATAATATACAGCTAGAGCATTTTAAGGTTTTAACACTTATTGATAAGAATATTTAATTCTGTCACAAAATTTAATTCTGTCACAAAATTAAATAAAATTATTTAAAATATTTCCTGACTTAAAAAAAAACCCTCTTCAAGTGTCGAGTTGGGAAATTAATTCGGTTAAACAAATTTTGTTCTAATGCACAGACCAATAGGTTTGAACCATTTATTAGATTCGAAGTTTGGAAACCAAAGACCGGTTTCGATCTTGTTAGATCTCGTCAGTTTGGTATATCCAACTCGAATGCTAACAAATGTTCCAACAAGTAAGTACTAAAGAATCAACGAACGTCAAGCGTGTGAGTCTTAGATCACCGCCACCTATTGGTCCATAGAGGAAACTATGGCCATCGACAACAATCTCGTATGCAAGTAGAATATAACCTAGACTGCAAATTCTGTTATGTCTTTTACTATCTTTCTATTACACATGCTTCAACTTACAATCCGATAATATAGCTATGCAAACGATATTGCCTAATGGCATTCTTTTTTTTTCTTTCTACAAAACATTACCCATCGCTGCATCATATAGACTAAGAGAATACCAAATACAGTGGTTTCAAGATCCATTAGGAATAATGAAGAAAAAAACTGGTTAACTGAATGCTTAAAAAATATCATGGGCTTGTTTTTAAACAAAATATTGTAACGCAATGTAAATAGATGATATAGAATTTAGAATAGAATTGTAGAATTTAGTAAATAAAAAAAAATTCTAGAAGGTTCTGATAAGGGGAAAGCGGCCGCGATAACGAAACAAAGACGACAAGAAAAACAAGAAGAAGATCAGAAAAGGAATGCAGAAAGACAAGAATTGCATAGTCTATTAGCAAACATAACAGAAAAAATGGGAGTAGACGCTGCAAAAATGAGAGAAGAAATGAAAGAACAAATTACAGGAATGAAAGGAGAAATGAAAGAACAATTTACAGGAATGAGAGAAGAAATGCAAGAAGAGATTGATGTAGTCAAAGAAGAATTCAACAGCAAGCTTCTTGATTTGGAAAATACAACACAGAAAAAGATCAGCAACATCGAAAAAAACATGAAAAAGTTGCTAAGTGGACAAGTCATACAACACGAATCCGAAAATGTTTCTGCCATTTCTTCCCAAAAGGTGAAACCGCCGACCTATGATGGACAAACATTTTTTCAGGCCTACAGTTCGAAGCTGCTGCCAGGGCCAATCGGTGGACGGAAGGCGAAAAGGCGACCTCATTGGTGGTATGCCTGCGCGGAAAAGCTCTGGAACTACTTCGAGCTCTATCTGAACACAAACTAGCTAACTATGAAGATTTAGTTAGGGCTTTAGAGCTGAGATTTGGAGACCATCATTTGCCAGAAGTCGCCCAGTCGCAACTACTAGTAAGGAAGCAGAAAAGTGATGAAACGCTGCAAGAATTCGAGGCTGACGTAAAAAGACTGGCTCATGCCGCCTATCCAACAGCACCAACTGAATTTCTGGAACTTTACGCAGCTAGAATTTTTATAGAAGGAATAAGAGACCCAGAAGTCCAAAAAGTGATGCGCTTGTCAAACTTCCGTACATCGAGGGAGGCACTGATTAGAGCTTTGAAGGTTGAAGCTGCTTACAGGGTTTCGGAACCTGAGGCGCCACGGAGGGTAAAAAAGGCCGACCTCCAGGAGGTCGCGAATGACCCTGAATTTGGAAACCTAAACACTAATATGAAGGAAATGAACGCGAACCTGAGTGCTAACATCAACAGAATTGACGCGAGTATCCAAGAACTGGTAGAAACTCTTAAAGGTAGTTCCTGCAGAAGCATAACATGTTACGGCTGTGGCAAACCGGGACACATCAAGAAGGATTGCAGGTCAACCCCCAAGAAGTCGACAAGCCCCGCAGTAAGAAGACAACATGGCGAGAAAGAGAACTCACTAACTAATGTGAAGAAACCAGTCCCCAGAATTCTTCCCATCAAACAGATAAAAAGGACCAAAGAGAGTTTGGTGGTGGAAGCCAGCGGGAATGGAAGAAATGTGCAGGCAACGGTTTTCACAGGAGTCAAGGTTACTGTAGCACGCGATACTCAAACAATCCGTGACTGGCCAAGACCCAAAGATAAACAGGAGTTGAGGAAGTTCCTTGGGTTATGCACCTATAACAAAAGATTTGTGAAAGGTTTCGCCATCATCGCTGCGCCGTTGCACCAACTAACGGAAGGAAGAAGGCCGTACGTCTGGACTCTCAACTGTAATACCGCTTTCCGGAGACTGAAGTCCGCCTTGTGTACAAGCCCTATCTTGGCTTATCCTCAGCAGAATGGGAAGTTTGTGTTAGACACTGATGCCAACAACGTCGGCATTGGGGCTGTCCCAAGTTCAAGGCGGTGAAGAAAGAGTTATCGAATATTACAGCAAGATCCTGACGAAGCCGGAGAGGAACTATTGCACCACCAGGAAGGAACTACTTGCGATAGTGAAGGCCGTGGAACACTTTCACAAGTATTTGTATGGGCAAGAATTCCTCATCAGAACAGACCATTCGGCACTTTCTTGGTTACTCTGAATGAAAAACGCGGAGGGACAGACCGCTAGATGGTTAGAAAGGCTTCAGGAGTATCACTTTAAGGTGCATCATCGACCAGGACAACAGCATAACAACGCTGACGCTTTCTCCAGAAGACCTTGTGGGGATTGCAAACATTGCAGACGAGTTGAGGACCATGAGGACATGGTGGATATAAGGGTCACTTCTGTCCAGCCAGAAGACGAATGGACTGTTGAAGGTCTTCGGAAGCTACAGTGGAGCGACGCTGATATCGGACCCATATTGGAATGGAAAGAAGCTGGAGACAGACCGGAATGGCAAGAGGTTTCCGACAGAAGTCCAAGCTCTTAAGAATTTGTGGGCTCAATGGAAATCCCTCCAGGTCGAGGACGGGGTACTGAAGAGAGCATGGGAAAGCGCGGATGGAAAGCGTGTCAACTTGCAGTTGGTGGTGCCTCAGGAGAAGATTCCACAGGTCTTGTGGGAGGTGCACAATGGGACCTCTAGGGATGAACAAGACCCTGGAGAAGGTTCGAAAACGGTTCTATTGGGTTAACTGCAGGGAGGACGTCGAGCGGTGGTGTCGGAAATGTGTCACCTGTGGTGCATCCAAGGTTCCTCGTACGAGAACCAAAGGGGCCCTGAAGCAATATAATGTGGGAGCTCCATTTGAAAGAATTGCAATCGATGTGGCAGGACCATTCCCAGCTTCAGACGATGGAAACAAGTACATCCTGGTGGCCATGGATTATTTCAGTAAATGGCCTGAAGCTTATGCCATCCCGAACCAGGAAGCCACCACAGTCGCAAGGGTTCTTGTGGACAACTTCATCTGTCGATTTGGTGTTCCCTCGGAACTACACTCGGATCAGGGAAGGAACTTTGAATCGGGAGTTTTCCAAGAGGTGTGTCGTCTTCTTGGAATAAGGAAAACTCGAACAACACCTCTTCATCCACAGTCTGACGGAATGGTGGAGAGATTTAACAGGACCTTAGAGGAACATCTTTCGAAGGTCGTTTCCGAACATCAGACTGATTGGGACCGACATCTACCACTGTTTCTGATGGCCTATCGCGCGGCAACTCATGAAACTACAAGTCAGACTCCGGCAAAAGTGATCTTCGGGAGGGAACTGCGGCTTCCGTGTGACTTGGTGTTTGGATCACCAAGGGAGATCCCCAGGGAAACGATGGGTTTCGTAGATGACTTGAGGGAAGCGATATTGGAGACGCATGCTCTGGTGCGGACGAAGATCAACTTGGCGACGGATCAGATGAAGGCCAGGTATGACGTGAATGCCAATCGTGGTGGTTTCAGCGAGGGCGAGTTGGTATGGCTATACAACCCTCAGCGAAAGAAAGGAGTTTCGCCAAAGTTTACACCATCTTGGGAAGGGCCGTACAAAGTGCTGAAGAGGATCAACGACTTGGTATACAGGATCCAGCGTAGCTCCAGGAGTAAAATGAAAGTGGTACACCTGAACAGATTATGCAAATATAGTGGAGAAGTGACTGATTGGAACTGATCGGGACGATCATTCCTAAGGGGGAGGCAGTGTAACGCAATGTAAATAGATGAAATAGGATTTAGAATAGAATTTAATAGAAGTTTCTAGAAGGTTCTGATAAGGGGAAAGCGGCCGCGATAACGAAACAAACGGCAGATAAGTGTTCCAGAAATTTCGGCATTCGATAAGCCTTATCTGCCGAAAATTCTGGAAGCCGGGGGCCAAAACTATAAAAAGGCGGTCAGCTTTCCCTCGAGTCAGTCAGTTAGAGTCAGTGTAATTAGTGAGTTAGTTAATTGTCAATTGTGGTGATCCAAGTTGAGTTCAGTAATAAAGTGGGTCTTATTCGATAAGTGTAATCAATCGAACCGATAAGCCCGTAACAATATCAAGGGATGACGCAGGGCATATTGAATTAATATTTTTCTTAACAAAGAGGAAATGCAAGTAGAATGCAACCTAGACTACAAATTCATGCAGCCCTCCAGGCGTATATAGTGAGAATCATAGGTAGCTGAACTACCAACAGTTGAAACACTGCCACTTAGCGAAGCGATTGCTCTCTAGGAAAGTTCCCAGAAGATATGGATTCTAATGCACAGACCAATAGGTTTGAACATTTATTAGATTCGAAGTTTTTGTGGTAAAATGAAAGTTAGAAGGAAACTTTTTTGTCGTGATGATTAAAAAATCAGAAAAAAAATTCTAGTAGTATTTTAGATACCTAGATGGGAACGAGTGGATTAAATAATCAACTTTCAATACAGGGTGTCACATAAATTATAATTTTAATGTCAGGTGATGATTCTTTGTCAGATAAACAACTCTGTTTACTTTGTTAATCTTTGAGGTGGAGGTGTACTCAAAAATGTTTAACAGATTTTAATAAAACTTGGTGTGGTTCTTAGTGATAGCAATGGACTTCTTTTAACATAATTAGATTTTAAATAATTATTTATTGATGATTTTATTATTCATGATAAAAAACATTGCTTTTCTCTAAATTTGGTTAACTATTTCTCGAAAAATAGGCGAATTTCAAGAAACACCATAGGATACTCTAGTTTCTTAATCAGTCCAATGCCCAATATTCCATTTTTCTAGTCTATAGTGTCCTTCCACATACCTCAAGCTTCTTCTTCATCCAGTTTTACATTAAAGTCTGCTTTTAGAATATGTATGATCTGGCTTATTTTGATTATTAATCAAATGACATTTTAATGTTATCTTATATTAGTTAATTAGATTTTAAATAATTATTTATTGATGATCTTATTATTGATGATAGAAAACATTGCTTTTTTTAAATTTGATTAATTATTTCTCGAAAAATAGGCGAATTTCAAGAAACACCAAAGGAAGAAACTCTAGTTTCTTAATCAGTTCAATGACGAATATTCCATTTTTCTAATCTATAGCGTTCTTTTACATACTTTAAGCTTCTTCTTTATCCACTTTTATATTAAAATCTGCTTTTTGAATATGTATGACCTGGTTTATTTTGATTATTAATCAAATGACATTTTAATGTTATCTTATATTAGTTAATTAGATTTTAAATAATCATTTATTGATGATCTTATTATTGATGATAAAAATATGGCTTTTCTCTTAATTTGGTTAATTATTTCTCGAAAAATAGGCGAATTTCAAGAAACACCAAAGGAAGAAACTCTAGTTTCTTAATCAGTTTAATGCAGAATATTCCATTTTTCTAATCTATAGTGTCCTTCCACATTATTCAAGCTTCTTCTTCATCTACTTTTACAATAAAGTCCGCTTTTAGAATATGTATGATCTGGTTTATTTTGATTATTAATCAAATGACTCTTTAGTGTTATGTTATATTCAAATTCCTTATATGTAAGTATAAAATTTTCACAAACTAATAAGCAATTCTTTACAAACAATCCAAAAAAGACAGTTACATATATAAATAATTCGTTAAACTGAAATTCAAATTTGTACCTACACCTTTACATCAGGAACATGCGGGCATAGTATTTGGGAATACGTCGCTTCAATTTCATGCACGAGTCGGTAAATTAATTTTAATTTGTGAGTAAAAAAGTTCAACCCTCTATGCATTCATTTGCATCTTTATGAATGTTCGAATCAACTCGGCCGATTCTCGAATTATAAAGAGTGTAAAAAATGTTTAATTGGAGAGCCGACTTGAATACTTATCGAAAAGTATTGTGTTTTTTAATTGAGTTTTTATTCGACAATTAAAAAAAAAAGCTTTTAAGCAGCACTCGTTTTTGCGGTGTGATTAGAGGACAGACGGCATTCAAAACTTCTAACGTTTATTAGGATATTTGCATGCAAACGTATTCAAATGCTAACAAATGATGGCGTTTTCCTGTTCTTTCATTTCCTCGCTTATTTGGAAAGGAATTTCCACATATTAACTAACAGTATAAATGGTCTTAAACTGTTGAATTGTGTTTGATAATGTGATTGAATTTTAGTTGCAATCTGGACTCCCCAAGGCAAATTTGGACGATCAATTGAGTATCCGCTTAGCAAGAAGTTGGAGAGACCTTCACGGGGAATGGGGCAAAAAGCGGAAAAGAAGTGTTGTAGAGGATCACTCTTATGATCCACATACAGTAGAGAAAAAGGCATGGCAAAATCTCCAGGTAATATGAGTCAAAATATTTTTAGGGATGATTTCTAATTCTGTATTACCATTGTCCTAAAATTTCTTCTAACCTCACGGGATAATGCATCCAACATTCTCCTGGTAAAATCCTCTTCATGGTCTAATCTATCTAGATTGGGATGCTTGAATTTTCCTGGAATAACTATTTGTGCATCTTTTCCAATTGTTCTTCTCAATAGTGGTTTTCTTTTTCAAGCTGTTTAGCTCGAAATTCATCAAAACCACCCTAGATATTGTAGCGAAATGTAAATTATAGAATTTAGTATGTAAGAAAATTTTCTAGAAAGATCTGATAAGGGGAAAGCGGCCGCGATAACGAAGCAAACGGCGTTCTAAAAATTTCAGCAAACGATAAGCTTTATCTGCGGGATTTTTCTAGAACCTGGGAGCCAAAACTATATAAGGCGGTCGCCTTTCCCTCGAATCAGTTAGTTAGAGTCAGTCAGTGTAATTAATGAGTTAGTAGTTAAAAGTAAATAAATGAGTTCATTATTCAGTTGTAGTGTTCCGAGTTTAGTTTGGTAATAAAGTGGGTATTATTCAATTCACGTGTTAATAATCAATTCGAACCGATAAGCCCGTAACAATATTATTGAAGTTGGAAATAGTTGCATTAGCTTACACCTTTTCATTGTTGCTTAATTGTTACTTATTTTTAAACTCAAACTATTGAATTCACTAGATTAGGATTGGTGTAATATTTTTGTTGGTGAAATTCAATAAAACTCTCTTACATTAAATACATCAACGTTCAGTGATAAGTAAAACAAAAACAAAACAAGAAAAGAAATAAAAAAGCATTAACATCACTTCTAGAAAGTTGAAGAGTTACTTGCTGTATCCCCAGAACATACAAATGATAGTTCTTTCAGGAAAAATAATTTGAACAAATAATTTTAATTTTGTCATTATTTTTTTTAGTTATTTTTTTAATTTTCAAACCTGCGAATATTTCAGCTTTGTGAATATTTTCACTTTACATTTTTTAGATTTACAATTGGACTACTTTTTGCAGAAAGGAAGCAAGCGAAAAATTCTCAAATATTAGATGTTAAGCAGATAGTTTAGAACAAATCATAACCTTTGCTGCAAAAAAGTCAGGCCTCATTTTAAATCTTGGCACTGTCTATTAACCGAAGAATTAATCTGCTGAATAAATGGGAGTGGGTAAGCAACCTGCCCTGCAGAAGGCGTCCAAGTACTTTGGTTCCTTTTTGTAAAACAAAAAATTAATTTTTTCATAGGCTTGGGCTAAAATAGGGCAGGGTAGGGCACTCGTTCCTACTTAACTCAAATAGTCAGTTCAAATTGGAGGACTTTTTTTACGATTTCCAATTTTTTTTCAAAATTCGTTCTTATTTTTTTTTAAATTTAATCTACTCGCAAAAGGTAACCCTATTATGCCTTCAAAGCACTGCGAGTAGGATGCGGAAACAAAGATAGATGGCGACGAACCACCTTCTTAAACAAGGATAGGTTGTAATTTTTGGGGGAAAATTCCTAACCCAACCTAACCTAACCTAACCTGCGAGTTCCACAGCTTGAAAGTTCTGTAGAAAAAAGAGGCTGCGTAGACCCAAGTTCTCACTGTGTCAAGCTGGACCGTCCGACTGTCTAGTACGCTTTAAGAATCTTGCCCTTGAAATTTCTCAAAATTGGTCTTTTTTCACAGTCTTTGTCTTTCTTTTGAAATTTCAAATTTATGTTTAAAATTAGACTTCTTTGATAAAAAATCCGACTTTCTCAAAATTTTCAATATTTATTTCAAAATTCTTCGTTTCTTCAATCAAAATTTTACAAATTCTCAAAATTCGGTTTTATCTGAAAATTTCGACTTTTTAAAATCCACATTTTTGCAGAAAGTTTCGATTTTTTAACAATCGAACCTTTTCATAAAAAAGTAAGCATTTTTGGAAATTTGAAACTTTTTAAAAAACCTAAAATTCTGAGAAAGTTTATCTTTGGAAAGTTTAACCTGGTTTTTTAAATCCAATTTTCTAACATTTTCTTCTAAAAATGTTGACGTTTAATATTGGACCAATGGGGTGCTTATAATGACTTGGGCGGACAAAATAAAATAAATATTCAGCGGTTTGACTTTTCCTCAAAATTTGCTCATTTTCAAAATTTCAAATTTACTCAAATTTTTGTCGCAATTCTTCATGGTGGACTCTTATTGGTCGAAAACATTATGTTTATTAATTTTATTTAAGATTTCTACGACCCAGTTTGGAAATATTTAAATTTTAATTAATGAATATTGTCAACTTTCCTTCATAAAAATTTAAATATTTCCAAACTGGGTCGTAGAAATGTTAAATAAAATTAATAAACTTTTTGTCGTAATTTCGCTTTTTTTATTATTCATTTTTGTTCTTGAAAATTTAGATTTTTTCTTCAAATTAGACTTTTTCTTGGAAATTTTCATATTTTTCTTTAAACTAGTTAATTTTGAAATGTTAAAAAATCCGATCCTTTTATATTTTATGCTGGAAAGTTAAACTATTTTTTCAAAATTTCTCTATTTGTCAAAAGTAAGATTTTTTCAAAATTCGTCTTTTCGATTTCATTTCATTTGACTATTTTCTGAAAAGTTTACTTTCTACCTGAAATTTCGTTCTTTTTTCGAAATTTTATCTTTTCCCTGAAAATTCGTCCTTTTTTCGAAATTTCGATCATTGTTTACCAAAATTCGCATTTTTCGAAATTTCGGCTCTTAAAATTCGACTTTTTTCTTTAAATGTGATTTTTTTCTGGAAAATTTCGAATTGTTTCTCAATTTTCTTCAAATTTTGACTGTTATCTTTAAATCTCTTCTTTTTTTTTAAAAAAATGGTTATTTTTCTCTCTGCTTGATTTCTTTTGAAAATTCCTACCTTCTGAAATATGAATTTTCAAAGATTTTGAATGTTTAATGAAAGTTTGAGTATTTTTCGAAATTTTCATATTTATTTTAAAATCAGATATATTAAAGATGTCTGAAAATGACAAATTTTTCTTACAAATTCGTCTTTGTTTCTTAATTTCGATTTTAGCTCAAAATTTCCAATTTTTTTTAAAAATTGATTTTGTTTTTGTTTTTGAAAATTCAGATTTTTTTATTCACAATTTCGTCATTTTTGTCAAAATTCCTTATTTTTTCGAAATTTCAGCATTATTTTTTCTGATAATTTCTACCTTCTGAAATATGAATTTTCAAAAATTTTGAATGTTTAATCAAAGTTTGACTATTTTTCAAAATTTTCATATTTATCTTAAAATTAGATATATTTAAGATGTTCGGAAATGACGAAGTTGTCTTCGAAATTCGTCATTTTTTCTAAATTTCGATCTTTTTCTCGAAATTTCCAATTTTTTTCAAAATTGATTTTGTTTTTATTTTTGGAAATTAAGATTTGTTTATTCTTCATGGAAGACCCTTATTGACCGGAAATATTATATTTTTTTCAATTTATTTAACATTTCTTCGGTCCAGTTTGGAAATATTTAAATTTTTATGGTTTGTTGACAATTTTCTAAACAATTTTTAAAATGCGACTACGTGATATTTAAATTTATTGAAAACGTCACCTCATGACAGTTCACAAATTAAGAGGTTAGTTTATTTTACATAGAATAGGAATAATGAAAAATAGGAGATCGAAAATTAGATATGGAAAAAATAAAAATTTTTTTGTTTTTTGATAAATTAGGAAAATGTAAATAAATGCCGGAAGGGGGGTATTAGCCCTCGGAGTAGTTGTTTCTTGTGGATCGGGCTTCAAATATTTAAATTTTTAACACAGTAAATTTTTAACACACTAAATTGATGATAAAACGTCTATTCATGTTAAAATTTCTTTATTTTTCTTTTTTATATATTTTAAAAAAAATTTATTTTTAAATATTTCTTCCTCATTATTCCCTTTCCATGTCATGCACTGCTGACGAGCTCAAATGAGAGCGAAACATCGATGTCCAGTGCTACAACCTTTTTTATGTATTTTTTTTTTCCATATCTAATTTTCGATCTCCTATTTTTCATTATTCCTATTCTATGTAAAATAAACTAACCTCTTAATTTGTGAACTGTCTTGAAGGGACGTTTTCAATAAATTTAAATATCACGTAGTCGCATTTTAAAAATTGTTTAGAAAATTGTCAACAAACCATAAAAATTTAAATATTTCCAAACTGGGCCGAAGAAATGTTAAATACATTGAAAAAAACATAAGATTTGTTTATTTAAAATTTCGTCATTTTTCTCAAAATCCATTATTTTTTCGAAATTTTAACCTTATTTCAAACATTAGATTCTTCGTGCACAAGTACATTGTTGAGATTTCCACAAGGAAATCCCAACTTTTTTCTTGATATTCCTCTTCTCAAAATTTCGATTTTTTAAAAATTCATCTCTTTATAAACGGCTTTTCTCAAAATTTGACTTTCTGTGCGAAGATTTCATTTATTTTTCTCAAAATTCGCCCTTTTCGCAATTTCGACTGCTTAGTATCTCTCTGAAGATGACAGCTTGGCTGTCAAAACGCGTTAGAGCAACGTTTGTTGTGTTTTTTAATCTTTCTTGGTTTCAGAGGAAATTTTTTTCTGCATATTCGATCTTTTCTGGAAGTTTCAACATTTTTCTAAATCTGATATCCCTTTTTTTGAAGTTATTAGTCAAAATGTCGATTTTTCTTGATTTTTTTCCTTCAAATTTTACTTTAATTTCAATATTGCAATTTTTTCGAAATTCCACATTTAAGTTCTAATGGTTTTTACGATGCCCACTTTTTAAAACATTTTCTTCTTTTTCCCAAATTTCCGTTAAAATCTCACTATTTAGAATTTTTCCTAGAAATTTGAAATTTTGGTCAACATTTTCAAGAAAAAAATACATTATATTCCAATTTAAAGCCGAGATCTTGGAATTCAGGTCGAAATTTTGAGAGTAAACTTTTCATTTTTTTACGTGATTTTGTTTTCGCTAAAACAGTTATTTTTTATTCTGAAAATTTTAACTTTTTTTAAGAGTTCAGCTTAAGAATCGAAGTTGCGGTTTGTTTTCTTAGATTGTTGTAAACTTATAAATCAAAATTAAGTGATTTCTGATATATTAATTGGTTTCAGTATACTCCTGGTCCAGAGTTTTCAGTTTTCTCTCGGAAGATGACAGCTTGGCTGTGGAAACGCGTTGTTGTGTTTTTTAATCTTTCTTGGTTTCAGGGGACAAGTTTTGTATTTCAATTTTTGAAGATAACCAAGGACCAGTGCGTTCTACCAAAAAAAATTCGACTACTTTGTCAGATTTGATTTTTTTCTTGTTTTATTTTGACTTTATGCGCAAAATTCGACTTAATTGTTAACATTGACTTTCTCTGGAAAGTTTTGACCGTTTTTCTTAAAGTTTCGCTGGTTTTTTTTTTTCGAAATTCCGTTATTTTCTTTAACGTCGAGTTTTTTTCTGAAATTCTCGACCTTTTAGAATCTGAATTTCCAGAAATGTTGGTTGGATTCTTAAAATTTGGCTTTTTCTCGAAATTTTGGTTTTTTATCAATTTCGATATTCAATATCTAGTCTATAATTCATTCTTTCCTCGGCTGGATTTTTTCGTTAACAACAGACTTTTTCCTAAAATTTACCTTTTCTTCAAAGTTCGTCCTTTCGAAATTTTGACTTGTTTCTCAAAATTCTTTCTTTTGGTTTACTGTTTCAAAAATCGTTTTTCTTTCGAAATTTCGTCTTTTTACTTAATATTCGTCTTTTTCTGAAAGAAGCCCTTTTGAAAATCGTGTCCCAAAATTCGCCTTATTTTCAAAATTCATTTTTTATTCTAAAATGTGAGTGAGTTTTGTGTTTCTGGAAATGTCGACTTTTTTCTCGAAATTGGTTGGTCTTTTCAAAAATCGTATCCCAAAATTCGTTTTATTTCCGAAATTCATTTTTTATTCTAAAATGTGACTGAGATTTATGTTTCTGGAAATCTCGACTTTTTCCTTGAAATTGGTTTTTCTTTTTATAAAATAATGTATAAAGTTTTATTTTGCAAGAAGGTTTGTTAATAACTGTTTTCTTCTTAAGTTTAATCCACTCGCAAAGGGTAACCCCATTATACTTTCAAAGCACTGCGAGTAGGATGCGGAAACGAGGATAGATGGCGATAAACCGCCTTCTTAAACAAGGATAAGTTGTAATTAATCAGGAACATTCCTTTCGATAACGCATTCCAGAACTTGGAAGTTCTATAGAAAAAAGTGTCTCCCTAGAGACAAATCCTCACTGTGCTGGACCGCACAGGAATCTGCTGTCTCCAACTGTCTTGAATGCTTCAAGAATCGTGCCCTTGGGGGGATCAATTCTATTACTAGCTGCGAGCATCTTCCATGACAGTACTTGTAAAAAAGAGACAAGGTACCAACCATCTGCCTGTGCTCTAGTGTTTCGAAAAAATTGGTCAAACTCTCGTCATCAATTAGGCGAATCGTTCCTCTTTGTTTTTTGGGTTGCTTTTATTCTGCAAAAAGTCGTCCAATAATAACTTCAGTGATAGTTGTTACTAGATACATTTTATTTGTTAGACTGGTTGGGGGAAAAGATTCGTACCATCAGAGGATGATATGGCAATACAACAGCTTGCAACAATGATCGATCAACAACAGCCCATTGAACCCTTATATTTCGACTATGGCTATGACACTGAATCCGATTTTAGAGATGTAGACAAGAGGAACTGGCAAAGTTTCAACCAAGGATGGGGAAAACGGGACAAATGGACTAAGATGAGAGGTAACAATGATTAAAAAGTAAGGTTTAGTTTAAATTATGTCCTTTTCTACAGGAGCATGGGGAAAGCGGGAACCAGCGTGGGTAAACTTAAAGGGAATATGGGGCAAAAGAAGTTACGATCATACGGCTTAGTAATTATAACCCCAAAATTAGGTAAAAAAAATTAATGTAATCAATGTATTTATGTAAACAGTAATTATTTTAATTTCAGGTAGACTAGTGTATACTATTTTAAAAATAATATATTTGAATTGATCAAACATCACTGTGACCCCATTTATTCGATATATAAACATACAAATAAAATTAATTAAATTAAGATTTAATGTGTTTCAAATATTTTTGCGAAATTTGTAATTATACTTAATGTTATTATTATTGAGTCTTGTAATTATTTCTTGTGGGAAAAATAAATCTACAACTTATGGCTGTTAATTGTTTTATTTTTTTCAACTTAAGTCGATCAAAAAGTTAACAAATTGAAACAAGCGTCTTGAACCAAAGTAAATGCAATCCTCAATACACTTGAGAGAGTTTATTTGCAAATATCAGAAAACAAAGTTAGCTTTTGAAGCTGTAAACGTCGAAAAAAGTTTGATGATCCTTAGCAAATTTCAGAAAAGTTTCCAACGTGGATAATCGACATACTTTTTACCAGATAAAAAACAGAACAGTGGCACCGTTTTCAAATCCATTAGTTTGGTCGCATCAATTTGACTTCTGACCAGTGGCGGCTCGTAGCGAAAACTAATGGGGGTGCTGCGACCAATGTATAGCGATTTAAAATTTTTAAGATTTCGACTGAAAATTTCGATGTTTTCAAAACGTTACTTTTCGAAAATTTTAGATTTCTTTGAAAACTTGACAATGAAAACCTTTGATAATATCGCGTTTTCTAAAAGGTTGGATTTTTTTCCAAATTTCGACTGTATTGCCAAATTTAAATTTTTTCTTGCAATCTCGACCTTATTTTATTTTTAGGTATTGACTTTTTTGAAAAACTATGAATACTTTTGTAAAAATGTTTGCATTTTCGTAAATATTTAGACTTTTTGGTGTACTATTTTTTTTTGGTATTTTTTTTTGAAAATTAAATATTACATTTTTTTTAAATTCTTACCATTTGAAAATTCTTACTTTTTCTAAAAATGTAAATTTTTTCAAAGCTGAACTTTTGACTTTTTAAATTTTCGACTTTTTTCTAAATTTAATCTTTGTTTATAACCTTTTTTTTGGAAAATTATAATTTTTTTATTAAAAATTTTGATTCCTAATAATTTCGACAGGTTTTTATTTAAATGTGAACTATTTTTGATTGAAAATTCTTACTTTTTCTGAAAATGTAAATTTTTTCATAGCTGAACTTTTGACTTTTTAAATTTTTGACTTTTTTCTAAATTTAATCTTTGTTTATAACCTTTTTTTTGGAAAATTATAATTTTCTTATTAAAAATGTTGATTCCTAATAATTTCGACTGGTTTTTATTTAAATGTGAACGATTTTTGATTGAAAATTCTTACTTTTTCTGAAAATGTAAATTTTTTCAAAGCTGGACTTTTGACTTTTTAAATTTTCGACTTTTTTCTATATTTAATCTTTGTTTATAACTTTTTTTTGGAAAATTATAATTTTCTTATTAAATATTTTGATTCCTAACAATTTCGACTGGTTTTTATTTAAATGTGAACTATTTTTGATTGAAAATTCTTACTTTTTCTGAAAATGTAAATTTTTTCAAAGCTGGACTTTTGACTTTTTAAATTTTCGACTTTTTTCTAAATTTAATCTTTGTTTATAACCTTTTTTTTGGAAAATTATAATTTTCTTATTAAAAATTTTGATTCCTAATAATTTCGACAGGTTTTTATTTAAATGTGAACTATTTTTGTTTGAAAATTCTTACTTTTTCCGAAAATGTAAATTTTTTCAAAGCTGGACTTTTGACTTTTTAAATTTTCGACTTTTTTCTATATTTAATCTTTGTTTATAACTTTTTTTTGGAAAATTATAATTTTCTTATTAAAAATTTTGATTCCTAATAATTTCGACTGGTTTTTATTTAAATGTGAACTATTTTTGATTGAAAATTCTTACTTTTTCTGAAAATGTAAATTTTTTCAAAGCTGAACTTTTGACTTTTTAAATTTTCGACTTTTTTCTAAATTTAATCTTTGTTTATAACCTTTTTTTGGAAAATTATAATTTTCTTATTATAAATTTTGATTCCTAATAATTTCGACCGGTTTTTATTTAAATGTGAACTATTTTTCAAATTGTCGACTTTTTTGCAAAGTTTCGATTATTTTTTGAATTTTTTTGTTGAAAATTTCGATACTTCTTAATTTTCGAAATTCTTTCAAAATTTAGATTTTTTAAAAATTTAGAAATTTTATGAAATATTTGACATTTTTTTCAAATTTTAATTTTTGACCTACTTTCTACTTTTTAAAAAATATTCCACTTTGATTCAAAATTTTAACTACCAAAAATTTAAACTTATTCCAAAATTTTAACTTCTCAATGTTTCGATTTTTGGAAACCTCGATCTATCTGATAATTTTTCACTTGTTTTCAATATTAGGGTTTCGAAAATTTTGGTTTTTGTTGAAAAGTTGAGTAAAACTTTTTAAAATTTTGAATTATTTCGTAAATTCGATAAGAATTCTCAAATCTTTTGCAAATTTTGATACTTTTTTAATTTCGACTATAAAATTTCGATCTTTTCTTTTTGAATATTTTGTCTTCTGCAAAATTTTGACTTCTTTTGAAAATTGAAAGATTTTGAAAATGTTTGCCTTGTCAATAAATTTTGACTTTCTTTCTTGAAAATTTTACCCTTTTCTTAATCTGCACTTTTCGACTTTTTATTTTAATTCCCACTTTGTTGAAAATCCCGGCCTTTTTCAAATGTTCGAATTTTTCAACATTTTAGTCATATTCTAAAATTGAAAATTTTTGGAAAAAAAATTTATGACTGTTTTTTTTTATTTTAACTATTTTCAAGATTTTGACATTTTTTCTACTGTCGATCCTTTATTTAAAAATTGTGATTTTTTTTAAGTCAAACACTTCTTAAAACCGTTTATTGAAATTTTCGACTAATATTTCGTAAAATTTCGATTCCATTTCAAAATTCGACTTTTTTCATTTCTAAATTTTTTTTTTAAAGCCCGAACTTTTTTTAAAATTTTATTTATACATTTTTTTAAACATTTCCAATTAAATTTTCAACTTAAAAGAAGAGATTCTTTTTAAATTTAAGTACTGAAAATTTTGCCTTTTTTTAAAATTTTACCTTTTCAAAATTTCAACTTTTTTGATAATTACGAATTTTTCGATAATTTTTAATTTTCTTCAGTATTTAAAAAACTCAGCTTCTTTGAAAATTTAATTAAAAACTCTGCAATTTATTTAAAGGTCGATATTTTTCCAAAAATTCGTCTTTTATTAACATTCCCAAAATTATTGAAAATGTAGACCATTTTAAAAATTAAAATTTTTTTCGGAATCCTTATTTTCTTTTGAAAATTTGACTTTCTATATAAATTTCAAAATTTTTTAAGATTTGACTTTTTTCTAAAAAATTCGCCTTTTCTGGTAACTAGCTTTATTTTTTAAAAGTGGTAATATTTTTATTTTTAAATTTACATTTTCACTTTCGAATTAACATTCGAATTAAAAAAAATTAATAACAAAAATTTCTATTTTTGAAATTGTGCAAAGTTGGGAAACAAATTCTCAAAAAAAAAATTATGTACAAATAAATTGCCAAAATTTAAATTTAAAACACAAAAAATTGACTTCAAGCTGAAATATTTGATTTTTGAAATTTCTCTGGAACGTCAAAATTACTAGAAAAAAATTAAATTAGAACAGTAAATTGTTAATGAATTTTTTCAACATTTTGATTAATTTTAATTTCGAAATTTTGAGACTTCTAGAAATGTTAACTCTTTTTCTCAAAAATTTCACTAATTCCCACTTTAAAAGTCGAAAATTATAAGAATATTTTTGACGTATGCAAGAAGTTGGCGATGGCCATAGTTTCTCTATGGACCAATAGGTGGTAGTACTAAAGAGTCACTCGCTTGACGCCTGTGAATGTTTTAGTACTTACTTGTCGGAACATTTATTAGCATTCGAGTTGGATATACCAAACTGACGAGATCTAACAAGATCGAAACCGGTATTTGGTTTCCAAACTTCGAATCTAATAAATGTTCAAACCTATTGGTCTGTGCATTATAGAATATTTTTGACAATTAGTTTATTTACAAAAAATGTTTCTTTAATTCGAAAAACGTTATTTTTTTAAAAATGTTGTATACAAATAAGAAATTTCAACTTTTTCTAGAAATATCATTTGCTTTCTCTTGAAATTTTAAGTTTAATCTCTAAATTTCGATCTTTTTTTTATTAAAATTGGAATTTTAAATTCGAAGATGAGAATTTCAAGAGTAAATTTAACATTTCTAGAAAAATTGGAAATATGATCTGTTTTCTCTTGAAATTTTGAGTTTAATCTTTAAATTTATTTATTCATTTATTTAAATTTTAAATTCGAACTTGAGAATTTTAAGAATAAATTTAACATTTCTAGAAAAATTGGAAATTCCGATTCAGAATTTTCTTTGGTCCCACAGCAGTAGTAATTTTTTAGAGAAATATCAAACTGTAAAAAAGATTGAAAATTACAATGTTCATTTTTTCTTGAAATTTCAATATTTTTTTCTAAAGTTTTCTTATTTTTATGCAGATTTGAAGTTTATGTTCCTTAAGTTTATACTTAATAATTTTCATTTCTTATCGAAATAACAAAATAAAATGAACTATAAAATATTAAAATTTTGTTAAAAAACTTTTAAATTTCCAAAACAAATTAGAGAGAAATCAAAATTTCTACAAGAAAAAATATTTTAAATACAAAAGCTCCAGGAAAAGTTGAAATGTTAAAAAAAAATCCTGGTATCAAATGTTAAAAAAAAATCCTGGTATCAAATGTTTAGAAAAAAACACAAATTTCATAGAAAAAAAGCAAAATTTTTTGAAGAAAAAATCGAAATTTGAAAAAAATTTGAAATATCTTTACCAAAAAGTCGAAATTTTTTGTTTTTCCCAAAATGTTGAAATTGGTATATAGCTTTCAGGGTTTTTTTCAAACACTTTTTGTCAAAACTACAAAATAAAATGAACTTTAAATTGTCAAAGTTTTGTGAAAAAACTTGACAATTTTAAAGCACATTAGAGGAACATAAAGAAAAATCTGGAGAAGTTGCAATTTTTAGAATAACACTTTCAGGAAGAATGGAAATTTCGAGAAAATTTCTTTTTATAAAATATTTAGGAAAAATGGAAACTTTGCAGAAAAAATCAAAATTTCCTAAAAAAACCGAAATATCTCAAAAAAACTCAAAATTTTTATACAAAATGAGATTTGAGGTAAAAATGCGAAGATACCGTATAAACTTATTTTTTAGAGACATAGTAAAATGCAAGATGAGTTAGATTTCGATTTTTTCTTAAAATTGTAATTATTTTCTCAAAATGTTGACATTTTTCAAACAAATTTGAGTTTTTTTCTTAACATTTCAATTCCGGCTCCAAATATTGATTCCTTTCTTAAAACTTATACAAAAATGAGTTTTTGAAAATGTGATTTTGATCAAAATTAAAAATAAAATAGGTTTTTAATGTCCTAACTTCGTGAAAGAAACCTAAAATTTCCATAAAAAGAAATCAGAGAAAATTTAAAATTTCTGCAAAAAATCGTGTAACGAAAAGTGTTTAGAAAATTTCGAGAAAAAATTTGTAAGCGAAATTGGGGGTGCTGCAGTTCCACAGTGCCTATACGCCAGCCGCCACTGCTTCTGACTAAATTTTAAAGAACTGACTGTACAGTATAAAATGAAATTTTGGGGACGAATTGGCAAAATAGTTTAGATGAGCACTAAGAGAGGAATGCAATAAAAAATGTATGTAATACATACAATTGCATTTAAAGCTGCCTATACGCTCTCTCTCTGAAGATGAAAGCTTGGCTATCGAAACGCGTTAGAGCAACGTTTGTTGTGTTTTTTAATCTTTCTTGGTTTCATGGGACAATATTTGTATTTCAACTTTTGAAGACCAGTCAGTTCCATCAAAATTAATCATTATAATCAAGATATTTACTATCTCAGACCCATTATATATTTCACCCCCTTAATTTTACTCCAAACACCCTATATATTCGATATAAATATGTAAATGCTATTCTAATTGATAAAATTTTAATGATATGTGATTAAAATGCGTTTGTAAAGATTTCTTATAATACGGACTATATTATTAAAATTTTATTCTCTGGGAAAAAAATGCAAGTTATGTATATTAATTTATTTATTTCTTCAACTTTAATTTGGGAATAAAGTGTCAATTGAGTATCTGGAAAAAACTCGCTTAACGTAAATAACAAGTATATCTATAATGGTTTTGTCAATAACTGGTTTAAGTTCAGCAATCACATCCTCTATATTTTCGTTGATTATCTTATTGGTCTGATCAGTAAGTTCCGGGTTATTTTGAAAGAGATTTTCAAAAAGGAACGTAGGCTTCCCATATTTGCCATCCAACTTGATGTCTTCAATTCTTAAATAGGGTTTTCCGTGTTTCAAATAACGAGATCCATCCAGTTGTACGGAAATATTAACATTAGCTAAAAATTGAAGCATTTAATTTCACTGAAGTACTTTACGAAATAATCGTCTGATAGTATCTACTCACTTGAAATACAGAACTTGTCCCCTGAAATCAAAAAAGATTAAAAAATACAACAAACGTTGCTCTAACGCGTTTCGACAGCCAAGCTATCATCTTCAGTGAGATACTGACGTCGTATCTCTCTGTGGTACTACGTCAGTATCTCTCTGAAGATGACAGCTTGGCTGTAGAAACGCGTTATAGCAACGTTTGTTGTGTTTTTTAATCGTTTTTGGTTTCAAGGGAGAAGTTCTGTATTTCAATTTACGAAGATAACCAAGGATCAGTTCGTTCCACCAAATGTACTCACTTAAGTTTCCATCGGCAGGTCCACGGCCCGAAAGTTGTATAAACAGTAGTTTACCACCTATTTTGTAGATAGATTTTATGTTTATCTTTGGAAATTGCATATCCATATTTATACGATTATTTTCCAAATCCACATTCATATCGTTCAGTATAAATTTGTGTATGCCAGTTAGGGTTAAATTTTGAAATTCCGCCGTAAATTGTTTTCCGTTCTCAATGGCGATAGATGGTACGACTAGAGGATTCATAGATGGCAGTTGCATTTCTGGAATTCCATCTTTTAAATGAATCTTCACCTGCTCCGCCACTCTAAAGAGACATAACTTTGAAGGCAATTCTGTTTTTCTACATGGTGTGATGAAGGCAGCTGTGGAACGAAAATACGTTTGATGATTTAAAATTTTTTATATTCGCAATGTGTTTCTATTTTTAAATGGACAGTGGACACTTTAAAATGAAGACAATCTGAAAAAACTACATTTTTTCAAAATTTATAAGCAAGTTAAATCCTCCAAAAAAAAAGTTGAATACTTCAGAAATGAAAATGTTGAAAGAAAGTGAAATGTAGAAATTGACTAGACGATTCATAGATGGCAGTTGCATTTCTGGAATTCCACCATTTACCATAAATGAATCTTCACCTGCTTCGCCACTCTAAAGAGGCATAACTTTGAAGGCAATTCTGCTTTTCTACATTGTGTAATGAAGGCAGCTGTGGAACGAAAATACGTTTTGTTATTTCATGATTTAAAATTTTTTATATTTGCAATATGTTCTATCTTTAAATGGACAGTGGACATTTTAAAATGAAGACAATCTGAAAAACCTACATTTTTTCAAAATTTGTAAGCAAGTTAAATCCTCCAAAAAAGTTGAATACTTCAGAAGTGAAAATGTTGAAAGAAAGCGAAATGTAGAAATTGACTGGAGGATTCATAGATGGCAGTTGCATTTCTGGAATTCCATCTTTTAAATGGAGCTTCGCCTGCTTCGCCATTCTAAAGAGACATTACTTTGAAGGCAATTCTGCTTTTCTACATTGTGTAATGAAGGCAGCTGTGGAACGAAAATACGTTTTGTTATTTGACGATTTAAATTTTTTTCTATTCTCCATGTATTTCTATCTTTAAATGGACAGTGGACATTTTGAAATGGAGAATTCTAAAAAAACTACATTCTTTCAAAATTTTTAAGAAAGCTAAATCCTCCAAAAAAGTTGAATACTTCAGAAGTGAATATGTTTAAAGAAAGCGAAATGTAGAAATTGACTAGACGATTCATAGATGGCAGTTGCATTTCTGGAATTCCACCATTTACCATAAACAGATCTTCACCTGCTTCGCCACTCTAAAGAGGCATAACTTTGAAGGCAATTCTGCTCTTCTACATTGTGTAATGAAGGCAGCTGTGGAACGAAAATACGTTTAGTTATTTGATGATTTAAAATGTTTTATATTCGCCATGTCTTTCTATCTTTAAATGGACAGTGGACATTTTAAAATGAAGACAATCTGAAAAAACTACATTTTTTCAAAATTTGTAAGCAAGTTAAATCCTCCAAAAAAAAGTTGAATACTTCAGAAGTGAAAATGTTGAAAGAAAGCGAAATGTAGAAATTGACTAGAGGATTCATAGATGGCAGTTGCATTTCTGGAATTCCATCTTTTAAATGGAGCTTCGCCTGCTTCGCCATTCTAAAGAGACATTACTTTGAAGGCAATTCCGCTTTTCTCAATGGTGTAATGAAGGCAGCTGTGGAACGAAAATACGTTTTGTTATTTGGCAATTTAAATTTTTTTCTATTCGCCATCTCTTTCTATCTTTAAATGGACAGTAGACATTTTGAAATGGAGACAATCTGAAAAAACTACATTTTTTCAAAATTTGTAAGCAAGATAAATCCTCCAAAAAAAAGTTGAATACTTCAGAAGTAAAAATGTTGAAAGAAAGCGAAATGTAGAAATTGACTAGATTCATAGATTGCAGTTGCATTTCTGGAATTCCACCATTTACCATAAATTGATTTTCACCTGCTTCGCCACTCTAAAGAGACATAACTTTGAAGGCAATTCTGCTTTTCTACATTGTGTAATGAAGGCAGCTGTGGAACGAAAATACGTTTTGTTATTTGATGATTTAAAATTTTTTATATTCGCAATATGTTCTATCTTTAAATGGACAGTGGACATTTTAAAATGAAGACAATCTGAAAAAACGACATTTTTTCAAAATTTGTAAGCAAGTTAAATCCTCCAAAAAAAAGTTGAATACTTCAGAAGTTAAAATGTTGAAAGAAAGCGAAATGTAGAAATTGACTAGAGGATTCATAGATGGCAGTTGCATTTCTGGAATTCCATCTTTTAAATGGAGCTTCGCCTGCTTCGCCATTCTAAAGAGACATTACTTTGAAGACAATTCCGCTTTTTTACATGGTGTAATGAAGACAGCTGTGGAACGAAAATACGTTTTGTTATTTGACGATTTACATTTTTTTCTATTCGCCATGTATTTCTATTTTTAAATGGACAGTGGACATTTTGAAATGAAGACATTCTAAAAAAACTACATTCTTTCAAAATTTTTAAAAAAGCTAAATCCTCCAAAAAAAGTTGAATACTTCAGAAGTGAATATGTTAAAAAAAAGCGAAATGTAGAAATTGACTAGAGGATTCATAGATGGCAGTTGCATTTCTGGAATTCCATCTTTTAAATGGATCTTTATCTGCTCCGCTATTCTAAAGAGACACAACTTTGAAGGCAATTCTGCTTTTCGACGTGGTGTAATGAAGGTAACGAATTTGCTTCTAATTTAAAGCATTTTCTTTTCTTTTAAACACATTTGCGTCCAATTGCTTCTAGTTTGAATAAATGTGCTTTTAGTTTTAATAAGTTTGCTTCTGATTTAAATAAGTTTGATCCTAATTTTTTTAAAAATTGCTATTAATTTGAATAAATTTATTTCTAGTGTGAACAAATTTGTTTCTAATTTGAAGAGATTTGCTTCTAATTTGTAATAATTTGCTGCCATTTTAAATAAATTTGCTTCTAATTTTGACAAATTTCTAGTATATGCCTAACCAAAATTAAAATATTTTCTGGAGATTTGATTTTTTTATCTCAAAATCAATTTAGTTTTAATAAATTATGAATTTTGTTTTGTCCAGAGTTTGTTCATCTTAAAATTTCGACATTTATCAATCTATGTTGAGCTTCGCAGATTTTCTAATGAATTTTAGGATGGATTAACCTTTTTAAAATTTCGATTTAAAATATATATTTTTTAATATCCACTTTTTTGAGTATTTCAAAGTTTTTGAAAATCTCGACTTTTTTTTTAAATAGAAAGTTAAAAATGTCGACTTTTTTAAAACTGTGACTTTCATAAATGCGACTTTCAACATTCAACATTTTCAAACATTTATTGTTTCGAAAATTTCTATATTTATTTGAAAATTTAAATTTATGATTTTTTTTTTTAGTTTTCATTTTTTAAATTTCACTTTTTTACAAATTTTATTTGTTTAACATTTTTTTATTAATCTTGTATTTTTGTCAAAATATAACATTTATAATAATTTGAATTCTTCTGAATTGTTACATTTTTTTTTGAATATTTCGAGTTTATTCTTCAAAATTCAAAAAGACGAAATTCCGAATATTTCGCAATTTAAAAAATGGTTAAATTTTGAGGAAAATTTTAAATTTTCAGGTGAATATTTATCTTTGCTCAACTGTTTAAGTCGGAGGGAGGCAAATGTCCCACCATAATGTCAAAAAATGTTCAATATTGAGATAGATATTCTTCAAAATTATTATTTTTAAGAAAAAGGATGGGATTTCAAAAAAAGATTATTTTTGAGTGAAAAGACTAAAAAGTATAATTTTGAGAATAAAGCCTAGTTTTAGAAAAAACACTCATTTAAAAAAAAAGAACAAAATTTCGAGAAAAAGATGGATTTCCAGGAAAAAGTTGAAATTTCTAGAAACTTCGGGAATTCAGTCAAAATTTTTGGAAATTCTGATTCTAAAAGATCTAAATGTTTGGAAAAAACCTGAAATAACCGAATTTCTAAAAAAAAAGGGGAAATTTCGAGACGACCGGTGGAAATTTCGAGGGTCGAATATTAAGAATTTGAAATTTTCCGAAGAAATTCAATTTTAAAAAGAAAACGAATTTTAGAGTAAAATACAAATTAAGAAAAACGAATTTTGAAGAAAATAGTCGACAATTCCGAAAAAAACGTATTTTGAGCAAAAAACGAAACTTTGAGAAAACAATAGAAATTTACCACAAAATTTGAATTTTGAAAAAATGGTCAAATTTGAAATTTGTTGTCTAAAAGATGAATCTCGAACAACAAAAAATCGAAATTTGGAAAAAAAGATGAATTTCGAAAAGAAAGTTGCAATTTTTAGGATCATACTGAATATGATGTTGACATAAAAGTCGAAATTTTCAAACGATGATTTTTGATGTCGTAATTTTAAAAAAAGACGAATTTCAAAGAAACAATTAAAATTTCCAAAAACAAATTTTTGATTTTAACTTCGAAAAAGACAAATTTTGGAAAAAAGTCGTTTTTTTCATATTTAAATACTGAATTTTGAGATAAACATGAAAATTTCGAGAAAACGTCAAATTTTTAGCAAACAGTGAAAATATTTGAAAGTTCTGCTTCTAGTAGGTAGAAAAGTTTAAAAAAGGTCCAATTAACAAAAATAACGTTTTAAAAAAGACGAAATTTTGAGAAAAACCTTGAAACTGAGAAACGAAATTTTGAGAGAAAGTCAAATTTTAAGAAAGGAATTTCAAGGAAAAGCGAAATTTCAAATGTATCGCAATTTAAAAAAATGGGCAAATTTTGAGGAAAACTTTAAATTTTCCAAGTGAATATTTATCTTTTCTTGACTGTTTAAGTCGGAGGGAGGCAAATGACCCACCATAATGTCAAAAAATGTCCAATATTGAGATAAATATTAATATTTTGAGAAACAATTTCGAATTTTTAGACAATTGGTTAAAAAAAATCTCAAAAACCTTAAAATTTCCAAAGAAAATTTGCTAGGTCTTTGTCATTTTTCAAAAAGTCAGAAACTCCAAAAAAAAATGTTTTTCAAAGTTTTTATTTTATTATCAAAAAATAGATCACATTTTGAGGAAAAAGCAAAAAAGGTCACATTTCAAGGAAAAAGCAAAAAAGGTCGAATTTTGAAAAATAGAAGTTCTGAAAAAAAAATCGAAAAATTTGTGGATGAAAATTCAAAATTTTATAGATGAAATTTTGAGAGATGAAATTAAAAAAAAAAAATCCCAACCCGAGTTTTCTAAAACGCGTATAAAGTCGAAATTTTGAAAAAAATGCGGGATTCTTAAAAATTTAAAAATGTAAACATTTTTATAAACAGAGAAATGGTCAAAAAAGGTACTTTTGATAATAGGTACATAGAGAAAAATGTTTTTTTTTTGTATTTTCTATTGAGGGGCACAAACTAAAAGAGGAAACGCAAATTTACTTTAGTAAGAGGCAAAACCAAAGCTGTATTATTAGTAAAGGACAGAATGCAAGTTACTTCAGCAAAAGGAATGAAGATAAATCTTTTTAATAGAACAGCGAAAGCATGTATACTTCTATAAAGGGTAAAAAAAAGTGAAGTACTTCAGTGAAAGGCAGAAACGTAGGTTTTTTTAATAAATTAATAAAGAATGGAATTAGTAAAATTGTCCTTAAACAGTTACTGCAGCAACATCACAAAATAGTATCTTAGGTATGTAATGCACATTAGAAAAAGAGCAGGATTTATTCACATCTGGTAATAAAACAAGTAAGAAAAAGTAGCTTGTAAAAATAATAGTACTAACCTACTGAAAGATACTTGTTTTACATTTTTATGGTTATGTGTAAGTTTGGGAAAATTTTGACCAAAAACATAAATTATTATGGCAAGAGAAAAAAAAAAGGTCAATGGTAAGTTGTAATGGAGAAAACACACTAATAATTAATGTGTATCAAATATTTGGTATTTTACAATATGCATTATTGATTTTTAATGAATATAAATGAATAAAATTATTATGCAAAAAATATCACATATAAACTCATACAGGTAATTTTTAGAGCATTTTTGATTTAAAAATAAATATTGATTGCATCAGCAACTTAAAAATTTTTTTTTTGGTGAAAAGGATGGTCCTTGGTTATTTTCAAAAATTGAAATGCAAAACTTGCCCCCTGAAACCAAGAAAGATTAAAGAACACAACAAAGGTTGCTCTAACGCGACAGATTTGTATTTTAACTTAAAAATGAGCCCCTTAATTGTTTACCTTTTAGAAATATATTATGTAGAGTTATACATCTATTAATTGGATATTTTTTTGACCGAAAGACAGTTGGTTAAATATGACGTCGAACTATGAATTTTTACAATTAAAAAATCAAACAATTCTCTAATATGATATAAACTAAGTTTGTTTAACTATTATTTAAAAATTGATCACAAAGCGCTGAACTGTTGCTGTGTTTTTTAATCTTAATTGGTTTCAGGGAAGAAGATTTGTGAAGAAAACCAAGGACCAGTCGGTTCCATCAGAAAAGAAATTATTTATGCGGAATAAAATGCAACTAATTAAATATGTTACAAACCTAAATTTTTAACAATTAAATTAAAAATGCTCTATCCTAAAATAGTGTGTTATCGTGTTACTTACGTAAATCCCGTCCCAATACCAATTTCGGACTAAGTAAAAAGGTGATTATTAGAACGGTACACACTGGCGAATACATGTCTGCTTGGTTGAGTTTTCGTACCAAGTGCTTTTTATAGCTTTGAATGCAACGGTGATTCCTCATATTAGCAAATATTTATATCTAAAGAATAACCATAGTTCCAAGAAATGGAAATGTGAAATTCATCACATTTGTTTTAGAGGTAGCCCATCATGGTGTTAAATAATATAAATATATCAATGTCATATGAGTACATTAGGTGCATCTGATTGAATAAACAAAAAACTGATGCAGGCGTGGATATGAAAATTTATTTTGGGAGGCGAGGCGCAATTTTTGAATAGTTTTACGAAGCATACTAATTTTACAGAAATTGTGTTTTAAATAAAAAATTACATATAAAATTTTATGAAGTAAAAATATATTGGTTTAAAGAAACATAAAAAAATTAAATTTTAAAGGTTGGCAAGAAAGTAATCTCGGTTTTCTGGTATGAAAAAAACAGATTTTTTTAATACAAAGAATAAACTTTAATCAATTATATATTTTCCACTTTTCCACTTTTCTTTTGCCACCTTTCTTGCAACTTCATGATTCCGCGCTCATAGAACTTCTGATCCTTCTCAGAAAAAACTGAACCAAGTGCGATTTAAGGTCATCATCATTTGGGAAATTCTAACCATTCATAGAGTTCTGCAAACTAGGAAATAAATGGTAATCAGATGGTGCTAGGTCAGGGCGACATCACTTCCCAACCAAGCTCCAATAATTTTCCACGAACTACCAAAGATGTGTCATGGTGGAACACAATTCCTTTCCGATTTGCCAAATGTGGCCTTTTTTCTTTGATTGCTTCATCCATTTGGCAGTACACATCTGAATTAATGGTCTGGTTCCTTGAAAGCAGCTTAAAATAAACAACACCTTTATAACCCCACCAAATCGACAGCATGATCTTTTTTCGATGCAATTTCATTAGCTGTTGGCAGTACACATTTGAATTGATTGTCTGGTTCCTTGGAAGCAGCTCAAAAGACACAACCATTCATAGAGTTCTGCAAACTACAAAATAAATGTTAATCAGAGATACTAGGTCAAGGCTGTTTAAGGGATGCGACATCACTTCCCAACCAAGCTCCAATAATTTCCCACGAATTACCAAAGATGTGTGAGGCCTAGCATTGTCATGGTGGAACACAATTCCTTTCCGATTTGCTAATTCTGGTTTTTTCTTTGATTGCTTCATCCAGTTTCATTAGCTATTGGCAGTACACATTTAAATGGATTGTCTGGTTCCTTGGAAGCAGCTTAACAAACACAACACCTTTATAATCCCACCAAATCGATAGCACGATTTTTTTTTGATGCAATTCAGCTTTTAATGTGGTTTGTGATGGTTCATGGTGCGTGGATCATGATCGTTTTCGAATGATGTTACTGTAGGTGACCCATTTTTCATCACCAGTAATGATTCTTTTCAAGAAGGGGTCATTTTCATTGCGCCTAAGATGCGTTTGCAAATATTGATTCGTTGTGTCAAATGAATATCAATTTTTGCGGAACCCTCGAGCTTTTTAACGAGTCCAAGATATTTTAAGTGATTCTCAATGGTTGTGTGTGATACATTTACCGAAATCTCTCGAACAGTTATATGACGCTTCTCTTTAATAATAACATTAATTTGATTATCAACTTTAGATGACCAGAACGTTGGTCATCTTTGAATGAAAAAATCTCCAGAACGGAATTTCTTAAACCAATTCTGACAAGTGAGTTCTGTTATGCGCTCACCACCATAAACTTCACATATTTCTTTATGAGTCTCTGCAGTTTTCTGTCCTTACGGAAATAAGAAAGGAAAATATGCCGAAAATGATCGTTTTTGCTCTCCATGTTAAAATTGATCGTCAACTATCAGCTACAAATGAAATCTCTCACCACGTGCTTGAAAATGAACCTCGATCTGTCTGATATCAAATATTAAAACATAAAGAACATCACCCACAGAGTTCATTAAAAAAAATTAAATAATGCTGTCTACGTGAAAAAAACGAAATTACTTTGTTGCCAATCTTATATTAAAACTTTCCCTAGAACCGATTGCATTGCTGAACTATCATTTTATAAAAATTTAGACTTTATTTATCACATTCGAAAAATGTAATCGCATTTTTGTGTCGAGTGATTACTCGGCTGTTGATGGTGTCAGAAAATATTAAAAACGTACAGCAACATTCTTCTAGAGTTCACGGGGAAGGGTAATGACTTCTGCCTAACGTATTTCTTATTTTTTAAATAAGTTGTGGGATTCCTATTTTTATAAAATTCATATTTCATTAAAAGCAACTTTCTGGACATTGTTATACGTAAAAGCGTAGAATGCTTTCACAAAAATTCGGTCAAAAACCAGTCGTGCTCACTAGGGTGGTCCTTATTTAGAAAATGTTCGAATTTTTTTCCACGATAGTCCTAAATCGGTTCCAAATATATAAAAAAAAATTCATGCCAAGTTATAGCTCTTAATTTTAATATCAACCCGGCCCCCCCGATAGCCAAAGTTTTAAATGGAAATAACATAGGAAAAGTTCTGTTAATACTTTGGAATTTTTTATCCCATAAACAAATAAACATATCATGTCGACAAATGATTATTTTTATAGAAAATTTACCGCTCTACAAAAAAGGTCTCTTGTGATTTTTGGCTAACTTGACTGGTTTAAAAGTTATTCGAGGTTAAAATAAAAGTTCTAGTCAATCTAATGGTTTTTTTCGTTTTTATCGTCATTTTATGATTCAAAAATGAAAAAAGAGTTATAATTTATATTTCAAACGAATTTTCTTACCTTGACGTATGCTCTGAAAGAAAAGTATTAATGAATTGAAAAAATTTATTATTAAAATTTCAATGACTTGAAAGAAAATACCAATATTATCATTTTTTTTTTTAATCACATACTTTTATGAAGTTGTTACATTAGTTTTCTTTAGCGCATCAGGAAACATTTGAAGATGATCTTTAACTAATTGTAATACAAATTGCATTTGTTTTTCATCTTTGGTATAATGTTTACAAAAATCTTGCACTAGTTTAACTCCTCTCTCAGCACAGTCATTTACAACCGATAGTTTTTCGACAAACCGTAATGCAGTTTTGTAGCTTTCATTTTCAGCCCATTCAGAAGGATGAATTTGTAAAAATTCTGTTTGTAACTGAAATCTTTCAAAAAATTTGATCGATTCTGCAGTTACAAAAAAATCGATATCGTTGTACAATAAATCGTTTATATTCTTGCTTTGAAAGCGTTTTACGCTACATTTTTTACTAGTATAATCCAGCTCTTCTTCCGGAATAATATCAATTGAAATCTTGTCTTCTTCTGTATGCAGCTTAGCCACAATTTTTAATTTGGTTTCTAATGGAACATCTTCATCGAAAATTGCGATGATCGCTAACTCTGGCGATAAGTACCATAGATGATTCATAAATCTATTAATTGCTACAGTAGCAAGATTACTGTTGATCGCCTTAAAGTTGTGTAGTTCTTTTATAAATTGTAGATCATGGTACGGAGCTTTTACACTATTAGATGATAAATACCAAGCTTTAACATAAACAGTTGTCACAAAAACACATATTTGTCGAAGTTTATTGTCTTCACCTTTTTTCAACGATAACTGTTCACGAAACAGGTACATTTTCAGCACGTAAATAGCTTTTGCCATCCACCGTGCATGATGGCAAGCTCCTGGCTTACGAAAACTAAATTTTTCTGGGATAACACCAATGAAGACTAGAGTAAGCTCCAAAAACTCTTTGTAATCATCACGAGGCAGTTTTGTTGTCAGAACTTCAGTGGCAAAAGTTTTTATAGACCTAATTTTTTCTACTGTTAACTCGTTTTTATTTCTTGGATCATCTAATTCTGTTTTGTAATTCAGTTTATTCAAAGTTTCCCATTGCTTTTGAAATCTGATAAAAAGTGGAACATTTGGCCCAACAGTATTTGGAAAAACAGCTTCGAACACATATCTTAGGACAATTTCGAAAATGTGATGCCTACACGGAAGATATAATAAATCTCTCTCTAATAATTTCTCCAGTAATGCAGCAGCACCATTTCGAATGCCTAAATTTGAAGCAGTAGTATCACAGGATATCGCTTTGACAGAAGTGTCGAATCCCCAATCCAGCAATGTTTCGTGAATAATAGTAGCTTGTGCCTTTCCAGTCCCATCTTCATTCGTTGGTACACCTAACATAATTTCTTTGCCCTCTGACGTAATTATCACTGGTAATCGATGAACGGTTTCGGTATTTAACAAATTAGGTAATAATTTTCCGTCCCAGTGTACAACAATAGGTGATAAATTCAAGTCTTGGAAGTGTTTTTTTATTTCTATTGATTTTGACTCTCGCAGATTTTGTCGTTGTCTTCGAATAGATGATCGATTGATAATCAAAGAGTTAATATCCACATCTAGTAGGTTTATATCAATAAGTGATTGACAGATAGCAGTTATTATAAATACAGCATCTCTGTCACTTACTTTACATCGATCGAAAGTAGCTACAACTCTATCACTGAGAATATTATAACTTCCTCTTGTTTTTTTTTATTCTGATGATCCGGCAGTAGTAGAAAAGTATATTTCTCCACTAGATGCAGATAGAGCACTTCCCTGGCTAGATAAAAGTTCAACATTTTTGTCTAAAACAAATAAGGACAATAATATGACGAATAAAATATGAACGTGAATAAGTAATAAAAAATCAATTGATTATTTGATTCTCATAATTTACCCAATAATGCTTTTTCTTCATCACTCTTTTTTTTTTCGTTTTTCAAAATGAGTTTTTTTGTTTAATTTATTAGAATTATTATCATCGTCATCATATTTTGTTTTAATATTTGCAATAAAACCAATTCGTTCATCTGATCTCTGATTAATTAAGAATTCTTTAGAATTTTCATCAATAACTTCAAATACATTTGATGGTGCAATGTCAAATAATTTTTTTAATGAACAAACAAATTCATTTTGTTTTTTTACAGCCACGTCACTCCGATTTTTGTGTTTGACAAGTATGCGCCACTCATCGTACAATTTTTTCAATTTATCTCTGCATCTTTGCATATCTTGAACGGGAATTTGAGCTTTTTTCCAAAACACGATAATTTCATCAATTACTGCAGCGATACTTTCTGGTACAGAAGTATTTAAAATACGTGTATGAAAAAAGAACACTTTTAGAGCTTGCAATTTCGATGGTAATTTATTACCCACTATTTGGACGTCAACATCACCAATTAAAAAGATGTTTTGACGTAAACGTGATAGTTCCATATTTGTCTGATGTCTTTAAAATCGAATTGATGAAATTTAAGGATTTAATTAAACAACGAGAAAGCATAACTATTAGTAAATATTCGTGAACGATTTTAATAGAGTTGAGATAATAAATATAGGTTATGAGTACTTTAGAATAAATTGTGATGTGAAAAGTTGAAGTAAAATCTAATAGATGGCGGCATAATCAGTTTCTGAAATGTTTTTATCTTGAAATTTAAATTTGAAACCAGATTGTATCAATATTTTTATCAATCAAAATTAAAATCGTTCAATAATTTGCCAAAAATATTTTGTGTATTTTGAAATTGGAAATATAGTTGAAACTTATGACAGTTCAAAAATAAAAAAAAATTAGTGTAACTATTATTTTAGGGTCACGGTCACCTTGGAATTTTTCTGGAAAAAAATCATCAAGATTAAAAATTATAACCCTTTTTTCATTTTTGAATCATAAAATGATGATAAAAACGAAAAAAAAACCATTAGATTGACTAGAACTTTGATTTTGACCTCGAATAACTTTTAAACCAGTCAAGTTAGCCAAAAATCATAAGAGACCTTTTTTGTAGAGCGGTAAATTTTCTATAAAAATAATCATTTGTCGACATGATATGTTTATTGGTTTATGGGATAAAAAATTCCAAAGTATTAACAGAACTTTTCCTATGTTATTTCCATTTAAAACTTTGGCTATCGGGGGGGCCGGGTTGATATTAAAATTAAGAGCTATAACTTGGCATGAATTTTTTTTTATATATTTGGAACCGATTTAGGACTATCGTGGAAAAAAATTCGAACATTTCCTAAATAAGGACCACCCTAGTGCTCACACAATTACTACAGTGAACAGTCAATAGACCAAATTAAATCATTTTTACTTATGTAGGAATTTGAAATTTTATCCAGATTTTCTTGTATTATAATTAAAAAGTTAAAAAAAATGGCTATTTTCAGATAAACACACTTTTTTCTACAACCAATCAAATATTTATGGAGCTGATAACTGTTTTAATAATATCTTAGATAAAAAGCTTTAATTAGCAATTAACAATAAGTCGATGACTAATGCAGCTTATGAGATCTCCTCGAATTGCGCTAAGATGTTCGATTCCAATGGCAATTACTGCGTTGCGTGAACTAGTGCTAACTCCAAAACTGAAATACATATCTTATCCCCTGTATGATCTAGTATCTCTCTAAAGATGATAGCTTGGCTATAGAAATGCGTTACAGCAACCTTTCTTGTATTTTTTAATCTTTCTTGGTTTCAGGGGATAAGATTTGTATTTCGATTTTGAAGATAGCCGAGGGCCAGTCCGTTTCACAAAAAAAAGTGTTAACTCCGAAAATATTCCTCTAAATGAACTAATATAAGAAATAAATTTGATCGGCATTCTATCCAAGTTTTTTATTTGAAAAAATTATTACCACATCGGTCAAAAAGCCTTAGAATGGAAGCATCTACTTTCCAATAAAATATTTTTTTTCTCGAAAACTATTACGATATAGAAACAACCTGCAGTTTTCCGATCTATGGGTTAAGATCTAATACTAATAACCCTTTTAAAATCTAAATTTTATCTTTAGAAACCTAGGAGAACAGGAAGGTTATTTCTGACACGTTTTTAGCTATATCTTCAGAAGGATTGAACCGAAAATTATAAAAAAAATATTTAAGGATCGTTAGAGATAGGTCTTTCAAATGATACCTCACACGATATGTTAACTTTCGGAGACAAAATTACTCCCCATTTTATCATAAAATATGTTCTTTTTCTGATCGTTGACTGGCGGTATTTGCGTGGCTCATCGAGAACTAACGCTGTGCAAATTTCTGATTTACAAAGTTTTCGTTTTGTGACGGACTCGAGAGTGAAATTATAAGGGTTCAGGTTTTTCCTTTGAAGGTACGAAACCCTAAAAATATTGTAAACTGATCAATTATCATTGTTTTAAGGATAGTATCTCCTATAGAAAGGTAAATTAAATTTGAAAGCGTTGTGCCTTGTATTCTATTCTTATCAGAAATAAGTTAAAGAAAAATAATAGATTAACATTTTTTTATGAACAAGGGCGAAATAGTAAGTGATGTGTAATTTGTTTGCAATAATTATTAAATTTTAAACGAATAAACCAGTCACAGAAATTAGGGACTACAAATAATCCTAAATTTTTAACTGTTTTTTCCCAAAAGTAAGTTAATTTTTAAAGTTGCATCTTTCCCAGTTTTATTACTACTGAAGTATCACTAAGTACATTGTGCTATCATATTTTAGTGTCATACATTTATCGCTGAGGCAATAAAATCTATTGTTAAATATAGTATATGCAATTGCTAGACAATCCTTGCACAATGTCTAATAATAAAGTGATTATGGGCAATTAAAATTTTAGAATTATTAATTTTTAAGACCAAGAAAATGCATTGTTAACAACTCCTTGTATAATGCTGAAACCTTTGCAGTTTCCTTTTAAACTTCAATGCGTAGCAGCTAAAAACAACCGCAAATAAGAATCATAATAAAATACTGGTTTTGTTACATCCACCAAGATTCAAAGTTCCTCTAAATAACCTCCTAATCAATTCTACTTAAATACACACTTTGTGTGCAATTAGGTAATTCAAGTTAGACGTAATGTCTTATTGCACCAAACGAGTTTGGAACGTAAACGTCGTCATAGTCTAAACACTTTATGAAAAAATATTAATTACTTTAAGTAAATACCCTGCATCTAATAATAGAGCGTAAAAGAAAATATTCTTTCTTTAGTTGGTAACTTATATTCGAAACATAATTTTATTATGAAAATACCCTGAATTTTTTTGGTGGAACGGACTGGCAGTTGGTTATCTTCAAAAATTGAAATACAGATCTTGTCCTTTGAAACCAAGAAAGATTAAAAAACATAACAAAGGTTGCTCTAACGCGTTTCGACAGCAAAGCTGTCATCTTCAGAGAAAAAACTGAAAACTCTGAAGATGACAGCTTGACTGTTGAAACTTTTTTAGAAAGTTTTTGTTAATGGGCTTGGCTTTTTTCGATAATTTAACGTTTTTTTTTCTCTTAAAGTTCCAAATTTAAACCTGCATTTTTTCTATTTTTTTGTCTAAAATTTTCACTTCAAACAAAATCTAGCCTTTTTCTAGCAAGTATAAGCTAACATAATCCTTTTTCCCAGCATGTTGAATTTATTCTTTAAATATAGGCATTTCCCTGGAAATTACGAGTTGAAACTCGAACTTAAAGAAATTCAAAATTATGAGTTTTAATTTGGAATTGCGTTAAAAATATGAATATTCGACCTTTTCATCAAGGGTCAAAATTTGCAGGACTCGAAATTATGAGATTAAAGTCTAAATTTTGAAAAATTATTGTTATTGTTAAATTTAGTTTGTTGTCTTAAAATTTATATTTTTTTTTAATTAAAAATGTTGAGCTTTTTATTGAAATTTGGACATTTATCCTAGATTTTGAATTAAAGTTCAAAATAAAATAATTTTTAAATTCAAACTAGGATTTTTTTCCTTTGAAACATAATTTTTGCTAACATTCTTAGCAAAAATTTAAAATTTTTATTGTAAATGTAAAAAATTTTATAAAACTCGCTTTTTCTAATAAAAATTATTTATACTTGTTTGACTTTGTTTTCTAGAATTTTGGAATAAAAAGACCAAATTAAAAAAAATAAAAATTTCAAGTTTTAAATTAAATAAGAATTTGAGGAAAGAAATTTCGAATAAAAAAGAATTATAAAATTATTTAAAAGAAGTGTTCTCAAAATGTCTACCTTAATTTAGAAATATTAACTTTAAACCCAAATATTCAATTTCGTTTCTGGAAATGTTGCTCAAAACTTTAAAATTTTCATTAAAATAAACTTTTTTAAAAAGTTTTTGTTAATGAACTGGACTTTTTTTCGATAATTTAACGTTTTTTTTTTCTCTTAAAGTTCCAAATTTAAACCTACATTTTTTCTACATTTTTTTTTCTAAAATTTTACACTTCAAACAAAATTTAGCCTTTTTCTAGCAAGTATAAGCTAACATAACCCTTATTTCCAGTATATTTATTCTTTAAATACAGGCATTTTCCTCGAAATTCCGAATTGAAACTCAAACTTAAAAAAATTCATATAAGTTTAAACTTGGAATTGCGTTAAAAATATGAATATTCGACCTTTTGATCAAAGATCAAAATTTCCAGGACTCGAAATTAGGAGATTAAAGTCTAAATTTAAAAAAATCATTGTTATTGTTAAATTTAGTGTGTTGTCCTCTAAAATTTATACTTTTTTTTCAATTAAAAATGTTGAGCTTTTTCTTGAAATTTAAACATTTATTCTAAATTTAGAATTAAAGTTCAAAATAAAAAAGAAAATAATTTTTAAATTCAAACTAGGATTTTTTTCATTTGAAACATAATTTTTGATAACATTCTTAGCAAAAATTAAATTTTTTTATTGTAAATGTAAATTATAAGATTAAAAGTAAAAAAAATTATAAAAATGAAATTCTAATTTCTAAACTCAAATTTTCTACGAAAAAAAAATGGAAAATTCCAGTTTTGAAAATGATCAATTAAATGTTCTGTAATTAAACAGTTAAACGTGCCAATTTTAAAGACAAAATTTTAGGAAAAATCTCAGCTATAGCTTAAAAGTTTGTGAGGAAACTTAAAATTTTGAGAACAACATTTTTGACACAAAAGTTCAAGGAGCAACAGGACGAATTTTTAAACCAGGAGTATATTGAAACTAATTAATATTTTAGAAATCACTTAATTTTGATTTGTAACTTTACAACAATTTAAGAAAACAAATCGCCGCTTCAATTCTTAAGCTGAACTCTTAAAAAAAGTTAAAATTTCCAGAATAAAAAATAACTGTTTAAGCGAAAACAAAATCACGTAAAAAATTGAAAAGTTTACTCTAAAAATTTCGACCTGAATTTCAAGATCTCGGCTTTAAATTGGAATATAATGTATTTTTTTCTTGAAAATGTTGACCAAACTTTCACATTTCTAGGAAAAATTCTAAATAATGAGATTTCAACGAAAATTTTGAGAAAAAGAATAATAAGTTTTAGAAAGTAGGCATCGTAAAAAATCATTAGAACTTAAATTTGGAATTTCGAAAAAAAATTTGAAATTAAAGTAAAATTTGAAAGAAAAATTCAATAAAAATCGAAATTCGAATAACTTCAAAAAAGGGATATCATATTATGAAAGAAAAAATCGAACTTTAAGGAAAAAGCAAATTTCGAGTTTTTTGAAAAATGTTGAAACTTCCAGAAAAAATCGAATTTGCAAAAGGAATTGTAAGAAAAGCTGCATTTCTCTAGCGATGAAAACGCCACTGCGTTAATGCAAACTTACAACAGAGTATAAAATTTCTATTTTAAACTCGAAATTTTGGGAAAAGAAAAAAAATATTTCGAGACGAAATCCAAATTTCAAGAAGGAACCGGAAATTTTGAAAAAATATATTTAAGTTATAAAACTTAAAATTTTAATTTGACTTGAAAATTTGAGAACAAAGTCTAGAAAATGGGGAAATTGTGAGTTTCTAACCTAACGTTCAAAAAAAAAGAGATTGAAAGTAAGCTCGTAATTTTGAGATAAACGTTGCATGAACTTGGGTAAAACTCTGAAAAAGAAATAAAAATTTCTAAAAAAACTAAGGTTTGGGGTAAAGTAATAATTATTTTAAGTATGTACAATTTCAAAGAATCGAAATAAACTGTTTTTTCCGGTTTTGTTCCGGTTTTCGTTCCGATAGAAATAACGGTTTTTTTTCAGTTTTCGGTTTTCGATTCAGTTCCGGTTCAAAGCCCTGCATAGAACATATAAATGTGTTCCATTTTTATCCACGTTAACCAGCCCTTCAAAAAAAAAAAATGTATGCTGGTTACACGTTCAAATCTCAAGACACCCGAAATGCGTATTTGGCTTCAGGAGATTCTTTACGTAAATATCAAAATAGAAGTAAAACGAAATGTTTGGTTAATTAAAACAACTTCTACTCCTTAAAATTAATCTTTTTTTGAAAATTTAAAGTTGCGAATGACGTACAGCATCAGGCTTAATAACCGATTAAATTTATCCAAAATTACGTCAATGTAAGCAACATGATCATGCTGAGATAATAAGCCTTGTATATACGAATATATACAAGTTTATTACGATGCAATTGAAATCTAATTTCATTAGAATCTAATGAAAATTAGACTGCAATTGCAAAGTTCACGTAGATGAGGCAAAGCTTGTATCACGGGTTGCACCGCAACGTTATCTCAGCAGAGAGTAAGGCTTCAATTAGCATGTGGCGAAAATGTTTGCGTAATAAACAGTTAAAAGTCAGTTACAAGTCACCCAATGGAGGTTTGCTCTCTTGGATGCTTATATGACTGACTAACGGCTTTAAATTGGAAGTGTATACAACCACCGTACCATGCTGACGAGGCCAAGGAAGGCCGAAACTAGTCTATAGTTGCGGTTGTACATATTTTCAATTTTAAGCACGTTTAACTATTTAATTACAGAACATTTAATTGGTCATTTGTCAAAACTAGATGAAAGTAAAGTCACGCCGAGGACGTTTGTGTCTATGGATGTTGCGATGCAACCCGTGATACAAGCTTTGCCTCATCTACGTGAACTTTGCAATTGCAGTCTAATTTTCATTAGATTCTAATGAAATTAGATTTCAATTGCATCGTAATAAACTTGTATATATTCGTATATACAAGGCTTATTATCTCAGCAGAGAGTAATGCTTCAATTAGCATGTAGCGAAAATGTTTGCGTAATAAACAGTTAAAAGTCAGTTACAAGTCACCCGATGGAGGTTTGCTCTCTTGGGTACTTATACGACTGACTAACGGCTTTAAATTGGAAGTGTATACAACCACCGTACCATGCTGACGAGGCCAAGGAAGGCCGAAACTAGTCTATGGTTGCGGTTGTACATATTTTCAATTTTAAGCACGTTTAACTGTTTAATTACAGAACATTTAATTGGTCATTTGTCAAAACATGATCATAATAAACAATTTTTGTTTGATGGAACGGACTGGTCCTTGGTTATCTTCAAAAATTGAAACACAAAACTTGTCCCCTGAAACCAAGAAAAATTAAAAAACACAACAAAGGTTGCTCTAACGCGTTTCGACAGCCAAGCTGTCATCTTCAGAGAGATAATGTAAAGTAGAGATTCCGTTTTGTAGACCGGGAAGCCATAATTTTGGTGGAATGGACTGTTGTTTGGTTATCTTCAAAAATTGAAATACATATCTTGTCCCCTGAAACCAAGACAGATTAAAAAACATAACAGAGGTTGCTCAGACGCGTTTCGATAGTTAAGCCATTATCTTCAGAGATATACTACATAAAAGATAGTATAGCTGTTAGATGTGGTTCTGTATTTGCGTAGGGTCGCAGAGAAATGTACAGACGAAATTAATATTTGATATCATACTGTACTTGTAAAAAAAAAGACTCAGATCGAATATTTTATTTCAAGATATACAAAAATTTTTACATTTATATTTACAGCATATAAGTACATTGTTATTAGTATCTCTACAAAACATACATATTCCTATCATAGGCAGTTACATCGAGTTATTTACAATTTAATACACACTCTAAATATTTATCACATTAAGTGACTGGTTTTAAGTACATCAGTTAAATTCAAATCAGATTGGTGGATGCTTAATCGAAGAGTAAATCTATCGTTTTATTTTAATACACTGTTCGGTACGGAGCATATAGTAGTTCACATTAAGCAATAATATAAAAAAATCTGTTAAAATAATAAAGACTTGTTTACTTATTATGTTTAGTATAAATGAGAGAGCTACTGTAATTGACAATCAAGGGCATAACCCGTTTCGGAACTTCCAGAGTACGTACGTATTCTGCTTTCATCTCAGTAAACTAATAACAACATTCTAATGAATACTTACAGTAAGTGCGCATAAAGTTATTAAAAAAAACATATCTTCTACCTAATATTTAGATTATTGGAGTATTCTGTTATTTAAATATTTGGCAATTAGTTTAGTCCAGTACTGTACAAAATTATTTAAGATTTGAACTTATATCAAATTAATCAAAATCCATTTTGTGCCTATTTTCAAAAATTTTATGTTACTTATGGCATATGCCACCGATTTCAAAATATTAAAGAAGCAGAAGTATATTACTGTGAAAATTCAAGCAAGGAAGTATCGTTTTCGGAAATTTCGACAAACTTAAGTCAACTTACTTAATCTTATGAGTTGTATTTACAAATAATTTTATTTACAAAATATCACAACCATTTAAGAATAATCACATAGTTTATTAATAAATCATTTAATTAATGTTGTTAAGTACACAATAATATTGGCAAATTAATTAATATATCATATCCAGTTTTTGCATATATTAAAAAAACAACTTTTAGCCTATAAGCATAATCATTTTTGTAATTGTGTAAATTGTGTGAAATAAATAAAATTTCTAGCATACTAATTTATAGACTGAAAAACGATTGATATATTTTCTTCGGAAGTAATACTATTACATTATACAGGATGGACCATAAGTAATGGTACACAGAGCAATGGTGGATTTTTCGAATAAAAATAATGTGATTTAGCTACATTTATCTTATGCCAAAAGTTGATATTAACAAAGACACAGGGTGTCAAAGTTGAAAAAAAGATTCGATTTTTTCGTATAATTATGGAATGAATTGTAAAATAGGCACGAAATTTGGCACAAGGGGATAAGTCGACAAACTCTAATTTGCTAACATATTACCAATAGCTGATAGGGGGCGCTATCCTCCATGATTCTAAATCATCATAACTTTTTTGTGCACCCACGTATATTAATTTTAAATGAGTTATTTTATTTCCCCACATTTTTTACGTAAAAAAGGTGTACTTTCTGAAAATTGATACGAGCAACCGTTTCCAATATATTTAAAGCTTGAGGTGCCTTGGTTGTAAATTACTAAGATATTAAATTTTCGAAGTATGCTTGAAATAAAAGTAATCATAAGACAGCTTTAAAACTAATTTATGTCAAATATTACTTTGGTGATAATATTATTACCTAAATTTTGAAAATCTCAATTAAAGAAAATCCAAAAAATTAAGACGTAATTTATTTTCTAACATAGAGGTGTGAGATATGATGTCTGAGCCCGCGCAAGAAAATGTTAATAGTCTGGGTGGTCAAACCAGATATTTGGAGATGAATTTCAATAACAGACAACCAGATTTTTAATTGTTTACAATCCTTTTACATCAAAAAGGTCATTTCCCACATACTTATTTTTGAAAATAAATTTTGTTTTGGTATTTTATTTAAATTTGCTTTAGAAATTTAAAAAATATGTGTAATAATAATGTCTGTAGAGTAATATTTGATATAAACTATTTTAGAGTCAGTTTTATTGCGTTTATTTTGAAAGCTACTGCGAAAAATTCACATTTACATAACTTAAAATAAACGTACGGCAAACTTTGAAGGCAAATATCTTGAAAACGGTTGCTTGTATCAACATTTAGAAAGTATACCTTTTTTCGTAAAGAATGTAGGTTAATAAAAATATCTGTTTAAAATAAGTATACATGAAAGCACGAAAAAGCTATGATACTTTAGAATAATACAAGGTAGCGCAGGTGGCGCCTCTTATGAGTTACTGACAATCTGTTAGCAAATTAGAATTTCTTGACCAAAGAAACCCCCTTATGCCAAATTTCTTGCCTGTAGTGAAATGTGTTCATCAGTTATGCGAAAAAGTCCCAATTTTTTTTTTCAACTTTGACACCTTGTATCTCTATTAATATCAACTTTTGGTATAAGGTAAATGTAACTAAATCACGCTATTTTTATTAGAAAAATCTACACTTGCTCTATGTACCATTACTTATGGTCCACCCTCTATATCTCGTGAATTAGTATTAGAAGTTCTGATAGAAAAAACGATCACTATACTCCAGATCTACGCCACTGGAGAGGTTAGTGAACTTTTATAATAAGGCAATATTAGCCCTTTACGAGATATTTTACGTCACCAAATATTTTTTAAATATTAATGTTCATCTAAGAGGTATAAAATAAAATCGTTTAAAAAATGAAAATTTTAACACCCTGTATCTCAAAAAGGTACGTTTAAGAGGCATTGTTTATTATTCAAAGTCACATTATTTTTTGATAATCTATTGTTCCTGTTTCCGCCATAGTTAGCGGACCACCCTGTATACAGTGGTAGTCTGTAACTTGGAATAAATTCAGTAAATCAACGACAGTTTTTTTTTGGAAATATGTTCGGACACATCGATTAATATTTTAATTTGCACTCTTTTTGATGTAGGAAAATTTTATATGGCATGTCCCAAATTTAAGATATGACGTCATCGACAATTTTTTTAAATAGCAACCCTAATTTTTTCTTGACTGTTCTTAACGGGTATATCAAGTTACATATGCGTACCAAATTTAAATTTTTTATTCTTTGTCATTTAAAACATATTTACTTTAGTAACTAATTCGAAAAATCAAGAAATCCGATTCAATTCAATTCAATTTTCATGAAGTTTATAAGTCGCGTACCAGAAGGTATTCGTTTGACGTTTTTTGTCAAACTGGGTTAACGTTTTATCACAATCTTGTAAAAAAAAATTAATAAAAACAAGTAAGAAGAGTAGTATCATATTGATCGAATAGGTTATTAGTTTGTCGTTTAGTGACAAACATTATTTATTAAAAAATCGACCAAAATACTGTAAATGCACAGACCAATAGGTTTGAACATTTATTAGATTCGAAGTCTGGAAACCAAATACCGGTTTCGATCTTGTTAGATCTTGTCAGTTTGGTATATCCAACTCGAACAGAGTTGCCACTTGTATAATACGAAATTACTGGCAAACCTTGATTACATTCCTGGCTTTTCCTGGCAAAATTTATATATTATATTCCTTGCAATTCCTGGCAAACTCAAAATTAAATTGTATTAATTAGGTATTTGCCTTAATGAGCTTTTAACAAATCAATTTTTATAGAAAATTATTTACATCATATTATATAAAATATTTTTGTTATATTAAAACGTTTTTAGCTAAGAAGGTAACAGCAAACATAGTAATATTCCAATGTTTAATTTTTACAACCTTAAGTTACCAGAATTATGACAATAGGATAGAAAAGCAAAAGTTATAAAACTTATACATTTCAGAAGTGTTAGATCTTTACAACGGTAAAGAAAATATCCGCTAGCAAACCAAAGTGACCCTCTTCACGTTGAGTTACGAGAATTATAACAATAAGGACAAAAAAGCAAAGGTTATAAAACACTTGATCCTGAAAATTTAGAAACCTTACCCTACACAACAAAGAGATGGAATTGCATCCTAAATGCGCTTTTGTTTTCTGTGTTCAACACAGGTTTAAGATCCAATATTACAAGAAAATCGCTGTCAAGGGAGCCAGCATGTAACAAAATTGCAAAATATGTATGTAAAAATCGCGAATCAAAATTCGAGACTATTCCTTGATATTCCTGGTTAGAAGTCAATACTGGGCAAGTTTACTGGCAGGACCTTACATTCCTAGCAAATGCCAGTATTTACTGGCAAAACGGCAACCCTGAACTCGAATGCTAATAAATGTTCCGACAAGTAAGTACTAAAACATTCACAGGCGTCAAGCGAGTGACTCTTTAGTACTACCACCTATTGGTTCATAGAGAAACTATGGCCATCGCCAACAATGTCGTATGCAAGAAGAATGCAACCTAGACTACAAATTCATGCAGCCCTCCAGGCGTGTATAGTGAATCATAGGTAGGTCGCTTCGCTAGGTGGCAGTGTTTCAACTATTGGTAGTTCAGCTACCTATGGTTCACTATACACGCCTGGAGGGCTGCATGAATTTGTAGTCTAGGTTGCATTCTTCTTGCATACAAAATACTGTACTTAACTGAAACCCACAAGATTGAAATTTTAATAATTATTGGCTACGGAGATAGAACAAGTTATTCGTTTATTCAGAGAAAAGTATCCTGATTTACCATCCATATCGCAAAGTAGCGTAAGCAAGATTAAAAAACAGTTTCAGGAAAATGGGCATTTAAGAAAAACCACGTCAGAATGCACTCAATGAAGATATCAAAATTAACGTACTTCTCTCTGTCCAAGAAAATCTTCATGTCCCCACTAGTCAGATAGGTAGGGAACCTGCAACTAGCCAGTCTTTAGTTACAAGAATTCTAAAAATGCAAAAATTTCATCCTTATAATGACAATCCTCCATGAACTTCGTATGATCCGGATAGAAGACCCCAGTTTTGCCAACAAAAGATGGATCTCCTGGACAGGAATGTTCTAAGCATGGAAAAGATCCTGTTTTCAGATGAATCAACTTTTATGGTAAATGGTGAGCTAAATCGTCAAAATTGTCGCTACTGGGTAGATAACAACCCAAACTGGATGAGGAAAGGCCACACTCAACATTCAAAGAAAGACGACGTTTGGGCAGGGATTTTGGTGATCGAGTTATAGCACCAATTTTCTTCCAAGGAAATCTCAATTGAGCAGGATATTTAGAATTCTTGCAGGAAGAGCTAATTCCTGATTTAGATATTTTGTTTCCTGATTCGGTTAAAGCAAACGTTCCGAATACAAAAATCTGGTTTCAACAAGACGGCGACTCTCCTCATTTTGCAGGTAGATGGATTGGTAGAAGAGGACCTTTTAAATGGCCATCCAGGTCTCCGGATTTAACACCTATAGACTATTTCTTATGAGGCTATTTAAAGAGCAAAGTTTTTAAGACCAAACCCGCAAATATTGAGGAGTTAAAAGGAAGAATAAGAAAGGAGTGTAGACTAATTTCCCCCGAAGTAATTAGAAATGTTCAAAACGAGTTTCAGTTCCATTAAGGGTACTGCCAGTTAGTAAATGGATTGGTAGAAGAGGACCTTTTAAATGGGCATCCAGGTCTCCAGACTTTAAACCTACAGACCATTTCTTATAGGGGTATTTAAAGAGCAAAGTTTTTAAGATCAAACCTGCAAATATTAAGGAGTTGAAAGGAAAACTAAGAGAGGAGTGTAGACTAATTTCCCCCGAAGTAATTAGAAATGTTCAAAACGAGTTTCAGTTCCATTAAGGGTACTGCCAGTTAGTAAATGGATTGGTAGAAGAGGACCTTTTGAATGGGCATCCAGGTCTCCGGACTTAACACCTATACACCATTTCTTATGAGAGTATTTAAAGAGCAAAGTTTTTAAGACCAAACCTGCAAATATTGAGGAGTTGAAAGGACGAATAAGACAGGAGTGTAGACTAATTTCCCCCGAAGTAATTAGAAATGTTCAAAACGAGTTTCAGTTCCATTTAGGGTACTGCCAGTTAGTAAATGGATTGGTAGAAGAGGACCTTTTGAATGGGCATCCAGGTCTCCGGACTTAACACCTATAGACTATTTCTTATGGGGGTATTTCAACAGCAAAGTTTTTAAGACTCAACCTGCAAATATTGAGGAGTTGAAAGGACGAATAAGAGAGGAATATAGACTAATTTCCCCCGAAGTAACTAGAAATGTTCAAAACGAGTTTCAGTACCGTTAAGGGTACTGTCAGTTAGTAAATGGATTGGCAGAAGAAGACCTTTTGAATGGGTATCTAGGTTTCCGGACTTAACATCTATAGACTATTTGTTATGGGAGTATTTAAAGAGCAAAGTTTTTAAGACCAAACCTGCAAATATTGAGGAGTTGAAAGGACGCATAAGACAGGAGTGTGGACTAATTTCCCCCGAAGTAATTAGAAATGTTCAAAACGAGTTCCCTTTAGGGTATTATCAGTTAAAAAATGGACAAAATTTTGAACGTTTATTGAAGAAAGATTATTGACTTGAATCAGATTCCTTGATTTTTCAAATTAGTTAATATTTGTTAAATATCTTTCAAATGACAAGAAACCAAAAATTTAAATTTAATACGCATGTGTAGCTTGATATATTGTTTAAGAATAGTAAAAAAAATAGGGTTGCCATTTAAAAAAATTGTCCATGACGTCATATTTTAAATTTGAGACATTCTGTATACAATTTTTCCACATAAAAAAAAGCGCAAATTAAAATATCAATCGACGTGTCCCAGCACATTTCCCAAAAAAACTCTCTTTGATTTACTGAATTTATTCCAAGTTACAGACCAGCACTGTATAAGTAATCTCCAACAGAAGTTATTTGTTTGTTTCAATAAAAATCACAAAGCAACGCTTAAATAGAAAACCTAAAGAAATTTTTAGTAGGAACTAATTTTTTTGTGATAACGAAGGCTTCCACGGCCAGAGTCCGGGATTGGACCGTGTCAAAGAACTACTAAAAATGTTCACACTTTTAGTAGTTCATTGACACAGTCCAATCCCGGAAGAAGTACATCCTGAACTAATTTTTTATTGAAATATTCTCATAAGTATGTGATGAGTGTAAGTTATAAACATTAGCTAAGGGCTTTAGTTAAATTTAGGTGGCAGATAAAGGTAATGATATATTTTTTTAATAAAATTAGATTTTATAAAATCTTTTTATGTCGCATTAATAATAAAACTCTTACAAGGCAAAATATAAAAAATGAAGGAAATATTATTGAGGGATTATGATTTTTATGGAAATATGCCTCAGAGTTTTTTACAGAACATCTTGTTCCAAGTAATTTCATTTGGATATTTCTTCATTTATTGTCATTACTAGAGCTAGGATGATATGCAAAATGCATATAAAGTGCATATGTGCATATTTAGACATTTTTCAATATATGCATATGCAGTTTTTTATTTTGCATATTTTAGGTTTTTTTCTAAACTGGTATGATAAATTTGTTTTGTTCAGTTAATACAAAAGCAATCAAATTAGATAATTAAGCATTAATTTGAAATAAAGGTGTGTTGGGTTTGCATATCTCGTTTTATATATAGTAAGTTCATGAAGAAACGTTCCTCGGTTTTAGGAAAACTATTGAAGATTTTTTGATTTTTATTTTGTAACTGAAAGTAAGTTAAAAAGCTTACTACCTATTATATGGCCCAATCCCCATTGCTTTCCAGAATAGCCTAGCATCCTTTGGGCATACTTTCTACCAGATCTTCAGCACTTCCTAGCACTTTCCTCTCTGATTTATCGTGAAAGCTGCTTGAGAATGAAGACACGTTTGTCTGTAAGCTTCCTAATGCAGTGTTCCAAATAATTTTCATTGAATTTGCATCAAGAGACTGTAAAAACTAGTCTGAAGTTACGATGCCAGTTTCTGCTCTCCATGAGGTACAGAGGTGACTCCGATGCTTTGGATCATTATCCTCCCCTTCGCTTTTGACCCCAAACATCTTCTGGACAGGCTTTAGAAAACCACATTTATAAATAATGACGATTTTGTGAGCATCCAAGTTCTGCATAAAGAGCTCTAAACACCGTAAACCGTGATCAGAGTAACATCCCCAAACATGGAGTTTTACTGGGTGTTTGATGGTTCAGTGAAGCAATCGCTCACCAGTATACCGTATGGAAGCCCACGCCCAGAACGATGCTTTGTCACAAAGAATTGCATTGGACCAACGCAATCGAGATTCTCGACAGCCCAGATCTTGCATTTTTTCCTGTAGGTCTTCAAAAACAACGGATTTTGCCTCGTGCTTCGACGTTGTATGCTTTTCTCAGCCAAATGATATTTATGCTGACGTCAACTCCTCTCTTAGCTGGCTTGGCTTTGGTTTCAGGTAACTGTAGAGTAGGATTGCGCTTAAACAGCTGTAAGGTGACTTTATCCTGCTATTTTATTGTCACTTCCGATTTGCCTCTATCCGGATGATCTTCGTTGGCTTTACAGGATTCAACCCACCTCTTCACGAACGTCTTCGGCTTTTTTAAATATTTAGCGGCCGCACAAGTCTATAAAAGCCAAATTATTAACAGTTTTTGAAAAATCGAGGAATGTTTCTTGTTGAACCGACTGTATGTAAATGTATTCATATTTTCCCTCTCTATTAATTCTTAACACCGCTATTGTTGAATTTTTTGACTTTTTTTGCGTATAAAATATTTTATAGTGCATATTTTGCAAGTATTTTAGGGCATATCGCATGCAGATTCTTTAGTTTTTTCGCTGCATATAATCCCAGCTCTAGTCATTACTTTAATATTTTTAGAGTATTACAAGGATAGAAATAGTGTAGTATAATATTGTTGGAAAAAAAATGAGTCTGCAAACATTTTGAAGAGAAGGGAATTTTTGACAAAATATGTCACTGATGAATAGAAAACCCAATTTTTAAATCACAAGCCTTTCATATGCCCGCCACCTTGCAAAGGAGGACCAAGTTTATATTGTTGTGCCTTATATCTCCGCAAATCAAAATTTTTCTTTTTTTGGAGCACGTTAGTGTGTGAAATGTATTCAGGCGTTTTCGCCAAATTATGTTGATAAAATGTTCAGTTTTCCAAAGGTCGATCAACATTTGGCACATTTTGTCAAACTGTCCATTTGAAATCACCGGTTGACGCGCTTGAACTGTCAACTAATCAAAATGCTGAATTATTTTGTTATGAGCTGCATTGATCCGTGGTAAAAAATGTACAGTTTGTATAATGCAATTTTCGATATGGTCGCCCTTAACGCATACAGCTTTCAAACTGTTGAAAAACGAATCGCATGCTACCCAAATGTGGTGTTGTATCATTTTGGTCCATTCCAGACGAAGGGCTTGCTTGAAGCGATCGATACTCTGGTAATTTTTAGTGCCAGCTTTGCTCTTTAGAATGCTCCAAATAAAGAAGTCCATCGAATTTGCATCTGGGGAATTTGCCAGCCATTGTGTTTATAATGTTGTTCTTTATATCTCTGCAAATCAAAATCTTCCTCTTTTGGAGCACGTTAGTGTGTGGAATGTTTTCAGGCGTTTTCACCAAATTATGTTGATAAATTGTTCAGTTTTCCAAAGATCGATCAACATTTGGCACATTTTGTCAAACTGTCTATTTGAAATTACCAATTGGCGCGCTTGAACTGTCAGCTAATCAAAATGCTGATTTATTTTGTTATGAGCTTTATTGATCCATGGTAAAAAATGTACAGCTTTTATAATGCATCACCAATTTTCGATATGGTCGCCTTTAACCTATACAGCCTTCAAACTGTTGAAAAACCAATCGCACGCTACCCAAATGTGGTGAAGAAGGGCTTGCTTGAAGCGATCGATACTCTGGTAATTTTTAGTGCCAGCTCTGCTCTTTAGAATGCTCCAAATAAAGAAGTCAATCGAATTTGCATCTGGGGAATTTACTAGCCATTGTTTCGAAGAAATGAAGTGCGGGAAGTTGTTTTTTAGTACTCTTGGTTGACGAGCGTTTTATAAAAATATGTTGAGTCTTCCACGTTATGCACCCGAAATATTCGTGAGCCTAAGACTTCTATGCTACCTCTGGAGCATGGTTGTGGTAGATGCCCGCGTTTATTTTGACCCTGTGATCCAAAATACGAACGAAGAGCTACCATCGGCTGTTACGGCGGTTCATACCATCACCATTGATACCCTCCGCTTTGTAGTGACCATTCAGAGGTACACCTCTGATTTTTTTGATTTTTACCTCTTTGGCAAGTTAACTTCGTCATATTGTTTGCCAACAGGTTATTCAATTAGGAATGCAGCCTCGCCAGAGAAAACAAAATTTGGTAACTCACCACTTGTGGCCAAACGACTCCTTGGCTCGTTTCGTTATAACTTTTTTTGTTTCAGTGCAAGACTGGGTACTCTCTAGAACTTCAAAGGTTTTAATTTGAGTTCATTTTGCAATATTTGTTGCACGCTTCCCATTGATATTTTCAAATAATTAGACAAATTTTCAGATCTGCAGCCAATTTTCAGGCATAAGTTTTTGAATATCTCTGTAGGTTGCTGTCATTTTTCGACCACCATGATGACGTTTCGCAATGCTGCCGGTATCATTGTATCTTTTTATGTTACGATGCACAAGAAATTTAATTACTTCAAATGCTGCGATGCACAAGAAATTTAATTACTTTCAAATGCTGGAGCCCTCTAACATTCGTCTTTTACGATTTTCCAACCAAATATAAAGGAATAACACTGTTCGGTTTAAACTCCACGATTTTTTTTGTTTCAAAAATAACATGCAAGGCGTTCTGTACGTTTATAAACAATATAATGGAGTATCATCACTTAAATTTTGAGACATCTATCATCAATGGTTTGGTAGATGTAGCGGTTTGAAGTTAGTTGACAGTTCAATTGCGCCAGCCTGTATTTATGGATGCAAATTTTCGTTTTAGTGCTTCACTGTAAGCATATTATCAAAAGTCTGATAAGTTGTTGATTGTGTGTGGTACTTTAAAACAAATAATAAATAGCCAAGGACGTTTCAATGTTGCTAATGAGAAATTTAGTTCAGTGCTAATTTATGCACCACAACACCACATCTTTCCTTATGTACTGCACGCAAAACAAGTCTTGATTTAATATCATCTGTCGAGCGTAATTGGTGAGTTATAATTAGATTTAGAATAATAAAAAAAAAGTAAAAGAAATTGAGGTTATTGACATTGTAAGGTGTTTGTTTGTTTTAGTGGAAACTGTGGTTTCAAATATCATCTGTTATCAAAATCAACGATAAGAAATTCTACTTATAATACGTTGTCGCTATCCACATACATACACATTATTGAAGTATTAGAAAACAAAAATGCCTCATTGTCAGTCAGATCCGAAGCTTATTAGCAGTGTAAATTTAGAAGAAGACATCTTCGATCATCATGCTGATAAAATCTCTGGCCAAAGCATTCCGATAAAGAGATACACTTGGCGCAATTCCAATAAGGTCGTCGTTCAAATCATCAATTATGGTGCAACGGTTACAAGCATCCAAATTCCGGACAAAAATGGTAAAATTGAAGATATCGTTATGGGCTTCGATGATATGAAGGGATATTTGGATCCGCTGAATCCCTATTTTGGCGCCACGGTTGGTAGAGTCGCCAATAGAATCGGCCAAGCGAAATTCACAATCGACAACGTGTCATATGACGTTTCCCCGAATATACCACCCAATCAACTACATGGAGGTTTTAATGGATTCGATAAAGCTCTTTGGGAATGTTACAGAGATGGAAACAAAGTAATTATGAGTTACTTATCAAAAGATGGCGAAGAAGGATTTCCAGGTGATCTCATAACCAATGTATCATTTGAGCTTAATAGCAAGAATGAATTTTTAATGGAATTTCAAGCTTATACGACAAAGCCAACCGTCGTCAACTTAACAAATCATTCGTACTTTAATCTGGCTGGCCACGCAAAAGGAGCTGATGAGTTATACAAACATATAGTTTCCATCAATGCTGATTTCATCACCGAGGTGGACAAAGATAGTATCCCAACTGGAAATCTTTCCCCCGTTGCTAATACAATATTTGATTTAAGAATTCCAACAGTTCTTGGCCAAGTCATCCATAAAGTTCCTGGTTCTGATGGTTACGATCATAATTTCTGCATCACGAAAGGATCGTCCCAGAAAAACGCATTCGTGGCGAGAGTCATTCATCCGGACAGTGGCAGAAGTTTGGAAGTTTATTCAGATCAACCGGGTGTTCAATTTTACGTATCCAATGGAATACCTGATCGACCAGAAAATTACAAAGGAGAAAAAGGGAAGTTGCAAACTTTGAAAGGAAAGGGATCTAACAATTATTATAAACATGGGGCTCTGTGCTTGGAAACTCAAAACTATCCTGACGCAATCAACCACAAAAATTTTCCCAACAGCATTTTGAGACCTGGTCATGTTTACACCCATTTCGTTGCTTACAGATTTTTTGTTGAATGATGTGAATCTCGTATCGAATAAAAAATTTTGCTTGTATGGATTTCTTTTATTTATTATTTTGAGTTTCGGTAAATCCAAAATATGTACCTGTCTAATCAAGCCCGTAGCCAGGATATTTTTCGGGGGGGGGGGGGGGCGATCCTTCTGCTAAAACTACCTAGTCTTTGTTTGCGTTCAGGTTAGAGCTAAGAAGCCACGGTCCAATACTACTTTACTATTAACATTACTATTGTATACAAATATACTAAAATATAAAAAAATACACTAAAAACATTTCTGCAGTCTAACTCTTCTAACATTCTGACAAAGTAGCTGGAGAAAAATCTCAATTTTTAAAATATTTTTCAAATTTCAATTTCGTTCATAATTTTTTAAAGTTTTTTTTAAGTTCAAGTTTCCTCTTAGCGTCCAACTCTTTTTCTAACTGGCAACAACTTTAATTCCTACGTTTTTATTTTTGGCAATTTTGGGAATTATTGTTGTTATCTAAATTTGTAATGTCGAAAATAATTTTTGCTATAAAGTTAAATATCGTTTTTTTTTTAAATTTTCGGAAAACGAATGTAGAACCGTCAGATTTAAATTGGAAATTTGGAAGAAAAAAATCCAAATTTTACGAAAATCCCGAAATTGAAGGAAAAAGTCCAAATTTTAGGAAAAACGTTGAAACTGAGGTTTGAACTAAAAATCTTGAGAAAAAAATAGCAAATTTAGAGAAAAATTCGATATTTTATTTTAAGCGCCCAAGGTTTTTTAGATACATAAAAGAATGTTAAGAAAACTAGAAAACAAACGTGTTCAACTCATGCACATTCATTTTAGAACACGTGGATGCTCCTGAAAGATCCCCAATGTTGTCCCTAAATTTGGGGACAAACTTCAAAATTGGCAACCCCGCAAATAGCGAACTTCTATGATAAAGACAAAACTGTCGAGATTGGGGTAGAAATTTTGGAAAAAATGAGACATTTCGATTTTAAATTTGAAACTTTCGGAAAACGAATGTAGAACCGTCAGATTCAAATTGGAAATTTGGAAGAAAAGAGACCAAATTTCATGAAAATCCTGAAATTTACGGAAAAAGTCCAAATTTTAGGAAAAACGTTGAAACTAAGGTTTAAACTAAAAATCTTGAGAAAAAAAAGCAAATTTAGAGAAAAATTCGATATTTTATTTTAAGCGCCCAAGGCTTCTTAGATACATAAAAGAATGTTAAGAAAACTAGAAAACAAACGTGTTCAACTCATGCACATTCATTTTAGAACACGTGGATGCTCCTGAAAGATCCCCAATGTTATCCCTAAATTTGGGGACAAACTTCAAAATTGGCAACCCCGCAAATAGCGAAGTTCCATGATAACGACAAAACTTTCGAGATTGGAGTAGAAATTTTGGAAAAAAATGAGACATTTCGATTTTAAATTTGAGACTTTCGGAAAACGAATGTAGAACCGTCAGATTCAAATTGGAAATTTGGAAGGAAAAGAGACCAAATTTCACGAAAATCCCGAAATTGAAGGAAAAAGTCCAAATTTTAGGAAAAACGTTAAAACTGAGGTCTGAACTAAAAATCTTGAGCAAAAAATAGCAAATTTAGAGAAAAATTCGATATATTATTTTAAGCGCCCAAGGTTTCTTAGATACATAAAAGAATGTTAAGAAAACTAGAAAACAAACGTGTTCAACTCATGCACATTCATTTTAGAACACGTGGATGCTCCTGAAAGATCCCCAATGTTGTCCCTAAATTTGGGGACAAACTTCAAAATTGGCAACCCCGCAAATAGCGAAGTTCCATGATAAAGATAAAACTGTCGAGATTGGAGTAGAAATTTTAGAAAAAAATGAGACATTTCGATTTTAAATTTGAAACTTTCGGAAAACGAATGTAGAACCGTCAGATTCAAATTGGAAATTTGGAAGAAAAGAGACCAAATTTTACGAAAATCCCGAAATTTACGGAAAAAGTCCAAATTTTACGAAAAACGTTGAAACTGAGGTTTGAACTAAAAATCTTGAGAAAAAAATAGCAAATTTAGAGAAAAATTCGATATTTTATTTTAAGCGCCCAAGGTTTCTTAGATACATAAAAGAATGTTAAGAAAACTGGAAAACAAACGTGTTCAACTCATGCACATTCATTTTAGAACACGTGGATGCTCCTGAAAGATCCCCAATGTTGTCCCTAAATTTGGGGACAAACTTCAAAATTGGCAACCCCGCAAATAGCGAAGTTCCATGATAAAGATAAAACTGTCGAGATTGGAGTAGAAATTTTAGAAAAAAATGAGACATTTCGATTTTAAATTTGAAACTTTCGGAAAACGAATGTAGAACCGTCAGATTCAAATTGGAAATTTGGAAGAAAAGAGACCAAATTTCATGAAAATCCTGAAATTTACGGAAGAAGTCCAAATTTTAGGAAACATGTTGAAACTGAGGTTTGAACTAAAAATCTTGAGAAAAAAAAGCAAATTTAGAGAAAAATTCGATATTTTATTTTAAGCGCCCAAGGTTTCTTAGATACATAAAAGAATGTTAAGAAAACTAGAAAACAAACGTGTTCAACTCATGCACATTCATTTTAGAACACGTGGATGATCCTGAAAGATCCCCAATGTTGTCCCTAAATTTGGGGACAAACTTCAAAATTGGCAACCCCGCAAATAGCGAAGTTCCATGATAAAGATAAAACTGTCGAGATTGGAGTAGAAATTTTAGAAAAAAATGAGACATTTCGATTTTAAATTTGAAACTTTCGGAAAACGAATGTAGAACCGTCAGATTTAAATTGGAAATTTGGAAGAAAAGAGACCAAATTTCATGAAAATCCTGAAATTTACGGAAGAAGTCCAAATTTTAGGAAACAGGTTGAAACTGAGGTTTGAACTAAAAATCTTGAGAAAAAATATCAAATTTAGAGAAAAACTCGATATTTTATTTAAACCACCAAAGGTTTACTAGATACATAAAAAAATATCAAAAAAAACTCAAAAAGAAACCTTTTCAACTCATGCACATTCATTTTACAACACGTGGATGCCCCTAAAAGATCCCCAATTTTGTCCCCAAATTTAGGGAGAAAACTTGATAATTGGCAACCCCGCAAATAGCGAAATTACGTGACAAAGGTGAAAATTTCGAGACTAAAGTAGACATTTCAGGAGAAGATAGGCATTTCAGGAGAAGATAGATATTTCGATTTTAAAATCGACGTTTTCGGAAAACGAATGTAGAACCGTCAGATTTAAATTAGGAATTTGGAAGAAAAAAGACTACATTTCACGAAAAATCCCCAAATTTGCGGAAAAAGTCCACATTTTAGGAAAAACGTTGTAACTATAGTTTAAACTGAAAATCTTGAAAAATAGACTGATTTTAGATGGTTTTTTTTTGTCATTTCGACTTTTTTTAAAGAATTCAACTTTTTTTTAAAGATTGAATTTTATGACGAGATGATGAGATTTTGTTTTGAAAATTTCTAGCCTTTCTGAAAATTTCGACTCTTTTTTTTAAGTTTTTTAACAGCTTTCACAATTTTTTAATAGTTTGACCATTTTAAAGATTTGGACTTTTTTTTTGGAAATAACTAATTTTGTCGAAAATTTTATTTATTTAGAAATTTCTACCATCTTTCAATTTGAATTAGATTTTTTGTTAAAAGCGAACTATGTTAATACTTTTATATTTTTTTTTCTTAAAATTCAAAGTTCAAAATCTTGGTATTTTCTTCAAACCGACAAATATTTTTTTAAACTTTGATTCTTTCTAGAAACCTGGAAATTTTTCTAAAATTTTTGTGAAAAATGTCAGATATCGAAAATCTGAAATCTTGAGTTATTTGAATTTGGAATTTTAATTCGAAATGTCTAGAGAAGTCTACATTTAGAGTAAATAAACAATAATTATGACTGTATTTATACTTAAAAATAACCAGAATTCATTAATTAACATTTTTTAAAATATTTGCTTTTTTAGAAATTTTAAATTTCCAAACAAATAGTAGGATATGTTAATTCTTAACAAATTTACACTCTTCGAACTCGAAATTTTTAGTTTTTTAAATCCTAAATTTTAGAAATAAGTTGACATTTAAACTTACTCTCTGAATCCGAAGAAAAAAGAAGCTATAATTTCTAAAAAAAAAGGTTTGAAGTTAAAATTCTCTAAAAAAATCTCTAGTTTCCAAAAGATAAAATCTATTAACAAAAGCTAATCACACTCAGCATTTTGTTTTGAAACAAAATTCAAAAAATAAGCTTTGATATTTCCTGAAACTTTTAATGTTTTCTCAAAATAACCACGGGATCTTTTAAATTAAATGTCTAGAAAGAAAGTCAAAATATTTTAAATAACTCTGAATTTTGAATCAGTGCTAATGTAAAAATTTTGAAAAACTAAATTCATTAATCTTTTTTTTTAAATTTCGACTTTAATCTTGACATTTTTAAACTCTTTGTAAAAAGTTGCAAACATTTTATAAATTTTCTGAAAATATGAATTTAAGTGAAATGTCCTGATTAAAAGTAAAAAATTTCTTAGTTAAAGTTGAGATTTGATAACTAAGATAAAAATTTTAATGATTTTAAAAAAGTTTTTAGTTGGAAGTCGAATTTTAGAGGATAAAGTCGAATTTTTAAAATCTTAATCGAAATATAAACAAATTAACTTTATAACAAAAAATTTCGAAATTTTTTATTAGGTAAAAACTTTTTAAAAAAATTAGAAAATTCGAATTGAAAGTGATGGGTAGAAGTTATTAAATAAATCCTGAATTTTCCAACTTAAAAATGCTCAAGTTTTGTGTACAAACTTAAAATTTATGAAAGAATCTACATTTTAGATATTTTTTTAAAAGTTTAATCGCCATGCTAGAAAAATTATAGAAGAAATTCATGAAAATAACTTATTAAAAAATGTCTTCTCAAAATAATGGCTTATAAGATATTTTGATTTTTTAGTAAAGGGTCTAATATTCAAAATTTTATTCAAATACCGAATTTAAAATATAAATTTTTAAATTCCAAAACTGTAAAACCTTTATCACAAGATCCAAGTTTTTCTCAAAATTTGGTGTTAAATCTCAAAAAATCGCTTGTATAAATTTTCAATTCTCAAAATTTGAATTTTTTTCTCAAAATGGGGGAGTTTAAGCTTAAAAAACTTGCAAAATTCAACATTATTTTAATAGAATTTAAAAGATAAGATTGAAATCTCAAATAATAAAATAAGAAATTTCAAGAAAAGTTTAAATTTTTTTAGAAAAAGTCAAAATTTTGAAAAAAATACGAATGAGTTCAAGACAAAAATTTTAAGATTTAGGGAGAAAATTCAACAACGAACTCGAAATTTCAAGAACTTCTTTATTTGAAACTGTCATACTCCTTCTGAATATTCCGAGTATAACCTAAAATCTATTTTTTTTTTAATTTCGACTGAGATTTCAAAATGTTTTTTTTTTGTTGTTAATTGTGAGTTTTGGCCTGTTAGTGCCATTTTTTGAGTATTTTACCTTTTTGGTGCCTTACTTTAGATTTTCGTTGTTGCCTAATTCAACATTTTGTTCACCTTTTTACATTACTTGATTGTGCTTAAAATCAGGTCTCTAATAATAAGAAATGGCGCCAAATTTGAACAAAAAAAAACATCCTTGCATTTCAACACGAAAACAAAATGATACATTAAAAATGGTTTTTAAAAAGGTCGCACATATGGAAAGTTCAGTTCTTCTGAATATTCTGAGTATAATCTAAAATCTATTTTTTTTTTAATTTCGATTGAGATTTCAAATTATTTTTTTTTGTTGTTAATTGTGAGTTTTGGCCTGTTAGTGCCATTTTTTGAGTATTTTACCTTTTTGGTGCCTTCTTTAGATTTTCGTTGTTGCCTAATTTAACATTTTGTTCACCTTTTTACATTACTTGATTGTGCTTAAAATCAGGTCTCTAATAATAAGAAATGGCGCCAAATTTGAACAAAAAAAAACATCCTTGCATTTCAACACGAAAACAAAATGATACATTAAAAATGGTTTTTAAAAAGGTCGCAGATATGGAAAATTCAGTTCTTCTGAATATTCTGAGTATAATCTAAAATCTATTTTTTTTAAATTTCGATTGAGATTTCAAAATGTTTTTTTTTTGTTGGTAATTGTGAGTTTTGGCCTGTTAGTGCCATTTTTTGAGTATTTTACCTTTTTGGTGCCTTCTTTAGATTTTCGTTGTTGCCTAATTTAACATTTTGTTCACCTTTTTACATTACTTGATTGTGCTTAAAATCAGGTCTCTAATAATAAGAAATGGCGCCAAATTTGAACAAAAAAAAACATCCTTGCATTTCAACACGAAAACAAAATGATTCATTAAAAATGGTTTTTAAAAAGGTCGCACATATGGAAAGTTCAGTTCTTCTGAATATTCTGAGTATAATCTAAAATCTATTTTTTTTTAATTTCGACTGAGATTTCAAAATGTTTTTTTTTTTGTTGTTAATTGTGAGTTTTGGCCTGTTAGTGCCATTTTTTGAGTATTTTACCTTTTTGGTGCCTTCTTTAGATTTTCGTTGTTGCCTAATTTAACATTTTGTTCACCTTTTTACATTACTTGATTGTGCTTAAAATCAGGTCTCTAATAATAAGAAATGGCGCCAAATTTGAACAAAAAAAAAAACATCCTTGCATTTCAACACGAAAACAAAATGATACATTAAAAATGGTTTTTAAAAAGGTCGCACATATGGAAAGTTCAGTTCTTCTGAATATTCTGAGTATAATCTAAAATCTATTTTTTTTTAATTTCGACTGAGATTTCAAAATGTTTTTTTTTGTTGTTAATTGTGAGTTTTGGCCTGTTAGTGCCATTTTTTGAGTATTTTACCTTTTTGGTGCCTTCTTTAGATTTTCGTTGTTGCCTAATTTAACATTTTGTTCACCTTTTTACATTACTTGATTGTGCTTAAAATCAGGTCGCTAATAATAAGAAATGGCGCCAAATTTGAACAAAAAAAAAAACATCCTTGCATTTCAATACGAAAACAAAATGATCCATTAAAAATGGTTTTTAAAAAGGTCGCACATATGGAAAGTTCAGTTCTTCTGAATATTCTGAGTATAATCTAAAATCTATTTTTTTTTAATTTCGACTGAGATTTCAAAATGTTTTTTTTTTGTTGGTAATTGTGAGTTTTGGCCTGTTAGTGCCATTTTTTGAGTATTTTACCTTTTTGGTGCCTTCTTTAGATTTTCGTTGTTGCCTAATTTAACATTTTGTTCACCTTTTTACATTACTTGATTGTGCTTAAAATCAGGTCTCTAATAATAAGAAATGGCGCCAAATTTGAACAAAAAAAAAACATCCTTGCATTTCAACACGAAAACAAAATGATACATTAAAAATGGTTTTTAAAAAGGTCGCACATATGGAAAGTTCAGTTCTTCTGAATATTCTGAGTATAATCTAAAATCTATTTTTTTTTAATTTCGACTCAGATTTCAAAATGTTTTTTTTGTTGTTGTTAATTGTGAGTTTTGGCCTGTTAGTGCCATTTTTTGAGTATTTTACCTTTTTGGTGCCTTCTTTAGATTTTCGTTGTTGCCTAATTTAACATTTTGTTCACCTTTTTACATTACTTGATTGTGCTTAAAATCAGGTCTCTAATAATAAGAAATGGCGCCAAATTTGAACAAAAAAAAACATCCTTGCATTTCAACACGAAAACAAAATGATACATTAAAAATGGTTTTTAAAAAGGTCGCACATCTGGAAAGTTCAGTTCTATCTAGTGTGAAGCCAACAAATTTCGGAGGGGGGGAGGGGGGGTGCAGCCCCCCAACCCCTCCCTGGTTACGGGCCTGCGTCTAATACTTTGTGACTATTCATTGCGAATGAATAATTGGCAACTCTAATAAGAAATCAAATTGCAAAAAGTCGCAAAAATTGAGGTAAGTAAAATGTCATGTTGTAAAGAATCTGTTATTACGAGAACCTCCGACAATTTTGGGGCAGACTGTATATATAGTAGTAGTATATATAGTTATATGTTTATTTCTGATTAGCGAAATATTTTTACTATTTCCACTGGGTAGTGAGTTTTAAGAGGCTAAGAAGCACTGGTCTATGGTACATTAAAAAAAACCACAAAGTAAACCATATATAACTAAGAAAAATTCAAAATAATAATTATGTGAAATTAGTTCTTTGGAATTGTATTATTTAGGCTACCAAACCAATTAATTCTTAAAGAAATGGTTTTCACAATATCACAATATGAGTTGGAGTCGAACAAAAAAGTTTTTGAATTAAAAAAATACTAATGCAGCAGAACCAAGAAGAAATAGTTTTAGCTAAATGTCGTTTGCGATCATTTTAAAATAATTCATTCAACGTGTCTTTTATAACTTTCTCGCAAAATATCACAGCATATGCAAAAACTGAAAAATTAAACTAAAGACATTCACACAGAAATCTTAATAAATATTAGATTATCAAGTTCATTAGTCTAAGCAATACTGGTAAGTTGCCACCTTTGCGTTTCTAAACTACTATCACATTTTTCGGCAGTAATTCCTCTAACTTCAGTAAACCTAGAGTCTAAACACAAACCGTATTTGATGTTTCGAAGCAAACCACCGGGTTCTATAAACTGCCACTTTTGATTTTCCTCACCGTCACATATCCGCATAATGACTTGTCCCCCTTTGACGTGACTGACTAGAGCTAAACACAAATCGTGATGCTTAACGAGTCCACCGTTGGTTAGACCCCATTCTTGATTACCGCCCGTATGATGGCACTGATAGAGAGCCACGAATCCATCGATTAGATGACCCATTGTGTCCAGGCAGAAAGTCCCTTGACGAAGCTCGCCCACGTGAGATGTAGTGGAGTGAGGTATGGCAAGTTCCGGGTATACGTTTTGTAAGTACCATTTGAATGACTTACACTGAAGTTGTCTCCTCAGTGTAAGACGTTCTGAAATGCTAAAAAAACAACACATGTGAGGTTTCTGCACTGGAAGATGAAGAATAGAACTCAAATATTTTCACACCCAAGTTCAGATAGAAAGAGAATTAAGTGAATTTGAATATTTGGAATTAATTAAAAATTCTGGGAAAAAAAGATTCAACTTAAACTGTGGACTTTAAACTCGAAATTTATATCTTCAATTAAGAGAAGGAGGGAAAAGTCGACATTTGAAGATTTAAATCAAAATTTCGCAGTTATAAGTTTAAGTTTATTTTATAAACCTTTTGTCCATAAATATGGGAATATTTTATGCAGGAACAAAGAAAAGAAAAATTAAATGAAAAGAGGAATATGAGGAAATAAGCAAAAATGAAAGAATGAAAAGGCCTATTTCAAAACAGAAGAGTTTCGCCTCTGGTATGTTGGACATACTGAGTTACCGTGCTCTTTGTCTTAACTCTCTTATCCTTTGTACCAATTTTCAATTCGGAAGAGTTTCGCCTCAGGTATGGTGGACATACTGAGTTACCGTGCTCTGATATTTGGATTCGTTTTCATTCTTTCATTTTTGCATATTCCCTCATATTTCTCTTTTCATTTAATTTTTCTTTTCTTTGTTCCTAAAGAAGCCCCCTACGATGGTGGGCGAAACGTCAAACACTTTTAGTAGTTCTTTGACACGGTCCAATCCCGAAAGAAGTATATCCTGTACTATTATGAGAATGGACTTATTCGAAATGGAGTAGACGTTAATCTGAAGTATAACCAACAAAATTGTTAGTCTTAAATACCTTATAATGTTTCATTAAACTGTAACTATACCAACTTTAAAAAAATTAATTAATCTCGTTTTGCTCGATTCTATTACGTTTATGTAATATGTCAAGAAGCACTTACTCCCCAAAAGGAATATTTTTAGCCAGCGGAACTGCGGCGTAGTAAAAATGTTTGTATTCATCCATCCAAACTTCAGCAGCTCTTCTCGTATTTCGCGCAAATACATTTCCGCTTCCTCCAGGGAAAGTGTAAGGGTGTCGCTTTCTAAATACATGTCCTACCTAAAATATATAAAATTTATTATTAACTGGAGAATTCATTGCAAAAGCTAAGAAAATGAAAACTTAAAACTGACTTGAATTTTGAAAGTTTAAAATAGGACACGTACCCTACTGCATGGTATAATTTCCAAACTTCCTCCACATTGCCAAACTCTGAAAGAAATTTCGAGATTTTCACCTCCCCAGACGTCCATTTTCATATCGTATTTCCCCAATCTCTCAAAATAATCCTTATTTATGACGAATAATCCTCCAGCAATCATTGGTGTCCTTATTGCCTAAAGAAATAAAAAATCAGAATCGTTAACTGCTACTGCAATAAATTGATGCTTCATTAGTTTAGTTTACATGTATAATGAATTCTGGATATACTTCTTCAGGGATTAGATCGTGTCAAAGAACTACTAAAAGTGTTCGACGTGTCGCCCACCATTGTAGGGGACTTCTTTAAGAAGAAGCCCTCTACGATGGTGGGCGAAACGTCGAACACTTTTAGTAGTTCTTCAACACGGTCCAATCCCGGAAGAAGTACATCCTGTACTGACTCTGGCCGTGGAAGCCTTCCTTATCATAATGAATTCTATTACATTTTTGTGACGAGATTAAAAGCGAGAGTAGAACACCTTGCTGTCCCCTGACTCGAATTTAAACATATGTCGCTATGAATATGAAAATATATCGATTGAATTTCCTTTCTGCTTTCCACTCACCTGTGTAGGATCACGCTGCCTACTTTCCCGTTCTGCATAACTCAGATATTCCCATTTAAAAACAAGATTCCAATCGAAGCCACCCCGAAGATCAGCCGAGGCTCCTATGTATTGAAACGTATCCATGCTTATGACATCTATTACAGGACAAACTACTCTGGAGGGATCCTACAAATTATGCAGATTGTGAGTGAATGTGTCACACATCTGTTCCTGAGTCTTCCTGTTGAATCCTTATTGTGCGATTTTAATTTTTAGTAGTAGAACTGTATTTTTGAAACAAATACTTTTGAATTCCTACAAATTCAAGGCGCCTAGTAGTTTTGAGCATCGAATATTAATCTTGGCGATTTTTTAATAAAAAATCTCCCGTTTTGGGCACTTTTCCGAGGTATTGGCGTTACTATTGAAGATAGATTGTTGCAGTTTTCATTTCACTGTCCCACTTTTTAATTAAACGAAAGACTCCAGTGTCAAAAGAAAAGACGTAATCCATTTTTTTTTTCATTTCATCAAACTAGTTTTGTGCTGTTTGTAGAAATAATTTGTATATGTATATGAATGCTAGGGAATTATTAACACTTATGGTAACACCTCAATTGTCACTCAAGTGTTATCACCTGAGAAGAATGTTAACTCTCCTAATTTAGATCATGTGAGTAGGTATAGGGAGACTTGGGACCACCCAGACATCTAAAGTCAGACTGTTGCCTAGGAGTTGGTTTGACTTCTCTAACAGTTAGTTTGAGTTGTACAACTACTTGTCTAACAGTTGGTTTCACTTGTCTAGCAGTTGGTTTAACTTATACAACTACTTGTCTAACAGTTGGTTTGACTTGTACAACTACTTGTCTAACAGTTGGTTTGAGTTGTACAACTACTTGTCTAACAGTTGGTTTGACTTGTCTAGCAGTTGGTTTGACTTATACAACTACTTGTCTAACGGTTGGCTTGACTTGTACAACTATTTGTCTAACAGTTGGTTTGACTTGTACAACTACTTGTCTAACAGTTGGTTTGACTTGTACAACTACTTGTCTAACAGTTGGTTTGACTTGTACAACTACTTGTCTAACAGTTGGTTTGACTTGTACAACTACTTATCTAACAGTTGGTTTGACTTGTCTAGCAGTTGGTTTGACTTATACGTTGGTTTGACTTGTACAACTACTTGTCTAACAGTTGGTTTGACTTGTACAACTACTTGTCTAACAGTTGGTTTGACTTATACAACTACTTGTCTAACAGTTGGTTTGACTTGTACAACTACTTGTCTAACAGTCGGTTTCAGTTGTACAACTACTTGTTATTATTTATAATGTTGATATTTTTTCTTTGGGCGATAAAAATTTAAATTCATTTTTTTTTTAAACAAAAGACAAGTAGTTGTACAACTGAAACCAACTGTTAGCCAAGAAGTTGTACAAGTCAAACCAACTGTTTGACAAGTAGTTCTACAAGTCAAACCAACTGTTAGACAAGTAGTTCTACAAGTCAAACCAACTGTTAGACAAGTAGTTGTACAGGGTAAGCGAAACTCGATGTCTCGGCGCTATTATAAGAAAAGGAAAAACGATATAAGAAATCTGAAAGGAGATTATTACATTGGATTGAATAAGGTCCATTTAAAGCTCAATTTGCATATTTTTCCACATTTGGAAACCAAAGTAATGATGTCATTGAATTTTTTTTCTCCAGAAACATACCTACATTTTTGCACATTTAAGAAGAGCTACTTTTTCTAAATAAATTTTGTAAACAAAAAAAATTGATATATTTTTTCGTTAAAAAGTTATAAGTCAATTTATTGAAAAAAAAGTATTATTAAAAATTCGCAATTGGTACGATTTGGAAACAAATCTATTAAATATTTTTAGGTTTAGAATAACATGTTTTGGGTACCTCAGAGAGTATCTACCTGCTCTTCTAAGGCTCTTTTGAAATTTCCCATAAGTAATACAGGGTGAGTCAAGAAGAATGGACAAACGCAAAACTGGAGATATTAGACACCAAAATATTACGATTGAGCTCAACATGCCTTATACCAGGGGTCGGCAAACCGCGGCTCGCGAGCCGCATGCTGCTCTTTTAAAAGACAATTGTGGCTCTTTAAATTCCCCTAAAAAAATAAGAGTGCACAGACACGCAGAAAATGAGTACTCATTAAACAAGTGATCTACAGAATTCGAAATTTCCAAAAATACTTTTCTAGGAATTTTTACGTTTTGCTTAAATTTTGACAAAGAAGTTATGATTTCAAGAAGTATTTTGTAGCGTACCTTCTAGAAATAATGTATCGGCGTAACAGTATTAGCATTACGTCCTAATGACCTTATCGTCATTGGGATTTTACGATATTTCTTACAAATATCATTAGAGTTTTGAGAAAAGTAATTACCCCGAAAGGCCATTGACACTATTTCTAGAAGACATCAGAACCCCCACTTTTAGGAAAGTGGAGAAGAAAAATTCAACGATGAATTAAGGAGTTCTGTTCGGGTTTTCAATGTGGTTAGTCAATTTTTGTTATTATTCCTAGTTAATATAATGTTTAAAATATAATGTGGTTTTTGTGTTCTAATCGAACCAACATCGCTACAATTTTTTCGAAATTATTAATTGATTTGTATTAACATTTTAAAAAAGCATATGAAATTTGAAATTTCTAGTAAAAGACCAATTTGGGGAGACGAAATTTCCAAACAAAATATATGTTTCATGAAATGTTGTGAAAAACAGTTGAATTACTTTTGTGAGAAAAAAACTAAATATACAAAAACAGCGAATATCACAGATCGAAATAAAAGCTGAAATTTCCAGGAAAAGCAGAATTTTGAGAAAGGAAGAGATTTCGAAGAAATTGGGAACAAAAAGAGACTTCGAAAAAATTGGGAACAAGAAAGAGACTTCGAAAAAATTGGGAAAAAGAGACTTCGAAAAAATTGAGAAAAAGGAAGAGATTTAGAAGAAATTGAGAAAAAAGAAGAAGAGATCTCGAAAAAAACTGAATTTTATCAAAAGTTCTCAAACAAAAAGGTAAAATTTTAGAAAAAAAAAACGTCGAATTTCGACAATAGATTGAAACCCAGAACGATTTAAAAACCTGAAAGTTTAAGACAAATCTAAATTTTCTCAGAAATTGTAAAATTTTAAAAAGTGAAATTGTAAAAATAAACTGGAAGCTTAAAAAAAGTTGTCGAACTTTAAAAAAGTCGAAGTTTTTCAGAAAAGAAAACAAAGGTTAAATTTTAGGAAAAATGTCAATAAAAAAAATTCAAGAAAAGCTCGAAATTCGGACAAAAAGTTGGCAATTTTACAGAGAAATTTAAATTATGAGAAGAAATTTAAAATTTCGCAAACAAAATGATTAAAAAAATGCAACTTTTCCGATGACTTTTTATTAAAAAAATTGGTAAAATAATTTCGAAAGAAAAGGGAATGTCGATACAACTTCGAGTTTCGAGAAAAGTATTAATTTTAAAAGGGCAAAATTTCCCAGAGGAAGTCAAATTTTAAGAAAATGTCAAATTTTGAGATTTAGAATATAGGTGAATTTATTTCGAAACAAAAGTTGAAATTTCCAGACAAAGCCTAATTTTAAAAAAGGAGATTTCGATAAAAATGAATTCGTCGAAAGTTCTCAAAAAAGCAAAATTTTAGAAAAAGGCTTCGAATTTTAACAATAGATTGAAATTCGTAGAACAAATTTAAAAACCTGACATGTTTAGACTTTAAATTTTGTGAAAAATTGTAAAATTTCGGAAAGAGAAATTGTAAACAATTAAAAGCTCAAAAAAAATTGTCGAACTTTTTCAGAAGTCAAAGTTGTTCAGAGAAGAAGAAAATGAAAAATTTGCAATTTTCCAGGGAAAGTTAAATTTTGAGAATAAATTGAAATTTCGAGAACAAGACGAATTAAAAAAAACTCAAAATTTTCAGATAAATTGAATGTTGAACAAATTGGTAAAATAATTTCAAAAGAAAAGCTCGATACATTTTCCAGTTTCGAGAAAAGTATCGAATTTTAAAAGGTTCATTAAGGATAGTAAGAAGAAGACTTATATAGAAAAGGGTTAAAAAAGTCGAAATTGCAAGAAAAAAAAGGCATATTTTGAAGGAAAGGTCTAAATTTTAAGAAATAAAATGTCTTTTAGGCTGAATATATTTTCGTTTGACTACGTAAGCCAGAGGGATCTCTTTCTGTTCCATATTTTGTCTGATTTATTTGATTTAAATTTGAAATAAAATGTAAAATCGGAAATAAAAATTTGTGGCTCTTTGAAATTCACGAAATAAATTTTTTTTATTGCGACTGGCTCTTTCAGTTTAAAAATTTGCCGACCCCTGCCTTATACTGATGTGACTAGCTTAAGAGATAGAGGACGTTCAAAGTTTAATTTTTATTCTAAAATTTGTCAATACTTGGGAAAGTTTTGGTGCTATAAATTTAATATTTTAGCTTTAGCCGACTTAAACCTACTTTAGCTTACTTTAGCTTTACTTTAGCTTACTTTAGCTTTACTTCAGCTTACTTTAGCTTTACTTTAGCTTACTTTAACTTTAGACAACCTAAACAAGAGTAATTTTTCTTGGTAGAATTGATCGTTCTTTTATACTGTCTACTTGTTTTAAGTAAAACTCAACAGATAAAAAAAATGTTTTAATTTATGTATAATGATTATGTGAAACTAGCGCTCCTCTAGGGACAACGTCAATATAAATTCAAAATTCGTAATTCTCACACCGAGAAACGTAAAATTTCCAAATATTAACTTTATAGCATTAAAACTTTCTTCATTATTAAAAAAATTTAGAATAAAATTTAAACTTTGAACGCCCTGTATCTCTTGAACCAACCACATTGGTATAAGGCATGTTGAGTTCAATCGTAATATTTTGATGTCTAGTATCTTCAGTTTAGCGTTTGCCCATTCTTTCTGACTCATCCTGTATATCATTTACGTGAACATTTTTCCAAATCAAATGGCAACATAAAATGTTTGTCAACTATTAATTCAGTTATTGACAGATGCCACCATACTTTTATTTTTAATTTATTGCATTTCCAGAAGCCAGTTGTCTAAATCCTAGTAATTACGAATTTTTGATAATATTCTTTTTTTACAATAAAATTGCTTATAACTTTTTAACCAAAAAAGATACCAAATTTTTTTTACAAAATTTGTTTAGAAAAAATATGTATTTTTAAATATGTAGAAATACAGGTATGTTTCTGGGAAAAAAAAGTTCAATGAGACATTACTTTGGTTTTCAACTCTGGAAAAAGATGGAAATTTGACTTAAAATAGACCTTATTTAATCCAATTCAAGAATCTTTCTTCAGATCTCTTATATCGTTTTTCCTTTTCTTATAATAGAGCTAAGACATCGAGTTTCGTTCACCCTGTACAACTCAAACCAACTGTTAGAGAAGTCAAACCAACTCCTAGGCAACAGTTTGACTTTAGATTTCTGGGTGATCCCAAGTCCCCCTATACCTACTAATGTGAGATGGCAAAGACGAGAGAAACTATAATTTAACAACAAACAATATCAAAATATAATACAAACGATATCAAAACGTGCTGTAGGAATTGTCATCAAAATTAAAAAATTGCACGTTAACAATCTTGCTTTTAAGGGGTTGCACTAAGATTTTTCAATCAGTATAAGTGCTCATATGGGAAGCGCAAAACGAGATAGATTTTTTGTTAAACATATAGTTTTCTGACGAATCTCATGCCTCATTACGAATCTCATGCCTCATTATCACGGTTTTCTATAATAACCAGTTCTACGGATTTCCAGAATTCGAAAGACCATAAAAAATCTAGAGATACAATGTAGGTTTAGTGTAATTTTGACGATTAAAGAATATGTTAAAAGAATGCGAAAAAAAGTTAGTACTTGGGTAGTCAATATTTTTTATTTTTTACCTCGTCCACTCGTTCTAAAAGAGACTCCAACAATTTACGATTCTCATACCTCATTATCACAGTTTCGTATAATAACCAGTTATACAGATTTCTAGGATTCGAAAGACCATAAAAAAATCCAGAGATACAATGTAGGTCTGGCGTAATTTTGACGATTAAAGAATATGTTAAAAAAATGCGAAAAAAAGTTAGTACTTGGGTAGTCAATTTTTTTTATTTTTTACCTCGTCCACTTGTTCCAAAATAGACTCCACCAATTTACGAATCTTATACCTCATCATCACAGTTTCGTATAATAACCAGTCATACAGATTTTTAGGATTCGAAAGACCATAATTTTGGCGATTAAAGAATATATTAAAAAAAACGCGAAAAAAAGTTAGTACTTGGGTAGTCAATTTTTTTTATTTTTTACCTCGTCCACTCGTTCTAAAAGAGGCTCCAACCAATTTACGTTGCATTCACAGTGACTGTCTAAAAATGTCAACACGGACGCGGTGGCAGCATCTGCCCCTCTAACTCTTGAACGCATCAATCCTTCGCGCTTTTCATTCCTCAGTACACGCACCTTTTGAATTTTAGCCAGTTCTGCACCATCTTGAGCTGTAATAATATTGCTTAGTCACTTGATCTATGGTCTACATTGGCATTTACTTACGGTTATCACTGAAATCATCTACCAAAATGATTTCTTTGATCAGATGTTCAGGACTTCTGTTAAGAACGCTGAAAAAAATGGACATCAATTGGAATTTTAGCTTAAAAAACATCTAAACAACTTAAGAGAAAGAAATGTTGTAGCTGATTGCAAATTGTTAATGCATACAATTAAGTACAAACAATTATATATTTTATTGTTACATATTACCAAGTCATTCAATAAGTCCGTAGGATAAGTAAGAAAAAAACAAAATTTTGACAAAACTCGATTTTATTATTCAACATAGTTGCCTTCGAGGGCGATACAACGAGTATAGCGATTTTTCAACTTTTCGATACCACTTTTATAGTACGATTTCTCTTTCTCGTCAAAATAGGCCTTCAATTTCAGCGATTACTTCATCATTGGACTTACATTTTTTTCCAACAAGCATTCTCTTGAGATCTGAAAACAGGAAAAAGTCGTTGGGGGCTAAATCTGGAGAATACGGTGGGTGGGTAAGCAATTCGAAGCCCAATTCATTCAATTTTGCCATCGTTTTCATCGATTTGTGACACGGTGCATTGTCTTGGTGAAACAACACTTTTTTCTTTTGCAAATGTGGACGTTTCTTTGCGATTTCAGCCTTCAATCGATCCAAAAGTGCACAGTAATAGTCGCTGTTGATGGTGGTTCCTTTTTGGAGACAGTCGATGAATATTATTCCGTTCACATCCAAAAATACAGAAGCCATCACCTTACCGGCCGACTGTTGCGCCTTTGCTCGCTTTGGATTCGGTTCGTCGATTGCTGTCCACTCAGCTGACTGTCTTTTGGATTCTGGTGTGTAATAGTGAAGCCATGTCTCATCTATTGTCACATATCGACGATAGAATTCCATTTTATTGCGGTTTAACAGCGCCAAACACTCATCTGAAGCATCGATTCGTTGTTGATTTTGGTCGACTGTGAGCTCACGCAGCACCCACTTTGCACAGAGCTTTCGTCTACCCAACTGTTCATGTAAAATAGTAAAAACACTACCATTTGATATCTTTACAATGTCAACTAGCTCGTGCACCTTCAATTTGCAATCGTTCATAATCAATTTGTGGTTTTTTTTTATGTTTTCTGGAATAACAGCCCCATTTGGGCGTCTGCTGCGCTCTGCATCATTTGTGCTGGTACGACCACGTTTAAATTCAGCAATCCACTTCTCTACCATTTGTCTCGATGGAGCAGAGTTCGGATAATGTTTATCAAGCCATTGTTTGGTTTCCACTGTATTTTTTTTCATCAAAAAGCAATGCTTTATCAAAACTCGAAATTCACTTTTTTCCATTTTTTTTTTCAATAACAAAAGTTGCTTCACACAAAATGCTATAACTCACGAATCAATAGTCAGATTGCTGTCAAATTTATACACGTACCGTTTGAAGGTTAGTACTAAATAAAAAATCATATGGAAAAAATTCTAGTAACGCCATCTATGTGTCATCTTATGGACTATTTGAATGGACTGTTATATATTTTATTATTACATAATTTAAAATTCATTTTCTGTTTTTAAATTCCGCTGGTAATCGAAAAGTTTTTCATTTTTAAAAGGTAGAATTTACGTTTCGTTTTTGATTCATAGGGTCGATGTGATGTCTCCAAATAGTGGCAGCTCTAAGCTCTGTTACATTTTCCTTGAATATCGACATCAAATTCTGCCGAAAAATATTACATTAATCTATCTTCAGCTAAAAGCTAATTAGAAAATTAGCTCTTAATAAAAAATACAACAATTAATATAGAAAGGATTTAGTAAATATTTTTTAAGTTTAGGACAAATATTAAGTATTGTAACGAAATGTAAATTATAGAATTTAGTACGTAAGAAAATTTTCTAGAAAGATCTGATAAGAGAAAGCGGCCGCGATAATGAATCAAACGGCAGATAAGCGTTACAGAAATTTCGGCAAACGATAAGCCTATCTTACTGGATTTTTCTAGTATCCGGAAGCGAAAACTATATAAGGCGGACGCCTTTCCCTCTAGTCAGTAGTCAGTTAATCAGAGTAGTGAGTCAGTAGTTAGAAGTAAATGGATAAGTGAAGTTAATTATTCAGTTGTGGTGCTCCGAGTTTGGTTTGGAAATAAAGTGGTTATAATTCACGCGTAATAATCATTCGAACCGATAGCCCGCAACAATATATTCTAAGTATAATGTATTTAACTTCAATTCTTTCAAGAAATTTTGTTTACAATTAGAACTATTTGGGGCGACATTATTACAGTGGAGAGGTCTTAAATTGCAGTAATGTTTTTGCTTGAAAATCTAAAAGGTTAAATAATTCTGAGTTTCCGATTTTCTTAGATCATATTTCTCCAATGTCAGCGACATCAAATTTTTATAATCAGGATAGCCAGAGTTAAAGCGCAACAAGGCCCCTTTGCTTTATACCTCGTTCCATATTTTGTATGTAGGATAAATTAAAAATTGAAATACAGAACTGGTCCCCTGAAACCAAGAAAAATTAAAAAAACACAACAAAGGTTGCTCTAACGTGTTTTGATAGCCAAGCTATCATCTTCAGAGTGAAAATTACGTCAATTTAAGCAAATGGTCATAATAAACAATGGACAGAGCAGCCATTAAAAGCAAACTAAAGTTTGTAATAAAAGGGTTTATAAATAAAGTCTAGAAGTTTATATGAAACCTAATATTTTATTTTGGTTGCGTCACACAAAGCGATTGGTCACTACAGGTGGAGTCATAATAAACGAATTTCACTGTACTGCATGTTATATATTTTTTTTTATAAAACGGACTGGTCCTTGGTTATCTTCAAACATTGAAATACAAATTTTGTCCCCTGAATCCAAGAAAAATTAAAAAACACAACAGAGGTTGCTCTAAAGCGTTTCGATAGCCAAACTATCATCTTCAGAGAGATACTGTAAAGTAGAGATTCCGTTTTGTAGACCGGGAAGCCATAATTTTGGTGGAACGGACTGGTCCTTTGTTATCTTAAAAAATTGAAATACAAATCTTGTCCCCTGAAAACAAGACAAATTAAAAAACACAACAAAGGTTGCTCTAACGCGTTTCGACAGCCAAGCTGTCATCTTTAGAGAGATATCTCTCTGAAGATGACCGCTTGGCTGTCGGAACAAGTTAGAGCAACCTTTGTTGTGTTTTTTAATCTTTCTTGGTTTCAGATATCTCTCTGAAGATGATAGCTTGGCTGTCGAAACACGTTAGAGCAACCTTTGTTGTGTTTTTTAATCTTTTTTGGTTTCAGGAGACAAAATTTGTATTTCAATTTTTTAAGATAACAAAGGACCACTCCGTTCCACCAAAATTATGGCTTCTCGGTCTACAAAACGGAATCTCTACTTTACAGTATCTCTCTGAAGATGATAGTTTGGCTATCGAAACGCGTTAGAGAGACCTCTAATGTGTTTTTTAATTTTTCTTGGATTCAGGGGGCAACATTTGTATTTCAATGTTTGAAGATAACCAAGGACCACCAAAGATAAATTATTTATTAACTTTGAAAAATCAACCTACCTGACGACGGTTCGCAGAAGGGTTGATCTAGCTTCATTGTGGAATGTTATTATTACACTCGTGGCAGGCAAGTTATTTCTCCATCTTTTCCTTCTGCACCTGAAATGAAAACAATGCAATCAGCATATTTCATTTTGATAAAACGAAATTAAAAACTCCGAGTCCGAGATCAGGCTTAATTCATAAAGGAATTTTGTTAAGAATAAAAAGAAATTAACGGCATTCTTTTGTACTACAAAATCTAATTAAATTAAAGAAATAAAATGAACTAAAAGTTAGGAACGCTTAAAAATACTGAATAATTTGATACAGCAACACACAAATAGGTATTACATTCGCAGGTCGTAGGTCAGTGTTTTCACATGTAACGAATTATTTTATTAACATAAAGGAAAATTACCCAAACTAATAATTTATAATATTAATATGGGTAAAGGAAAACTAAAAATATATGCAACTTTGTCGAGACGTCATTTCCATTTGACATTGTTTCCAATTGAATATACTCATCGAGATTTTCAGAAATCGAAAAAATTTACTAAATTTGGCCAGTGCAATGGTAAATATTGTACACTCCATCAACCAGCTAGATTTGCATAATAATTAAGCTGAAACTAAGAAATGATATTCCTTTTATAATATTGTAGATTCCTTTTATAATATTGTAGATTCCTTTTATAATATTGTAGATGTTTCTTAATTTATTTACGAATGGTTTAGGTGGAATTTAACGAAAACAGGGCTTTCGGGTTGTTTACAGTTCTAACGCCAAATTAAATTCGCTTTTGGGTAGTTTAAAGGATAAAGTAGAGCAAACGGACTGGTATTTACCAAATTTCATGTAAAGATTGTCCTCAGAAGTACGTCGGGCAAAGCAGACGATCTCTTAAAATCCGACTGAAGGAGCATTTGGCTCATTTGAGGTACGAAAGAAGTCAAGTGGGGCTCGACATGCTTTTGAATTAGATCATAGGGTAGATAATAGTATTAAACTGTTAAGAGTAGTCAATAAGAATTCTATATTAAATGCTTGTGAAAGCTTAGCCATCCATAAGGCTGGAGACAACCTTATGAATGGTTGCGCTGGGCCTTTAGACCACTCATCGCTCCAAAAAATAGTTAAGATTGATAGATAAGGAATTGTGAAAAATTGAAATACAGAACCAAGAAAGATTAAAAAACACAACAAAGGTTGCTCTAAGCCAAGCTGTCATCATTAGAGAGAGTTTCTCTCTGAAGATGACAGCTTGGCCGTTCCATAAAAAAAAGGAATTGTGACACTGAGACGTGTATGATTAGATGTGCATGTGCGCTCGGATGCGATCGATCATGCACGAAGTGAATATTCTTAGTATATAAGTGGATTAGGTGTTAATATCTCTCTGAAGATGATAGCTTGGCTATCGAAACGCGTTAGAGTAACCTCTGTTATGTTTTTTAATCCCTCTTGGTTTCAGGGAACAAAATTTTCATTTAATTTTTTGAAGATAACCAAAGATTAGTCCATTCCACCAGAATTACTTTTGATAAAAGAAAGGAAAATGGGACCAAAGTAATTTACAAACTGCGATAAACAATGTTTTGACAAAAAAAAATGAGTTTGAGAGAAGCTTCATTGCGTTATAATATTCCAAAAAGCACCTTACATGATAAAATATCGTCATTAAACCGTGGACAAGAAGTGTCGTTGCAACCAAAGTTAGGTAGATTCACTAATACCTTCACACCAAAATACGAAGAACTCTTAGTGCAGCATGTAAAAGATTCATCTAATAGGTGTCTGCCGTTAACAAAACAGGAATTTTTGAAGTTGGCTTACGATTTGGCTGAGGCTTTGAAGATCCCTCATCGCTTTAATAAAGAGAAAGGAGCTGCTGGTAAACACTTTTACTACGATTTCATGCAGAGACAACAGGACGTATCGCTTAGATCACCAGAGTCAACAAGCATAATGAGGGCTGTGGGGTTTAACAAACCCCAAGTTGATCTCTTTTTTAATAATCTGACAGAATGATGACACAATTTAAATTTCCACCTTCGAAAATTTATAACTGTGACGAAACTGGAGTCAGCTGCGTACAAAAACACCAAAAGGTACTTGCTCCAAAAGCTGTTCGACAAGTAGGAAAGCTCACTTCTGCTGAGAGGGGCAAAAATATTACTTCTTCGTCTTATTTTGCATGAGTGCCAACGGCCATTTCATTCCGCCTTTCTTTGTCTTTCCTAGGCAAAGAATGAATGATCGGCTCATGATAAATGCTCCAGCCGAAAGCGTAGGCGTGGCCCAGCCAAAAGGCTGCATGAATAGTCACAAGACATTAGCAGTCATCAATTTTTGCCGAGAAAACGATATTCATTTGATAAGCTCGCCACCACACACTACCCACAAACTACAGCCGCTAGACAGAACGTTTATGAAACCATTTAAAGATGCCTACAACCAACGTTGCGATGCGTGAATAAGAGCAAATGCTGGATCTCGAATAACTGACTACGATATTGCCGGTCTCGTCAGTGAAGCATTTACAAAAGTAGCTCGTCTAGAAATTGCAGTGTCCGGCTTCAAATACACAGGAATTCAGCCATTCAATAGAGATATATTTTCTGATCTGGATTATTTACCTGCCGATATGACCAACATTCCGTTAGAAGACCCACAAACATCCTCAAACGCACCAGGTACTAGCAAAGAAGTTCCTGTTTCCTCCAGTGACTTAACTGAAGCTGGCAGCTCGTCGACGAACTGCAATTTAGAGCAGTCCATTATTATGGACACACAAGGACCCTCAGAGGCTTCTAAACAATCTACATTCGAAAAAAATATCAACAGTCTCAAGCCATTGACTAACCTTGATCCAGATGTAGTCCAGGTTATCCATAATTTGTCACCATTGCCGGATGCTGCAAAAAAATGATCGCTTGCTCGAAAGAGAAAATGCGAAAAAAGTGAAATTTTAACTTCATCACCGTACAAAATTCTTGTAGAGAAGAAAGAAAATGAAAAAAACGTTAACGAGAAAAATAAAGCAGTGGGAAATAAATTTAGGACAGCAATGAAAGAGAAAGGGAAACAGACCAAAGGAGTAAAAGCCAAAGGGAATAGCGGAAATAAAGCAAAGAAAAAGACATCGTTGGCTGAAATATCTGACACGAGAACTATTTGCGTAGTTTGCTTAGAGGATCACAATGAAGACTGGATACAGTGCTCCAGCTGCCGTGGATGGGCACATGAAGCATGTGCAGATATCCCTGAATGTTCAGAATGCTACATATGCGATCGATGTACGATGGGTTGAAGATGTCCGGTACTAAGGGTTTGCAGTAAAGTCCGTCCGGTACTAGGTGCCATTTGCTGAGATTTATTTTTTTACTGTCAAAGTTTGATTTAAGATTGTTCTTATGGTTAAGCAGAGTTATAAGTTTTGTTAATATAATTTGATTTTATATTTTGTTATTAAAATAATTTCATTATTAAAGCTTAATTTGTTGAAACAGTTTTTTTTTATTGTTTAAATACCTTAAGTGTCCGTCACTAGGGGACTTCCCCCTACTTACTTGTCGGAACATTTGGTAACATTCGAGTTGGATATACCAAACTGACGAGATCTAACAAGATCGAAACCGGTATTTGGTTTCCAAACTTCGCATCTAATAAATGTTCAAATTTATTGGTCTATGCATTAGAATCCTTGTCTTCTGGGAACTTTTTCCTAGAGAGCAACCCCTTCGCTAGATGGCAGTGTTTCAACTGTTGGTAGTTCAGCTACCTATGATTCACTATGCATCTCTGGAGGGCTGCATGAATTTGTAGTCTAGGTTGCATTCTACTTGCAAACATTTTGGTACCCAATTTTTTTCTCCATTTAAAGGAATTTTGATTTCCTTATTTTTGAAATGCCCATACTGGCTTTCCTCATCTATGACATGTACACAATATATTGAACACTCCTCGTATTGCATCTCCTATCAAATTCCGTTGTCTTTAATGGATAATAGACCATTGGTTATTCGATTATCACATTAATATCATTTATGTTTTATTATCAAGCAGCAGTCGTGATAAATTTTAGTATTGGAGTACTTATTTGTGTATAGAGCATAGAGTAAAAAATGCACTGGTTTATAGCAGTTTATTTTTATTTTATAACTTTTATTGAATGTAATGAACAAGAAGATAACCTAAAGAATGTTATAATAAGAAATATTGAACAGGCTAAATTGTTTCAACTACCAGTGGATAATAGTAAACATTTTGAAAATACAGAAGATATTACACAAGGTGAGTTAAAATATCTATGGCCACAAATATCTTAATTACTATTGAAATACAAATCTTGTCCACTGAAACCAAGAAAGATTAAAAAACCAACCAAGGTTTGTTCTGTTTTTAACTAGTCTTGCGCATTATAGTTCGCAACTGGGAGCGATCAGTTTAGTTCGCAGCTCTTTGGCGAACTAGGTCGTTCTTTTAGTTCGTTAGTTCGCAGCTCACTAAGCGATCGGTGATCCGCTGATGATGCTTTAACAAGAAAGCTGGTTGAAACGTGACCTTTTTTAAATTAATTATAGGATGGCGAGCTATCATTATGACCAATAATATTTTTGTTATTTTTCTGTAGATGCGGGTGACTATTTAATCTGTATTTGTCAATACATTTACAAAAATCCAAAAATCTCGATAATGCCTAGCCACATAGATCTGGTTTACCCTCTATTCAATTGGACAATGAAAAAATGCAGTTTTTTGTGGGTTTGATTTAAGATTTAAGGATTTTTATCCGCCTTGCCATCTGAATCCGAGCCCATGAATGATCGATTAGGAACGCTTAAAGGATAAACAATGACCAAACGACGGTTGCATCACTCAGCTTACTATCGCTTATCGTCTTAAAAAGTCTGTCTCGGGAAAGGAACGAACGAACTAAAAGAGCGGACGAACTAAAAACCTACGGAGATGGGAACTAGTTCGCGTAGTTCGTTTGTGGGAGCGCTCTTTCGAACTAGGTCGTTCGCGAACTACGCAAGACTATTTCTAACCTTTCTTGCTTTCAAGGGACTAACAGCTGATCGCACGTCGTTTCCACGCAATTACCGAACGATCCGCTCGCAGCGCATGATCCACCTACAGATAATGATCCACTTAGAGATAGTGACCCATCCGCCTCGGCGGATGATACACCCGACTAGTTCTGTTTATAACCTTTCTTGGTTTCAAGGGACAACATTTGTATTTCAGTTTTATAGAACTTCCAAGTTATGGAATTTGTTACTGAAAGGAATTTTTCCCAAAAATTACAACCTATCCTCGTTTAAGAAGGCGGTTCATCGCCATTTATACTTTTTTCCGCATCCTACTCGCAGTGCTTTGAAAGCATAATGGGTTTTCCCTTTGCGAGTGGATTAAACTTAAAAAAAAAGTTTTTGAAAATAACCAAGGACTACTCCGTTCCAACTTAATTACAGTAACAAGAATCGTAATGCATTAGAAAAATCTCTCAATTTTTGTCAGTTAACAGAATTAAATCAATTTTTTAAATCTGAAATAGCAGCGTAGCAAAATATTGTCCTTTCTGTTCCATAACATTTTTAGTGAGCTTTTATAATTTCTCGTACGTAGAGAATATATTTTTATCGTACTACAAAATGCTTAAGATTATAGTTTACAAGTTTATCTGAAGTAAACGTTTTACTAAGGAAGGGGTCTGAAGACGGAAAAACAAGAGGAACTTTGAAGGAGTAAGCGATGGCGAATATGGTGGGTGTGAGGGTGACACACATCTGATCCCATAACTTTTAACAGACTATAAAACTTGTTTTGAGCATTACCAACTTTTTTTAAAGGTTTCGACATTTCTGAAGGATTCATTTACACTCTCCAATTCGCAACATTTCACGTAAGCATTGATTGTTTAATAATTCTTTGATAGGAGTTTTTAAATCACAATACCTTTAAAATCTGACGTTGCACTAATAGCAATTTATGTAATGAATGTCTGCTTTCATGTGTTTTGAAGTATATGACACCATACCGCTTATCGTACTTATATTTTTGCACACAAACCACTGATTACCAGCACAAGCAGTTTTACGCGCATTGAACATTTTCTAGTTCCTTCAAATGAACTTCTTTCAGGTATGCAAGAAGAAACCGGTATTTGGTTTCCAAACTTCGAATCTAATAAATGTTCAAACCTATTGGTCTGTGCATTATAGAATCCTTGTCTTCTGGGAACTCTCCTAGAGAGCAACCTCTTCGCTAGGTGGCAGTCTTTCAACTGTTGGTAGTTCAGCTACCTATGATTCACTATACACGCCTGGAGGGCTGCATGAATTTGTAGTCTAGGTTGCATTCTTCTTGCATACGACATTGTTGGCGATGGCCATAGTTTCTCTATGGACCAATAGGTGATAGTACTAAAGAGTCACTCGTTTGACGCCGGTGAATGTTTTAGTACTTACTTGTCGGAACATTTATTAGCATTCGAGTTGGATATACCAAACTGATCGAGATCTAACAAGATCGAAACCGGTATTTGGTTTCCAAACTTCGAATCTAATAAATGTTCAAACCTATTGGTCTGTGCATTATAGTAGAATTCTTTCAGGTGATCATGAAGGCTTAAACGATTGATTTTTAATGTCCTTTCAATCTCATGTATCAACCTCAGAGAGTGTCTTTGATGAGGAGTCTCAATGAGCCCGACATCGTTTAATGGAATTTCATAAAACAACTACGGTACTGACATTATTTTTATCATCAATTTTACACCTTTGCGCAAACTGCAAAAGTTAAAAAGTCAACAAAATGGCCTTTTTTCGGAATGAAGCTAGAACATAATTGCCAAGTCAGTTAGTACTTCCAAAAATAGTGCCACCTGTTACAGGAGTCTTATAATTTTTTTGAAAACACTATTAGAAGTTTTAGTTGTTTCATTTGTTACTGGAATTTATTGGTGAATTTTGGTTATGGTACACAGTTGGGCATTTTTGTACTATTGGGTTGGCAAAAAAGTAATTTCGTTTTTATTTCACATTGACAGCGTTATTTGAATTTTTTGAATGAATTCTGTGGGTGATGTTCTTTACGTTTTGACATTTGATATCAGAGAGATTGAGGTTCATTTTGAAGCACGTGGTGAGAGATTTTATTTGTAGCTGATAGTTGAGGGTCAATTTTACCAGGCAACCAAAAAAGTTCCTGAGGTTTTGAAGGTTAAGAAATAGTAACACAAAAAATGGGTTTAACTTAGATTTATTCTGAAAAATGATCACCCTCAGCAAGTACTTACGCTCTCCTATCTAGACACAAGATCATATATCCTATTTTTGTAAAAATATTGCTTTTGGGAATTGAAGAAGTGTATCACCTCGTTTTCCAAAACCTCTCTATTTTCACATCGCCGATTCCTCATGTGGTTGTCCAAGGCCAAAAACAAGTGGTAGTCACTTGGGGCAAGGTCTGCTGAGTAAGGAAGGTGAGGTAGAATATCCTATTGTAGTCGCGCTATAGTTTCCTGCGTGATTCTTGCTGTGTGTGGTCTTGCGTTGTCCTGATGGAAGACAACACCTTTTCTAAAAAATTAAAACACAGAACTTGTCCCTTGAAATCAAGAAAAATTAAAAAACACAACAAAGGTTGCTCTTCAGGGGACAAGTTCTGTGTTTCAATTTTTGAAGATAACCAAGGACCAGTCCGTTCCATCAAACACCTTTTCTGTTCGCCAAAGCAGGCTGTTTTTGACTTAGAGCGACCGCAACTCTATTAAGCTGTGCTGAGTAGATTTCAGCAGTAATGGTTTGTCCACTTGGCAGAAGCTCATAGTGCACTATACCTGCTATGGTCCACCATACACATAACAGAATCTTTTGTTGGTGAATGTTTGGTTTAGCAGTCAACGACAACGGATACTTACTGGATAGCCAATGATATGATCGCTTATTGTTGCAGTACATAATCCATTTTTCATCACACGTCAACATCCGGCCAAAAAACGACATTAAGTTGTGGCGGGAAAACAATGATGAACAGATTATTAAGCGCTGTCACTTGTTCGTTTCACTCAATTCATGTGATACCCATTTGCTTAACTTCCATCGTTTCCCAAGCAGGTGCAAATGTACGCGAATAGTTTCATCACTCACATTGAATCTTAAGACAAGAGCTTGTCATGTTTGACTTGAATCTAGCTCGATCGCCAGCTTGATATCGTCGTTGATCGTTGATGGTCTTCCGGAGCGAGGTTCATCTTCCAGATATTCATCTCCAGAGGCAAATTTCTTAAACCATTTCTGACTCGTCCGTTCAGCTACAGTACCTTCACCAAAAGCAGCGCATATCTTACGACAAGCTTCTACAGCCTTGGTACCAAGTTTGAATTCATAAAGTAAACAAGCACGAATTATTGCATTTGACACGGCCATACTCTAGTAAAAATTTTGCACTTTAATTCAAAGTAATCTAACTTGTCAAATACATCGAATGATACTCCTTGACATACGTTTTAACCTATATTCAAAATTACCCCACTACTAGATCCTGTTTACTGAATATAATTCATAAAAGTAGGCAATAAAGAAAAACCGCACGAACTTTATTGGTTTCCACATGGAGTACAAAAACGAACATTTTCGGTATATTTTACTTTTTTATTTCCGTAAAGAACGGAAAGCTGCAGAGGCTCATAAAGAAATATGTGAAGTTTATGGTGGTGATTGCATAACAGAACATATATCAGAATTGTTAGATTTGATCATTGGAAATTTCAGTTGTGAGGTTAGTAGGGACGAATTACCATTTGTTACAGAAGATTTTCATCATCCATCATTAATTATGAACTTTCAGTTGAATACAACTCGTACAGAGAATTTTTCTTTCAATACGGACTGTAGGGCTTATAACTTCAGGCGAGCTAATTTTCCTCAATTATACAATCGAATATACCACACTGACTGGTCACAATTGCAATCCTACATAGATGTTAATGACGCATGTGAAACTTTTTATACAATATTATACGGAATTATGGATGAATGTGTGCCAAAATACAGAAAAAAGAATCGAACTTTTCCACCCTGGTTTACTACAAAAATTAAGAACACTCTGCGATGTAAAGAAGTTGCTTATAAGAATTTTAAAAAATTTGAAAATGATCATACCTTAATCAGTATAAAACTCTAAGGGCAGAAGTTAAGCGGCAAATGGATTCTGCTTACCAAAATCACATTTCAATAGCGGAAGATGAAATCACACGTAATCCAACTAAATTTTGGTCATTTGTGCAATTGAAAAGGAGTCGCTCTCGAATTCCTAGAAGTATGATTATTGATAACGAAAATATCGACTCACCACAAGCAGTAGTGGATGGTTTTGCTAAATACTTTGCTAGTGTTTACATAAATTCCAATCCAGAAAATATTAATAAAGATTTTTCATTTTCATCCAGTAAAATCAACTTAATACGAATTACAGAAGATGATATCTTGCAATCAATAAAAAAATTGAAAAATAAGATGACCGCTGGCATAGATAACATTCCTAACGTAGTGATTAAAGACTGTGCTAACGTGTTTGCATCTCCACTATGTATTTTGTACAATCTTATTATAAAAACAACTAAATTTCCGAATATATGGAAAACTACTAGAATATGTCCGATCCTAAAATCAGGAGATGCATCGATGATTAAAAATTATAGAGCTGTAGCTATTTTATGTAATTTTGCTAAGGTCTTTGAAATGATTTTATATAATAACATTTACACCCATGTCAGTCCAGTAATATCACCAAATCAACATGGTTTTATGTTAAAAAGATCAACAGTCACAAATTTAGCAACCATAAGTGACTTTATATGCGACAATTTGGATCTAGGAGGGCAGGTTGATGTAGTTTACACAGATATATAGAAAGCTTTTGATCAAATAGATCATTATTTACTACTATCCAAGTTAAAGGGTTTTGGTTTCACTGAGGATTTAATATTACTGTTCACATCCTACCTGTCTTCCAGAAAACAATTTGTCGAATATGGAAGCCACAAATCTCAGAGATATATAACAACTTCCGGAGTTCCACAGGGATCAAATCTAGGCCCATTACTCTTTTTAATTTTTATTAATGACATAACTTCTGTCATTGAATGCGATCATTTGCTATTTGCAGACGATCTAAAAATCTACAATAACATTACTAATATTAGCGATTGCTTTTACTTACAAGAACAACTAAATAGAATTTTAAGCTGGTGCAATAATAATTTCTTAAAATTAAATATATCCAAATGCAAAACAGTAACTTTTACTCGCAAACGGAATTATATATTATTCGACTATAATATCAGTAATTACACCCTGGAAAGATGCTCCGAACTGAAAGATCTGGGAGTTGTATTCGACGACAAACTTAGCTTTTCGAGCCATATCTATCATGCCACTAAATCCGCTCACAAGTTACTTGGTTTTTTTAGGCGAAACTGGAATTGTTTTTCAAATATTAGAAGTTTGCAAGTACTGTATTTTTCGTATATTAGATCTAAGTTAGAATATGCAACTTTGATATGGTATCCTATTTACCAAAATAATATAGGGCTAATTGAGTCGACTCAAAGAAAATTTTTGAAATTTATGCTTTTCAAGTCCCAGGGTTTTTATCCTGATAGAGGTATTGACACTAGAATTTTGCTAGATATGTTTAACATGAATTCTTTATGCAATAGGGGAAATTGTATTGTATTAACGTTTTTATATAACCTACTGCATAATAATATTGACTGTATGTCTTTGATTAATAAGATTTGTTTTTTGGTTCCTCGGCAGAATTCTCGTGGAAATAACTGTTTTTATTGTCGAAATTTCCGTACTAACATTATGCGTAGATCACCAATATATAACATGTGTAATGTATTCAACAGCATTTCGAATTATTGTGATATTAATTATGATCAATTAAATACTATAATCAGCACATATCTGGAAAGCCGAATATAATTTTAGATACATATACATTAATGTTCTGTACCGTATAATTTCATTTACTTTTGTATTTTAATAGTTTAAATGTTTCCTGTAATTGGGTGTGTACCTGTTGGAAATAAACGTGTTATTTATTTATTTAGTTGGTTTAAGAAATTCTGTTCTGGAGATTTTTCACTCAAAGATGACCCATGTTTTGGTCGACCTACTAAAGTTGATAATAATCAAATCAAGGCCATTATAAAAGAGGATCGTCATATAATTGTTCGAGAGATTTCGGTGAAGTTAAATGTATCACACACAACCTTTGAGAATCACTCAAAATGTCTTGGACTTGTTAAAAAGCTCGATATTTGGGTTCCACATAAATTGAAAGATTCATTTGAAACAACGAATCAATATGTTCGGCACATGGAATTCTCCCGTAGATCTCACCAGATCCATGAATTATCCAGAAGAGAGAAATCTCGCTTCTGGGGAGATGGGAGAGGGAAAGACAGGCCTTTTCCTCTTCCATCAGAGGGTGCCTGCGTGCCTAGTCAACCCTCGACATTAGACATTATACACATTCGAGAGACCGTAAAACAAAACCTACATTTTTCGTTGAAAGCAACAAACAAGCTTATTATTTCTTCTAGTCCTTCGAGTACAATCAAGTCACATAATTCGAACACAATATTAGCGATACGCATCTAAGGCGCAATGAAAATGATCCCTTCTTGAAAAGAATCATTACTGGTAATGAAAAATGGGTCACCTACAGTAGCATCATTCAAAAACGATCATGGTCCAAGCATGATGAACCAGCACAAACCACATCAAAAGCTAAATTGCCTCAAAAAAACTTCATACTGTCGATTTTGTGGGATTATAAAGGTGTTGTGTATTTTGAGCTGCTTCTAAGGAACCAGACCATCAATTCAGATGTGTCTGTCAACTGGATGAAGCAATCAAAAGGGATAAAAAGGTGTTGTGTCTTTTGAGCTGCTTCCAAGGAACCAGACAATCAATTCAAATGTGTACTGCCAACAGCTAATGAAACTGGATTAAGTAATCAAAGAAAAAAGGCCAGAATTGGCAAATCGGAAAGGAATTGTGTTCCACCATTACTAAGGAATTCGATCCCGGTCCTTATTTCTAATCCCGGGATTATGTTTGGTCAATCCCGGGATCCCGGGATTATTTAGGTATTGAGAGTTACGAATAAAAGAGAAGAAAATTTTATAGAAGTCAGCTTTTTAATTAACAAATCAAAATTTAGATAGCAATCAACGTAATCAAAATTTGGACAAAAATCAATGAATTTTCCTCAATCTTCTAACTAATCAAGACTAACCAGACTTTTTAAAATCATTCACTGTTCAGTGTTATAATTATTCTTTTTCAACATCTCTTTAAACTTACATGAATTGAAAAAAACCTTTATGTGACTAACTATGGAAATAAACTAAAATTAACAAAATTCTTTTTAACATAAATCGATGACTTTTATGTAACTCCTCACAGTAGCTAGCAAAAATCAAAAAATATTCTAAAGTAATATTAAATATAAAGAAAACTAAGTTAATAGGAACATTCTAATTTAAATTAGAGAAAATATGATCTGAGAAATAACAACACGTCCGTCACCAAACTTTTTATTTTAAACTAAAAAAAAAATATATTCAAGCATGCACAGCAACCTCGGTGGGTTCATTTATGGATAAGCAAGCAATTTTATTGGGAGCCCTGGTACTGAGATTTTTGCTATGTACAGTGTGATGTCAATCCCGAAAATCCCGGGATCAGAAAAATTTAATGCCGAAAATTTCGGGACTGAATAGCGGTCGGGATCTCGATTTTCGGAATCCCGAGATCAAATCCTCTAACCATGACACATCTTTGGTAATTCGTGGGAAAATATTGGAGCTTGGTTGGGAAGGGATGTCGCACTCCTCATACAAGCCTGACCTAGCACCATCTGATTACCATTTATTTCGTAGTTTGCAGAACTCTATGAATGGTTGTGTTTTTTGAGCTGCTTCCAAGAAACCAGACAATCAATTCAAATGTGTACTGCCAACAGCTAATGAAACTGGATGAAGCAATCAAAGAAAAAAGGCCAGAATTGGCAAATCGGAAAGGAATTGTGTTCCACCATGACACATCTTTGGTAGTTCGTGGAGAATTATTGGAGCTCGGTTGGGAAGTGATGTCGCCCTGACCTAGCACCATCTGATTCCATTTATTTCGGAATTTGCAGAACTATATGAATGGTAAAAATTTTCCAAATGATGATAACTTTAAGTTGCACTTGGTTCAGTTTTTTTTTGAGAAGGATCAGAAATTCTATGAGAACGGAATCATGAAGCTGCAAGAAAGATGGCAAAAGGTCATTGAACATAATGGGAAATTAATGCCATTATTAAAGAGGATCAGTCATATAACTGTTCGAGAGATTTCGCTGAGGTTAAATGTATCACACACAATCATTGATAATCACTTAAAATGTGTTCGACTCGTTAAAAAGCTCGATATTTGGGTTCCTCATAAATTGAAAGATATTCATTTGACACAACACGATACGTATTTTAGGCTCAATGAAAATGAATCCCTCTTGAAAAGAATCATTACTAGTGATGAAATATGGATCACCTACAGTAACACCACTCGAAAACGATCATGTTCCAAAGACGATGTAACCAGCACAAACCACATCAAAAGCTGAATTGCATCAAAAAAAGATCATGTCGTCGATTTGGTGGGATTATAAAGGTGTTGTGTCTTTTGAGCTGCTTCCAAGGAACCAGACAATCAATTCAAATATGTACTGCCAATAGCTAATGAAACTGGATGAAGCAATTAAAGAAAAAAGGCCAGAATTGGCCAATTGGAAAGGAATTGTGTTCCACCATGACACATTTTTGGTAATTCGTGGGAAATTATTGGAGCTTGGTTGGGAAGTGATGTTGTCCCCCCATACAACCCTGACCTCGCACCATCTGATTACCATTTATTTCGTAGTTTGCAGAACTCTATGAATGGTAAAAATTTCCCAAATGATGATGACCTTAAATCGCACTTGGTTCAGTTTTTTTCTGAGAAGGAGCAGAAATTCTATGAGCGCGGAATCATGTAGCAGTAAGAAAGATGGCAAAAGGTCATTGAACAGAATGGAAAATATATAATTGATTAAAATTTATTATTTGTATTAAAAAAATGTGTTTTTTTATGTTTGATGGAACGGACTGGTCCTTGGTTATCTTCAAAAATAGAAATACAGAACTTGTCCCCTGAAACCAAGAAAGATTAAAAAAACTCTCTCTCTCTGAAGATGACAGCTTGGCTGTCGAAACGTGTTAGAGCAACCTTTGTTGTGTTTTTTTAATCTTTCTTGGTTTCAGGGGACAAGTTCTGTACTTTCTATTTTTGTTTTTTTTATGCCACAAAACCGAAATTACTTTCTTGCCAACCCAATATTTAAAGCGGTAAGACAATATGGCACTATTTCAGACAATCTATAACAGATTGCCATTCCTTAATAGAAGATACTGACATTTAGGATTGTGCAAAGGAGTGACTGACTAAGAAAAAGCTAATACAACTGCGTATAAATATGAATACTTCGCAAAGAAATTACAGAGACTATTTCAGACAGAATATTACCACACTTTAAACAAAAAGACATTTTAACGAAGAAAGACTCAGTTATCATTTCGTTGGAGGGCGTCCTCAGAGTTTAACAATGCATTCCACAAAATAACCAGATTTAAAAGTACAATTTGCAAAACATAATTATTTTGATGTAACAGTCCATTCGATGACACATAGATGGCGTTACTAGAATTTTTTCCATATGATTTTTATTTAGTATTAACCTTTAAACGATACGTGCATAAATTTGACAGCAACCTGACTATTGGTTCGTGAGTTATAGCATTTTGTTTGAAGCAACTCTTGTTGTTGAAAAAAAAATGGAAAAAAGTGAATTTCAAGTTTTGATAAAGCATTGCTTTTTGATGAAAAAAATACAGTGGAAACCGAACAATGACTTGATAAGCATTATACGAATTCTGCTCCATCGAGACAAATTGTAGAGAAGTGGATTGCTGAATTCAAACGTGGTCGTACCAGCACAAATGATGCGGAGCGCAGTGGACGACCAAATGAGGCTGTTATTCCAGAAAATATCAAAAAAATCCACAAATTGGTTATGAACGATTGCAAATTGAAGGTGCACGAGCTAGCTGACATTGTAAAGATAACAGATGGTAGTGTATTTACCATTTTAGAAGGAACATTTGGGTATGCGAAAGCTCTGTGCAAAGTGGGTGCTGCGTGAGCTCACACTCGACCAAAAACAACGAATCGATGGTTCACAGGAGTGTTTGGCGCTGTTATACCGCAATAAAATGGAATTCTATATGTGACGATATGTGACAATGGATGAGTCATGGCTTCACTAGTACACATCAGAATCCAAAAGACAGTCAGCTAAGTGGACAGCAGACGACGAACCGAATCCAAAGCGAGCAAAGACGCAACAGTCGACCAGTAAAGTGATGGCTTCTGTATTTTGGGATGCGAACGGAATAATATTCATCGACTATCTCCAAAAAGGAACCACCATCAACAACGCTTATTACTGTGCATTTTTCGGTCGATTGAAGGCTGAAATCGTAAAGAAATGGCCACATTTGCAAAAGAAAAAAGTGTTGTTTCAACAAGACAATGCACCGTGTCACAAATCGATGAAAACGATGGCAAAATTGAATGAATTGGGCTTCGAATTGCTTACCCACCCACCGTATTCTCCAGATTTAGCCCCCAGCGACTTTCTACCTGTTTTCAGATCTCAAGAGAATGCTTGTTGGAAAGAAATTTAAGTCCAATGGTGAAGTAATCGCTAAAACTGAGGCCTATTTTGACGAGAAAGAGAAATCGTACTATAAAAGTGGTGTCGAAAAGTTGGAAAATCTCTACACTCGTTGTATCGCCCTCGAAGGCAACTATGTTGAATAATAAAATCGAGTTTTGTTAAAATTTTGTTTTTTTCTTACTTATCCTAGGGACTTATTGAATGACCTGGTAGCATATGTATTAATATGATCAGAACGTCATTTTGAGTAATAATTAAGCAGTTGATTAAACAAATTGCATCAACTTAGTGAATTTATTTATTTGTTCTTATTAATACAGTGATTTAATGTTATAAATTATAATATAATACATTAACCCTTCTTTGCATGATGATGGAAATTTTAATCATAATATTTAGTCAACAAAAAAAGGTACTCAAAACCCTTGTACTGTAAATTTGTTGTTGCTGGCAACTTTTTAAGCGACTATAGCGTACAACAAAACGCAGTTGTCAAAAAATAGTAAACGTCACTGTCAATTACCAGGCTTAGAACTTGTCATTCCGCTGTTTGTTGTGACTGGAAGAAACAAGTGATATTTTAAATTGTTTTAAGGAAATAAACGGAGATATAAAATACAAGAAAAGTGAACATGAGTGGAAAAAAGGTTTGTTTTCATGTTTTTGTTATTTTATGTACAATTTATATCAAAACACTGTGAATACATTTCTCGAAACTATGTGATGGAAATTTACATCACTGTGCAGTAACTTCACTTGTAATGTATGGCAATTTTTTTTTTGTAAATGTTTATTTTATGTTGTTTTTTAGGGAAACTTGAATGAAAAAGATATTGAAGATTATCTTAGTAAGTTAGAAGGCGGTTGGCTCTCAGAAGATGGCCTTGATGACCAAGATTCCGATGATGAAAACCGCGATGCTGATGAAGTTATAAGAGTGTTGCAGGAGGAGAACGATGATGATGATGATGATGTGGATGAAACTGCTGACATTGATCCACCTCTTGTAGAACCAGAAGATCAAGAATCCTCTCACCCATCAACATCATCCAATTTGCAGTCTTCATCCAGTTTTCCATTTGACAAAAGAAGCTTGATTTGGAAAAAAAGGAATCTGGTGTATGATGCAGATAAAATTACTTTCTTGGGGAGTTCTACTGCTTCAGGCGGTCTATCACACCTAGAAACTCCATATCAATGTTTTACCCATTTTATCACTGAAGATTTTATCAAAACATTAGTAGAGGAGACAAATTTATATATAATACAGAGTAATTCTAGTTCATCTATAACATTTACAGAATATGATTTGTATAAGTTCTTTGGTATATTATTATACATGTCAGTAATCAAATTTCCTAGCACAAGATCATACTGGTCGCCCAAGTTTGGATATGAGCCCATTTCTTCAACAATGCCACTAAACAAGTTTGAGAAAATAAAGTTATCATTACATTTTAATAACAATGATCTTCACAAACCTATAGGTCATCCAGAACATGACAGGCTTTATAAAATCCGCCCTGTTATCAAGCATCTCAATGAGAGGTTTGCCACAGTGCCAATGAATCAAAGACTTTCTGTGGATGAACAGATGTGTTCTACCAAAATAGGGCATTTTTTAAAACAGTATCTGCCTAAGAAGCCCCATAAATGGGGCTTCAAATTGTATGTTCTCTGTGATTTGATGGGATATGCCCACAAGTTTGAGGTATATTCTGGACAAGAGAATACAGAGAAACTCCCAGATGAACCAGATCTTGGTGCAACAGGAAATGTTGTAGTTCGTTTGCTTCGAGGAGTGCCAAGAAACCAAAACCACATCATATACTTTGATAATTTTTATACCTCTTTGCCATTGGTAGTTTGTTTAGCTAAATCAGGAATTCACACAGTGGGAACTGTGCAACAAAACAGGATACCAAATAATAAACTTCCAGAGAAGAAAAATTTCATGAAAAAATCTGTGCCCAGAGGTAGTTTTGAGGAAACAATGTCTGTGCATGATGGTATAGATTTGAGTTGTGTGGCTTGGAAAGATAATAAGATAGTAACCCTGTTATCTTCTTATTCTGGAGCATTGCCTGTAACTAAAGTCAATAGATTTGACAGGACAACAAAAGAAAAAATTGATATTACTTGCCCGTTTATTGTCCAAGAGTACAATAAACATATGGGAGGAGTAGATCTCATGGATAGCTTTTTGGGCAGAAATCATATAAAAATGAGGTCTAAAAATTGGTATTTGCGAATTTTTTTTCATCTATTTGATCTAGCTATTATAAACTCTTGGATTATTTATAAAAAAAATGCTCAAGAAAGAGGTGAACCTAAAAAGAGTCTGCTTAAAATGGGCCAATTCAGAAATGAATTGGCCTTTGTGCTATGCAACAGAGGAACCACCAAAGAAGCTAAAAGAGGGCGTCCTAGTACCAGTTTACTGGAAGAAGAACTACAATCAAAAAAAAGAAAAGGTTCTCCAGCTCCACCACCTCCAAAAGACATAAGAAAAGATGGTGCTGAACATTGGCCAAAAGTAGGTGGGTCACTCCGGTGCAAATTTCCCAAATGTAAAGGCTATTCCACAATTTCGTGTATTAAATGTGGCGTCAATTTGTGTTTAAATAAAAATAATAATTGTTTTTTAAATTATCATAAAGAATAAAGAAGATTGAGTAAACAATATTTTTTTTATTTATTTAGTACTGAGCTAAATATGTGACAATGCATAATGATGTAAATTTCCATCATATTGATTTTTACATAATACATATTTTTATTTACACTAGGATTTTTTTAAATATTTTTCCTTTAATCTAGAGCATTAATTACATCACCCTGATTTATTTTAAAAAAATTTAAAAAATCATGCAAAGAAGGGTTAATAGTACGCAGTCTCAAATATCAATTAATTTTTCTTCGTTGTTAATTTACTTTTTTTTATTCAGATTATGGAAGCTTTGATTTCGTCATAGTAGGTGCAGGCTCTTCAGGTTCTGTCGTGGCTAACCGCTTATCTGAAATAAATGACTGGAATATATTGCTCCTAGAAGCTGGACAAGATGAAGACGAATTCACTGATATACCTGCAATGATGTTCTGGTCAACATTTTCAGAAAGGAACTGGGGCTACTACAGTACATCTCAAACGACATGTTGCCAAAGTATTTGCATCACATTAAATATTCATGCATCATAATCATTATTCCTTGTAGGTATGCTAAAGAAACAATGTTTTTACCCCAGAGGTAAAACTATGGGAGGAACCAGTGCCATAAATGGTCTAATGTACGCCAGAGGTAACAAGAACGACTTCGACGAGTGGGAAAACTTGGGAAATCCAGGCTGGAAATATGATGATATTTTAAAATATTTTAAAAAATCCGAAAACTGTGGTATTAAAACTGATTTGAATTATCACGGAATGGGAGGTCCAATGAATGTAAATCATACATTTCCCGAATCTCCACTTTTTCAAGCATTTCGTCAAGCTGCATCTGAAGTTGGTCTTAGTGAAATTGACTACAATGGCAAAAATCAAATTGGTATTTCCAGGACGCAATTCAATATAAACAGAGGCAAAAGAGTTTCAAGTGGAAGGGCATTCTTAGACCCAGTTAAAAAAAGAAAAAATCTTAATATTACCAGTGGTGCTTTGGTCACCAACATTCTGTTTGACTTGCAGGATGTAAGAGCTAAAGGAGTAAGATTTATTAAATTTGGAAAGCAATATTTCGCTTATGCTTCCAAAGAAATTATTCTTTCAGCTGGTGCCCTTAACACCCCTCAATTGTTAATGTTATCAGGAATAGGGCCAAAAGAACACCTACAGAAACATAACATTTCAGTAATAAAAAATTTGCCAGTTGGAAAATATTTAAAGGACCACATTGGTTACTTTTTATTAAATTTTAGAACGAATTATACTGAACAAGTTTTAACATTAGAAGAACAAATAAGATTGTTCTTGAAAGGTGAAGGAGATTTTACCGTAGCAGCCAACGACCGTGGTATAGGTTTCATAAATTTAGACAAATTAAATGATACCCAACCAAATCTTGAGCTAATATTCGTACCTCCATTGACTAATACGCTGGATCAACCCGGTGAAAGAGTTTTTAATGCTAATGAAGATTTCATCAAATACTATTTAAAGAAAATCAATCCACAAACTGACTTTCAAATATTTCTGATTCTGCTTCACCCGAAATCCGAAGGAAGAGTAACATTGAAATCTGATACCATTCAAGATTTTCCTGAAATAGATCTAGGATTTTTCGCTGATTCCGGTGTAGAAGATTTAAATACTCTGTATAACGGTATACAGTTTGTTCTAAATTTAACGCAAACTTCTGCTTTTCGAAAACTAAATACTAAATTAAACGCCGATATTAAGGCCTGTGACAACTACGCTTTTAATAGTAAAGAATATTGGTTCTGCGCTCTGAGGCATGTTTCGACCAGCGTTTATCATCCGATGGGAACGGCTAGAATGGGAAAAAGTGAAACTAATTCGGTAGTAAATTCAGAATTGAAAGTACATGGTATAAAAAATTTGAGAGTCTCTGACTGCAGCGTATTTCCAACAGCTATATCTGGGCATCCGCATGCCGTCGCTGTTATGGTCGGGGAGAAAATTTCAGATGTGATAAAAGTTAGATATAATTTTACAGTTTAAGATTATTTCTGATTTGTTAGATAATGCATTGTGACGATTAAGCTGCAAAACGTATAATTATCTTGCGAACTGCAAATATTTAAAATCTTGTTGGAACAGACATTCGGTATTCGTTGGAATGTTCCTTTTTTGTTTTTATTTTATAGTAATGTCAAGTGTAGAATGGGGATAATAAATTAAATCGATAATGCTGAGAAAAGTAGTTTTTTTTAATGGGAACATTACCTTTCGTTACTGTACGTCTATGAGAGGAGAACTTATAGAGTTAATTCCATTCCTACTGATTGGCATTTTCTTCGCCATTTGCTTCTTATAGACGTCTAAATTTTCAGTTATCTCTTTTTTGGTAGGGAATGGCAATCTTTTGTAGATTACCCCAAACAGCGATTGCGTTATATCTTAGTTTGTCAATCGCTGTTTGGGGCAATCTATAAAAGATTGCCATTCCTTAACAAAAAAGAGGTAACTGAAAATTTAGACGTCTGTAAGAAGCAACTGGCGAAGAAAATGCCAATCGGCAGATGGCATTAACGAAACTTCGCAAAGACGATACAGAGAATATTTATAGAGTTAATGTCACCGTTGGAGTGCGAAATTAAAATTTAAATTATAAACCCTTATATCTAAGAATAAAATAGATATGTTGAAACTCAACTTGAATTTTTTTCCGAGAATTGGAGTTTAAAATCCAAATTTTTGATTTAAATATAAAATTCCGAGAAGAATTGAAGCTGAAACTACAAACAGTACGTGCATTTTCGTTTCTACCAAAGATCTCGCTTTTGCGCCATCTTCTTCTTGGATATGATTGACATATCTATTGAGTGATCGTGGTCTTCTGCCTCGAATCTTGAATTTTTCATTCCACAGCCACTAAATGGGATTTGTTCATCTAGTATGATTGAGCTAGCCCCCTAAGGGTATTCCTTCAGCTTCCCTTTTTGTGCCACTTTCGCTCCGAAAAATTTCGCTCATATGGTTAACGTATCGAGTTGTGAGTTACCATCCTCTCCTGTCTTTAAATAGATTTTTTTTCCACCTGAACAAGGAGAAAGTTCGAACACTTTTAGTAGTATCTTGACACTGTCCAAGCCCGAAAAAATTATATCTTTTATAGACTCCAAACGTGGAAGCCTTTGAAACCAGAATTAAAATAATTATCGCTACATGCTACAAGTAAATAAACTAGTTCGTCTAAAAATGCATATTTATAAATGCATGTGAAATCAGTACAATTTCTTTAAAAAACACCGTCGACTATTTTTTATGCTAAAAGTGGAACTTTTTCATAATTTATGAAACTTTAACATTAAGTGCGTCAGTAATTGATAAGTTAAGAGCCTAGTTTTGAGTAAAAATTCAATATATTTGCTAAAACACAAATATTTTTTCGATACCAAAGCATATTTAAGCACTGTATAAAATGGTCGTTAATTTTTGATGAAACATTGTGAAGGAAATGCTGAAAAATTAAATAACATTATGACAATTATTATATTTTTCTTCCTTTGCACTTTCAGTTTAATTAAATGTGATTTAGATGAAGAGCTACGTTACCTAACAGATTTAGCTGAACGTGAGTTGAAACAATCCAAGACGTATAAATTTAGAAGCAACAACAGTGATTTTTTTAAAAATCTAAAAGGAAACGAAACGAAAGGTAAGATAAACCAAATTTACGAAAACTGCTTTAGCAAAAAAACAACAATTTTTAGTCATCATTCGCTTTTGCAAAAAAGAGGATTTTGTCTAAAAATTTGATTCGAAATAAAGTGATAACATTTGAAAGACATGCAATTATTCTGCTATTCACTTATTAGTTGATAGTGTCCAAATAGAAACATGAAATATATAGGGTGTATGTATATATGGAGAGACTAGAAGATTTATTATAACAAAGCTATTAACTTAACAGTCTAACGCTTCAATGTTTTTGTTCAATTTCAATGTCCTTATAAAATCATAAAGCTTCTAATGGTGCGTTTACACTACACACTTTATTCCGTATATTTCTCTCTGACATAAAATATATTTTCTCTCTGACATGTGTCAACTATCCTGAGAGAAGCTATCTCCTCCCAACTGTGTAGATAAGTCTCAAATAGCTTCCCTCAAGACAGTTGATACTTATGTCAGAGCGAAATGTACGAAATAAAGTGTCTAATCTAAACGTACCCTTAGATTAGACACTTTATTCCGTACATTTCTCTCTGACATAAGTGTCAACTATCCTGAGAGAAGCTATCTCTTCCCAACTGTGTAGATAAGTCTCGGATAGCTTCTCTCAGGATAGTTGATATTTATGTCAGAGAGAAATGTACGGAATAAAGTGTCTAATCTAAACGCACCCTTAGATTAGACACTTTATTTCGTACATTTCTCTCTGACATAAGTGTCGACTATCCTGAGAGAAGCTATCTCTTCCCAACTGTGTAGATAAGTCTCGGATAGCTTCTCCCAGGATAGTTGACACTTATGTCAGAGAGAAATGTACGGAATAAAGTGCCTAATCTAAACGCACCCTTAAATTAGACACTTTATTCCGTACATTTCTCTCTGACATAAGTGTCAACTATCCTGGGCAGTGGCGGCTGGCGTATAGGCACTGTGGAACTGCAGCACCTCCAATTTCGCTTACAAATTTTTTCTCGAAATTTTCCAAACACTTTTCATTACACGATTTTTTGCAGAAATTTTAAATTTTCTCTGATTTCTTTTTATGGAAATTTTAGGTTTCTTTCACGAAGTTAAGACATTTAAAAACCTATTTTATTTTTAATTTTGATCAAAATCACATTTTCAAAAACTCATTTTTGTATAAGTTTTAAGAAAGGAATCAATATTTGGAGCCGGAATTAAAATGTTAAGAAAAAAACTCAAATTTGTTTGAAAAATGTCAACATTTTGAGAAAATAATTACAATTTCAAGAAAAAATCGAAGTCTAACTCATCTTGCATTTTACTATGTCTCTAAAAAATAGGTTTATACGATATCTTCGAATTTTTACCTCAAATCTCATTTTGTATAAAAATTTTGAGTTTTTTTGAGATATTTCGGTTTTTTTAGGAAATTTTGATTTTTTCTGCAAAGTTTCTATTTTTCCTAAATATTTTATAAAAAGAAATTTTCTCGAAATTTCCATTCTTCCTGAAAGTGTTATTCTAAAAATTGCAACTTCTCCAGATTTGTCTTTATGTTCCTCTAATGTGCTTTAAAATTGTCAAGTTTTTTCACAAAACTTTGACAATTTAAAGTTCATTTTATTTTGTAGTTTTGACAAAAAGTGTTTGAAAAAAAACCCTGAAAGCTATATACCAATTTCAACATTTTGGGAAAAACAAAAAATTTCGACTTTTTGGTAAAGATATTTCAAATTTTTTTTCAAATTTCGATTTTTTCTTTAAAAAGTTTTGCGTTTTTCTATGAAATTTGTGTTTTTTTCTAAACATTTGATACCAGGATTTTTTTCTAACATTTGTACTTTTCCTGGAGCTTTTGTATTTAAAATATTTTTTCTTGTAGAAATTTTGATTTCTCTCTAATTTGTTTTGGAAATTTAAAAGTTTTTTAACAAAATTTTAATATTTTATAGTTCATTTTATTTTGTTATTTCGATAAGAAATGAAAATTATTAAGTATAAACTTAAGGAACATAAACTTCAAATCTGCATAAAAATAAGAAAACTTTGGAAAAAAATATTGAAATTTCAAGAAAAAATGAACATTGTAATTTTCAATCTTTTTTACAGTTTGATATTTCTCTAAAAAATTACTACTGCTGTGGGACCAAAGAAAATTCTGAATCGGAATTTCCAATGTTTCTAGAAATGTTAAATTTATTCTTAAAATTCTCAAGTTCGAATTTAAAATTTAAATTAATGAATAAATAAATTTAAAGATTAAACTCAAAATTTCAAGAGAAAACAGATCATATTTCCAATTTTTCTAGAAATGTTAAATTTATTCTTGAAATTCTCATCTTCGAATTTAAAATTCCAATTTTAATAAAAAAAAAGATCGAAATTTAGAGATTAAACTTAAAATTTCAAGAGAAAGCAAATGATATTTCTAGAAAAAGTTGAAATTTCTTATTTGTATACAACATTTAAAAAAAATAACATTTTTCGAATAAAAGAAACATTTTTTTTTAATAAACTAATTGTCAAAAATATTCTTATAATTTTCGACTTTTAAAGTGGGAATTATTGAAATTTTTGAGAAAAAGAGTTAACATTTCTAGAAGTCTCAAAATTTCGAAATTAAAATTAATCAAAATGTTGAAAAAATTCATTAACAATTTACTGTTCTAATTTAATTTTTTTCTAGTAATTTTGACGTTCCAGAGAAATTTCAAAAATCAAATATTTCAGCTTGAAGTCAATTTTTTGTGATTTAAATTTAAATGTTGGCAATTTATTTGTACATAAAGTTTTTTTATGAGAATTTGTTTCACAACTTTGCACAATTTCAAAAATAGAAATTTTTGATATTAATTTTTTTTAATTCGAATGTTAATTCGAAAGTTTGCTCAAAAAATGTAAATTTAAAAATAAAAATATTACCACTTTTAAAAAATAAAGCTAGTTACCAGAAAAGTCGAATTTTTTAGAAAAAAGTCAAATCTTAAAAAATTTTGAAATTTTTATAGAAAGTCAAATTTTTAAAAGAAAATAAGGATTCCAAAAAAAATTTTAATTTTTAAAATGGTCTACATTTTCAATAATTTTGGGAATGTTAATAAAAGACGAATTTTTGGAAAAATATCGACCTTTAAATAAATTGCAGAGTTTTTAATTAAATTTTCAAAGAAGCTGAGTTTTTTAAATACTGAAGAAAATTAAAAATTATCGAAAAATTCGTAATTATCAAAAAAGTTGAAATTTTGAAAAGGTAAAATTTTGAAAAAAGTCGAAATTTTCAGTACTTAAATTTAAAAAGGATCTCTTCTTTTAAGTTGAAAATTTAATTGGAAATGTTTAAAAAAATGTATAAATAAAATTTTACAAAAGTTCGGGCTTAAAAAAAAAATTTAAAAATGAAAAAAGTCGAAATTTTGAAATGGAATCGAAATTTTACGAAATATTAGTCGAAAATTTCAATAAAAGGTTTTAAGAAGTGTTTGACTTAAAAAAAATCACAATTTTCAAATAAAGGATCGACAGTTTACAAAAAATGTCAAAATCTTGAAAATAGTTAAAATAAAAAAAAAACAGTCATAAATTTTTTTTCCAAAAATTTTCAATTTTAGAATATGACTAAAATGTTGAAAAATTCGAACATTTGAAAAAGGTCGGGATTTTCAACAAACTGGGAATTAAAATAAAAAGTCGAAAAGTGCAGATTAAAAAAAGGTTAAAATTTTCAAGAAAGAAAGTCAAAATTTAGTGACAAGGCAAACATTTTCAAAATCTTTCAATTTTCAAAAGAAGTCAAAATTTTGCCGAAGACAAAATATTCAAAAAGAAAAGATCGAAATTTTATAGTCGAAATTAAAAAAGTATCAAAATTTGCAAAAGATTTGAGAATTCTTATCGAATTTACGAAATAATTCGAAATTTTAAAAAGTTTTACTCAACTTTTCAACAAAAACCAAAATTTTCGAAACCCTAATATTAAAAACAAGTGGAAAATTATCAGATAGATCGAGGTTTCCAAAAATCGAAATATTGAGAAGTTTAAATTTTTGGTAGTTAAAATTTTGAATCAAAGTGGAATATTTTTTAAAAAGTAGAAATTTTAGATCAAAAATAAAAATTTCTAAATTTTTAAAAAATCTAAATTTTGAAAGAATTTCGAAAATTAAGAAGTATCGAAATTTTGAACAAAAAAATTCAAAAAATAATCGAAACTTTGCAAAAGAAGTCGACAATTTGAAAAATAGTTCACATTTAAATAAAAACCAGTCGAAATTATTAGGAATCCAAATTTTTAATAAAAACATTGTAATTTTCCAAAAAAAAGGTTATAAAGAAAGATTAAATTTAGAAAAAAGTCGAAAATTTAAAAAGTCAAAAGTTCAGCTTTGAAAAAATTTACATTTTCAGAAAAAGTAAGAATTTTCAATCAAAAATAGTTCACATTTAAATAAAAACCAGTCGAAATTATCAGGAATCAAAATTTTTAATAAAAAAATTATAATTTTCCAAAAAAAAGGTTATAAACAAAGATTAAATTTAGAAAAAAGTCGAAAATTTAAAAAGTCAAAAGTTCAGCTTTGAAAAAATTTACATTTTCAGAAGAAGTAAGAATTTTCAATCAAAAATAATTCACATTTAAATAAAAACCTGTCGAAATTATTAGGAATCAAAATTTTTAATAAAAAAATTATAATTTTCCAAAAAAAAAGGTTATAAACACAGATTAAATTTAGAAAAAAGTCGAAAATTTAAAAAGTCAAAAGTTCAGCTTTGAAAAAATTTACATTTTCAGCAAAAGTAAGAAATTTCAATCAAAAATAGTTCACATGTAAATAAAAACCAGTCGAATTATTAGGAATCAAAATTTTTAATAAAAAAATTATAATTTTCCAAAAAAAAGTTTATAAAAAAAGATTAAATTTAGAAAAAAGTCGAAAATTTAAAAAGTCCAAAGTCCAGCTTTGAAAAAATTTACATTTTCAGAAAAAGTAAGAATTTTCCATCAAAAATAGTTCACATTTAAATAAAAACCAGTCGAGATTATTAGGAATTAAAATTTTTAATAAAAAAATTATAATTTTCCAAAAAAAAAGGTTATAAACAAAGATTAAATTTAGAAAAAAGTCGAAAATTTAAAAAGTCCAAAGTCCAGCTTTGAAAAAATTTACATTTTCAGAAAAAGTAAGAATTTTCAATCAAAAATAGTTCACATTTAAATAAAAACCAGTCGAAATTATTAGGAATCAAAATTTTTAATAAAAAAATTATAATTTTCCAAAAAAAAGGTTATAAACAAAGATTAAATTTAGAAAAAAGTCGAAAATTTAAAAATTCAAAAGTCCAGCTTTGAAAAAATTTACATTTTCAGAAAAAGTAAGAATTTTCAATCAAAAATAGTCCACATTTAAATAAAAACCAGTCGAAATTATTAAGAATCAAAATTTTTAATAAAAAAATTATAATTTTCCAAAAAAAAGGTTATAAACAAAGATTAAATTTAGAAAAAAGTCTAAAATTTAAAAATTCAAAAGTCCAGCTTTGAAAAAATTTACATTTTCAGGAAAAGTAAGAATTTTCAATCAAAAATAGTTCATATTTAAATAAAAACCAGTCGAAATTATTAGGAATCAAAATTAAAAAAAAAAATTATAATTTTCCAAAAAAAAAAGTTTATAAACAAAGACTAAATTTAGAAAAATTCGAAAATTTAAAAAATCAAAAGTCCTGCTTTGTAAAAAATTACATTTTTAGAAAAAGTAAGAATTTTCAAATGGTAAGAATTTAAAAAAAATGTAATATTTAATTTTCCAAAAAAAATACCAAAAAAAATAGTACACCAAAAAGTCTAAATATTTACGAAAGTGCAAAAATTTTTACAAAAGTATTCATAGTTTTTCAAAAAAGTCAATACCTAAAAATAAAATAAGGTCGAGATTGCAAGAAAAAATTTAAATTTTGCAATACAGTCGAAATTTGGAAAAAAATCCAACCTTTTAGAAAACGCGATATTATCAAAGGTTTTCATTGTCAAGTTTTCAAAGAAATCTAAAATTTTCGAAAAGTAACGTTTTGAAAATATCGAAATTTTCAGTCGAAATCTTAAAAATTTTAAATCGCTAAACATTGGTCGCAGCACCCCCATTAGTTTTCGCTACGAGCCGCCACTGATCCTGGGTGAAGCTATCTCCTCCCAACTGTGCAGATAAGTCTCGGATAGCTTCTCTCAGGATAGTTGATACTTACGTCAGAGAGAAATGTACGGAATAAAGTGACTAATCTAAACGCACCCTTAGCAATAAAGATCTTTGCGAGTATTCTGAGAAATTATAAGAAAAATTATCTATTACATTATTTTTGGAATAGATTTCGGCAGTTTCGATTTCATCATTGTTGGGGGTGGTTCATCGGGAAGCGTTGTGGCAGCGAGACTCTCCGAAGTTAAACGGTGGAACATTCTACTTTTGGAAGCTGGTCCAGGTACAGACAAAATAGCAGAAATAGCTGGATTTTCAGAACTTGTTGCAGCATCGAATAGAAGTTGGGGTTACCTCACGACGCCACAAAAAAATGCTTGTCTCGGTAAATGTTTTGTTTTTATCTTTTTACTAAAAACATTTTTTTTTTGTGGAACGGACTTGTCCTTGGTTATCTTCAAAAATTGATGTACAAATTTTGTAACCAAGAAAGATTAAAAAATACAACAGAAGTTGTTCTAGCGCGTTTCGATAGCCAAGCTATCATCTTCTCATACTGAGTATCTCTCTGAAAATGATAGCCTGGCTATCAAAACGCGTTAAAGCAACTTTTGTTGTTTTTTTTAATCTTTCTTAGTCTCAGGGGACAAGATTTGTATATCAATTTTTACTAAGAATACATCTTATCTATGGGTACGTCCTGAGTCCTAAGACCAATTGTATCGAAGCTAATATGACCATAATTTTGGTGGAACGGACTGGTCCTTGGTTATCTTCAAAAATTGAAATACAAATCTTGTCTCCTGAAACCAAGAGAGATTAAAAAACAACATAGCTGAAGCAACATAATCTTTTTAAAATACAACAAAGATTGCAAAGAGCAATCTTTGTTGTGTTTTTTAATATTCTTTAGTTTCAGGGAACAAGATTTGTATTTCAATTTTTAATATGACCAAAAAATAAAAATTATCAAACTAATTTTGTAACTCTGAATTCAAATCACTCTTTTTAAGCTTATGACAACTTTATTGAACAGTTTTTAAGTGCATTAGAATCATTGTCTTCTGGGACCTTCCTAGAGAGCAACCGTTTTGCTAGGTGTTTGTGTGTCAACTGTTGGTAGTTCAGCTACCTATGATACTCGCCTAGAGGGCTGTATGACTGTAGTCTAGGTTGCATTCTATTTGCATACGATTTTAACATGCTACATTTTTTGCTTTAACAACTCAATTCAAATTGTAATACGTTTTAAAAAGATATAAATAGAGTCATGCCATTTTGGTTCTTTATTACGGAAAAGTATAACCATCTGAATTAATATTTCATACAAAATTTTTGATATGTAGGTTGTCATTGATAGGGTAAAGCTCCGTAGATCCTACACTTTCTCTGTTAACAAAAATCCATTTGGTTGAAAAGTGGAATACCATGCGATGCACATTTTAACATTATTCTTCGCTTTACAGAGTTGAATAGAATTCTTATGTCGCTTTTTTTTTTAAAGAAAACGCCCTATGAATTTTTACATATATCAAGCTCTTAAAAAAATGTGGATTAAAACAGGAGCCTGATTTAAAACTGTTTAAAAAATTTAGGAAGACAAGATGAAGATTGACTCTAATTTAAGAACTCTTTTGAAAAACAGAAAACCGTTGCATTAGTTTCTTTTGGTGTAGCTGATTTAATTTTATCATATTCTTAAAAATCAGTGCAATTTTATTTAAATAATTATCGCTATTATATTCGCTGATTATCAAATCACAAATGACAATCTCCTTAAAAAATTCAAGTGGCATATGCCTAGAGCACAAACTGTATATTATTTTCGTTTTCTATTAAGAAATAACAAAAGTTTTGTTTTGATATAAATATTTGTGGATCTAGTGTTTGTAAGTTGGAAGATATTTAATTTTAAATTTAAAAAAAATTGAAATTATTGATATTCTTTGAATTCAGATTCGATCATCTACTTAAATACGCGGACTGTGTCTGTTAAATTCCCAAATGGAATAAAATAAACCTTCTACTTTGACCTGGAGTTACTGCCTACCTTCCACCGATCGCGCCATTGGAGGAGATATCTGCTCCAATTTCCCATGCAGCGAGAATCTCAGCGGAATTTTCGTATTGGTAAATACAGCACAAATGAGGGTATACAAATTTTCCCATTAGTAGTTTTCAATCAGCACCCCGCGAATGTCTATTCTATATACCGGGTGTTTTTTTTAGTTGGGAGGTTACCTTTATATGGAATACTGCTTATTATAAAGGCAAACTGATTTTGTCGATGGGACTAATCGGGGTTAAACTATCTTCTAAAAATATTTTCAACTTCCCCCCACTACCGATTATACCGGAAGTAGACATCAACTTTCTTATTTTAAATGGCAACCCACAAATTTTATGTTTTATTTGGATTTTATGTAAAAAAATAAGGTGAGTTTATGTATACATGTTTATCACTACATTTGATTGTTTTAAAGATATTTCAATTTTTCTAAAAAAAATGACAGAAAAGAGGGTTATTTTGACTCTTTGAATCTTTTTTATTATTTGAAGTAAAAACATGAAATTTGGGTTGAAGTCAGGAAATATTATAGAGACTATAATAACGTAAACAGATTTTACATTTATTATACAGAGTGATGGAAAATTTATAATCTTTGCTGTTTTTGTTTTATTCAAAAAAACTCTGTTTTTTAAATGGGAACTATATGTTTTTTTAATCATTTTTGAATTCTTCACATAAAAAGAAGAAAAAAGTTATATTACTTATTTTTTAAAATTTTGTGCCGTTACAGAGGTATTTTACATAAATCTCAAAATAAAAAAAATCAAACATTTCTTGTTTGTTCAAGTAGGAAATTAACTGTGGGCAATAAAATCTTAAAGAATTAATCATAATAAGTAATAGGAAATAAAAATAATTTACAAAAAATTTACATCAAGAACAACAAGGGCGATCTTCTCTTTCAATACATTTAAAGACATATTTAAAAATTTCGAATTGAGTAACGTTTTTAAGCACATCCGATTGTTCCTAGCAATATGCTTGTCATGCAGTAGTCGTAAAAAAAAATTACTAAAAAATTTCCATTTTGATTTTCATTGTAAATTTAACGCTTAAAAATCCTGAGTTCTAATCTAACAGCATAACAGTTAAAGGACGAATTTTCTTGAACATCTGTTGTTGATTTTGATTACTCCAAAAATGAGAAGTCTGTTTAACAAACCATTTTTACGAAACTTACATTCGTGGCTACCTAAACATTTTTCAGTAAGTATTCTAACAATTAGCCAAAAACTTATTCGTCTTGTGCGGTTATCTTTAAAATGTTATTTAGCCTAAAATTTTTAAGCCTTGTGGTTGTGTTTTTTTTGAAAATTTTGTTGACTACCACCATGTTGCTACTAGAGAAAAAAAGATATATTTTTCTTTTTCGTTTTGCATTATATCTCTGTAACGATGCAGAATTTTAAAAAAATTAATTATATGACTTTTTTCTTCTTTTAACGTAAGGAATCCAAAAATGTTTAAAAAACACATAGTTCCCATTTAAAAAAACAGAGTTTTTTTGAATAAAACAAAAACAATAAAGATCACAAAATTTCCATCACCCTGTATAATAAATGTAAAACTTGATTACGTTATTATAGTTTCCATAATATTTCATGACTTCAACCCAAATTTCATGTTTTTATTGCAAATAATAAAAAAGATACAAAGAGTCAAAATAACCCTCTTTTCTGTCAGTTTTTTCCGAAAAATTGAAATATCTTAAAAACTACCAAAGATGGCAATAAACATGTATACATAAACTCATCTTATTTTTCTACGTAGAATCCAAATAAAATATAAAATTTGGGGGTTGCTATTTAAAATAAGAAAGTTGATGTCTACTTCCGGTATAACCGGAAGTAGGAGGAAGTTGAAAATATTTTTGAAAGGTAGTTTAGTTCCGATTAGCCATATCGACAAAATCAGTTTACCTTTATAACCAGTGATACTCCATATAAAGGTAACCTCCCAACTAAAAAAAACACCCGTTATAATGCACACTCGAGTACTTAACAATATAGAAGATAAATAAGAAACCTTTAAAGACAGGTGTAGGAACAATTTCTACAAATTGACAGCATATATACTTTTGTTTATCGAATTCGCTAATTAAAGCAGTTTCAGTGCATAAAAAAAAAGAAAAAAGTATTCGAAAATTTCACTCTCGAGATTCGATGCTAAGTTGTATATCAACGGTTCTTTCGGATAGTTCGATATTTCCGTAACGATGAAACAAAATTTCATTTCACATTCTTGTAATTCCGAGAAATTAAAATTGGAATGGAGGTATTTCAAGGACATTTTTCGAGAAAATTGCAATTATCTGAAAATTTTAGTGATAAAAATAAAATTATAATAACAAAATTTATTTAAATATTCATGAGGAAATGGAAAATATGAATCTTGTGGAACGTATTTTATTTAAAATCAGAAAGCACGTATCAATTTCCCGTATACCTGGAAGTGCCACTTTACTTTGAAAAGGCCACATACGAAAACTCTAATATACAAATTTTCGAAATGTTTGATATCATCTAAAGCACAACGAATGTATATTTTATGTAAAACGTACTAATTGACATTTCCAACCCTTACTTCATGGAATACTTTAATATTCATAACTATTAAACTTCATTAACAATAAAAACGCTACAAAATTTAAAAATTCCACAAGGTTTCGATAAATATTTGCTAACACCGGACCAGGTTTCGCGTTACTACATCATCGGCGGTCATACCAGCAACTGCTGGTGGTGTTAGCAAATATTTATCGAAACCTTGTGTAATTTTTAAATTTTGTTGTGTTTTTACCGTTAATAAAGTTTAATAGTTATGAGTAAAACGTACTATTAATAATCTGTATTCAGTATGATGTAAAACGTAAGCCGCTTCACCAAAGTTCTACTTTTAGGGTATAACGAAAGAAAATGTGGTTATCCACGTGGAAAACTGCTGGGAGGTTCCGGAGAAATCAATGGTTTAAATTACATAAGAGGCACCAAAGGAGACTACGATCACTGGGCAGAACTAGGAAATATTGGTTGGTCCTACCAGGATGTTTTGCCATTTTTCAAGAAGGCAGAGAAATGTCGAGTACCAAATGTGGATATCGGTTATCATGGATTCAATGGGCCGATAGCAGATGTTCCATCAATAACTGGAGAAAAATACTATAGAGCTCTCGTAGAAGGAATGGCATTAGTAGGTATTAGAGAAGGTGATTACAATGGAAAAAATATGTCAAGAGTGTCAAGATCGCAGCAAAATATTTGGAAAGGTAAACGACAGAGTGGAGCTCGGCAGTATATTGAACCGTTGCAAAATAGAACAAACTTAAATGTAACTCTGGAAGCATTCGTTGTTAAAATTCTTATAAATAAAGCCAAGAAGGCAGCGTATGGTGTTCAGTTTGTTAAAGATGGACAGTACTACATCGCAAAAGCTTCTAAAGAAGTGATCGTGTCTGGTGGATCTGTTAATACTCCGCAACTTCTAATGTTATCAGGTATTGGAGTAAAAGCTGATTTGGAAAAACTAGATATAGAAGTGATCAGTGATCTGCCGGTAGGTCAATATATGAAGGATCATCCTGCTTTTCTGAGACTCTACGTTAGAACAAATCAAACTGAAATGGAACAGAGTATATACACGTTGTTAAAAAAGTACTTACATGAAAGAGGAGCTTTGATGTCTACAGATTTAAGTTCCGCGACTTTCATTAAATTTAATTATACAGATATTGTCCCACAAGTAGAGATTCTTATGTATCCGCTGAATCCAAGGCCATCTTACAACGTGACCTCTCAAATTTATAACTATAACAACGAAACTAGCGAGGCTATAAATGTGTTTGATCAACATCACGATTTTCAGCCACAGTTGTTTCTTCATCACCCCAAATCTGTTGGAAAAATAACCTTAAAATCAAACGACCCAGTAGATTTTCCAAATATAGATTCTGCATTATTATCTGATGAGGAAGATGTACACGTACTTTACTTAGCAGTGAATTTTATTAATAACTTAATTCAATCTCCGCTATTTAAAGGAATGAATGCATCAATAATTCCACTGAAAATAAAATCCTGCGGTGCTTTTGGTACTAAGCAGTATTGGTATTGCATTTTGAGATATACTACAATTCCTGGGTACCATATGTCGTCAACTGCGAAAATGGGACCAAAAAGGGACCCTTTTGCTGTCGTCGATTATAAATTAAGAGTTTACGGTGTCCAAAAACTCAGAGTTGTAGACTGCAGCATTATGCCGGCAACCATGACAGGCCACACAAATGGTCCAGCTTTCATGATTGGAGAGAAAGGGTCTCAAATGATTAAAGATCAATATCTCGATGAAAACGAGTGAGGGAATTTTAAAAAATCAGTGTTTATGCAAATAAATGAATTTTATCCTATTTTTATCGTTTCTTACTTCCGCTGTATATTTTAGCGTTTTTCCTGAGTACAACAACTACACTGACTAACTGCGGGAAAGGCTGCTACCTTATATAGGTCGGTAAGGTAAGGTAGGGAAAAGCGATCGCCAAAACTGTGGGAGATATAGCCGGCGTCCTTTCTTAGTTGGCCACCCGGTACATAAGGCGTTTTTTTTTACTTATGTGATTTATTTATAGCACTCACGTTTAGCTCCTGCTTTAAGCATCACGCTCGCAAAAAAACACTTGTTACATAAAATACTATTATTACACAACGACAATGTAGCAGAATTGAAGTTAATTTATTAAAATAATTGCAATATTTCTTCCTGGAATATTATTACCCCATTTTCATATCAGTAATTTCCATTACATGGCTTTTAAGTGAAAAACAATTTAAATTATACAAGCGCACACACGGTTTAAAAATGCATAAAGGAGATAAACTGTATACACCTTTTTAAATTTAATGTCATTATGAATATATAACGAGCACGAATGCTAAATATGTTTATAAATTTCTTTTATTTGTAAGAAAAATTGGATGCACGTAGAATCGAGTAGAGTTAAACCTAAAATAGTAGGCGAAAAGGTAAGAAGAATTTTTTTTTGTATCACTTCTGGTCTTCCCGCAAATACAAATAAAAATACAGGGCGTCAAACAAAACCTTGGAAGAGGAAAATGATTCACTTGATGTTCATGTTAACTGAATTTTAAATTTAATAATTGTGAGCAATTTCACCATACAGATGAACTAACAAACCATCTGTTAAACTTGAGCTTGCCTTCTGTAATCACTTCTGATCTTTACCTATTATACGATACAGTCACATACGATATGAGCACATTGCAAAAAAATTGCATTAGCAGCACATTTTGCATTTAATTTTTACTACTTGAAATTCTACCAAGTTTTGATTGGTTCAAATACTTGGATTTATAAAAAATAACATTAAAATGAGCCTATTTGTCATGTGATATTTTGAACTAACATGTTGAGTTAAAGTAACAGTTAAAAAGGCATGTACTAGGTTAACTCCAGCTCTAAATAGAAACAAGTTAAAGCTTATCTAAATTTATGTCTTAATTGTTAGCTCCTAAGAAAATTTCACCAAAAATTCATTTCATCTATTCTCTAAGAATCACTAATTATCAGACCACCCCAACGTACATGTTGATATTAATTACTGTGCATTTAATTATTAGATTCTAATAATAAAATTTTTAATCCAAGTACTCTTGAGTACTTCAAAACGAAACTGCAACAAACATATGATATTGCTGATTAAATTAAAAAGCAGCCAAAAAGTTGTTAACGTAAGTATTTTATGTTTTGTTACCAGCTCGTGATCTGCTATATATTTGTACGGAAGGTGTATCTCTAATCCTTACACGATAAAGTGAACTGGACTGTGTCGTTTGTTTAATTATTTGTAAAATGCACGGAATCGGTTTCTTAATAGTTTTAATAAATTTGATTCTAAATTTGAATACAGTAAATTGTGCAATATCCAAAAATATAATCGATTACTATGAAGCCCTTTATAACGAAGAAACGTCTAAGTCGTTGAATTACACTTCTCGCGAAGACAACAGTGATTTTTTTCAAGGAGTAAATACTTCAGACATAAAAAGTAAGTATTTCTTTGAACATTTAAATACATTGTACAATTATTGTTGTTATTTTAGCATACGGAACGTTTGATTTTATTGTAATTGGAGGTGGCTCGTCTGGCGGTATCGTAGCCACAAGATTAACAGAAGTTGAAAAGTGGAAGGTCCTTCTTTTAGAAGCTGGAGATGATGCAGACGATTTTTCTGAAATTTCAGGAGTCTATCAATTCACACAACATTCTAGACGAGATTGGGGTTACAAGTCAACCCCTCAGAAATATGGCTGTTTAGGTTAGTAATCTTGTTGAGTTTGAGATAAAATCTTTGGTTTTCGCGACAATATTTAAAAATGAATCAGTCACTGCAATTGAGTGAAATATTGGACACATCAGTCAGCACCCCCATAAACAAAGTTATTGTTGCGCCGGCCCTACTTTTTTATTCACATTTTACCCAGCCTTTATCTACATAGAACACTTTTCAAGTAATCTTATCAGTCCTTCTATAATGCACAGACTAATAGGTTTGAACATTTATTAGATTCGAAGTTTGGAAACTAAATACCGGTTTCGATCTTGTTAGATCTCGTCAGTTTGGTATATCCAACTCGAATGACGAACTAACGAGATCTAACAAGATCGAAACCGGTATTTGGTTTCCAAACTTCGAATCTAATAAATGTTCAAACCTATTGGTCTGTGCATTATAGAATCCTTGTCTTCTGGGAACTCACCTAGAGAGCAACCGCTTCGCTAGGTGGCAGTGTTTCAACTGTTGGTAGTTCAGCTACCTGATTCGCCACTATACACGCCTGGAGGGCTGCATGAATTTGTAGTCTAGGTTGCATTCTTCTTGCAATCTTATCAGTATATAAAAATAAAATACCTAATCATTCAAAATATTTCCGTTTCTGGTTAAATGGATGTCAATTAATATCCTAAATTCTTAATGTAGCTAATTAATAAATATTAGTAAATAAAATAGTTTTGTTCATGTTCATGATCAGCTTTTTTTCTACAATATGTTCTCCTGTTATGGTTCCCAAATTATTGCTAAATTTTTGGAACTTTATTGACAAGTACCCAAAAAATATCGGTGGTTAATTGCTACGATTTTTCTCACCTTCAACTTATAAGTTAAGTTTTTTTTTTGGTGGAATAGACTGGTACTTGGTTATCTTCAAAAATTGAAACACAAATCTTGTACCCTGAAACCAGGGCTTCGAACCGGAACTGAACCGAAACCGAAAACCGAAAAAAAACCATTATTTTCGCCGTAACGAAAACAGGAACCAAACCGAAAAAAAATATCGGTTTATTTCGGTTCGTCAAATTTATATACTTAAAATATTTTTTATTTTATGCTTAAGGTTGGAATTTTTTTTGAAATTTCAATTTTTATTTTAAAATTGTACACAATTCCATGCAACTTTCATCTCATATTCATCTCTCATTTTTGATTAGATTAGATTAGAAACACACAATTTTCACATTTTCAACCTAAATAAAAATTTTAAGTTTTAACTTGAATCTTTTATCAAGATTTTCAACTTTTTCTTGAAATTTGGACTTTTATCTGGAAATTACTCGCAATATTGCTTTTCTTCTTCTAAAATTTCGAGTTTAAAATTAAAAAAATTTCCTCTGTTGTATCTTTGGAATAAAGTAGTAGCATGTTTTTCATTGAAGCTAGAGAAACTCGGTTTTCCTTACAATTTCTTTGCAAATTCGAGTTTTTCTACAAATTTTTCTGAAATCTTGTTTTAAAAAATTCTTTCTTTGACTTTCAATTTTCTGTTTTTAATTTGATACCTCTATTTTTTAAAGTTATTAATCAAATTTTCGATTTTTCGTAATTTTTTTTCCTTCAAATTTCACTTTTATTTTAGTATTTCAATTTTTTTTCGAAATTTCAAATTTTAATTCCTGCTGGCGACTTCCTTAATCTTTCAAACCTTCCAAAATATGATTTTTTCTCAAAATTTTCGCTAAAATCTCGCAGTTTCAAATTTAACCTACAAATTTTCAAATTTCAAGTCAAAATTTTAGCAAAAAATCCAACATGATATTCCAATTTAAAGCCGGAGGTCGAAAATTTTACAGTAAACTTGAAATGGTGACATGTTAGAAAATGTATAACTTAAGCTTGCAACAATTTTATTTACGTTAAAATAGTAATTTTTATTCTTCATGGTAGACCCTTATTGACTGGAAATATTATGTTTTTTTCAATTTATTTAACATTTCTTCGGCCCAGTTTGAAAGTATTTTCAAACTGGGCCGAAGAAATGTTAAATAAATTGAAAAAAAAACAGTAATTTTTATTTTGAAAGCTTTGGTTTTTTCCTCAAGTCTCAAAACTGTGATTTGTTTAAAATTTAGAAGTCAAAATTGTGTTCTCTTAAATATTATGTAATTGCTTTTGCTAAACCTCTGGTATAAATTTGAAAATTTGGTCCTTTGCAAGACCCTTTACTACTTGAACTTTTCTGTCAAAAATCTATTCTAAAAATGTTACATTTTTTTCACAAATTTCACAAAATTTCGTCTTTAAAATTGAAAATTTATTGTTGATGTTAAAATTTTAATTTTTTCATAGAAAATTGAACTTTAGAAATAATTCAAATTACACTTTTTGTGGAATTTTTTACTTTTATTCTTAAAATTTACATTTCCATTAAAAATTTCAAATTTTTGCTGCCCAAAATGTTAGCAGAAGATAGATTTCAAACGCAAAAGTGCTAACTTGAATTTATAAATTTAATGTAAATTTTTATTTTGAATATTTATATTTAGAATCTCGAAAGAGTATTCAAATATCAAGAAACAAGACAACATTTTTGAAAAAGTCTAAATTTTGAGGAAAAACGAACTTAATTTTTGACAAACGATTTTTCAAAATTAATTCCAAAATTTCGAGTCCTGAAAATTCCCCTCTTTTAAAATTTGAACCTTTTTCAAGATTTTAGCTTTTTTTAAAGATTTCGTTTTTTTTGAAGAATTCGACTCTTTCAAACTGCCTATTTTTGAAATTCGACTTTTTCTTTATTTCGAATTTTTTGAAAACTTCCAATTTTTGAAAATTTGGATTTTTTTTAGAAAATTTGGCATTTTTGGAAAATTCAGTTTTTCTTCGAAAATTTTAACTTTTTGGAATATTGCTGATTTTTTTTAAAAATGTTTCTCATGACAATTTTATCTTCCTTCAAAATTTCGGCTATTTTGAAATTTCCGTCTATTCAAAATTTCGATTCTCTTGACGTTTTGTTATTTTTGAGAATTTCGACATTCGTTGTTAAAAAAAAAAAGTTAAAAAGAATCTCGATTTCATTAAAAAAGTATGAATTTATTTTAAAAGTTTAAGACTTATTTCAAAATTTAGATTTTTTGAAATTTCCGTCTATTCAAAATTTCGATTTTCTTGACGTTTTGTTTTTTTTTTGAGAATTTCGACATTCGTTAAAAATCTCGACTTCACTGAAAAATTATGAATTTATTTTTAAAATTTAAGACATTTCAAAATTTCGATTATGTGAAAATATTATTTTTTTTTCAAAACAGCGACTTTAGAAATGTTGAATATTTGAAAACTTCCATATTTTTTGGAAATTTGACTCTCGGCCTTTTGAACGTTTAATTTTTTAACAATGTAGCTTTAAAAAATTCTTATATAAGAATTTGGACCTTTATTGAAAATCTAAACATTTTTTAAAATCCTCGACTTTTCAAAATTTCTTCATTTTCTAAAAATTACGACCTTTTCCTAATTTCGACTTTCATTAACAATTTTAATCGTTCAAGTTTTAAATTTCAAAATGTTGGCTCTAGACCTTTTTAAAATCTAAAAATTGAAACCTTTTTAAAAATTTCGGCTCTCTTTAAAAATGTCTAGCTTTGACTTTTAAATTTGGAATTTTTTTTGATATATTTAAAATTTTTTGTAAATCTGAACCTATTTTAGAAATTAAAAATTTGGACTTTTGTGAAAATTTGGTTTTTTAACTTTCGACTTTTGAAAATATCAACTTTCATTCAAAATATCCCTTTTTTAAAAATTTGACTCTTTTCAAGATTTTGATTTTTTTTGAGGAATTCGACCTTTTTCAAATTATCTATTTTCAAATTCCACTTTTCCTTAATTTTAAATTTTTTGAAAACTTCGACTTTTTGAAAATTTGGAAATTTTTTGAAAATTTGGCACTTTTTTTAAAAATTTCGATTTTTACGACAATTTCAATTTTTTTGAGGAATTCCACCTGTTCAAACTATCTATTTTCGAATTCCACATTTTCTTAATTTTGAATTTTTTGAAAACTTCGACTTTTTAAAAATTTGGAAATATTTAGAAAATTTGGCACTTTTTTGAAAATTTTCGATTTTTACGACAATTTCAGTTTTTTTTTGAGGAATTCCACCTTTTTCAAACTATATATTTTCAAATTCCACTTTTTCTTAATTTCGAATTTTTTGAAAACTTCGACTTTTCAAAAATTTGGAAATTTTTAGAAAATTTGGCACGTTTTTGAAAATTTTCGATTTTTACGACAATTTCAACATTTCAGCTTTTTTGAAAATTCCATGTATTCAAAATTGTGATTTTCTTGAAATTCTGATTTATTGAAAGTTTAGACTTTCGTAAAGAATCTCGACTTTATTAAAAAATTACGAATCCATTTCAAAATTTTTGACTTTCAAATTTTCGATTTTTTTTAAAATATGGACTTTTTTTTTCAAAACGACGACTTTTAAAATATGAATGAATATTTAAAAATTTCTATATTTTTTCAAAATTTTACTCTTTCTTGATATTTTAATTTCGTTAATATTTTGTCTTTTCAAAAACTAGTTTTAAAATATTCTTTATTTGAAAATTTTGATCTTTGTTGAAAATCATAACTTTTTTTTAAATCTCTGACTTTTTCAAAATTTCTTCATTTTCTAAAAATTACCACCTTTCGATAATTTCAAAAAAACAATCGGCTCTTTTTCGGAAATTTTGAATTTTTTGGACAAATCGTCGAGTTGTTTTTTAAAAAAAACTTCATTTCTATGACAATTTCAGCTTCCTTCAAAATTTCGGCTAATTTGAAAATTCCATCTATTGAAAATTCTGATTTTTTGAAAGCTTCGACTTTCGCTAAAAACCTCAACTTTATTGAAACATTACGAATTAATTTTAAAATATTTGACTTCAACCTCGAAGCTTCGACTTTTTTGAAAATATGGATTTTTTTAAAAAACGGCGCCTTTCGAAAAGCGAAATATTTGAAAAGTTCTATATTTTTTCAAACTTCGACTCTCTTTATATTTCGATTTGTTGAAAATGTTGTCTTTTGAAAATATAGGTTTAAAATATTTTCTATTTGAATATCTGAACCTTTGTTGGACCTTTTTTTAAATCTCCGAGTTTTTAAAAATCTCTTGAAAATTTCGATTTTCACGACAATTTTAACTTCCTTCAAAAGCTGGGCTTTTTTGAAAATTGTTTTCAAATTATCTACCTTCGTTAAAAATATCTATTTTTTTAAATTTTTTGGTGGAACGGACTAGTCCTTGATTATCTTCAAAAATTTAAATACAAATCTTGTCCGCGAAGCCAAGAAAGATTAAAAAACTATTCCAAATATAAATTTATATTTGTCAATTTCTTATAGTTCAAGTCTCAACTCATAATTTCGAGAAAAATGTATATAATTAAAGAATAAAAGTCAACATGTCGATAAAAAAGGTTAAGAGGTTGCTAGAGAAAGAGAGAGAGAAAGACTAGATTTTGTTTAAAGTCGTAATTTTAGAAAAATTAATAATGAAAAGTACCTACAAGATTAAATTTAAAACTTCAAAAGAAAAAAATTAAAATAACGAAAAAAGCTAAATACATTAAACAAAACTTTCGAAAAATTTTACTTTTTGTAGAAATTTTAAAGTTTCCACGAACAAAATCGAATATTTTGGTTTAAAGTCAAGACTGAATTAGGGTGGAAAATTTGGAAACTCTTTTTTTAAAATAAATTTGAAGTTCTTTTTTCGAAATTGTGGCTGGTCTTTTTTATTTTCGTTTATTTTTTTAATTTGATCTTTTTAATCGACAGTTCTAGAAAACACAGTCGAAACAGTAAAAATCAATTTTATAAGAAAAAGCGAATCAAACTCAAAACTTTGATAGAGAACCAAAATTATGAAAGAAGAAGGTCTCTCAAATTTTCGATTTTAATCGCCAAAGTTCGTATATCCTATAAGTTTTCAACTCTAGGGAAGATTTTTATGAAAATTCCTAGTTTAAATTTGAAGTATCCAAACCCGAAATTCCGATTTAGTTTTTTATAAACATTAGATTTTTCTTGAAATTTGAACTCAAATTGAACTAAAAATTCATAGTTTCACCATGAAAATGTTAAAGTTGAAAAATATAAAATATTTTCTTTCAATTTTAGCCAATTGTAATATTAAAGTAAAAAAGATATCACATTTTCTAAATTACGTCCAAAAATTAATTTTTAAAGACTTTTAAAAATCAAAAAATGAGTCACCTGGAACTGAACCGAAAACCGAAAACCGGAAAACACCGTTATTTTTGTCGGAACGAAAACCGAAACTGAACCGGTGTAATGTTTTTGCCGGAACGAAAACCGAAAACCGGAACGAAAAACATAGCGGTTCGAAGCCCTGCCTGAAATCAAAAAAAGATTTAAAATAATGGCACCTCTTTGAAGATGATAGCTTGGCTATCGAACCGCGTTAGAGCAACCTCTGTTGTGTTTTTTAATCTTTCTTGGTTTCAGGGGACAATATTTGTATTTCAATTTTCATAAATTATGTGTTAAATGATAATTAAGGAATTTTATTATGCACAGTGAATCGCTACCTGAACATTATCCACGCCAACAAGAGATCTGAGGCTCGTGAAAGTTCGTATTGTTCTATCAATAAACAAATAGCTCAGAGATTTGCTTTGAATGAAGAATTTGCAGTAAATTTTTATATGCATAGATTGTTAAAATTAAGTAAAAATTATTTGAATTATAAAATTGGTACTTTTCGTAACGATGGATACCATTTATCAGTAATCGTGGAATCTTTATAAAAAAATATTGTAACGAAATGTAATTGTAGAATTTAGTAGATAAGAAAATTTTCTAGAAAGATCTGATAAGGAAAAGCGACCGCGATAATGAAGCAAACGGCAGCTAAGCGTTCCAGAAATTTCGGCAAACGATAAGCCTTATCTGCTGGATTTTTCTAGAATCCCGAAGCGAGAACCATATCAGGCGATCGCTTTTCCCTCGAGTCAGTCAGTCAGTTAGAGTCAGTGTGGTTAGTTAGTGAGTTAATAGTTAAAAGTCAATGAATAAGTGAGTTAATTATTCAGTTGTGGTGTTGCGAGTTAAGTTTAGAAATAAAGTGGGTATTATTCAGCAAGTGTTAATAATCACTTCGAACCGATAAGCTCGTAAGAATATATTTTTTAGAAATTTTTCCCAATTCATAATCATTAAAAAAAATAATAAGAAGAATACTGCTTAAAAATGTTTTCGCTTTGGGAAGGTTGTTTATTTATTTATCTTTAACATCGATTAGAAATTATTATTTTTTGAGAATTACGCTAATTCCGGTTGAAGTAATAAAAATATTGTAACAGTACATATTTTAAAATCCTGTCAAAACAACGTGAAACTTCCGAAATTATCGACTCATCATGCATTTGTTTATATTTTGCTGTTGGTTCACTCATATTATGTATGATACTTACGTTCTTTACTGTGTACGTAATGACATTGTACATAATTAACATTGATCTTTGACTGCAATCCTCGTTTTGTTGTCAGAAATCTATTTAAAGATTGGGTTATAAGTTACAAGCGCATTTCAGAGTTATGTATGGCTTTTGAGTTTAGCAGTTAACTTTTGATTTTTACTGGGATGAAAAAATCGCTCAATGGGAAATAAATAAGTAGAATATTACAGTGTTATAGATTTATCTAAATTTTAATTTTATACAATACTGTTGCGAGCTATCGGTTCGAATTGAGTACCACGTGTAAATTATACCACTTTATTCCCGAACTAAACTCAGAACATCGCAACTGAATAATTAACTCATTTATTTCTAACTACTAACCCACTAACTACACTGACTGACTGACTGACTGACTGACTGACTGACTGACTGACTGACTGACTGACTGACTGACTGACTGACTGACTGACTGACTGACTGACTGACTGACTGACTGACTGACTGACTGACTGACTGACTGACTGACTGACTGACTGACTGACTGACTGACTGACTGACTGACTGACTGACTGACTGACTGACTGACTGACTGACTGACTGACTGACTGACTGACTGACTGACTGACTGACTGACTGACTGACTGACTGACTGACTGACTGACTGACTGACTGACTGACTGACTGACTGACTGACTGACTGACTGACTGACTGACTGACTGACTGACTGACTGACTGACTGACTGACTGACTGACTGACTGACTGACTGACTGACTGACTGACTGACTGACTGACTGACTGACTGACTGACTGACTGACTGACTGACTGACTGACTGACTGACTGACTGACTGACTGACTGACTGACTGACTGACTGACTGACTGACTGACTGACTGACTGACTGACTGACTGACTGACTGACTGACTTACTGACTGACTGACTGACTGACTGACTGACTGACTGACTGACTGACTGACTGACTGACTGACTGACTGACTGACTGACTGACTGACTGACTGACTGACTGACTGACTGACTGACTTACTGACTGGAGGGAAGGGCGACCGCCTTATATAGTTTTGGCACCCAGGTTCTAGAAAAATCCCACAGGTAAGGCTTATCGTTTGGCGAAATTTCTGGAATGCTTATCTGCCGTTTGCTTTATTATCGCGGCCGCTTTCCCCTTATCAGATCTTTCTAGAAACTTTTCTTACGTACTAAATTCTACAATTTACATTTCGTTACAATACAAACATGTCTTTAAACATCGTCATTTTGACATAAAAAATAAAAGCAGAAAGATTTCGGCAAAGATTATACCAAAACTTATACCAAACTGACGAGATCTAACAAGATCGAAACCGGTATTTGGTTTCCAAACTTCGAATCTAATAAATGTTCAAATCTATTGGCATGTGCATTAGAACAAAGATTATCTGATAAAGTATCACCATATTGCTTTAAACTTGCAAAATTCAGCTTTCTGCTAATAATTCGCACATCTTTACTTTGCTTCAGAAAAAGTTATTGTTAATTTCTTCCTCCATCCAACTGCTTCTGTTAGGAAAATGAGGTCAGGATAGTTTTCATGTAGACAGGAGGTTGAACGCGCCTTTACTTTACTCTTTCATCTGCCTTATTACGTTGACTGCCAAATTTTCTAATATTTTTTCAAGGACCATCAATTTTTTTTGAATCTACCACATCTTTGCCAAAAAATGTAACTTTTCTTCGGACCATAAAAATGAGCCCTATTCGGAATTAAGCATTGACTTTTATACGTCTCGAATTACCACTTCGCAAGAACTAGACATCAACTAATAATCAAAAATATTTAATTTATACTTTAAAGTTGAGATTATGTTCATAAGAATCTATTATAAAATTTCCTATTCAACAGAATGTATTATAAAATTTCCTATTAGCATAAATTGTGGACATTATTTTCCATAAATCAATATTAAATTTGTTTGCAAGTAAATGCAACCTAGACTACAAATTCATGCCACCCTCCAGGCGGCGTGTATAGTGAATCATAGGTAGCTGAACTACCAACAGTTGAAACACTGCCACCTAGCGAAGCGGTTACTCTCTAGGAAAAAGTTTCCAGAAGACAAGAATTCTAATGCACAGACCAATAGGTTTGAACATTTATTAGATTCGAAGTTTGGAAAACGACGTCTGTGAATTCTTTAATACTTATTTGTCGGAACATTTGTTAGCATTCGAGGTGAATATACCAAACTGACGAGATCTAACAAGATCGAAACCGATATTTAGTTTCCAAACTTCGAATCTAATAAATGTTCAAACCATGGGTCTGTGCATTAGAATCCTTGTCTTCTGGGAACTTTCCTATAGAGCAATCGCTTCGCTAGGTGGTAGTGTTTCAACTGTTGGTAGTTCAGCTATCTATGATTCACTATACACGCCTGGAGGGCTGCATGAATTTGTAGTCTAGGTTGCATTCTACTTGCATACGACATTGTTGGCGATGGCTATATATTCTTTATGGAGCAATAGGTGACGGTAGTACTACCACCTACTGGTCCATAGATAAACTATGGCCATTGCCAACTGTTGGTAATTCACCTACCTACGATTTACTATACATGCCTGGAGGGTTGCATGAATTTGCAGTCTAGGTTGCATTCTACTTGCATACGACATTGTTGGTGATGGCTATAGTTTCTTTATGGACCAATAGGTGGCGGTAGTACTACCACCTACTGGTCCATAGATAAACTATGACCATTGCCAACTGTTGGTAATTCAGCTACCTATGATTCACTATACATGCCTGGAGGGTTGCATGAATTTGTAGTCTAGGTTGTATTCTACTTGCATACGACCATTGAACTCTATACAACTCTATACGATATAGAGTACAATGCATACGACATTGTTGGCGATGGCCATAGTTTTCTCTATGTACCAATAGGTGGCGGTAGTCTGAGAGTCACACGCTTGAAGTTCGTTGATTCTTTAGTACTTACTTATCGGAACATTTGTTACCATTCGAGTTGGATACACCAAACTGACGAGATCTAACAAGATCGAAACCAATATTTGATTTCCAAACTTTGAATCTAATAAATGTTCAAACCTATTGGTCTATGCATGAGGATTAAATTTGTTAGCAATTATTTCTTGGTCACTGTTTCATTTTCAGGTGCTTACAAACAGCGTTGTGGTTATCCCAGAGGAAAAACCCTAGGAGGTTCCGGGGAGTTAAACAATTGCAATTTGGTGAGAGGAACCAAGCAAGACTTCGATAGATGGGGCCTGTTAGGTAACCCTGGATGGTTTTACAAAGACGTTTTACCATACTTCAAAAAATTTGAAAAATCTCTAATGAAAGACAACATCGATATAGAATACCATGGTTTCAATGGTCCAGTTTTGTCTAGGCAATCTCCAATAGTCGAAGAATTTCACAGACCATTTGTTCAAGTTTTGGAAAACGCAGGTGTGACCGAAGGTGATTACAATGGTAAATACTACTGGAGAGTGTCTCGAATGCAGGAAAACATAATTAAAGGGAGAAGATTAAGTGCTGCTAGAGCTTATATAAATCCGGCGAGAAACAGAAAGAATTTTGATGTACTTTTAAGAGCATACGCCTATAAAGTTCTGATTAATGAAGACAAGGTAGCTTATGGTGTGGAGTTTGTGAAAGATGGTCAAATTTATGTGGCATATGCTGCAAAAGAAGTCATTGTATCTGGAGGAGCAGTAAATACTCCTCAGTTGCTAATGCTATCTGGCATAGGGCCGAAAGATGAATTAAAAAAGCACGATATCAAACTAATTAAGGATGCACCAGTGGGAAAAGTTTTATTAGATCACCCATGTTTTATTACATTGTTCTACAAAAGTAATCATACTGAAACTCAGCAATCTGTTCGGCAAATGATAACTGATTATCTTAACGGCATTGGAGTGTTATCGACGACAGATTTTAGAAGCGTCAGTTTTACTAACTTTACAACAAAAAGGCCCCATGTGGAATTGGCATATAGCCCGCCAACGGGACGACCAAATAGCAATATACAGTCTTTAATCTACAATTACAATCAAGATGCTGCTCAAGCCTTTGGAAGTTTCAATATTCAAAATCATTTCTATTTTACGTTATTTTTGCTACATCCGGAGTCTAAAGGAAGTATTACTTTAGAATCCAAAAACCCAGCTGCCTTTCCAAAAATCGACGTAAATCTATTCGAAAAAGTTGTCGATGTAGAACGACTATATTTTGCCATTGATTTTTTAAATCGAGCATTTAGTTCCGGACCATATTTAAAATTCGATCCCCGAGTTAATTTGCAATTGAAACCTTGCCAAAAGTACAAATACAACAGTAGAAGGTTCTGGTATTGCGCGATTAGACATTTGGGTGTAGCTGGATATCACATGTCGTCGACTGCAAGAATGGGTCCTAGCAACGACACATTAGCGGTAGTCGATAGTCACTTAAGAGTTTATGGAATTAAAAAATTAAGGATAGTCGATTGCAGCATTATGCCTGAGACGAATTCTGGTCACACAAATGTTGTTGCGTTTATGATTGGAGAAAAAGGTGCTGATATTATCAAGCAGGATAACGGGGTGATTGTTGATATTCAATAATGTATTAGTTATTCAGGGATAGGTTTTATGATATGTGATATATTGTAATTTGTTAATAATTGGCATCTAATTTAATCTAAAATGTTTCACTATGTTATTTGTCTTATATAAACTCATTGCTATTGTTTGTGAGTATTTTGAATCAAAATCCATATCGAAATCCTAAATTCTTATACATACGATTCCTTCATTCTTATTCGAAATCTTTCTTAGTAGAAAAATTAGATTAATCTAACGAAATTGTGGAACATATTCATGTTGGAATTTTGTCCAGTTAATCTTGGTTTTTGTGTAGTGCTGTGATTGGTTTGGATTACCATATGTGATGTTGAGGGGACAGTGGTCTAACAATAGTAGTATGACTTGGACATTCAGGTCGAGCATACTGTAGTCTAGGTTACATTCTATTTGCAGCATCAAGTTAGACTGCTTTCTCAACGTTTCGTCCTTCGCTGACTCTTCAATGTCAGTATGAATATGTGCCCAGCACCAATTGATGAAATGATTCATGGTGGACTCTTATTGGTCGGAAACATTATGTTAATTAATTTTATTTACCATTTCTGCGACCAAGTTTTGAAATATATATAAATAGTTTTAAATAAATTTAGATATCACGTAGTCATATTTCAAAAACTGATTTAGAATATTGTCAACAAACAACAAATATTTAAATATTTCCAAACTGGGTAGTAGAAATATTAAATAAAATTGATAAACAAGTGATGAAATGTCGGCAAATTAACCTAGCTTCAGCTTAAGAAGTAAGAAGGTTCTCAAACCTATAGAATCTCGAAGTCCAATATTTCTAGAGAAGAAAGATGTGCCTTTAAAACCCTGAAAAAGTCAAGAATTAAAGTCAGAATTTCCAGAAATGCTCAGATTGTTCTGACTGAAAGCTCATTTTAAGAGAAAAAGTAGATAACGAAGGCTTTCACTGCCAGAGTCAGTACAGAATATACTTCTTCCGGGATTGGACAGTGTCAAAGAACTACTAAAAGTGTTCGACGTTTCGCCCACCATCGTAGGGGGCTTCTTCAGGAACAAAGAAAGAAAAATAGATGAAAAGAGAAATATTATTTTTCTTTTTTGCATATTCCCTCATATTTCTCTTTTCATCTATTTTCTTTCTTTGTTCCTGTTCCCCCTACGACGGTGGGCGAAACGTCAAACACTTTGAGTAGTTCTTTGACACGGTCCAATCCCGGAAGAAGTATATTCTCCAACTTGCGTTTTGATGAATATATTTTGATACAAACTTCCAAATGTAATAAAAAGAAAGATTACAAGCCTTGCATATACGTGTCTATACAAGAGTAATTACGATGCAATTAAAAGTTTAATTGCAAAGGTCACCTCATAAGATAACAACTTGTATTACTGGTTGCATCGCAATATCTATTAATACAAGCGTCGTCAGCGTAGCTTTACTTTCACCTAGTTCGACAAATGACCAATTAAATATTCTGTAATTAAACAATTAAACCTGTCAAAGTTGAAAATATTTATAACCACAAGCATGAAGCCAAGAAAGGCCGAAACTATGCTAGTCCCAATTCAACGACATCTACATGAGAAACCGTGAACGATTTATGGTTTAATTTTTTGAATCTGTCAAAAATAAAGGTAAAAATGGACATTATCCATTAAGAAAACAATCCTTGGACATACCAGGCCTGTAAGAAGCATAACGAGGAAAATATAAACATGTTTTTTATTTTTCCAAATTTCCAACATTTGGACTTGCACTGTTTTTAATCTCACTGATTCAATTATGTTCAACATGACGTAAATAGCAAATAATACAAAACTCCGCTTTCAAATGCGATTAAACGCTTTAAAATTTGTTTATTTATTCTTGTATGACGTTTCGTCAAATCGATAGCGTCAATATGAGAGGTGACATAATATTAGTGAAAATAATTTATCCACAACAATTTATCCACAACAATTTTAACAATTATGAATGACAGTCATAAATTATTTTATATTTATTATAACTAAAGTGATTCAATCTATTTATCTAATAATTAGTCATCATGTAGGAAGCCTAACATCTCAGCTACCCAAAGGAGGCTGTTTTTCAGGTAAAACCATATCATTAACCTAGGGTTTATGTGTGTATACACGAGTGGCTGAATTTATTTATTATATGTCAATATATCAACTTTGAAATAATATGTGCAACATCCTAATTATTCATGAGCTTTCACAAAAATCAGACAATCTTAGGAAGCAAAAGCAATAAATAAAGGACCAAATATGATAAGACAAACTCGGTTCCGAGATCTATTTTACACTACGTACAGTTGCGGCTGGTCTTAAAGACCGCGCAAGAGCGCGTGCTCCTCGTTTTCTGTTTAATGTAAAAGACTTGGATTTATCACATTTTTAAACACAAAATCATGATATATTAATTAACTAATAATCCTTGTAAGTGACTTGGAATAAAGTAAGCGAACGTTTGATTCCATTATAGTAAATATTATAAGAAAATTTAAATAAGTTGGTGCGCGCAGAATTATGCACCTAGCGTGGCTGCCGTGCGATACCTATCAACAGCCTCCACGGGATACGGAGAAATAAATTACAGAACACCACGCTAAAGCTAGCCCGCGGTACGCCGCTCCGCGCTTATGCGATATTGCCAAATGGTGAGTACGAGTCAGAGTTTGGAGTGTGCATTTACGGTTTATGATGCTAAATGCGTAGGTGCCGGCTGATTTGATTGCGATTGCTAATTGTGTCACTTACAGGCCTAACTGCCAATAGTACCGCTATTCACAAAGAGGTAGCAGTTCCCATTCCAGGGTCTAATTATTAATTTGTAAATGTGGATTTAAACAATTTTGATGAAAAAGTAATCAACACTTTATTTCTTTGAAAGATCATAGAGCGGATTTTGTTTTAAAAAATTTTTTTTTGTGCTTTTGTGGAGTTTAATTATAACTTTGTAATAAAACATATTTTATTTTCAAATGCAGTTTTCATGAAAAAGTGATATAATTTTATTCCCATAAAAGCAACAATTTAAATGAGGCTCAGAAATGTCGATAATGTTTTTTTTGTACTCGATGAATTTAGAGATGATAACCCAAAAATATTTTGGAGGTTATAAGATGTTAATTAAATTTAATTCGTAAAAATACTATTAAATATCATAGCTTTTGTATCACTTTTGTTTCTCTTAAATTTAATACCTTGCTATGGCACTGGAGTCACCTAAACTCTTAACTAGTATTGGAATAATCGAAGGATTTTCAGAATCGAATACATTGAATTCGAATACTTTTGAGAATCGAATAAGTATTCGAATACAAAGAATCGAATTATGGGATAATAAAATACCTACTAGAAAAATTGTCTCGGCGGCCTATTCGAGGCATGTGGTGGCGAGAAATGACATTCGATTTCACTACTTCCGTACCTATGCCCATAATTGGTAATTTCCTAATTGAATGTATATAAATTTCTTAATATAAATAAATCTTAAAGCTTTAGAATTCACATACGTATCTTTAACTTTGATTGGATTCACATATTGGAACTGTATTTCCAGATATTGCTAAATTTCATTATTAAAATTGAGAGCCAGATTTTAAAAAGTACTTAAGCATTTCGTTATTTAATAATTTTATGAGAAGGATGAAGACATAAATTAAAAATTAGATACATATTCGAATGCAGGAGTGGGCGAGCATAATGCGTAACCAACCATCCCGAATAAAAATGATCTCGAATCAGTGGCGGCTAGTAGCTAAAACTGGAGGGGTTGCTGCGACGGTGTTTGTGTGTTAAAATTGTGTAAAAGCAAATGAGTTCAGAAAATTAATAACAAATCAGCTCTGTTGCTTCTCAATGAACCTCCAATAGAAACCTCAACTTTAGGAAAAAAGGCAAAATTCGAATTTTGTGATTAAATAATAAATTTTATCTGTTTTTTAGAAACTTTCCTGAGCTTGAAATATATTTTTTTTAAAATGGATATTTTTTTTTCTTTTTAAACATAAACTTTTTGAAAAAAATGTCGAATTAAAACTCAACATTAAGAAATAGTATCTATTTTTAAAATTGTTCGAAGTTTTGAGACAAATTTCGAATAATCATTTGGAGTTCAATTACAAATACATTCCCAAAATGTGAATTTTAATCACAATCGACTTCACGCTGAAATATTTGATCTTTGAAGTTTCTCTGGGAACTTTAAAATTACTAGAAAAAATTTAAATTAGAACATTAAATTGTCAATTAATTTAATATTTTGACTATTTTTAATTTCGAAATTTCGACTTTTCTAGAAATGTTGACTCATTTTTGAAAATTTCAATAAGTCCTACTTGAAAAGTCGAAATTTTGAGAATATTTTTGACAATTAATTTATTCCTTATTATTTATTACTTTTTTCAAAAATTTTATAAACCAATAAAAAATTTCTAGAAATGTTGTCTGCTTTTTCTCCAAATTTTGAGCTTAATCTTTAAATTTCAATATATTTTTTATCGCAATTTGAAGGACTTGACAATTTCAAGAATAAATTTAACAAATAAAAATAACAGTTCTAGAAAAATTGGAAATTTCGATTCAGAATTTTCTTCGGTTCTACAATAGTGGTAAGTTTTTTTTAGTGAAATATCAAATCGCAAAAAAGTTGAAATTTAGAAGGTTCATTTTTTTCTTGAAATTCAACATTTATGTCAAAATTGAACTTTTTTTTTAATTTCTTCGTTTTTTTCCCAAAATGTTGACATTCTTAGAGAAATTTCAGGGTTTTTTTTAAAATATTTTTTGTCAAAATTTGTATATAAAGAATAGATAAAAGCAATCACTAAACACGTACTTAATCGATTTTAAAAATGTGAACCCCAAGCGGGGTGAAAAACGATATTTAACTGAACATTCAAATTTAAAATTTTCTTTTACAAGCCAAAAATTGGGATTTGGAAAACAATTTTGCTCGAACAAAGCAACTTTGAAAAGGTCAAAATTGTCGAAAAACTTTTAAAAACAGAATTTTCAAAACAAGACGCAAGGGGCAATTGCAAAATATCATCACTTTCTTTTTAAGCTAAAAATTAGGTTTGCAATTTTGGCTCAACAAGACAAAATTTTGAAATGTTGAAAATTTCGACAAAAATTGAAAATTTCGTTAATTAACATTTTGAAAAATTGTTTTAAAAAAGTCGAAATTTTTAAAAAGGGTCAAATGAAATCAGGACAAAATATTAAAAAAGGTCCAGATTCTCAAAAAAATCGAAATATTCAAAAAATGTTTCAAGTAGAAGTCGAAATTCAAAAGAAAAGCCGAAATTTCGAAAATAATTCGTAACTTTCAAAAGAAAAGTCAAAACTTCGAGAAAAGATCGAAAATTTAAAAAATAATTGGAATTTTAAATAAAAATCATCGAAAATCAAAATATTTCAAATTTTGAAAAATCGAAATTTTCCAAATTTTGAAAATCGAAATTTACAAAGTTTTGGAAAATCGAATTTTTCTAAATTTTGGAAAATAACACCACATCAAAATAGTCGATATTAACAAGAAAAAAATATTAAAATTCGTGAACAAATTTGAAATAAAAATCGAATTTTCAAGAAGGGTATAATTTTGAAAGATTCAACGTTTAAAAAAATGTTAAATTTCCACAAAAGTAAATATTTTCATAAAACCGTAAGTTTTTAAAACAGTACGATTTTTTAAAAATTTCAAACTTTTCAAAAAAAGTTAAAATTGAGAGAACGATCAAATTTTTGAAAACCGGTCAAATTTTAAAAAATAGATTGTAAAATGCGGACATTTTTGAGGTTGAGATTTTGCAATTAAATCAAAATTGTCAGAAGAAGCGAAATTCTCACAAAAAGTCAAAATTTCTAGGAACATACGAACGAAATTCTTAACAAAAGTGGAAATTTTCAAATGAAGTCAAAATCTTGAAAAAGGTCAAAATTTTAAAAGATTCTAATTTTCGTTGAAAGAAAATCGAAATCTCGAGAAAAAATTTGAAATATCTGTACAAAAAAAACGAAATTTTAGGAAAATAATCCATCGGCTATTACTTTCATTTAAAATAAAGCAAAATGCGGAAGCAATGGAAAATTTTCTTAACACTTTTTCGTTTCTTTCCAAAATCTTGACATTTTTATAGAAATGTGAGGATTATTTTCTAAAGGTTGTTAGTGAAAATTATAAAATTGAACTCTAAAATGTCAAAATCCCGTGAAAAAAACCTAACATTTTTAAAGCAAATTAAAGGAACATAAAAAATCAGGAGAAGTTGAAATTTCCAGAAAAAATTTTAAGAACAAAATTTGCTGGAAAAGTAGAAATTTCGAGAAATTTTGTTTATATAATATATTTAGAAAAATATAAATTTTCTCAACAAAAAAAAGTAAAAATATTAGAAAAACCTAAGAATTTTTCCACAATACAGTAGAAATTGCGAAATCTGGTAAAAACTCGAAGATTTGGTATTATTCTTTTTTTTTCAGGGAAATCAAAATGCGAAAAGAGTTGGATACAGATTGTTTCTTGAAATTTTCATTATCTTCTCAAAATTTTGACCCTTTTAGAAAAATTTAACCTTTTTTTTCAAAATTCAATTCTTTCTCGAAATACTGATTTCTTTTTCAAAAGTTTTACAAAAGTTAGTTCTTAAAAATGCGTTTTTTCATGAAAATTAAAAATAAAAATAGATTTTAGCAGATCATAACATGAAAGGAAGGTGAAGTTTCTATAAAAGAAATTAGAGAAAATTTAAAATTTCTATAAAAAAGTTTTCAAGGAAAAGTCTTCAAAAAAGACCAAACTTTTTAAGAAAAAACTCGAAAGCGGAACTGGGGGTGCTGCAGTTCATCAGTGCATATACGCGAGCCGCCACTGTCTCGAATAAAATACGCATTCAAAATGCATGTCTAAGATCTCGAATACTAGAATCGGGTACAGTATTCAACATCGGAGAAGTTAAGAATCGGATATGTAGCGTAGTTGGGAGACCGATTCTATTCACTACTCAGCATTCCAATATTTTGTTGTATCAGACTACCACAATCTCGAATACATATATTGTATTCGAATACATATTTTGTATTCGAATGCAAGCAAGTACCCGAAAACTTATGAATCATGCGATGATGAGATGTTGCTTGCGCGAGGCGAGAACCCATTCTATTCATATTCTCACTTCAACTCACGGAGTCTGGAAGTATTCGAATACTTCAGTTGAGAATCGGATGTATTCAAGATCTTGGCAGAATCGAATACATCTCACAACTTGTATTCGAATAGCCCAACACTAGTAGCAGTACCCATTCCAGGGTCTAATTATTAATTTGTAAATTTGGATTTAAACAATTTTGATGGGAAAGTAATGAAGACTTTATTTCTTTAAAAGATCGTGGAGCGGATTTTCTTGAAAAAAATATTTTTTTTGTGTTTTTGCAGAATTTAATTAGAACTTTGTAATAAAATATATTTTATTTTCAAATGCAGTTTTCATGAAAAAATGATATAATTTTATTCTTATAAAAGCAACAATTTTAATTAGGCTCAGAAATGTCGATAATGTTTTTTTTGTACTCGATGAATTTAGAGATGATAACCCAAAAATATTTTGGAGGTTATAAGATGTTAATTAAATTTAATTCGTAAAAATACTATTAAATATCATAGCTTTTGTATCACTTTTGTTTCTCTTAAATTTAATACCTTGCAATGGCACTGTAGTCACCTAAACGCTTAACTACTAATATCTTAGCATCTGCGCACCCCCTGTCAAAAAGTCACCAGCCGCCACTGACTACGTACTACGTACAACATGAATTGTTTGATTTATTAAATGTTTATATTTCACAGAGAACTTTGTAGTACAGAACAGCATTGTTTTGTTTTTAATAATAGTTAGTAACACAGAATTAATTTGGAAACCCACTCTCAAAATTATGGTATCCATTTTAAAGTTACTGTTGCAGCTGGAGCAAGCGAACTGTAACAAGCATTTCAAAAATGTAATATAATCTACGTTATATGTGTAATGATTTCTGGTGCCTTCCAAAATCGTCCTTAATTACCTTGGTTTGTAGGTGTTGATGATTTTGACTTAGAGGCAACGTTCGAAAAAGGTCTACAATTAATTACACTTAAAATAATCGAGTGATTATAATTAACAATTTATTGACCACGCCAGATGCTTATGGTTAGCCTTTTACGTTTTCAGACATGTTTTGCGTAACACTTTATTTACAGGTTAATACATTACGCACAAAAAAACATGGGAGAAAAAGGAAATAATATTTTGTCATATTGTGTAAATATTATAAATCAAAATAAAATACATTTAATTATATAACTTGCAACCCGCAAAATACAGCAATATTTCCCAATATCTACAGCAATTAGATTCATCTGAATCCGAGAATATTCCGTTTTTTACATAAAAATAACGTGAATGTAATTCTTGATCCAATTTATAAAAGAAATCTGTTACAGGATGCTTTTTATTTTGATCAAAATATTAACTGTTTTGCCAGTATTTTCTCACGCAATTAAATCGAAAAAGCTGGAGGCCGAATATTTAGCTCAATTAATCGAAGAGAGAATTAAAGAAGCCCAAAGTTACGTGCCCAGAACGGATAATAGCGATTTTTTCAAAGATGTCAACGATTCGACTGTTTACGGTAAATTTATCTTGATAAATAAACAATTAAGATATTAAGTGAGATATACTCATATTGTTACAGATTACGGCGAATACGATTTTATAGTGGTAGGTGCTGGTTCAACTGGATCTGTTGTGGCTACTAGGTTAGCAGAGATAGTAAACTGGACGATTCTGGTGGTTGAAGCAGGATATTACGGCGATATTCTCGCATCCATACCAGGATTGTGGGAGTTCAGTTTATGTTCCCACCTAAATTGGGGTTACATGACAGAACCAGAGAAGCATGGATGTTTAGGTAATTTTTTTTTGTAATCATCATTATCCACATATTTCAAAGTACCTACTGAAACCACATAAAAATATGCTGCTCTCGAAATGTTATGCTAAAAATATGGAGATTAAAAAACACAACAAGGGTTGCTCTAACGCGTTTCGACAGCCAAGTGTCATCTTCAGAGAGAAAGTTGTGTTTTTTTAATCTTTCTTGGTTTCAGGGAACAAGTTCTGTATTTCAATTTTCGACGATAACCAAGGACCAGTCCGTTCCATCAAACTATTCTCTATATTCGTTTTTTTTTAACTATGTATTTTGTTCCTAAAATTAGATTTTTCCCCCAAAATTTTCCTCTCTTCTCAAGACTCGACAATCTGTGAAAATGTTTACTTTTTTCTAATTCGACCTACTGGAAGATTTAACTTACTTCTCAAAAATTCATCTTTTGTCAATTTTTTATAAAAAAAAAACTAAAAATTTGAAGTAATAATTTGGAGATGTTAAATAAAATAATTTTTGAAGATTTCGACCTTGTTCTCAAATTTTCATTTTTCGAAATTTAAATCTATTCTTAAGTTTGACTTTTCTCCAAAATTACATTTTTTTCACTTTGTCCTAAATTTCGACCTTTTTTTCCAAATGTCACCATTTCCCCCAAATATTGACTTTTACTGAACACTTAAACTTTTATTTATTTTTTGGAAATTTCAACCTGTTTCGCAAAATTAGGTGTTTCTAGAAATTTCAACTTTTAACTGAAAATTCGACATTTTATTATGTTTCTGCGAGCTGCGATTTTATCGACGAAATTCATCCACTTTCACAATGTTTGATTATCAAAAATTTGATTTTGTTCCTAAAATTTGACTTTTTCTAGGGAATTTTGACCTTTTTTTTAAAGTTCAACACTCTTCTCGAAACTGGAATCGACATTCCTTTATATTTAGAAATTATTTTATCAATTTTCTCAAAATTCTAATTTTTCTGAAAATTTGAAGTTTTTTTTTATTCGTCTTGTTCTCGAAATTTCAAATTTATTCTCAAAATTTAACTTTCTCTGGAAAAGTGCCAATTATTTATTTTCTTCTTCTCTGAAAAACTTCGACTTTTTAAAGTATGACAATTCTTTATAAGCCTTTTACAATTTATCTTTTCGAGACTTAACAATTTTTCATAAAATTCAAATTTGTCTAAAAATTTCAGGTTTTGAAATTTGTTGTATGTTTCAATCTATTGTAATTCGACGTTTTTTTTTTCTAAAATGTTACTTTTTTGAGCATTTTTGTTAAATTCATATTTTTCGAAATCTCTTTTTTTCAAAATTCGCTTTTATCCTGAAATATTTTATTTCGAACGAAATTCATCTATTTTCTAATCCCAAAGTTTGATTGTTTTTCTTAAAATTTGATTTTCTCTGGAACATTTTGACCTTTTTTTAAAAGTTTAACAATTCTTGAAATTCGAAGTTTTATCCACTTATCTTTCCTTTCGAAATTATTTTACCAATTTTCTAAAATTCGATTTATTTGAAATTTTAGAGTATTTTTGTAATTCGTCTTGTTTTCGAAATTTAAAATTTATTCTTAAAATTTAATTTTCTTTGGAAAATTGCAAATTTTTATCGAAATTTGGAACTTTTTTTAAAATGTTGACCTTTACCTTGAAAATTTTCCGAAAATTTGACTTGTTTCTACTTCTTTGAAAAACTTCCACTTTTTTAAAGACAGACACTTTTTTAAGCTTTCAGTTCATTTTTACAATTTCTCTTTCATCTAAAAATTTCAAGTTTTGAAATTTGTTTTGGGTTTCAATATATTTTCGAAATTCGACGTTTTTTTTTCTGAAATTTTGCCCTTATTTGAGAACTTTGGACAAATTCATTTTATTTAAATCTCTTCATTTTTACCAATTTTTAATTCGAAATATCTTCCTTGTTCTCAAAATTCGGCTTTTTCTGGAAAATGTTGACCTTTTTTCTAAGTTAAACGCTTTTCTCGAACTCTTCTTGGAATTATCTTTCGAAATTATTTTACAAATTCTCTCAATATATTAATTTATCTGAAAATCTGGATTTTTTTAAATCGTGTTGTTTTCGAAATTTCAAATTGGTTCTTAAAATTTAATTTTCTCTGGAAAATTGTAAATTTTTGTCGAAATTTCGAGCTTTTCTTAAAATTTTGACTTGTTCATTGAAATTTTTCCTAAAGCTTGACTTTTTTCTTCTTTTCTGAAAAACTTCGAATTTTTTAAATTTCAACTATTTTTTCTTAGCTTTCAGTTTATTCCTGCAATTTCTCTTTGCAATAATTTTTCAAAAAATTCAAAATTGTCTACAAATTTTAGGTTTTTTTATTTGTTTTGGGTTTCAATCTATTGTCGAAATTCGACGTTTTTTTTTCTAAAATTTTGCCTATTTTGAGAACTTTCAAAAGTCATTTTTTTTTCGAAATTTCTCCCTTTTTCCCAATTAGGCAAATTCATTTTTTTATCTCTTCATTTTTCCCAATTTTTTTCGAAATCTCTTCCTTTTTCTCAAGATTCAGCTTTTTCTGAAAATTGTTGACCTTTTTTCTAAGTTAAACGCTTTTCTCGAACTCTTCTTGGAATTTTCCTTCGAAATTAGTTTACAAATTCTCTCAAAATATGAATTTATCTGAAAATCTGGATTTTTTTAACTCGTTCTCTTTTCGAAATTTCAAATTGATTCTTAAAATTTAACCTTCTCTGGAAAATTGTAAATTTTTTGTCGAAATTTCGAGCTTTTCTTAAAATTTTGACTTGTTCCTTGAAATTTTTCCTAAAGCTTGACTTTTTTCTTTTTTTCTGAAAAACTTCTTAAATTTCAACAATTTTTTCTGAGCTTCCAATTTATTCTTACAATTTCTCTTTGCAAAATCTTGCAATAATTTTTCAAAAAATTCAAAATTGTCTACAAATTTTAGGTTTTTTTAACTTGTTTTGGGTTTCAATCTATTGTCGAAATTCGGCGTTTTTTTTTCTAAAATTTTGCCTTTTTGAGAACTTTCAAAAAAGTCATTTTTTTTTGAAATTTCTTCCTTTTTCCCAATTAGGCGAATTCATTTTTTTATCTCTTCATTTTTCCCATTTTTTTTCGAAATCTCTTCCTTTTTCTCAAGATTTGGCTTTTTCTGAAAAATTTTGACCTTTTTTTTAAAGCTCAACACTTCTCAGAATTTCCTTGGAATTTTCTTTCGAAAGTATTTTACCAATTTTCTCAAAATCCGTTTGGAGTTTTTTTTTAATTCGTCTTGTTCTCGAAATTGGAAATTTATTCTGAAAATTTAGCTTTCCCTGAAAAATTGCAATTTTTGATCGAAATTTTGAGCTGTCCCAAATTTTTTTCGTGAAATTCTTCCTAAAATTAAACTTTTTTCTTCTTCACTAAAAACCTTGGACTTTTTTAGAGATCGTTCTAAGCTTCCAGTTAATTTTTACAGTTTCTCTTTTCGAACTTTTACTATATTTGAAAAAATTTAAAATTATCTGAAAATTTCAGGTTTTTAATTTGGCCTGGGTTTGAATCTGTTGTCGAAATTCTACGATTTCTTTTTTCCAAAATGTTACCTTTTATTGAGAACTTTTGACAAATTCATATTTTTCGAAATCTTCCTTTTTTTCAACTTTTTCGAAGTCTCCTTCTTTTTCTCAATTTTTTCGAAGTCTCCTTCTTTTTCTCAATTTTTTCGAAGTCTCCTTCTTTTTCTCAATTTTTTGGGAATCTCTTTTGCTCAAAATTCGGCTTTTTCTGGAAATTTCAGCTTTTATTTCGAACTTTGATATTTGCCGTTTCTGTAAATTTAGATTTTTTTTCTCACAAAAAGCAATTCACATTTTTTTAGGAAATTTTAAGGTTACAGAAAATTTACAAATAAAAAAGTAAAAATCATGAAAAAAATTTTTTTTAGAAATTTCGATTCTCCAAGTTGGTATTTTTCTAGAAACTTCAAATTTCATGTTTATTTTTAAAATGTTAATAGAAATCAATCAAAAATTTTGGAAAAATACTTGTTAAAATCATTACTTTTTGTTAAAATTTAAGTAAAGCATAAAAATTCCGGGAAAAGTATTTTTGGAAATTTTGACTTTTGTAGGTCACTTGTTTACTGAGTGTCTGCGTGTCTGTCCATTTGACCACTCTAGCTTTTATTTATTTTTTAGGGGAATTTAAATTTTCTTTTAAAACAGCCGCATGCGGCTCGCGAGCCGCGGTTTGCCGAACCCTGCTTTAAACCATTTTAAATTTCAATTATAAATGCAAAACTTTTTCCTTAATAAATAAAAATATTTGGTTTTTCTTATTCCAAATTAATTATCACAAATATCAGATTTATTTTTACAAAAGAATACTAGATCAGTTTGTTATCAAGATTACGAAACGTGATTTTCGTAAAAAAAATTAAAAAACAAATCTTCGCTCCTGAAACCAAGAACGATTAGAAAACACAACAAAGGTTGCTCTAACGCGTCTCGATAGCCAAGCTATCATCTTCAGAGAGTATCTCTCTGAGAGAGTATCAGAGAGCATCTCTCTGAGAGAGTATCAGAGAGAGTATCTCTCTGAAGATGACAGCAACATAACAAAGGTTGCTTCAACGCGTTTCGATTCCAATGGCAATTACTGCATTTCGTGAACTAGTGCTAACTCCAAAACTGAAATACAAATCTTGTCCTCTGTAGTATCTCTCTGAAGATGATAGCTTGAGAATTAAAACGCATTAGAGCAACCCTTGTTGTTTCTAATCTTTTTTGGTTTCAGGGGATAAGATTTGTATTTCAATTTTTGAAAAGCACATAATTTAAACCATTTTAAATTTAAATTATAAATGCAAAAAATTTTCCTTAATAAAAAAATAGTTCGTTTTTCTTTTTCGAAATTAATCCTCATAAACATCAGATTTATTTTTACAAAAGAATACTAGATCAGTTTGTTATTAAGATTGCGAAACGTAATTTTCGTAAAAAAAATTGAAAAACAAATCTTGTCCCCTGAAACCAAAAAAGATTAGAAAACACAACAAAGGTTGCTCTAACGCATTTCGATAGCCAAGCTATCATCTTCAGAGAGATTGAAACCCAAAACAAGTTAAAAAAACCTAAAATTTGTAGACAATTTTGAATTTTTTGAAAAATTATTGCAAGATTTTGCAAAGAGAAATTGTAAGAATAAACTGGAAGCTTAGAAAAAATTGTTGAAATTGAAGAAGTTTTTCAGAAGAGAAGAAAAAAGTCAAGCTTTAGGAAAAATTTCAAGGAACAAGTCAAAATTTTAAGAAAAGCTCAAAATTTCGACAAAAAATTTGCAATTTTCCAGAGAAGGTTAAATTTTAAGAATCAATTTGAAATTTCGAAAAGAGAACGAGTTAAAAAAAAATCCAGATTTTCAGATAAATTCATATTTTGAGAGAATTTGTAAACTAATTTCGAAGGAAAATTCCAAGAAGAGTTCGAGAAAAGCGTTTAACTTAGAAAAAAGGTCAACATTTTCCAGAAAAAGCTGAATTTTGAGAAAGAGGAAGAGATTTCGAATAAAAATTGGGAAAAAATGAAAATTTTGAACCATTATTGCAAGATTTTGCAAAGAGAAATTGTAAGAATAAACTGGAATCTTAGAAAAAATAGTTGAAATTTAAAAAATTCGAAGTTTTTCAGAAAAGAAGAAAAAAGTCAAGCTTTAGGAAAAATTTCAAGGAAAAAGTAAAAATTTTAAGAAAAGCTCGAAATTTCGACAAAAATTTACAATTTTCCAGAGAAAATTAAATTTTAAGAATCAATTTGAAATTTCGAAAACAAGACGATTTAAAAAATCCAGATTTTCAGATAAATTCATATATTGAGAGAATTTGTAAAATAATTTCGAAAGAAAATTCCAAGAAAAGTTCGAGAAAAGCGTTTAACTTAGAAAAAATGTCAACATTTTCCAGAAAAAGCCGAATTTTGAGAAAAAGGAAGAGATTTCGAATAAAAATTGGAAAAAATAAAGAGATTTGAATAAAATGAATTCGTCCAAAGTTCTCAAATAAGGGCAAAATTTCAGAAAAAAAACGTCGAATTTCGAAAATATATTGAAACCCAAAACAAATTTAAAAACTTGAAATTTTTAGATAAAAGAGAAATTGTAAAAATGAACTGAAAGCTTAAAAAAGTGTCTGTCTTTAAAAAAGGGGAAGTTTTTCAAAGAAGTAGAAACAAGTCAAATTTTCGGAAAATTTTCAAGGTAAAGGTCAACATTTTAAAAAAAGTTCCAAATTTCGATAAAAATTTGCAATTTTCCAAAGAAAATTAAATTTTAAGAATAAATTTGAAATTTCGAAAACAAGACGAATTACAAAAATACTCTAAAATTTCAAATAAATCGAATTTTAGAAAATTGGTAAAATAATTTCGAAAGTAAAGATAAGTGGATAAAACTTCGAATTTCAAGAATTGTTAAACTTTTAAAAAAAGGTCAAAATGTTCCAGAGAAAATCAAATTTTAAGAAAAACAATCAAACTTTGAGATTAGAAAATAGATGAATTTCGTTCGAAATAAAATATTTCAGGATAAAACCGAATTTTGAAAAAAAGAGATTTCGAAAAATATGAATTTATCAAAAATGCTCAAAAAAGTAAAATTTTAGAAAAAAAAACGTCGAATTACAATAGATTGAAACCCAAAACAAATTTCAGAATCTGAAATTTTAAGACAAATTTGAATTTTGTGTAAAATTGTAAAATCTCGAAAAGATAAATTGTAAAAGACTTATAAAGAATTGTCATACTTTAAAAAGCCGAAGTTTTTCAGAGAAGAAGAAAATAAATAATTGGCACTTTTCCAGAGAAAGTTAAATTCTGAGAATAAATTTGAAATTTCGAGAACAAGACAAATAAAAAGAAAACTTCAAATTTTCAGAAAAATTAGAATTTTGAGAAAATTGATAAAATAATTTCTAAATAAAAAGGAATGTCGATTCCAGTTTCGAGAAAAGTGTTGAACTTTAAAAAAAAGGTCAAAATTCCCTAGAAAAAGTCAAATTTTAGGAACAAAATCAAATTTTTGATAATCAAACATTGTGAAAGTGGATGAATTTCGTCGATAAAATCGCAGCTCGCAGAAACATAATAAAATGTCGAATTTTCAGTTAAAAGTTGAAATTTCTAGAAACACCTAATTTTGCGAAACAGGTTGAAATTTCCAAAAAATAAATAAAAGTTTAAATGTTCAGTAAAAGTCAATATTTGGGCGAAATGGTGGCATTTGGAAAAGGAACGTAATTTAAAAACAATAGAAATTTTGAGAGGAAAGTCGAAATTTAGGACAAAGTCAAAAAAATGTAATTTTGGAGAAAAGTCAAACTTAAGAATAGATTTAAATTTCGAAAAAAGAAAATTTGAGAACAAGGTCGAAATCTTCAAAAACTATTCTATTTAACATCTCCAAATTATTACTTCAAAACTGTCATCTTCAGAGAGTATCTCTCTGAGAGAGTATCAGAGAGCATCTCTCTGAGAGAGTATCAGAGAGAGAGAGTATCTCTTTGAAGATGACAGCAACACAACAAAGGTTGCTTCAACACGTTTCGATTCCAATGGCAATTACTGCATTTCGTGAACTAGTACTAACTCCAAAATTGAAATACTTGTCCTCTGTATGATCTAGTATCTCTCTGAAGATGATAGTTTGGCTATCGAAAGGCATTAGAGCAACCTTTGTTGTTTCTAATCATTTTTGGTTTCAGGGGATAATATTTGTATTTCAATTTTTGAAAAGCTCATATTTTAAACCATTTTAAATTTAAATTATAAATGCAAAACATTTTCCTTAATAAAAAAATATTTCGTTTTTCTTATTCCAAATTAATCCTCGCAAACATCAGATTTATTTTTACAAAAGAATACTAAATCAGTCTGTTATTAAGATTACGAAACGTGATTTTCGTACAAAAATTGAAAACCAAATCTTGTCGCCCAGTGGCGGCTGGTGACTTTTTGACAGGGGGTGCGCAGATGCAAAAATATTAGTAGTTAAGAGTTTAGGTGACTCCAGTGTCATAGCAAGATATTAAATTTAAGAGAAACAAAAGTGACACAAAAGGTGTGATATTTAATAGTATTTTTACGAATTAAATTTAATTACCATCTTATAATTTCCATTTCATGAAAACTGCATTTGAAAATAAAATATATTTTATTACAAGGTTCTAATTAAACTCTACAAAAACACAAAAAAAATTTTTTTTGAAACAAAATCCGCTCTACGATCTTTTAAAGAAATAAAGTCTTCATTACTTTCTCAACAAAATTGTTTAAATCCAAATCTATAAATGAATAATTAGACCCTAGAATGGGTACTGCTATCTCTTTGTGAATAGCGGTACTATTGGCAGTTAGGCCTGGAAGCGGCACAATTAGCAATCGCAATCAGATCAGCCGGGACCTACGCATTTTGCATCATAAACGTAACTGCATACTCCAAACTCTGACTCGTACTCACCATTGGCAATATCGCACATGCGCGGAGCGGCGTACCCCGGGCTAGATTTAACGTGGTGTTCTATAGTTTATTTCTCCGTATCCCGTGAAGATCGTTGATAGGCATCGCACGGCAGCCACCCTAGGTGCATAATTCTGCGCGCACCAACTTATTTAAATTTCCTTATAATATTTAATATGTATAACGGAATCAAACGTTGGTGTATTTGATTCCAAGTCATTCACAAGTATTATTATGTGTAGTATGTCATTATTTTGTGTTTAAAAATGTAATAAATCCAAGTCTTTTACATTAAGCAGAAAAGAATAGATCGCTCATTTCACGAGGAGCGCGCGCTCTTGCGCTCTTTAAGACCAGCCGCCACTGTTGTCGCCTGAAACCAAGAAAGATTAGAAAACACAACAAAGGTTGCTCAACGCGTTTTGATAGTCAAGCTATCATCGTCAGGGAGCATCTCTCTGGGAGAGTATCAGAGAGAGTATCACTCGGAAGATGACAGCAACACAACAAAGGTTGCTTCAACGCGTTTCGATTCCAATGGCAATTACTGCATTTCGTGAACTAGTACTAACTCCAAAATTGAAATACTTGTCCCCTGTATGATCTAGTATCTCTCTGAAGATGATAGTTTGGCAATCGAAACGCGTAGAGCAACCTTTGTTGTCTTTTCTAATCTTTCTTGCGGGGAGAAGATTTGGATTTCAATTTTTAAAAATAACCAAAGACCAGTCCATCGCAATTTTCGTAATTTCCGATATATTTTCAGCAATGATGGGAAACAAGTGCACTTACCCACAAGGATTAACACCGGGGGGCTCAGGTGGTATAAATCAACTAGCTTATGTTAGAGGTACCAAAGGTGATTACGATCGATGGGAAAAGGCAGGCAATCCTGGTTGGTCTTACAGTGGTGTCTTGCCCTATTTTAAAAAAGCGATGAATTTTTCTTTATCTGATGGGGATAAAGGCTACCACGGTAGAAACGGTCCAATATATGTTGAATATTCATCAGTAATACCATACTTGCACAATATTTTTATGGAAGCTAATAAAGAACGTTATGGTTACAAAAAAATTGACTATAATGGTAGGAGTATGCTAGGGGCTTCCGTTTTACAGCAAAATACCCGGAGAGGTGTTCGACAGAGTGGAACTAATCGATATCTAGCTAAAGCTTTGGAAAAGTCAAATATAGATTTATTAACGAGGGCATTCGCTTATAAGATTTTAATTAATGAAGATAAGGTAGCTTATGGTGTAGTATTTGTACGTGATGGTCGAATATACAAAGCCACTGTCAGGAAAGAAGTTATTCTTTCCGCAGGAGCTACTAACACGCCTCAGTTACTAATGCTTTCTGGTATAGGTCCGAAAGATGAGTTAGAAAAGCATGGAATTCGCGTCATTCGTAATTCTCCAGTTGGCCAAAATGTGAAAGATCATTACACATTTTCAGTATTTGTGAGAACAAATTACACCAATCCAACTAGACCATTTGTCGAACTTACTGAAGAATATCTAAATGGTAAGGGCGTCCTTACGTCGGCTACACAAAGAAGTATAGCATTCTACAAATTGCCAAGTAATCCAACGCCAGTGCCAGATATCGAAATAATAGCAAATACTCCAACAAGTAGACCATACCTTGGGGTAGAAACCAAAGCTTTCAATTACGACCCAAACATGGTTGCTTTGTTTAGAACTAGAAATCAAACAACTGATTACGAAATGGAAATATTTCTTCTTCATCCGAAGTCTGTTGGTAAAATAACTTTAAAATCAAGTGATCCGGTAAAATTCCCAAATTTCAAAAGTGGCATTTTATCAGCTCCAGAAGACGTAGAAACTCTATACGAGGGAGTCAACATAATATACAACTTAACCGAAACAAATGCATACAAAAAGATACAAGCAAAACCATTTTTCAGAATCAAAGCCTGTGAAGAGAGTACTTCTACCTGGAAAGAATATTGGTTCTGTGCTATAAGATCGACAGCTTTTCCTGGACGACATGTGACTTCTTCAACTAAGATGGGTGCATCTGATGATCCAACAGCTGTTGTAGATTCCAACCTACGCGTGTATGGAATTCGTGGTTTAAGAGTAGTAGATGTAGGGGTAGCCCCTGATCCAATATCGGGGCATACTAATGCGGTTGCTTTTATGATAGGAGAGAAGGGATCAGACATAATCAAAGTTGATCATGGTGTGTTGCAACTAAGCGTAAAATAATATCTGGAAAGGGTAGTCTTAAATGTACATGCTTTCGCATATTTACTGGTTATGGTTGTATCAAAGAAAATGAAAGATGGTATTATGTATCAATCTCAGTAATTTGGTGAAGAATTCTATTTTACCAGAATATTAATTTGTAAATAAAAGTACTACTTACTAATATCTTCAAAGGAATTGATCATTTTTAAATAGTAACAGGAGATTTGAAACCTGAAGTACAAAATCTTATTTTGTGCCTGCAGTTAATATTACTCGTTGTGAGTTACTTAGTTCATTGGAAAAATAGCATACGTTATAATTTATTATTTTTATGAAATTTTATTTATCATTTTATCGTCCGCTGCAATTCCAGTTTGCATTATCTTTTGTGCTACATTATTTTATCCATGTATCAAAAAGTTACTTAATAAAAAAACAGAGAACAATTTTTATTGCAAATGCATATATTTACAACAGATTCTAGGACGCGCTACGCATAGTTTTCTTCGTAGTTACCTAATATGTCTTATTTTATGTGTAATAGGATATAATTAATTGGATTATAAAATATGTATGAGTAGGTTGATGTTAACAATAAAGCAGCGTTTAAAAGAATACACTTTTACTTACCCATTTGTTAACTTATTGCCTCAATACCTCGGTACCACCTTTTTAGAAATACAGATAAGGAAAAATTTTCATTGTCCATCTAAAACGCTAAGAATTGTCCCTTCCATAGTTTTCTATGGCCGCTGAACGTATTCCCCTACTTTGACGCAGCATGCTCGTATCTTCCAGTTTAGATGTTAGAAAAAACTCGTCGAAAGTTTTAAACAGACTGGAATATTGTTTAGCACAGTCTGGCGGCCTATTTGAACTCTTTGTATTGTAATGTTTAAAGAATTATTTTGTTATATTCTTCATTAGAATTATTATTTATTTTGTTTAGGAAATCTCGTTTATTTATTTTGGTTATCAAAGAATATCAGTTTTAAATTGCCCCAGATGTTGATTAAATCAACGGGCTAAAAGAAGAAACAGCATATGGTACGCAAATTTTAATAAAATTGTTGCCTGCCAGTAGTAATCCCGTAACAAAACACGTTAGAAGCTATGATGTCCTACTGAAGTCTCCACCAACACTGATCGCTGCGCTCTGCATTGAATTGTTTACACCGGTGTAGGAGAATACAAGGCGTCGCCCATCTATCCCACTATTAACTCTCAATGTTAACTCTCTCATTAACATTCTCCCTATGGACAGTGTTTGACTTTCCTGATCTGTATATATCTGTGGCAATTAGATGGTTACATCCAGTGGCGGCTGGTCTTAAGGCGGGGGTCTGGTAAATCGCCAAGTACGATTTGGCTCTCGGATTTAAATGCCCTGTTGAGGGGGGTTAGAAGAACAGAGACGGAAGGGGTTTTGAAGGGGAATTGAGTAAGAAGTTCGGTTTACGTCGTTCGAATTCGCAATCTTTCATATCGTCACTTTACCGATATATGATACTGTGTAACTCGATCCATTTGGATACCTTAAGGAAATGTGCATGTTGCTGATAGCAGTTGGTTTAGTATTCATATTTGTTTGCAAACTTGTTAAAGTATTGAGGAAGAAACAAAATCGAATTTTTAGAGAAAAGTCGAAATTTAAGGAAATATCGATATTTTGAGAAAAAAAAAGTCGAAATTTTGAGTTTAAAGTCGACATTTCGAGAAAAATGTCGATATTTTGAGAAAACTGTCGAAATTTCGATATTAAAGTCAACATTTCGAGAGAAAAAGTCGAAATTTGAGAAAAACGTCGAAATTTCAAGAAAGAAGTAGAAATTTCGAAATATTTCGAGAAAAAAGTCGAAATTTAAGAAAAAAGTCGAGATTTTCAGAGAAAAAATCGAAATTTGCGAGAAAAGTCGAAATTTCGAGAAAAAAAGTCGAAATTTTAAGTTTAAAATCGAAATATTGAAATGTTAAGCTCAAAATTTCGACAATAAAGTTGAAATTTGAAAAAAAAAACGAAATTTCGGGAAAAAGGGTCGAAATTTTGAGAAATAATCGAGATTGAGAAAATAGTCAAAATTTCTAGAAAAATGGCGAAATTTCAAAATATATCGAGAAAAAAAAATTCGAAATTTGAGAAAAAAGTCGAAATTTCGAGAAAAAAGTCAACATTTCGCGAAAAAAAAGCTGCAATTTTCAGAGAAAAGTCAAAATTTCCAGAAGAGTTGAAATTTAAGAAAAAAGTCGAAATTTCGAAATATTTCGAGAAAAAAAATCGAAATTTGGGAAAATAGTCAAGATTTCGAGAAAAAAGTCGAAATTTCGCGAAAAAAAAGTCGAAATTTCGAGAAAAAAGTCGAAATTTTGAGTTTAAAATCGAAATATTGAAATGTTAAGCTCAAAATTTCGACAATAAAGTTGAAATTTGAAAAAAAAACGAAATTTCGGGAAAAAGGGTCGAAATTTTGAGAAATAATCGAGATTGAGAAAATAGTCAAAATTTCTAGAAAAATGGCGAAATTTCAAAATATATCGAGAAAAAAAAATTCGAAATTTGAGAAAAAAGTCGAAATTTCGAGAAAAAAGTCAACATTTCGCGAAAAAAAAGCTGCAATTTTCAGAGAAAAGTCAAAATTTCCAGAAGAGTTGAAATTTAAGAAAAAAGTCGAAATTTCGAAATATTTCGAGAAAAAAATCGAAATTTGGGAAAATAGTCAAGATTTCGAGAAAAAAGTCGAAATTTCGCGAAAAAAAAGTCGAAATTTCGAGAAAAAAGTCGAAATTTCGAGACAAAAATCGAAGTTTGCGAGAAAAGTCGAAATTTCAAAAAAAGAGTTAAAATTTTGAATTTAAAGTCGAAATCTTGAGAAAAATATCGAAATGGCGATATTAAGGTCAAAATTTCGAGAAAAAAGTCGAAGTTTGAGAAAAAAAAAACGAAGTTTCGAGAAAAAGATCAAAATTTCGAGAAAAAATCTAAATTTGAGAAAAAAGTCAAAATTTTGAGACAAAAGTCGAAAATTTGAGAAAAAAATCGATATTTCGAGAAAAAAGTCAAAATTTCGAGCTTAAAATTGAAGTTTGAGAAAAAAAGTCGAAATTTTTAAAGATAACATTTTTTTAAATCGATTTCCTTTCTACGCCTTTGTAATATTTCGAAAAAGTTTAAATTTTCAGAAAAAAGTCGAAATTTCTAGAAAAAAGTCGAAATTTTGAGAAAAAAGTCGAAATTTGAGAAAAAAGTCAAAACTTGAAATAAAAGCGAAAGTTTGAGAAAGAAGACGAAAATTCTAAAAATAACATTTTTTTTTATCGATGTCCTTTCTACGCCTTTGTAACATTATTTAATTAATTTGAGAAAAAAGTCGAAATTTGAGAAAAAAGTCAAAACTTGAAATAAAAGCGAAAGTTTGAGAAAGAAGACGAAAATTCTAAAAATAACATTTTTTTTTATCGATGTCCTTTCTACGCCTTTGTAACATTATTAATTATTTCAATTATTTTTCAAATTTCGATTTTTTTCTCTAAAAAATTTTGCTTTTTTTTCCTATGAAATTTGTGTTTTTCTTTAAACATTTTATACAATAAATTTTTTTGAAATTTCGATTTATCCTGGAGATTTTGTCTTTAAAATATTTTTTCCTGTAGACATTTTGCAATTTGCACTCAACTCTTCAATATAAACCAAAATTTTCGAAATCGGACAATTGAAAACAAGTGAAAATTATCAGGTAGATCGAGATTTTCAAAAGTCGAAATATTGAGATGTTAAAATTTTGGAAAAAGTTTGGAAAAAATTTTTGGTAGCTAAGGTTTTGAATCAAATTGGAACATTTTTTTAAGAAAAAGAAGTTGAAATTTTAGGTACTAAAAAGTTTAAAAAAATTTCAAACATTTCATGAAATTTCAATATTTTTAAAAAAGTCGAAATTTTGAAAGAATTTCCAAAATTACGAAGCAGCGAAATTTTCAACAAAAAAAATAAAAAATAATCGAAACTTTCCAAAAAAAAAGTCGAAATTTTGAAAAAGAGCTGGCATTTAAATAAAAACCAATCGAAGTTATTAAGAATCGAAATTTTCAATAAAAAATTATTATATTCAGAAAAAAATTATAAAATAAAAAAGATGGAATTTAGAAAAAAGTCGAAAATTCAAAAAGTCAAAAGTCCAGTTTTGAAAAAATTACATTTTCAGAAAAAGTAAGAATTTTCAAATGGTAAAAATTAAAAAAATGTAGTAATTAATTTTCAAAAAAAAACTACAAAAAAAAAAAGACAGAACACCGAAAAGTCTAAATATTTACGAAAATACGGAAATTTTTAAAAGTGTATTCGCAGTTTTTCAAAAAAGTCGATACTTAAAATTAAAATAAGGTCGAGATTACAAGAAAAAATCTACATTTTGCAATACAGTAGAAATTTTGAAAAAATCCAACTTTTCAAGAAACGCGACATTATCAAAAGTTTTCATTATTAAGTTTTCAAAGAAATTCGATATTTTCAAAAAGTAACGTTTTGAAAATGTCGAAATTTCTAGTAGAAATCTTAAAATTTTTTAAACTCCAAGCAGCATCCCCATTGGTTTTGGCTACGAGCCGCCACTACTCCTGTCAAAAAGTCACCAGCCGCCACTGGTTACACCAAATTAATTAGGAAGAACCGACATGTTAAGAGAGCTTTTTTTAAATTTGTCAATAATTAAAATACAAATATTGTCCCCTGAAACCAAGAAAAAATAAAAAACACAACAAAGGTTGGTTGTTTTTTTAATCTTTCTCCGTTTCAGTTTATTTCAATCTTTGAAGATAACCAAGGACCAGTCCCTTCCACCAAAATTTGTCAATATTAATTTTTCTGCAAGTAAATGTGCAGTAATGTGCAACAAAATTTGTGAACATTCAAATATGTGTAACAAAATTAAATAAGATAAAAATGTTATTTATAATAATGCCTGTCTGTGAAGACTTTCCTCTGCTCACCAAAATTACGCATCTCAAGGTCGAAAATTAAACTTGTACTTGAAAATGATCCTACATAAATAAAACAATTTAAAAACGGACTCCAAAACCGCACAATTATCTTTACATTTTATTACGTGAGGTATCGGTCTATGAACTTCCAGTCGTTGATTACACTGCAAAAAGCAATGGCTGGAAAAAAGATGTTAAGTTATTTTTGGTTCGCTGCAGTTAACTTCGTGGGTGTTGTGTACTGTGATGTATTAAATGCACATTGTGTTGAACAACTAATAAATAGAACAATAAGAAGATCGTTAGATTATGAATTTCCAAAAGATAACAGGGGATATCTAACCAGCGAAACTGACAATACCATTTACTGTAAGCAGGTTTCGATCTACCTATCGTTAAATGATAAAAAAAATGACGAAAAATGTAGTTTTACAATTACAAAGACTTAAGACCGAATTAAACAATCATCTAATTTATTTACTTATTTGTATAAACGTGTTCATTGTATTACTTTAATTATACTATATCAAATAATCACTTTTTTTTACTTATGCAGTCTAAATGACTCGAAAGTGTAGTAATAGCATTTTGGAATATTCAAAAAAAAAATGACGAGATCAAATAATGTCAAAATCAATCTTTGGTTCTCAACTCCCAACCTGACAAATCTCCCAGGTTATATCGATGCATTGCACTATTACATCAAGAATAATTGTTTCATATTGTTACGCGTTATCGGTTCGAATGATTATTAACACGTGAATTTTAAAACACTTTATTTCCAAACTAAACTCGGAACACCATAATTGAATAATTAACTCATTTATTCATTTACTTTTAACTATTAACCCACTAACTAACTGCACTGACTGACTCTGGGGAAAACGGTCGCCTTATATAGTTCTCGCTTCCGGGTTCTAGAAAAATCCAGCAGATAAGGCTTATCGTTTGCCGAAATTTCTGAAACGCTTATCTGCCGTTAGCTTCATTATCGGGACCGCTTTCCCTTATCAGATCTTTCTAGAAAATTTTCTTACGTACTAAATTCCAGGGCTTCGAACCGGAACTAAACCGAAAACCGAAAAAAACCGTTATTTTCGGCGGAACGAAAACCGGAATAAAACCGAAAAAAAAAATATCGGTGTATTTCGGTGCGTCGAACTTAAAATATTTTTTACTTTATACTTAAAATTGGATTTTTTTTTGAAATTTCAATTTTTTTTAAATTTTTCACAATTCCTTGCAACTTTCATCTCATCTTCATCTCTCATTTCTGAGTAGATTAGATAAACTCACAATTTTCACATTTTCTAGAAAATATTGAATTTATTTTAAAATTTTAACCTAAATTAAAATTTTAAGTTTTAACTTGAATCTTTTTTCAAGATTTTCAACTTTTTCTTGAAATATGGACTTTTATCTGGAAATTACTCGAAATAATTCGAAAAAGTTCCTCTGTTGTTCTTTGGAATAAAGTAGTAGCTGGTTTTTTATTTAAAGGAAAACTTGGCTTTTCTTACAAATTTTTGTTGCAAATTCGAGTTTTTCTGGAAACTCTTTTCAAAAAATTCCAAATTAACTACTTTCTTTAAATTTCAATTTTCTTTTTCTAATTTGATGCCCCTATTTTTGGAAGTTATTAGTCAAATTTTTGATTTTTCGTGATTTTTTTTTTCCCTTCAAATTACAGTTCCAATTTTTTTTTGAAATCCCAACTGCCGGCTTCCTAAATCTTCCAAAACTCCAAGATATGACTTTTTCTCAACATTTTCGCTAAAATCTTGCAATTTCAAATTTAACCTATGCAATCTTGGCATTAGGGTCGAAATTTTTACAGTAATCTTAAAATGGTGACATGTTACAAAATGTATAATTTAAACTTGCAATGATTTTGTATAGTTTTTTATAGTAGTATTTTGATACAGTAATTTTTATTCTGGAAACTTTGATTTTTTTTCAAAATTTCAACTTTAGCCTCGAAACTGCGATTTGTTTAGAATTTAGAAGTCAAAATTTTGTGTTCTCTTAAATATTAGATAATTGCTTTCGCTAAACTACTGGTATAAACTTGAAAGTTTACCCCTTTGAAAGTTCGGCCCTTTGCTTCTTAAACTTTTGTGTCAAAAATCCATTATAAAAATGTTAAATTTATTCACAAACTTTTTAGCTACAAGTGAAATTATTTCTAAAATTTCGTCTTTAAAATTGAAATTCGCGCTTATTTTTTTCAGAAAATTTATCGCTGATCTTCAAATTTTAATTTTTTCAGAGAAAATTTAAGTTTAGTAATAATTGAAATTGCACTTTTTGTGGAATTTATTACTTTTATTCTTAAAATTTACATTTCCATCGAAAATTTTAAATGTTTGCTTAAAATGTTAGCAGAAATTAGATTTCAAACGCAAAAGTGCTAATTTGAATTTAAGCAATTTATGTTATTTTTTATTTTGAATATTAATTCAAAATCTCGAAAGAATATCCAGATTTCAAGAAGGAAGACAACAGTTTTGAAAACGTCCAAGTATTGAGGAAAAGCAAATTTATGACAAACAATTTTTCAAAATTAATCTAAAAATTTCGAGTCCTGAAAATTTTGAGCTTTCGAGCTAAAAGTCGAATATTCAAAAATTTCAAATTTAAACTTATATTTCTCAATTTTTTATAGTCCTCAAGTCATAATTTCAAGAAAAATGTCTATAATTAAAGAATAAAAGTCAACATGTCGATAAAAAGGGATAGTAGGTTGCTAGAGAAAGCCTAAATTTTGTTTAAAATTAAAATTTTAGAAAAAAATAATAATAAAAGGTACATACAAATTTAAATTTAAAACTTCAAAAGAAAAAAGTTAAAATATCGAAAAAAGGCAAAAACATTAAACAAAACTTTAGAAAAATTTTTCTTTTTCTAGAAATTTTGAAGTTTTCAGCAACATTTCCAAAAAAAAAATCGAATATTTGGGTTTAAAGTCAAGACTTCTAAATTACGGTAGAAATTTTGAAAACTCTATTTTTAAATAAATTTCAAGTTCTTTTTTTGAAATTGTGACAGTAACGCAAAATCTTAGTTCAAAACTTTTTATTTCATAATTTTTGGTCTTATTTATTTTTATTTATTTTTTCAATTTGATCCTTTTAATCGGAAGTTTTAGAAAACAAAGTCGAAACAGTAAAATTCAATTTTATTAGTAAAAGCGAGTCAAAGTCAATAAAGAACCAAAATTATGAAAGAAAAGAGAAAAGTCTCTCAAATTTTCGATGTTAATCACCAAAGTTCGTATATTCTAGAAGTTTTCAACTCTAGGGTATATAAATTAAGATTTTTATGAAAATTCTGAATTTAAATTTGAAATATAAACCCGAAATTCCGATTTAGTTTTTTTTAAATAAAATTTAGGTTTTTCTTCAAATTTAATTGAACTCAAAATTCAGAGTTTCAGCATGAAATGTTTAAACTTGAAAAATATCAAATATTTTCCTTCAATTTTAGGCAAGGTCAGGAGTAGTTACGTGTTGTAATAATAACGAAAAAAAGACATCACATTTTCTAAATTATGTTCAAAAATCAATTTTTAATTCGAAAAACTTTGAAAAATCACAAACTGAGTCACCCGGAACTAAACCAAAAACCTAAAAAAACCGTTATTTTTGTCGGAACGAAAACCGGAACTGAACCGATATAATTTTTTGCCGGAACGAAAAAAATAGCGGTTCGAAGCCCTGCTAAATTCTATAATTTACATTTCGTTACAATATGAAATATAAGTGAACAAAGGTTTCGACACTTTTTGATTTCAGATTATGGGGAATTTGACTTCATCATAGTTGGAGCAGGTTCTAGCGGTTCAGTTCTCGCCAGTCGACTTTCTGAGCTACCAAACTGGAAAATACTTCTTTTGGAGGCTGGCGGGGCCCTAAAGGCAGCTAACGAGATACCAGGACTTTATTACAATACATTGTATTCCGACGACAATTGGGGTTACAAAACAGTACCGCAAAAGAACGGTTGCTATGGTAAGTCCAAATATTAGCACCAACGAAGTCGCTCATTATTGTTTTTTCTTAGCTAACCGCAATCGCATGTGTGATTATCCAAGGGGTAAAATATTGGGTGGTTCTAGTTCAATTAATGGGTTGATTTACGCCAGAGGTAATAGAGAAGATTATCAACGATGGTACAATTTGGGGAACCCAGGATGGAACTATGATGAAGTTTTACCTTATTTTAAAAAGTTGGAAAACTTTCATATTTTTGAAAAAGAATATCGCATGCATGGTCACGATGGTCCTTTGGATGTAAATTACACTGAACCAACGTCTCCGCTTCAAGAAGTATTTAATCAGGCCCATTTAAATTTAGGATTAGACAATGTCGATTACAATGGGATGAAACAACTTGGTGTCTCACAAATACAGCATAATGTGAAACATGGACGAAGAATCTGTGGAGCTAATGCTTATATCGAACATGCTAAAGATCGCTCGAATTTAAACGTAACAACAGATGCCCTAGTTACGAAAATTTTGGTTAAACAAGATAGCGGAAGAGCATATGGTGTTAATTTTATCAAAAATGGTAAATACTACTACGGTTTTGCAACAAAGGAAGTTATACTGTCAGCTGGAAATGTCAATACACCTCAACTGCTAATGCTATCAGGAATAGGACCTAAGGATGAACTACAAAAGCACAATATAGAACTGATTGCAGATCTACCAGTAGGGGAGAATCTCAAAGATCATTTAGCAATAGATTTAACTTTTAAATCATCGTACTCTGCCAATAAAACTAATTTGCATGAACAAACACAGGAATTTGTAAAAGGTAGAGGGGTTTTAACGACACCTTTTAATGGCAAAAGTATCAGTTTTCTACCAAATAGATATAATAGAATAACACCGTTCGCGGCATTTGTTCTGAGGCCTCCGCCAGGTATGAAGCTAGAAGGACCAATACCACCATATAACCCAGATCTTCTAATGACGTATTTCAGCAAAATTAGCCCAATTACTAGTTTTTCTTTGGTGGTTATTCTATTACATCCAAAATCAACGGGAAAAATAAAACTGCAATCGAATAGCCCATTCGATTTTCCCCTTATAGATCCCGGAGTATTAACATCTGAAGAGGACATAAGGGACTTATATGAAGCTATAAACTTGGCATTAAATCTCACAAGGACAAAACCATTCGTAGCACTAAAACCAAAGTTATTCCCACGATTACTTCCATGTATGCGTTATCATTATACATCTGCGAAGTATTGGCGTTGCGTTATACAGTATCTGGCCCTTCCAGCATACCATGGAGTTGGAACTGCTTCAATGGGACCAAATCCTGAGAAATTCGTTGTGGACAGTGAACTTAAAGTGCACAGCGTTAGTGGGCTACGTGTAGCAGATTGTAGTGTTATACCAGTTACCTTGTCGGGACATATTAATGGACCAGCGTTTATGGTGGGTGAAAAAGCTTCAGATTTAATCAAGAAGGACTATAAAGCATTCTTCTGATATGTGGTTAAGTGCTATGATGAGCAAAGTATTTGAATTGCAATGTAAACATTTTATTTTTAGATATTATTTATCTATTATTTCTCTTATCTACATGTAACTAAATGGCTTACAGTCCACACCAAACGCCATCTTCTTCTATGATGTGGAAGAGCAATTCTTGACTGGTTTTTGTGATTGTTGTTTCTATAGATTCGTGATTAAGCAGAATAGAAACCTTGATTTTGAAGATAAAAACAGTTTAACATTTATTTAACAATACTCTAGGGCAAATGCCATAATATATTGCGTACAGAATTGATAAAAGTTGTTGGTGGCGATGATTAAGTAAAAACCAAGAATTAAATATAACATGACTGTTATTTTGCGACCGATTTTGAAATTGAACTGATACAGTTTGAACTGTGACCTTTTAATTAATTTGATTCTAGATAGTTTAGTACCACAGCCTTTCGCACAAGTATCTTTTATTAATTTGTCATTTTGAATACTCACACAGGAAAAATGCTGCGTCAGCCTTTTTGACGAAATTCCATAACCATCAAAAATTGTGAAAAATAAACTAACAAAAGAAAGTTTACTGTAACCTTCTTTTAAGAGAATGCAAGTCATGAAAGTTTGACTATTATTGCTGACTCATTTTTGCTTTACTGGTTTAAGTAAAACTTGATGCCCATTATTAAAATTCATTTAAGGTTTTCGTTGAATTTCATTCGCATACCGACAGCTTAAGATAAATTGTTCGAGCACATCATTCCCCGCAACGCGGTAAAAAAAAGCCTTGAATAAGCATCATCTGTTTATCGCGAACATTGCAATAATAATCTTTATCAGTTTGTTTATTTTTCTCGGCTGTAAATTAATGTTCAACTGCCCAAACTTGGTTAGTTCATAGTTCGCCATCGTTTACAAACATGCTCCACCTCACTCATGTCCTCATATTAACATTACAGTTTTTTATTTGTTTGTGTACAGTGAAAAATGTTGATTATTATGAAAAATTGATCATTGAGGAACTCAAAAAAGCTAACGAATATGTTTTACCAATAGACAATAGCGAATTTTGGAAAAATGGGTTAGAAGATACAATTCATGGTAAGTTTTTTGCGAAAACTTTGTAAAAATTAGTGAAAGAACTGGGGGCTACTTTTTCTAAGATAGAAACACCTCTTCTATGAAACTCTCTCTCTCTCTCTCTCTCTCTCTCTCTCTCTCTCTCTCTCTCTCTCTCTCTCTCTCTCTCTCTCTCTCTTCTCTCTCTCTCTCTCTTCTCTTCTCTTCTCTTCTCTTCTCTTCTCTTCTCTTCTCTTCTCTTCTCTTCTCTTCTCTTCTCTCTCTTCTCTTCTCTTCTCTTCTCTTCTCTTCTCTTCTCTTCTCTTCTCTTCTCTTCTCTTCTCTTCTCTTCTCTTCTCTTCTCTTCTCTTCTCTTCTCTTCTCTTCTCTTCTCTTCTCTTCTCTTCTCTTCTCTTCTCTTCTCTTCTCTTCTCTTCTCTTCTCTTCTCTTCTCTTCTCTTCTCTTCTCTTCTCTTCTCTTCTCTTCTCTTCTCTTCTCTTCTCTTCTCTTCTCTTCTCTCTCTTCTCTTCTCTTCTCTCTCTTCTCTTCTCTCTCTTCTCCTCTCTTCTCCTCTCTTCTCCTCTCTTCTCCTCTCTTCTCTCTCTCTCTCTTCTCCTCTCTTCTCCTCTCTTCTCCTCTCTTCTCCTCTCTTCTCCTCTCTTCTCCTCTCTTCTCCTCTCTTCTCCTCTCTTCTCCTCTCTTCTCCTCTCTTCTCCTCTCTTCTCCTCTCTTCTCCTCTCTTCTCCTCTCTTCTCCTCTCTTCTCCTCTCTTCTCCTCTCTTCTCTTCTCTTCTCCTCTCTTCTCATCTCTTCTCATCTCTCTCTCTTCTCCATCTCTTCTCTCTCTTCTCATCTCTTCTCCTCTTCTCTCTCTTCTCATTCTCTCTCTTCATCTCTTCTCATCTCATCTCATCTTCTCATCTCTTCCATCTCTTCTCATCTTTCCATCTCTTCCATCTCTTTCCATCTCTTCCATCTCTTCTCCATCTCTTCTCTCTCTCTCTCATCTCTTCTCCATCTCTTCTCATCTCTTCATCTCATCTCTCTCTCTTCATCCCTCTCTTCTCATCTCTTCTCATCTCTTCTCCATCTCTTCTCTTCTCATCTCATCTCTCATCTCTTCCATCTCTTCCTCCTTCATCTCTTCCCATCTCTCCATCTCTTCCTCATCTCTTCTCCATCTCTTCCCATCTCTTCCCATCTCTCCCATCTCTTCCATCTCTTCCATCTCTTCTCATCTCTTCCATCTCTTCTCATCTCTCTCTCTTCTCTCTCTCTCTCCTCTCTTCTTCTCTCTCTCTATCTCTCTCTCTCTCTCTTATCTTCTTCTCATCTCTTTCCATCTCTTCCCATCTCTTCCCATCTCTTCCCATCTCTTCCCATCTCTTCCCATCTCTTCCCATCTCTTCTCCATCTCTTCCATCTCTTCCATCTCTTCCCTCTTCTTCTCATCTTTCCTCTCTCTCTCTCTTCTCTCTCTCTCATCTCTTCTCATCTCTTCTCATCTCTTCTCATCTCTTCCCATCTCTTCCCATCTCTTCCATCTTTTCCATCTCTTCTCCATCTCTTCCCATCTCTTCCCTCTCTTCCTCTCTTTCCATCTCTTTCATCTCTTCTCATCTCTCTTCTCATCTCTTCCTCATCTCTTCCCATCTCTTCCCATCTCTTCCATCTCTTCCCATCTCTTCCCATCTCTTCCCATCTCTTCCCATCTCTTCCATCTCTTCCCATCTCTTCCATCTCTTCTCCTCTCTTTCCTCATCTTTTCCATCTCTTTCCTCTCTCTTCCATCTCTTCTCATCTCTTCTCATCTCTTCCTCTCTTCTCCTCTCTTCTCCTCTCTTCTCATCTCTTCCCATCTCTTCCCATCTCTTCCCATCTCTTCCCATCTCTTCCCATCTCTTCCCATCTCTTCCCATCTCTTCCCATCTCTTCCCATCTCTTCCCATATTTTCCCATCTCTTCTCATCTCTTCCCATCTCTTCCCATCTCTTCCCATCTCTTCCCATCTTTTCCCATCTCTTCTCATCTCTTCTCATCTCTTCTCATCTCTTCTCATCTCTTCTTATCTCTTCTCATCTCTTCTCATCTCTTCTCATCTCTTCCCATCTCTTCCCATCTCTTCCCATCTCTTCCCATCTCTTCCCATCTCTTCCCATCTCTTCCCATCTCTTCCCATCTCTTCCCATCTCTTCCCATCTCTTCTCATCTCTTCTCATCTCTTCTCATCTCTTCTCATCTCATCTCATCTCATCTCATCCCATCTCTTCCCATCTCTTCCCATCTCCTCTTCTCCATCTCTTCTCATCTCTTCTCATCTCTTCTCATCTCATCTCATCTCGCTCTATGTGAAACTCAATTCATACAAATATCGAAAATGACATAACTAACTTATTGGGTTTTGTCGAAATTTTATGTAATCCAGTTCACTCTCAATATAATAGTTGCTCTAGAGTAAAAATTTAGAAAATGTTACATTAGTATTTGGGCGACTACTACAATTTGCAAATTTCAATCACCGAAATGTCTCTCAAAAACACTCTATGATTGAGTGGTAGACAAGAACCGAATCGATTCCGTAAGTGTTCCGCTTTTACCATTTGGAGAAGGAACATCCATTGTCTCAAAATGGTTCTTCACTTTTAAGTAGCAGACGACTCGAACGTCGTTAAATCAGAGACATCCTTATCTCCGAAATAGTTGTGAAAAGATGTTATTTTAAATAAATGTTTTGTAATTATTTATATATTAACACACTGAACTCGTTTCAGTATTGATATTGATAAGACTCAGACATGCTTTATTTCGGAGAGTTATAATTTAGTAGATATATCGTTTTGTAGGTATTGACTGTTGCTGTAGAGTGGCGTGTTTTTTTTTAAGTTTAATCAACTCGTAAAGGGTAACCCCATTATGTTTTCAAAACACTGCAAGTAGGAAGCGGAAACAAGGATAGACGGCGATGAACCGCCTTCTTAAACAAGGATAGGTTGCAATTTTTGGGGAAAATTCTTTTCGGTAACAACTTCCATAACTTGGAAGTTCTATAGAAAAAAGAGTTTCCGCAGACAGAAGTCCTCAGTGTGTCAAGCTGGACCGCACAGGAATTTGCTGTCTCCGACTGTCTAGTACGCCTCAAGACGTGCCTTGGGGGGATCAATCCTACTAGTTCCTGCAAGCATTTTCCATGAAACTACTACGGAAAAGAGATAAGTCACCAACCATACGCCTGTGCTCTAGTGTTTCGAGAGAATCGGTCAGACTCTCGTCATCAATTAAGTGAATCGCTCTTCTTTGAATTGAATCCAAAAGAGCTAAAGTATGTTTTGGGACTGAACTCCAAACATGAGAACCGTATTGGCTAGTGTTGCCCTAACTTGAGCTTTGTATAGTGTGAGTAGCTGATGAGATGTGAAGTACTTTTTAGCTCTAAAAAGAAAGCCTAGCGTCTGAGAGGCGGATTTGGCAATGGCGCGCACACTATCGCCCCAGGAAAAGTTAGTGCTCACATTCACTCCTAGGATAGATAGATTAGATCCTATCGGAAGGATTTTACCATCCATTAGTATATTTGTTGCATTATCTCTTGATGTTTTCTTAGAGAAAACCGCGGCCTGAGTTTTTGAAGCGTTGAAGTCGACCAAATTGTTCTTACCCCATTCCAGAATAATCTCGAGATCCCCATTAATCGCCTGTATCTGCCGTTCCCTTAGTCGATCTGAAGCACCGATAGATAATGATTTGTCGAAGAAAAAAGATGACACAAGGCTACTATCATCTGCGTAGCTGTATATAGGATTGGAAGTTGAAGCTAAGAGATCGTTTATGTGTAACAGAAATAGAGTAGGAGACAGAGCAGACCTCTGAGGCACCCCTGTGTTAATCGCAAATGTCTCGGATGAGATGCCATCGACGACGACATGAAGCGAGAAAACTGGATATCAAATGACAGAGTCCAGGAGGAAGACCAAGAGAAAGATATTCAAAATATTTAAGGGCGGATCCAAGACGAGCCACACAAGTCATACAAAAACAAGAAACCAGAGTCCAGGAGGAAGACCACAAGATGCCAATTTGGCGAGAAGAGATCGGTGCGAGACTCTGTTGAAGGCCTTTGAAATACGCAATGGCACAATCCTAGTCTCACCATGTTCTTCCATAGCTCTCTGTCCCAAAGTTTCGTTCACTGAAGCTGTCAACATATTAGTACTTGGTCCCCAAAAAGTGATAGAATCCATAAGATGTTAATTTGACGAGAAGAGATCGATGCCAGACTCTGCCCAACAAAGCCTTTGAGATATCCAATGTCACAATCCTAGCCTCACCATGTTTTTCCATAGCTGAATTACAGATGTGAGTAACATATGCCAGTAGATCGTCAGTGGAACCTTGTTGTCTAAAACCGTATTGCCTGTCGAAGATGATTTTATTTTCCTCCAGATATTTGAGAATCTTGATGTTGATAACTTTTTTCATCACTTTAGATATAACACGTTAGATATATAGGGCGATAGTTGTTAGCCAGATTCCGTTTTCCCATTTTAGGGACAGGCTGCACTCTAGCAGATTTCCAGATGCTAGGGAATACACCTTTGTTGTAAGAGAGTGTGAACAATTTGCTTAGGACAGGAGTCGACTCTGGGGCGCACTTCTTAAGAACAATAGCAGGAATACCATCAAGGCCAGAAGCTTTGGAGGTGTCGCCAGCTCAAAGAGAATCTTCCTTATTGTGCGTTGTCTGAAAACAACTTCAAGCATCGAAGTGCCAACCTTGAGGAAGAATAGGAGGTTCTGCGTTTCGAGAATCAAGATTGGAATTTTCAGCAAACATTAAGGCTAACAAGTCAGCCTTTTCTTCGGAGGTAGCAGCAATATTGCTATTTTCATCGAGTAAAGGTGGAAAATTTAAAGATGTAAAATTCTTTCCAATCGACTTTGCAAATCCCCAGAAGGACCTGGAACCGTTCGGACGGTTGATAAGCCTCTGGCGCATTTTACGATCGAAATCACCGTTTACCTCGTCAACCTGTTTACTAGAATTTCGTGCTCTACAAATATGGTCCGAGTCTCGACTGAGGGATTATTTCGCCAAGGACGATATGTGCGATTTTTGCAGGAGACAGCCCGAGCACATTTTTTACTGAACCAAGATTTACTGGAGGCAGACTTCTTTTGGGAGTGGGGAATTGAGCATTCCATACCAATCAGGATAGTTTCCGTGATGGATTCGGCGATTAAGGAAGGGTTGTCTGAGTTAAAGCAGACATCTTTCCATGGGAAAGAGGCACAGAAGTCTCCTAATTCTTCCCAGTTTGCAGAGTTAAAGTGTCAAACCCTACGGGACTGCGTCTGGGAAGGAGGTTGTTGAGGGTGTGTTCGATCCGTTTCGTAGGACCAAACTCTTGTGGATGTTTTTATTTTAAGTCGGATTGTAAGGCCGACTTGTGTAACGAATGTCCCGAATGTTGGGCCAGAAATCTGGGCTTCCTATCCCTATTCGGGGATTGTATGATTTATTAAATGTTATATTTGCTTTTGCGAAGGACCACTACACTCCCGGTAGACAAAATAAAAGAAGAGGTTGGTTTACATGGTTCATTGTTCATTCTTCGGAGGTTGCTTGGTTTCTCTCGTTGTACTTGTTGGCTACTGCCCTTAAATAAAATTTATGATCTCTTGTGTCAGGGTCAAGCAAGAAAACTGGAGTAGGGCGACCGACAGGTATATACAAAGACATCGCAACTGAGATAGTATATGAAACGAGCGAGAGGCTGCTACAAGCTTGTGATCCGAATTTCCAAGCAGTGATGTCACAGAAATTTTATACGAATTTGGTGAATTTGTAAGAAAAGGTCGAGTAGATTGGGTTGATGGGTATCTACATCAGGAATTCTTGTGAGTTTCTCAACTAATTGCGATAGTCCACAAGTGATGGGAAAGCCTCTGCCACCCTTCCCGTCAGTTCGGGAAGAAAACCTTAACCAGGGGATGTTGTGTACGTTGAAGTCACCGAGAAAGACAACCTCAGCTTTTGGATAATTCGTCTGTAGGTCATCAAAGGTTACGGAGAGATAAGAGAAGAGCTGTCTGCATGAGGGATCATTTGGAGACACATAAAGTAAACAAATGAGGAGGAGCAGATTTTCAGTCAAATCACATCATGATCAGCAGATTCCAGTGCTTCTTCTCGTTGATAGGAAAGGTCGCTTCGCGTAAAAGCACAAATTCCCCTCTCTGTGTGGAGGAATCTACTACTATCAGTGACGACCAAGAGTTATTTTGGAAGTTTGGTACCTGCCATAAGACCCAACATAACTTTTTTTATATTTTGGTTTTACAACAATATCGTTTTAAAAAATTTAAAACTTGTAGTTATTAATTAAAGACCTACATCGTTACTCTCTTCCAGATTATGGCACATATGACTTTATTGTGGTTGGGATCGGCTCCGCTGGTAGTATACTGGTTAATCGATTGTCCGAGAACAAGAATTGGAAAATTCTAGCCATAGAAGCTGGAGCAGAAGAAACTGATTTTACAGATATTGGGGCTTATATGTATCACACGCACTGGTCCGATAAAAACTGGGGTTATTTCACAATTCCGCAGAAGAAAGCTTGTCAAGGTAACATTTATATTTTGCAAATTCATGTATTTTCATTTTTGTTCCCTTATCTTTGAAAGATGTTCTTTATGATGCAAGCTCAGTGACTCACACATATGATTACTTACCAGCAAGGACTTCTGAATAAATAGTAAATTTCAATGAACTTACCTGAAACAAAGAGAGAATTATTATAATTGACAAAGATGCTGAAATTGTTTGATATTAATTAACAATGCCATCTCATACTACTCATAAAATCAATTTTATTTAACATTTTTTCGATCCAGTTTGGACATTTTTAGCAATGAAAATTGACAATATTTTAAAACAATTTTTGATAAACGAATTTTGTTTTTCTTTTGGCATAAACTTTATTAAAGTTTAGTCTCAAAATTATAATCGATGGCGGCGGGAGAAGGATAAAGGCGGTTTGTTTTTCAGCAGCAACCCCCTTTTCTTTTGCACCATACGAAAGCTTAGATATTTCTGATTGGTGTGCAACATGGTACTGATTTAGATATTCTCTGTAATTTCTTTGCGAAGTATTTATATTTATATTCTGTTTTATTGGCTTTTTCTTCGCCAGTCACTTCTTTGACAATCCAAAATTTCAGTAACCTTCTATTAGGGAATGGCAATCTGTTTGCGGTAATCTATAACAGATTGCCATTCCTTAGTAGAAGGTTACTGAAATTTAGAATTGTGAAAGGAATGACATCTTTGATAATCCAAAATTTCAGTAACCTTCTATTAGGGAATGGCAATCTGTTTGCGGTAATCTATAACAGATTGCCATTCCTTAGTAGAAGGTTACTGAAATTTAGAATTGTGAAAGGAATGACTGGCGAAGAAAAAGCCAATAAAACAGAATATAAATGGTACTGATTAGAAAAATTTTGGAAAAAAATCGAAAAAAATCATTGAAATAAAAATGCGAATTTCAAGGTTTTTGATTTTTGTGTTCAAATTACCCTCACACGTTGCACACCAAATTCATCAAAAAGACCAGCATTTAAACTTCAGGGGCTCTTTTTAGGTATGAAGAACAAGCAATGTGTTTACTCAAGAGGAAAAGTAATTGGTGGTTCCAGTACAATTAACGCAGTCATGTACTTCCGTGGCCATCCAGAAGACTACAACACTTGGGAAAAAATGGGTAACCCGGGATGGTCCTATGAAAACGTCCTTCCGTTCTTTAAAAAACACCAAAAATGCACATTCGAAGCAAATAGCGAATTCCACGGTACATCAGGCACATTTTATACTAATATCTCTGGCCCTGTTTCTCCCCTTTATGAAGCATTTGAAGAAGCCCATAAAAAGTTCGGTCTTCAATATGTTGTAACTAACGAAAAGGAGATAATTGGCGTAGGTCGATGTCAGCACAATATTAAAAATGGAAAGCGAATGAGTGGTGGTAGAGCTTTCATAGATGATATCCGCGACAGACCGAACCTCAAAATAGCAACTAAATCTTTGGTAACGAAAATTATATTGAACAATGGAGAGGCCTCAGGTGTTGAATTCATAAATGGTGGTAAAAAGTACAGGGTTTCGGTTAAAAAGGAGATTATTCTCTCCGCAGGGTCAATTAATACACCTCAAATTTTAATGCTGTCTGGGATTGGGCCGAAAAACCATCTTAAACAATTGGGCATAGATGTAATCAAAGATTTACCAGTTGGACAAAATATGCAAGATCATGTGGCTTATTTTGGATTAAACTTTCGCACTAACTTTACCGAAAAAGATCGATCGTTGCGAGAATACATTGATGACTTTTTAAACGCCCAAGGTTTATTCACAATGCCGGTAAATGTACAAGGAGTTAGTTTCATCAACACAAGATCAACTAGCAATGTGCCTAATATCGAACTCATATTTTCTGCGCCTCCAAGTACTATAAAAGAAGCTGGTCGAGCAATGAATGCCAATGAAGAAGTTGAAGAGAAGTTCCTCGATAAAATTAATGCATTGACAGATTTTAGAATTATTTCGGTTCTTCTACATCCCAAATCAGTAGGACAAATTACGCTTAAATCTAAAAATCCGAAAGATTTCCCCATTATTGATACGAATTTTTATGCTGACGATGAAGATCTTCAAGTAATGTACGAGGGGATTCAGTTTGCTATAAATTTGACGAAAACGGCACCATTTCAAAAGTATAACACAAGAGTCTACGCTCCAATTCCAGGATGTGATAATTTTGAAGAAGATTCAAAAGAATATTGGCTGTGTCAAATAAAGCAATTCTCTACTACATTATTTCATGCCATAGCAACTGCTAAGATGGGACCGAGCGAAAAAGACTCTGTAGTTAATCACAAACTGAAAGTACATGGAATCAGAAAGCTTAGGGTAGCAGATTGTAGTATCATGCCAGATCAAATTTCGGGCCACACAAACGCACCTGCGATAATGGTTGGGGAGAAGTTAGCCCATGATATTTTTGAAGAATATGGTAGCATTAAATCAGAATTGTAATAACTATTTTTTAAACATTGTGCAAAATATTTGCATCTAGTAAGCTTCAAGTAATATGTTCATATAATTATAGTGTTTTTGTAGTTTTACTTCTTTTTCTTCTTGCCTATTTGCTCCGAATCTTGGCGACTAGCATGGCTATTCTTACTTTATTGGTAGCTGCGCGGAACAATCCAGTCGTTGAACCATTTTCTTAAGTTCTGAAGCCATTGAGATTCGTCTTCGTCCTGGTCCTCTCCCTTGCAGTATTAGTGGGAGAAGGCCATATCGCTATTCGTTTCTCATAATATGGCCCAGGTATACCAATTTACGTGTCTTAATTGTAGTGGTAATTTCGCATTCTTTCCCCACTCTGCGTAGGACTTCGTTATTCGTGACATGGTCAATCCACGAGATTCTTAGGATGTGTCTATAGCACCACATTTCAAACGCTTCAAGTTTTTTCAGTGATGCTTCGAAGAGTGTCCAAGCCTCCGCTCCAGAGCAAAACTGGAATAAATTGAAACCAAAAGAGCTAAAGTGTGTTTTGAGGCTGAACTCCAAACATGAGAACAGTATTGGCTAGTGTTGCCCTAACTTGAGCTTTGTATAGTGTTAATAGCTGATGAGATGTGAAGTACTTTTTAGCTCTAAATAGAAAGCCTAGCTTCTGAGAGGCCGATTTGGCAATGGCGCGCACATGCTCGTCCCAAGAGAAGTTAGTGCTCGCATTCACTCCTAGGATAGATAGATTAGATCCAATCGGAAGGATTTTACCTTCCATTAGTATGTTTGTTGCATTATCCCTTAATGTTTTCTTAGAGAAAACCGCGACCTGAGTTTTTAAAGCGTTGAAGTTGACCAAATTGTTCTTACCCCATTCCAGAATAATCTCGAAATCCTGATTAATCGTTTGTATCTGCTGTTCCCTTAGTCGATCGGAAGCAGCGATAGATAATGGTTTGTCGGAGAAAAAATATGACACAAGGTTACTATCACCTGCGTAGCTGTATATAGGATTGGAAGTTGAAGCTAAGAGGTCCTTTATGTGTAACAGAAATAGAGTAGAAGACAGAACAGACCCCTGAGGCCCCCTGCGTTAATCGCAAATTTCTCGGATGAAATGCCATCGACGACCACCTGAAGAGATCTGTCAGCGAGAAAATTGGATATCAAGTGATAGAGTCCAGGAGGAAGACCATAAAGTGTTAATTTGGCGAGAAGAGATCGGTGCCAGACTCTGTCGAAAGCCTTTGAGACAGACAACAACGTTCCACTGGCGATCTACTGGCATATGTTACTCATATCTGTAACTCACCATGTTTTTCCATAGCTGAGTTACAGATATGAGTAACATATGCCAGTAGATCGCCAGTGGAACGTTGTTGTCTAAAACCGTATTGTCTGTCGGAAATGACTCTATTTTCCTCCAGATATTTAAGAATCTCGAAGTTGATAACCCTTTCCATCACTTTAGATATAACGGGTAACAAAGATATAGAGCGATAGTTGTTAGCCAGATTTCTTTTTCCCTTTTTAGGGACAGACTGCACTCTAGCAGATTTCCAGATGTTAGGGAATACACATTTGTTGTAAGATAGTGTGACCAATTTGCCTAGGACAGGAGTCAACTCTGGGACGCACTTCTTAAGAACAATAGCGGGAATACCATCAAGGGTAGAAGCTTTCGAGGTGTGGAGCTCAAGGAGAATCTTCCTGATTGTGCGTTGTTTGAAAACAACTTCAGGCATCGAAGTGCCTATATCTTAGGAAAAATAGGAGGTTCTGCGTTTCGAGAATCAGGTTGGGTTAGGTTGGTTGTTGGTTGATCGTCAGTTGTGTATTCAGAATTATACGTTTACTGATAAACATGTATTTTGTCTTCTTTGTATTTAGTAGTGTTGGAATAATCGAAGGATTTTCAGAATCGAATACATTGAATTCGAATACTTTTGAGAATCGAATAAGTATTCGAATACAAAGAATCGAATTATGGGATAATAAAATACCTACTAGAAAAATTGTCTCGGCGGCCTATTCGAGGCATGTGGTGGCGAGATATGACTTTCGATTTCACTACTTCCGTACCTATGTCCATAATTGGTAATTTCCTAATTGAATGTATATAAATTTCTTAATATAAATAAATCTTAAAGCTTTAGAATTCACATACGTATCTTTAACTTTGATTGGATTCGTATATTGGAACTGTATTTCCAGATATTGCTAAATTTCATTATTAAAATTGAGAGCCAGATTTTAAAAAGTACTTAAGCATTTCGTTATTTAATAATTTTATGAGAAGAATGAAGACATAAATTAAAAATTAGATACATATTCGAATGTAGGAGTGGGCGAGCATAATGCGTAACCAACCATCCCGAATAAAAATGATCTCGAATCAGTGGCGGCTAGTAGCTAAAACTGGAGGGGTTGCTGCGACGGTGTTTGTGTGTTAAAATTGTGTAAAAGCAAATGAGTTCAGAAAATTAATAACAAATCAACTCTGTTGCTTCTCAATGAACCTCCAATAGAAACCTCAACTTCAGGAAAAAAGGCAAAATTCGGGGAAAAATTGGAATTTTGTGATTAAACAATAAATTTTATCTGTTTTTTAGAAACTTTCCTGAGCTTGAAATATATTTTTTTTAAATAGATATTTCTTTTTCTTTTTAAACATAAACTTTTTGAAAAAAATGTCGAATTAAAACTGAAAATTAAGAAATAGTATCTATTTTTAAAATTGTTCGAAGTTTTGAGACAAATTTCGAATAATCATTTGGAGTTCAATTACAAATACATCCCCAAAATGTGAATTTTAATCACAATCGACTTCACGCTGAAATATTTGATCTTTGAAGTTTCTCTGGGAACTTTAAAATTACTAGAAAAAATTTAAATTAGAACATTAAATTGTTAATTAATTTAATATTTTGACTATTTTTAATTTCGAAATTTCGACTTTTCTAGAAATGTTGACTCATTTTTGAAAATTTCAATAAGTCCTACTTGAAAAGTCGAAATTTTGAGAATATTTTTGACAATTAATTTATTCCTTATTATTTATTACTTTTTTCAAAAATTTTATAAACCAATAAAAAATTTCTAGAAATGTTGTCTGCTTTTTCTCCAAATTTTGAGCTTAATCTTTAAATTTCAATATATTTTTTATCGCAATTTGAAGGACTTGACAATTTCAAGAATAAATTTAACAAATAAAAATAACAGTTCTAGAAAAATTGGAAATTTCGATTCAGAATTTTCTTCGGTTCTACAATAGTGGTAAGTTTTTTTTAGTGAAATATCAAATCGCAAAAAAGTTGAAATTTAGAAGGTTCATTTTTTCTTGAAATTCAACATTTATGTCAAAATTGAACTTTTTTTTAATTTCTTCGTTTTTTTCCCAAAATGTTGACATTCTTAGAGAAATTTCAGGGTTTTTTTTAAAATATTTTTTGTCAAAATTTGTATATAAAGAATAGATAAAAGCAATCACTAAACACGTACTTAATCGATTTTAAAAATGTGAACCCCAAGCGGGGTGAAAAACGATATTTAACTGAACATTCAAATTTAAAATTTTCTTTTACAAGCCAAAAATTGGGTTTTGGAAAACAATTTTGCTCGAACAAGGCAACTTTGAAAAGGTCGAAATTGTCGAAAAACTTTTAAAAACAGAATTTTCAAAACAAGACGCAAGGGGCAATTGCAAAATATCATCACTTTCTTTTATAAGCTAAAAATTAGGTTTGCAATTTTGGCTCAACAAGACAAAATTTTGAAATGTTAAAAGTTTCGACAAAAATTGAAAATTTCCTTAATTAACATTTTGAAAAACTGTTTTAAAAAAGTCAAAATTTTTAAAAAGGGTGGAATAAAATCAAGACAAAATATTCAAAAAGGTCCAGATTTTCAAAAAAAATCGAAATTTTCACAAAATGTTTCAAGTACAAGTCGAAATTCAAAAGAAAAGCCGAAATTTCGAAAATAATTCGTAACTTTCAAAGGAAAAGTCAAAACCTCGAGAAAAGATCGAACATTTAAAAAATAATTGGAATTTTAAATAAAAATAAAAATCATCGAAAATCAAAATATTTCAAATTTTGAAAAATCGAAATTTTCCAAATTTTGAAAAATCGAAATTTACCAAGTTTTGGAAAATCGAAATTTTCTAAATTTTGGAAAATAACACCACATCAGAATAGTCGATATTAACAAGAAAAAAAATATTAAAATTCGTGAACAAATTTGAAATAAAAATCGAATTTTCAAGAAGGGTAGAATTTTGAAAGATTCAACGTTTAAAAAAATATTAACTTTCCACAAAAGTAAATATTTTCATAAAACCGTAAGTTTTTAAAACAGTGCGATTTTTTAAAAATTTCAAACTTTTCAAAAAAAGTTAAAATTGAGAGAACGATCAAATTTTTGAAAACCGGTCAAATTTTAAAAAATAGATTGTAAAATGTGGACATTTTTAAGGTTGAGATTTTGCAATTAAATCAAAAATGTCAGAAGAAGCGAAATTCTCACAAAAAGTCAAAATTTCTAGGAACATACGAACGAAATTGTTAACAAAAGTGGAAATTTTCAAATGAAGTCAAAATTTTGAAAAAGGTCAAAATTTTAAAAGATTCTAATTTTCGTTGAAAGAAAATCGAAATCTCGAGAAAAAATTTGAAATATCTGTGCAAAAAAAACGAAATTTTAGGAAAATAATCCATCGGCTATTACTTTCATTTAAAATAAAGCAAAATGTGGAAGCAATGGAAAATTTTCTTAACACTTTTCTTTCCAAAATCTTGACATTTTTATAGAAATGTGAGGATTATTTTCTAAAAGTTGTTGGTGAAAATTATAAAATGAACTTTAAAATGTCAAAATCCCGTAAAAAAACCTAACATTTTTAAAGCAAATTAAAGGAACATAAAAAATCAGAAGTTGAAATTTCCAGAAAAAATTTTAAGAACAAAATTTGCTGGAAAAGTAGAAATTTCGAGAAATTTTGTTTATATAATATATTTAGAAAAATATAAATTTTCTCAACAAAAAAAAGTAAAAATATTAGAAAAACCTAAAAATGTTTCCACAATACAGTAGAAATTGCGAAATCAGGTAAAAACTTGAAGATTTGGTATTATTCTTTTTTTTTTCAGGGAAATCATAATGCGAAAAGAGTTGGATACAGATTGTTTCTTGAAATTTTCATTATCTTCTCAAAATGTTGACCCTTTTAGAAAAATTTAACCTTTTTTTTCAAAACTCAATTCTTTCTCGAAATACTGATTTCTTTTTTAAAAGTTTTACAAAAGTTAAAAATGCGTTTTTTCATCAAAATTAAAAATAAAAATAGATTTTAGCAGATCATAACATGAAAGGAAGGTAAAGTTTCTATAAAACAAATCAGAGAAAATTTAAAATTTCTATAAAAATGTTTTCAAGGAAAAGTCTTCAAAAAAGACCAAACTTTTTAAGAAAAAACTCGTAAGCGGAACTGGGGGTGCTGCAGTTCATCAGTGCATATACGCGAACCGCCACTGTCTCGAATAAAATACGCATTCAAAATGCATGTCTAAGATCTCGAATACTAGAATCGGGTACAGTATTCAACATCGGAGAAGTTAAGAATCGGATATGTAGCGTAGTTGGGAGACCGATTCTATTCACTACTCAGCATTCCAATATTTTGTTGTATCAGACTACCACAATCTCGAATACATATATTGTATTCGAATACATATTTTGTATTCGAATGCAAGCAAGTACCCGAAAACTTATGAATCATGCGATGATGAGATGTTGCTTGCGCGAGGCGAGAACCGATTCTATTCATATTCTCACTTCAACTCACGGAGTCTGGAAGTATTCGAATACTTCAGTTGAGAATCGGATGTATTCAAGATCTTGGCAGAATCGAATACATCTCACAACTTGTATTCGAATAGCCCAACACTAGTATTTAGGTCTAATCCATAGCGCTGGCTGATTTCAGTTATGCATATCATTAATGTTTATAGTCCTTCGATACTCTCTGCGAATACTACTGCGTTGTCCACATACCTAATGTTATTTAGACGTTCGTTGTTGATTAGTATGCCTTCATTACATTCTTCTGAAGCTTGTTTAAAGACACGTTCTGGTTTTTTTTACGTACATTATTTTATTTTAAACTAAACTATGTTAAAATTACAATTCGATTTGATCTACAAATAAATCGCATTCTTTAAACGAAATTAAATAAACTGACATATTTACATACAACATATAAAACAAAACATACATTTGTTTTATCAATAGAAAGATAACTCTCTATATCCTGTAAATCAAATGACTAAATTAGCGTAAACTTGATAACATGAAATCTACATTGAATAGACTTTCTACTTGATTTGTGTAATTGTTAAATCGCGAAATCGCCTAGTGAATGTAGATCGAAAATAACTAAAACATATAAGAAGTAAGCGTATTTGTTCTCGAGGAAGCTTGAGGATATCTTGTAGATTAGTGTTTATTCTGCTTCCAGGGAATTAACGTGAGAGCAAATAAAATCCCATTCTAACGGTTTTTGTTTATTTTGCCGTTCACCGATAAAACATTAATAACTTTAATTCTGACGTCATAAGGATGATACACTGCTACAGTAAATTTCGATTGAAATTCTTTGCTAGAGTTGTCTAATTTCTGTAATTACACCACATTCTAATAATATATTAGATGATTATATACTAATAGTGTCGTAATTAAATTTCACTAACAAATTTTGCTTTAAACATTATGATTTCATTTGGACTTTCTTTCTGGATAAGTATAAATAATTTTAAACTCATCACCTAAAGCGTTTAATAGCTGTAGTGCATAGAGCAACGAACACTCAAAACTTTTTCGACAAATCAGACAGACCTCTTCATTAACCTGAAGTACTGAAGAAGTAATTTATAAATATTCTCTTTATTAGTCTTTCAATTTATAATTCAATTAAATTTTTGTGCAATAGATTAATTTTTATGTCTTCTATCCTTGAAGCTCTTTCATCTCCTTCATCAAAACTGGCGCACTTCCACCAAAAACTTCAAAAAAGGGAATTTTTAGAGTCTGGAGTATTTAAAATGTCTTGTTTCTTTAAAATGGGCACCAATTTTGGATCCCAGTCTTCACTTAAGACATTATCTTCATACCTATTTACTATCATTTCTGTTTGCAAACCTGTTTATACAATTTTTAGCAATGTCATCATTCTCTCATTGTTCATCAACTGCCTAATCATAGTCAACTTCTACAATCATAAAAAATATTCATGTTGACATAGTATTGTGGGACATAAGGTTGGCTAATTCTTTATTGCTGGAATTAACGTCAAAATCATTTTGGTGCTTTGGGTACGTTCCTTGGCGAATGACATTTATCAACTAACTAATAATAATTGGAATGTGTTAATGATGAATAAAAATGTGCACACGCATATTTAGGAGTTCCATTAAATTTATAATGCCGCATATCAACAATGACCTGATGTAAATAAAGATCTTTTAATACACACAGTACTTGGTCTCACTAGGCGGTCTCAGTACGTGTCTCAGTACGTCTCAGTATCCAGACGTATTATAGTGTTGTATGTTATTGTAACGCAATGTAAATAGATGAAATAGGATTTAGAATAGAATTGTACAATTTAGTAAATAAAAAAAAGTTTCTAGAAGGTTCTGATAAGGGGAAAGCGGCCGCGGTAACGAAACAAACGGCAGATAAGCGTTCCAGAAATTTCGGCATTCGATAAGCCTTATCTGCCGAAAGTTCTGGAAGCCGCGGGCCGAAACTATAAAAAGGCGGTCAGTTTCCCTCGAGTGAGTCAGTTAGAAGCAAGTGCAATTAGTTGGTTAGCAATTAGTAAATAATTAGTGAGTTACTGTTCAGTTGAAGTGTGCCGAGTTAATTCAGTAATAAAGTGGGTATAATCTATCACGTGTATCAATTCGAACCGATAACGCACGTAACATTATGTTAAAAAAACTTCTTCGATTATTGTCATTTTTTTCACATGATAAAATAAATCCAATTGGGGTTCGATAGAAAACATAGATTGCGCAAAGCAGACCAAAAAAAAACAGCAATCACAGGAAATTACAGAGAATATCCACATGATACACTAAATCGCCAACATCTTACAAAAACCGATACCTATAATTTTGCAACTAACTAGGGGAAATTGAAAGTGCATATAATGAAATGTCAGATGCGTTGCATAAGGTTCAATCGCAAAACCAAAAGAAAGGATAGTTTTTAAACCAGGCATTGTAATTGTGCTTCACCGCGCAAATTTAACTGTGGACATATACAATGACCACATAAGGTATTCAGGCTAGAAGAATTTATTCCCTTTCTCCATAGATGTGCACGTTTACAGCTGGTAATGTTATTAAATAAAATAAATACATTAGGAAAGCTTCTTCGACGCCATTCAACATGCTAATAAATAAATAAATAAATCTTGCTTACATTGGATTCCTAGTATCTGGTATTTCTCTGTTACTTGGTAAATTATCGCTGGCTTCCTGATTAAATCTGTTCCTCGTGTATGGATCCTCTCCTTCTTTAAGGCCACCTCTAGAAACATAACCCGCTTCGTCAAAATAATTCCACGTAACGCGACCTTCTGTAGTCTCTAAGCTTTGTAAGACTAAAGGCATTACAGGTCCTTGAGCAACAAAATCTTCACTAATAGTCTGCACTGTGACACTTTCTTTGAGCCTTAAAGCGCGATTTTCACCCTGGAAAGAATTGTTATGATTAATAATTAAAACCAGTAAGAATTTAATAGTTAAAACCATTAAGAATTCAATAGTTAAAACCACAAAAAAAAAGAGAAATATGTAATAAATCAGTTGATGTCTAATGAATGTTTCGTAATTCTTACACAGCTATTAATGTTAAATTACTTAGTCCGATGAATTCTCTATATTTATAGACCACTACTACCCGCGACTTCGCTGCGGAATTAGATAAATAATTAACTTTACAAGTTAACGGAAAAACTGTTCAAAATTAAAGAATGCTTTTAAATTTGTTCGATTTGACAAATCAGTTTGTTTTGGTTAGATTAATTTGCCTTAAGTTTTAATTAAGCACTCGTAACTCTAACAGATGGATGGTGCTGTATATTAAACTTTTTCATTTATTTATAAAATTAATTTGAAGTGATAAAACTAATTTAAGGAGATATTCACAGCTTTGAAGAGTTTGTGCAGATTGCAGAATGATGTTTTAGTCAATATCGTTGATACGATGCTATATCATTGATACGATTACTTCTGTGTATAGAGTGCTTTAGTTAACATTCCCACAGTCGATATCTCGAAAAATAAAACTTAATTGAAGTATGCTGCTTACTTAAAACATTACTTGCATTATATGCTATTAAATCATAATATTTGGTTAAAAAAAAGCGATACATATTAAGGTGGAGCCATTTAAATGTTTTTTCGAAAAAAGTGTTTTAATTTTAATTTAACTCTACGGTTAATTATTATTTGTATAATTTCCTCGCTGACAAAGTTAAAATAACCTCAATTTAATTGATTGCCGCCCTATTACCGTGCAGGTGGAAGCAATTTAAAAATTGACCGCACCTAGATTTTCCCATCTCATTACGGATGATTCCACCAGAATAAACAGCTCTCTATTTAAAACCTGATAAAAGCGAAAAAGCCAATACTTCATTGTTTGTCCGATTCTCGTTGTAATGGAATTGTGAACTTTATATTTGTATTCCAGGCGGCAACTTTGCAAAATACGTTATCTAGGTTGCCTCTGCCAAGTGCAGTCACTTTTGTAGCAGACAATGAATGTTACTACTTTACTACTTTGTTTTATCCCGCCGCTATAACTTAAAGTTTTCCAATAAACTTTATTATCTCCCATGGTCCTGGACTCTGGAGGATTAAAAGTGGGTTTAGCGTTTTTCGATTACACAACAAATATTGTCCTAGAGCAAAAATTGGTTCAGAATTGTGTTCATCTTGACTTTCATAAAACAAATAAAGCGATCTTTAAAACTTCAACTGTTTAAAGAGACACTAATGCTAACAGAAAATCCCGATATAGCTTTTAGGAAAGCCTTTTACGTAAAGAAAACAGCAAAACATTTAATATTCTGAATCTCTTAGATATTCTACTTCAGCTTCCGCTGGTATCCTATTTCCTTTTATTCTTATTCATATATGTATTATAAATTTCACATGGGGGATATACAGTAAGACGTGAACACTGAAAAATTGCTGACAAGGAGCAACCCTTTGTAACCTTCAGCATAATTCGAATTGTCGAAAAGAGAAATATGGAAATGATGTGCTTTCCACTTCATCCATAATTTTATTTAAAATATACCGAACTAATGAAAATTAATACATTTATAGGTCGATGGATGTATGTAGGTAACAATAACAATACTAAACTGAAAATCTGAAGACATGTTTAGGAATTACATGTTTCTTACTTAATCTAGAACAATGTGTAATTGTTGCTTCTCCATTTCATATTAACAGGAGAAGAATATATCATTGTTATAACCCAATAAATCTTTATAAAAGCATCACACGATATAAATAGATCCACAATAATTAATAATTTCATAATCTCATTTTGAGTGTTATAGACCGGCACTGAATGCGACAAAGCATTACAAATATAAGGGGCGGATTCTTCGAGCGAATATATATTTCATAATTCCTAAATAAAAGAAATTTTAGTTAGTTTAGGATTAGGTAATTATTTAACTTGTAAGCAAATTATATGCGTAATTTTATTTACAAATACTAGTTTTTTTTGACAATAATATACTTGGTAAATGATTCACTTTTTTAAAGGTTTATTCCACTCGCAAAGGGTAACCCTATTATGCCTTTAAAGTAGCGAGCATTTTCCGTAGATCTTTTCACCCAATATTACCCAAAAGTTTTCAATTGGTCGCATCTATGGAACATTTGGAAGATTTTTGGATATAAAAGGAATATTGCAAGCTTCTAACCAACCTTTGGATATTATTTTTCGAATTTTCAGTTGATACTCTATAAGGTCGTAGAATATCTGAATTCTGGATTCGTTGTGGGTTGCCTAAAGTTTAGGCCAGCACTTAAGCCACCCTTTCCGGGCCCATTGTGCTCTCCCCGTGATTGAGGTGTCCTTGGTCATTCATTCAGCCACCCAACCTTGTTGAGAAACTGAGGAACTTCCCTTGGATGCGCCTCTCTCAAACTGGTCACACTAGGCCAGAAGTCACCCAGCGTGGATCCTCTGATTGATGCTAGTGCCGAGTAGTGACACATCACGTGCTCGACACACTCATCTTCTTCCAAACACCCACTACAACACGGGTCGTTTATAATCCCCATTCTATGGAGGTGTTTGTTTAATCGACAGTGACCTGTCCAAATCCCTACAAGTTTCCTGAGATAATGCCTTGAAAGCACCGAGAGTAGAGTAGTTCTGTTTTTCAGAAATTTGAGTTTAGACTTTCTCTGCCTACTTTTACTTTCCGAAAATTTCTACTTCAAATTTGGAATTTTTTAGAAGTTTTAACTGTTTTTCGATAAACTTTTCCCTATTTTTTTAAACTTCAAATTTTTCTCATAATTAAAAGTTTATTTTCAATTGGAATTTTAAATTAGTTTACTCTTTAAAGTTCGATTTTTAGCAATCAAGACTTAATGTTACAAAAATTTTGAGTGCAAAATCAAAATTTAAAAAAAAAAACGAATTTATTCGGAACTAAGACAGAAATTTCAAAATAAAATTAAACTCCCTGAGTGGAAATCTCGAGTAAGTAATAATTTTAAGAAAAAAGTAAGCTTTGAAATGTATTTCGAGAAAATTCGAAATAAATAAAACCAACATTTCGAGTTTCAAATCAAAAACAGTAAAAATTGGAAGCAAACTTATAGGTTTTTAAAGTGCTTAAATTTTAGGGAAAAACTTAAAAATGGAAATTGAAACAAGAACTAGAAAACATCAAATCTTCTAAATATACGAATTTTATTAAAAAAATCCAAATATTTGAGTGGAACAGTAAACTTCGAAAAAAAAATTTTTAGTTTAGAAAAAAAATCCTATAATGCACAGACCAATAGGTTTGAACATTTATTAGATTCGAAGTTTGGAAACCAAATACCGGTTTCGATCTTGTTAGATCTCGTACAGTTTGGTATATCCAACTCGAATGCTAATAAATGTTCCGACAGCATTCGAGTTGGATATACCAAACTGACGAGATCTAACAAGATCGAAACCGGTATTTGGTTTCCAAACTTCGAATCTAATAAATGTTCAAACCTATTGGTCTGTGCATTATAGAATCCTTGTCTTCTGGGAACTCCTAGAGAGCAACCGCTTCGCTAGGTGGCGCAGTGTTTCAACTGTTGGTAGTTCAGCTACCTATGATTCACTATACACGCCTGGAGGGCTGCATGAATTTGTAGTCTAGGTTGCATTCTTCTTGCATTAGAAAAAAATGTCGAATTTTGAAAAATGTAATGTCGAATTTTCTTAAAAAATTCAGCATTTTAAGAGATCGAAAGTTTTAAAATGAGGGAGAAATTTTCGAAAAAATCGAGATTCAAAAAATCGATTTACTGTAAATTCGAAATTTTAAAGACCAGCAATTTAAATTTAAAAATTTTTTTTAATTAAAAAAATCGAAATTTTTAAATAGTTTTTTAAAAAATCTAAAATTTTGAACAAAGTCAAAAATATCGGCAGTATCTGTCTGAAGATGATAACTTGGATATCGAAACGCGCTATATTGTGTTTTTTAATCTTTCTGAATATCTCTCCGAAGATGATAGCTTGGCTATCGAAACTTGTTAGAGCAAGCTTTGTTGTGTTTTTTAATCTTTCTTAGGTTCAGGGGTATTTCAATTTTTGAAGATGACCAAGGGACCAGTCCGTTCCATTAAAAAAGAAATCTAAATTTGAAAAAAATAATCGAAATTTAGAAAAAAGTCAATATTTTTAATGTGGTACTTTAATTTTCAAAAAATGTCGAATTGTTAAAAAAAATTGAACTTTGCAAAACAATTTTTAAATAAAAATATTAATTAAAATTAATAAAAAAAAAAAATTTCCGAAAAAAGTCGACATTTTGAAAAGTTCCAAATTTCTTAAAGATAAATTTTAAAAAATAGTTTGAATTTTGAAAAAGAGCAGTTTTGAAAATATATCGAGATCAGAAAAACACTCGAAATTTTCAAAAGAAGTCGGAATATTTGAAGTCCTCATATTAAAAAAAAAATTAACATTTTCAAAAAAGCCAAAGTTTTCAAAAGTCCAAAATTTGAACTAATCGAAATTTGTTAAGAACGTCGAAATGTTCAAGTCATATTAATTTTAAAAAATGAAATGCTAAAAAAACAAATTTTTAAAGAAAGTTAAAATTTTGAAGAAAAGGTTTACATTTAAAAAAAAGTGCGGAAACAAGAATAGATGGGCGATGGATCGTCTTCTTAACAAGGACAGATTGTAATTTTTGGGGAAAATTTCTTTGGTCACGAGTTTCATAGCTTGGAAGTTCTATAGGAAAAAAGAGTATCCCTAGACAGAAGTCCTCACTGTGTCAAGCTGACCACACAGGAATTTGCTGACTTCCGACTGTCTTGTATGCCTCAAGAATCTTGCCCCTGGAGGGATCAATCCTATTAGTTCCTGCGAGCATCTTCACTGATAGTGCTTGTAAAACGAGACAAGTCAGCCAAATCCCCTCTGTCTAGTGCTTCGAGAGAAATGGTCAAAATCTCGTCATCATTAGTCGAATCGCTCTTCTTTGAATTGAATCCAAAAGAGCTAAAGTGTGTTTTGGCTAACTCCAAATATGAGAACCCTATTTGCTATGCTGCTTTCTTAAACCATTACTTGCATTATACGCCATTTCCTAATATCTGGTAAAGAAAAAAGCGATACCATAACAAGATACGCTTTTTAGAAAAAAATGTTTTAATTTTAATTTACCTCTAGGGTTGATTATTGTTTGTATAATTTCCTTGCTGACAAAGTTAAAATAACCGCAATTTAATTGATTGTCGCCCTATTACCGTGCAGGTGGAAGCAATTTAAAAATTGACCGCACCTAGATTTTCCCATCTCATTACGGATGATTCCACTAGAATAAACAGCTCTCTATTAAAAACCTGATAAAAGCGAAAAAGCCAATACTTCATTGTTTGTCCGATTCTCGTTGTAATGGAATTGTGAACTTTATATTTGTATTCCAGGCGGCAACTTTGCAAAATACGTTATCTAGGTTGCCTCTGCCAAGTGCAGTCACTTTTGTAGCAGACAATGAATGTTACTACTTTACTACTTTGTTTTATCCCGCCGCTATAACTTAAAGTTTTCCAATAAACTTTATTATCTCCCACGGTCCTGGACTCTGGAGGATTAAAAGTAGGTTTAGCGTTTTTCGATTACACAACAAATATTGTCCTAGAGCAAAAATTGGTTCAGAATTGTGTTCATCTTGACTTTCATAAAACAAATAAAGCGATCTTTAAAACTTCAACTGTTTAAAGAGACACTAATGCTAACAGAAAATCCCGATATAGCTTTTAGGAAAGCCTTTTACGTAAAGAAAACAGCAAAACATTTAATATTCTGAATCTCTTAGATATTCTACTTCAGCTTCCGCTGGTATCCTATTTCCTTTTATTCTTATTCATATATGTATTATAAATTTCACATGGGGGATATACAGTAAGACGTGAACACTGAAAAATTGCTGACAAGGAGCAACCCTTTTTAACCTTCAGCATAATTCGAATTGTCGAAAAGAGAAATATGGAAATGATGTGCTTTCCACTTCATCCATAATTTTATTTAAAATATACCGAACTAATGAAAATTAATACATTTATAGGTCGATGGATGTATGTAGGTAACAATAACAATACTAAACTCAAAATCTTAACACATGTTTAGGAATAACATGTTTCTTACTTAATCTAGAACAATGTGTAATTGTTGCGTCTCCATTTCATATTAGCAGTAGAAGAATATATCATTGTTATAACCCAATAAATCTTTATAAAAGCATCACACGATATAAATAGATCCACAATAATTAATAATTTCATAATCTCATTTTGAGTGTTATAGACCGGCACTGAATGCGACAAAGCATTACAAATATAAGGGGCGGATTCTTCAAGCGAATATATATTTCATAATTCCTAAATAAAAGAAATTTTAGTTAGTCTAGGATTAGGTAATTATTTAATTTGTAAGCAAATTATATGCGTTATTTTATTTACAAATACTAGTTTTTTTTTGACAATAATATACTTGGTAAATGATTCATTTTTTTAAAGGTTTATTCCACTCGCAAAGGGTAACCCTATTATGCCTTCAAAGCACCGAGAGTCTGAATTCTCGATTCATTGTGGGTTGCCTAAAGTTTAGGCCAGCACTTAGGCGACCCTCTCCGGGCCCATTGTGCTCTCCCCGCGATTGAGGTGCCCTTGGTCATTTATTCAGCCACCCAACCTTGTTGAGAAACTGAAGAACTTCCCTTGGATGCACCTCTCTCAAACTGGTCACACTAGGCCAAAAGTCACCCAGCGTGGATCCTCTGATTGATGCTAGTGCCGGGCAGTGACACATCACGTGCTCGACCCTCTCATCTTCTTCCAAACACCCCCTACAACTCGGGTCGTTTATTGCAAACACCTCCACAGAATGGGGATTTTCTGTGGAGGTGTTTGTTTAATCAACAGTGACCTGTCCAAATCCCTACAAGTTTCCTGAGATAATACCTTGAAAGCACCGAGAGTAGAATATTATTGTTCTGTTTTTCAGAAATTTGAGTTTAGACTTTCTCTGCCTACTTTTACTTTCCGAAAATTTCTACTTCAAATTTGGAATTTTTTAGAAGTTTTAACTGTTTTTCGATAAACTTTTCCCTATTTTTTTAAACTTCAAATTTTTCTCATAATTAAAAGTTTATTTTCAATTGGAATTTTAAATTAAGTTTACTCTTTAAAGTTCGATTTTTAGCAATCAAGACTTAATGTTACAAAAATTTTGAGTGCAAAATCAAACGTGGAAATGAAAAATTTACAACAAAATTTAAAAAAAAAACGAATTTATTCGGAACTAAGACAGAAATTTCAAAATAAAATTAAACTCCCTGAGTGGAAATCTCGAGTAAGTAATAATTTAAAGAAAAAAGTAAGCTTTGAAATGTATTTCGAGAAAAAAGAAAATTCGAAATAAATAAAACCAACATTTCGAGTTTCAAGTCAAAAACAGTAAAAATTGGAAGCAAACTTATAGGTTTTTAAAGTGCTTAAATTTTAGGGAAAAACTTAAAAATGGAAATTGAAACAAGAACTAGAAAACATCAAATCTTCTAAATATACGAATTTTATTAAAAAAATCCAAATATTTGAGTGGAACAGTAAACTTCGAAACAAAAATTTTTAGTTTAGAAAAAAATGTCGAATTTTAAAAAATGTAATGTCGAATTTTCTTAAAAAATTCAGCATTTTAAAAGATCGAAAGTTTTAAAATGAGGAGAAATTTTCGAAAAAATCGAGATTCAAAAAATCGATTTACTGTAAATTCGAAATTTTAAAGGCCAGCAATTTAAATTTAAAAATTTTTTTTTAATTAAAAAAATCGAAATTTTTAAATAGTTTTTTAAAAAATCTAAAATTTTGAACAAAGTCAAAAATATCGGCAGTATCTGTCTGAAGATGATAACTTGGATATCGAAACGCGCTATATTGTGTTTTTTAATCGTTCTGAATATCTCTCCGAAGATGATAGCTTGGCTATCGAAACGTGTTAGACCAAGCTTTATTGTGTTTTTTAATCTTTTTTAGGTTCAGGGGACAAGATTTGTATTTCAATTTTTGAAGATGACCAAGGACCAGTCCGTTCCATTAAAAAAGAAATCTAAATTTGAAAAAAATAATCAAAATTTAGAAAAAAGTCAATATTTTTAATGTGGTACTTTAATTTTCAAAAAATGCCGAATTGTTAAAAAAAATTGAACTTTGCAAAACAATTTTTAAATAAAAATATTAATTAAAATTAATAAAAAAAAAAAATTTCCGAAAAAAGTCGACATTTTGAAAAGTTCCAAATTTCTTAAAGATAAATTTTAAAAAATAGTTGGAAATTTTGAAAAAGAGCAGTTTTGAAAATATATCGAGATCAGAAAAAACTCGAAATTTTCAAAAGAAGTCGGAATATTTGAAGTCCTCATATTAAAAAAAAATTAACATTTTCAAAAAAGCCAAAGTTTTCAAAAGTCCAAAATTTGAACTAATCGAAATTTGTTAAGAACGTCGAAATGTTCAAGTCGTATTAATTTTAAAAAATGAAATGCTAAAAAACAAATTTTTAAAGAAAGTTAAAATTTTGAAGAAAGGTTTACATTTAAAAAAAAGTGCGGAAACAAGAATAGATGGCGATGGATCGTCTTCTTAAACAAGGACAGATTGTAATTTTTGGTGAAAATTCCTTTTGGTCACGAGTTTCATAGCTTGGAAGTTCTATAGGAAAAAAGAGTATCCCTAGACAGAAGTCCTCACTGTGTCAAGCTGACCACACAGGAATTTGCTGACTCCGACTGTCTTGTATGCCTCAAGAATCTTGCCCCTGGAGGGATCAATCCTATTAGTTCCTGCGAGCATCTTCACTGATAGTGCTTGTAAAAAAGAGACAAGTCACCAACCATCCGCCTCTGCTCTAGTGCTTCGAGAGAATCGATCAAAATCTCGTCATCAATTAGGCGAATCGCTTTTCTTTGAATCCAAAAGAGCTAAAGTGTGTTTTGGGGCTGAACTCCAAATATGAGAAGCCCTATTGGCTAGTGTTGCACTAACTTGAGCTTTGTATAGTGTGAGTAGCTGATGAGATGTGAAGTGCTTTTTAGCTCTAAAAAGAAAGCCTAGCTTCTGAGACGCGGATTTGGCAATGGCGGTCACATGATCGTTCCAAGAGAAATTAGTGTTCGCACTCACTCCTAGGATAGATTTGACCCCATCGGAAGGATTTTATCGTCCATTAGTATGTTTGTTGCATTATCCCTTAATGTTTTCTTAGAGAAAACCTCAATCTGAGTTTTTGAAGCGTTGAATTCGAGCCCATTCTTCTTACCCCATTTCAGAATGATTTCGAGATCTCGATTAATCTACTGTTACCTTAGCCGATCTGAAGCAGCGGCAGATAATGATTTGTCTGAGCAAAAAGATAACACTAGGCTACTATCATCTGTGTAGATGTATAATAGGAAGCAAGTTAAAGCTAAGAGATCGTTTATGTGTAACAAAAATAGAGTAGGAGACAGGACAGGAGGAGGAGCAGAAGAGAAGAGCAGAAGAGAAGAGCAGAAGAGAAGAGCAGAAGAGAAGAGCAGAAGAGAAGAGCAGAAGAGAAGAGCAGAAGAGAAGAGCAGAAGAGAAGAGCAGAAGAGAAGAGCAGAAGAGAGGAGAAGAGAAGAGAAGAGAAGAGCAGAAGAGAAGAGAAGAGAAGAGAAGAGAAGAGAAGAGAAGAGAAGAGAAGAGAAGAGAAGAGAAGAGAAGAGAAGAGAAGAGAAGAGAAGAGAAGAGAAGAGAAGAGAAGAGAAGAGAAGAGAAGAGAAGAGAAGAGAAGAGAAGAGAAGAGAAGAGAAGAGAAGAGAAGAGAAGAGAAGAGAAGAGAAGAGAAGAGAAGAGAAGAGAAGAGAAGAGAAGAGAAGAGAAGAGAAGAGAAGGGAAGGGAAGGGAAGGGAAGGGAAGGGAAGGGAAGGGAAGGGAAGGGAAGGGAAGGGAAGGGAAGGGAAGGGAAGGGAAGGGAAGGGAAGGGAAGGGAAGGGAAGGGAAGGGAAGGGAAGGGAAGGGAAGGGAAGGGAAGGGAAGGGAAGGGAAGGGAAGGGAAGGGAAGGGAAGGGAAGGGAAGGGAAGGGAAGGGAAGGGAAGGGAAGGGAAGGGAAGGGAAGGGAAGGGACGGAAGGGAGGGAAGAGAATAGAAGGGAAGAGAAGGAGAACGAGAAGAGAACGGAGGAAGAGAAGAGAAGAGAAAGAGAAGAGAAGAGAAGAGAAGATAAGAGAAGAGAAGAGAAGAGAAGAGAAGAGAAGAGAAGAGAAGAGAAGAGAAGAGAAGAGAAGAGAAGAGAAGAGAAGAGAAGAGAAGAGAAGAGAAGAGAAGAGAAGAGAAGAGAAGAGAAGAGAATGAGAAGAGAAGAGAGAGAGAAGAGAAGAGAAGAGAAGAGAAGAGAAGAGAAGAGAAGAGAGAAGAGAAGAGAAGAGAGAGGAGAAGAGAAGAGAAGAGAAGAGAAGAGAAGAGAAGAGAAGAGAAGAGAAGAGAGAGAAAGAAGAGAAGAGAAGAGAAGAGGAAGAAGGAGAAGAGAAGAGAAGAGAAGAGAAGAGAGAGAAGAGAAGACGAAGAGAGAGAAGAGGAGAGAGAGAGAGAGAAGAAGAGAGAGAAAGTATATAATTCTTTTGTAAAAAGGTCTTCCAGGTTGACCATTCCAGAATGATTTCGACCCTATTCCAGAACGATTTGAAAATCCCAATTAATCATCTGTATCTGCTGTTCCTTTAGTCGATCTAAAGCAGCGACGGATAACGATTTGTCGGGGGAGAAAGATGACACAAGGCTACTATCATCTGCCTAGCTGTATATAGGATTGGAAGTTGAAGCCAAGAGATCGTTTATGTGCAACAGAAACAGAGTAGGAGACAGGACAGAGCCCTGAGGTTGAGGTTGTCTTAAGGCTAGTACACATTCGTAGACAAAATCGCGTGACCCTCGGTAGACAAATCGAAGATTTTGTCTCTACATAATCCCCAACAAATCTTAAAATGGTTCATGGACTTTGTCATGCGTCCACATTTACGCAATTCAGCTAGTTTTCGAGACACCATGATAAGTGAGACAGCGATCTGTGGGATAGGTTGCTCGTTTATAGGAGATTTTGGAACAAGTGATTTGTTTCCCATTTGAATGGTAGAACTTTGTCTGTAGACACGAATTCCGCAATTTTGTTGTACCAGCTATTAGAAACCAATTGACAACGATCGTCCATATTCGGCTTTCGACAGAGTCTGGCACCGATCTCTTCTGGCCAAATTAACATCTTATGGTCTTTCTCCTGGATTCTGTCATTTGATATCCAATTTTCTCGCTGACAGAACTCTTCAGGTCGTCGTCTCGTCGATGGCATCTCATTCGAGACATTTGTGATTAACGCAGGGGTGCCTCAGGAGTCTGTTCTGTCTCCTCTATTTCTGTTACACATAAACGATCTCTTAGCTTCAACTTCCAATCCTATATACAGCTGCGCAGATGATAGCGACCTTGTGTCATCGTTTTTCTCCGACAAACCATTATCTATTGCTGCTTCTAAAGGAACAGCAGATATAGACAATTAATTGGGATCTCGAGATTATTCTGGATGGTGTAAGAACAATTTGGTCGACTTCCACGCTTCAAAAACTCAGGCCGCGATTTTCTCTAAGAAAACATCAAGGGATAATGCAACAAACATACTAATGGACAGTAAAATCCTTCCGATGGGATTTAATCTATCTATCCTAAGAGTGAATGCGAGCACTAACTTCTCTCGGGACGATCATGTGCGCACCATTGCCAAATCCGCCTCTGAGAAGCTAGGCTTTCTTTTAGAGCTAAAAAGTACTTCAGATCTCATCAGCTATTAACACTATACGTAAGCTCAAGTTGGGGCAACATTAGCCAATACTGTTCTCATGTTTGGAGTCCAGTCCCAAAACACACTTTAGCTCTCTTGGATTCAATTCAAAGAGGGGCGATTCGCCTAATTGATGACGAGAGTCTGACCGATTCTCTCTAGAGCACAAGTGTATGGCTGGTGACTTGGCTCTTTTCTACAAGTAGTTTCATGGAAGATGCTCGCAGGAACTAATAGGATTGATCCCCCCAAGGGCAAGATTCTTGAGACGTACTAGACAGTTAAAGACAGCAAATTCCTGGGCGGTCCAGCTTGACACAGTGAGAACTTCTGTCTACGGAGACTCTTTTTTTTATAGAACTTCCAAATTATGGAACTTGTTACCGAAAGGAATTTTCCCCAAAAATTACAACCTATCCTTGTTTAAGAAGGCGTTTCATCGTCATCTATCCTTGTTTCCGCATCCTACTCGCAATGCTTTGAAAGCATAATGGGGTTACCCTTTGTGAGTGGATTAAACTAGAAAAAAAAAATGTATTAGTATATTGCCAGAGATTGTATATACATTAAAATGTACGGTGTGGCTGTACAATATGCAGTTTCAGTTCAATCGCTGACAAAAACGTTTATCGATGACTACTAGTCTTTAATGACTACATAAGGGTGAATATTATGATGATTTCAAAAGTAGTATCAACATACGCCTTGCTTTTGGTTTTGTACTAAGAATATCTAAAATGCAATGACTGTGTAAGCGGCTGAAGCATTTGCTACATATTTGGTATCAGTTGCATAATAATGAGAGTGAAAGGGATGATGGATCCAATTCAGTTCTAATATCTTTAAGGTTGAAATGATTGATCTCACTGATTATTGCCAGTGCTTTCACTTCCTTCTATGTAAACAGATGAGAACACAAATTGGCCAAAGTAAACCGTGGAAAACATTGCATATATACCTCTTTGTTTGAATTTATTGTGAAATTAATGTTTATATACATTGAAATTACGGTTTCACCGAAACTGGTGTAATGAGCATTTCCTTGTTAGCAGAAATTCATACAACGAAGAGTTAAATTATTGCTCTACAATGATCTAATCTTTGTTGTAAAATTTATGTGAGAACAAATGCAATAGAAAGCCTGCAGACATATTTTTTAAAGAATGCGTTACATTTTAGTTATTTCTGAAAGTACCTAGACAGAAGAAAAGATATGAATGTATATATGTTGAAATTTTTTTATAACTGCTTAAATTTAAAAATCTTTAGAAAATTATTTAACTCCACCCGTTCGTTGATTCTTTGATACTTACTTATCGGAACATTTGTTAGCCTTCGAGCAAACTGAAGAGATCTAACAAGATCGAAATCGGTCTTTGGTTTCCAAACTTCGAATCTAATTAATGTTCAACTTCCTAATGCATAGACCAATAGGTTTGAACATTTATTAGATGTAAAGTTTGGAAACCAAAGACTGGTTTCGATCTTGGATCTAAACTGACGAGATCTAACAAGATCGAAACCAGTCTTTGGTTTCCAAACTTCGAATCTGTTAAATGTTCAAACCTATTAGTCTGTGCATTAGAATCCTTGTCTTCTGGGGACTTTCCTAGAGAGCAACCGCTTCGCTAGGTGGCAGTGTTTCAACTGTTGGTAGTTCAGCTACCTATGATTTACTATACACGCCGCCTGGAGGGCTGCAAGAATTTGCAGTCTAGGTTGTATTCTACTTGCATATAACTCCACCCAGTATAACTAAAGAGCGTTAGGTTCTAACGTTCTCTCTTTAATTCAATTTAGTCCATAAATGTCTCCTATCCTATCCTAGATGTAATGGCCCCATAAAAATATTGCAAGCGGCGTCCTTAATGAAACCCGAGACCTGAGTGGTCGCAGATAACTCGTGTCCTAGAGCAATCTTATCTCTTTTCAGATATTTTCCAGTGGAGCTCATATAAAAGGATTGTTATTCTGTTAGAACCACTGTTCTATGTAATGGTTGTGAAGTTTAACTGTGCTGCTTAAGCCATTAATTAAGACAGTGGCGCATCGTGCCTTTTATGAATAGGGAAGCTGACCGGAAACTCTTTTAAAAAATTAATTACAATTTTGCTTTCATTAGCATTCAAAAAATATTTGACGTGTTTCGATTAGTCGAAATATCGATATAAATCCAAGATTTTAAAACAAAATTCAAGTTTCAAAAATATGGTCGAAATGCCGGAAAAAGACTAAATCCATTTCCAGAAATTTATTTTATAAAGAAATCCAGATTTTCAAATTGTAAGTTAAACTTTGAATCCATAGTTTTCACTTTAAATTTCGATCCTTGCTCAAAATTTCCAATTAAAATTCTACATTAAGAAATTACCAAAATCATTTTATTCGCAAAATGGAACTTAAGCAAAAATATATTTTTTCCTGAAACTTAAAACCTCAACATTTGGAGAAAATGAAAATTTTAAGAAAAAGTAAATTGACTTTTCGAAAAAGTCGAAATTTTTAAAAAAGTCCGGATTATCAAAAGTTCGAATTACAAAAAAAAAGGCGAAATTTCGAAAGATGTTAAAATTTTCTAAAAATATAGAACAAGTCCAATTAAAATTCAAATTTTTTAAAAGTAAAAATTTGAAATACAGAACTTTACCCTGAAACCAAGAAAGATTAAAAAACACAACAAACGTTGCTCGAACGCGTTTCGACAGCCAAGCTGTCATACAGTACCAGTACTGTACCAGTATCCCTCTGAAGGTGACAGCTTGGCTGTCGAAACGCGTTGAAACTTGTTTGACATTTTTTTGTGGAACGGACTGGTCCTTGGTTATCTTAAAAAATTAAAATACAAATTTTGTCCCCTTGGCTGTTGAAACGCGTTAGAGCAACGTTTGTTGTGTTTTTTAATCTTTCTTGATTTCAGGGGAAAAGTTCTGTATTTCAATTTTTGAAGATAACCAAAGACCGTTCCACCAAAATTAATTTCTTTTGTTTTAAGTTTTCTACTTTTTACAAATCTCATCAATCTCTCTCAGCGAGAGTATCTCTCTTAAGATGATAGCTTGGCTGTCGAAACGCGTTAGAGCAACCTTTGTTGTGTTTTTTAATCTTTCTTGGTTTCAGACGACAAGATTTGTATTTCAATTTTTGAAGATAACCAAGGACCAGTTCTTTCCACCAAAATTAATTTCTTTTGTTTTAAGTTTTCTACTTTTTACAAATCTCATCAATCTTCCTCAGCGAGAGTATCTTTCTGAAGATGATAGCTTAGCTGTCAAAACATCAATTTTTGAAGATAACCAAGGACCAGTCCTTTCCACCAAAATTAATTTCTTTTGTTTTAAGTTTTCTACTTTTTACAAATCTCATCAATCTTCCTCAGCGAGAGTATCTTTCTGAAGATGATAGCTTAGCTGTCAAAACGCATTAGAGCAACCTTTGTTGTATTTTTTAATCTTTCTTGGTTTCAGGGGACAAGTTTTGTATTTCAATTTTTGAAGATAACCAAGGAGCAGTCCGTTACACCAAAATTTCAACCTTGTTTAAAACACTAATTTCTAAAATGATTTTTTTCTAAATATAGATTTTTTGTTGAATATTTCGACTTTTATAATCCATAATTAAGATTTTTGCAAAAGTTTCACTTTTCAAAAAAATTTAAAATTTCTAGAAAAAGTTCAATTTTTGAAAGAATTAAAGTGAAAATTTTGAGAAAAAGTTGAAATTTCTAAATGTCGAATTTTTCAAAAAGGTCGAAATTTTCAAAAAAGATCAAAATTTTTAAGTCAATATTTCAAAAAAGTAGAAATTTCTACAAAAGTTTAAATCTCTAAAAAGCTGACATTCCTTAAAAATAGTTAAAACTTTGGGGGAAAAGATCTAAATTGTAGGTAAATCAAATTTTTGAAAACGTTGAGATGTTTAGCAAAATCTTAGGATATAAACCCTCAATATAATAATTAGAAATTTCCAGAAACACACAATTTTTTTTAAAAAGCCATGATTTAAAAAACTCGAAATTTCCAAAAAGAAAGTCGACATTACGACATTTGTATTTCAATTACGAGAAAAAGTTAAAATGTTGAAAAAAGAAAGTTTTGAGAATATGTTGAAATGTTGAAATAGCAGAATTTGTCCCCTGAAACCAAGAAAGATTAAAAACCACAAAAAACGTTGCTCTAACGTGTTTCGACAGCCAAGCTATCATCTTTAAAGAAATACTCAGGGGACAAATTCTGTATTTCAATTTTTGAAGGTAACCAAGGACCAGTCCGTTCCACCAAAAATATGTTGAAATGTCCAAATTCTTGATAAAATCAACATTTTCAAAAATCAATCAAAATTTAAAAAGTCCAAATTTTTTAAAATAAACTTAAATTTTCAAAGAAATCGAAATTTTTCAAGGAACCTCAAAAATTACAACGAAAGTCGAAATTTCGAGAAAAGTTTAAAATTTGGAGAAAAAAATTGAAATGTTGGGAAAAAGTCGACAAAAGTCCAACTTTTCGAAAAGAAGCCCACTTTTCAAAAAACTTCGAAAATTCAAATTAATATTTTCAAAAAAATTCAAAATTTCAGAAAAAACTGAATTTTAGAAAAATTTAAAAAAGTGATCAAATTGTCACGACAAAAAACTAAATTTTAGAAGAAATCAAATTTTTAAAAGTCAAAATTTTCAACATAGGTAAAAACTTCGTGTAAAAGTGCAAATTTTGGGAAAAAATTCAAGATTTTTAAATAATTGAAATTTTCGCATAAATTTTGAGTCGATATTTCAAAAAAAAAACCGAAATTTTGGATAATTTCAATTTTCTGGTCTTAATTTTAAAAAAAAAGTAGAACTTTTTAGTAAATGTTATTGAACAAGTATTTTTGTATATTTTTTTGAAAAATAGTTGAGATTTTAAAAAATCTTGAATTTTTCAAGTAAATGGTACAAATTTTCAACAAAAAGTAATTTTTCAAAAAAAAAGTTGTAATGTACAAAAAGTCAAATTTGGATAAAAAGTCTAAAATTTAAGAAAAGTCAGTATTTTAAAAAGGTCAATATTTTAAAAAATCAATGTTTTAAAAAAAGTCAATATTTTGCAAAAAATCAATATTTTTAAAAAAGTAACATTTTTAGTCAGAATTTCAAGAAAAGGTCTAAATTTTAAAAAAATTGACAATTTCGTCAAATCAATTTGCAAAAAGTCGAAGCTTTTTAAAAAAAGTTAAAATTTTCAGAATATTCAAAATTTTTTTTGCCATTCCTTAATAGAAGGTACTGAAATTTAGGATTGTGAAAGGAGTGACCGGCGAAGAAAAAGCCAATTAACTGAATAAAAAAATATGAATACTTCGCAAATAAATTACAGAGAATATTTTCAAAGGAAGTCGAGATTTCGAGAAAAGTTTGTAGTTTTGAGAAAAAAATTAAAATTTTGGGAAAAAGTCGAAAATTTTAAATAAAAGTCGAACTTTTCGAAAAGAAGCCCACTTTTCAAATAACTTCGAAATTTTAAATTAATATTTTCAAAAAAATTCAAAATTCCAGAAAAAATTGAATTTTGGAAAAATTTTAAAAAGTGCTCAAGTTGTCAAGATAAAAAACTTAATTTTAGAAATTAAAAAAGGTCAAAATTTTCAACATGGGTAAAAACTTCGAGTAAAAGTGTAAATTTTAGGAAAAAAAGTCAAGATTTTTAAATAATTGAAATTTTGGATAATTTCAATTTTCAGGTCTTAATTTTCAACAAAAAAAAGTAGAACTTTTTAGTTAATGTTATTGAAAAAGTATTTTTATATATTTTTTCGAGATATAGTTGAGATTTTAAAAAATCTTGAGTTTTTCAAGCAAATGGTTCAAATTTTCAACAAAAAGTAATTTGGAGAAAAAGTCTGAAATTAAAGAAAAGTCAGTATTTTAAAAAAGTCAATATTTTAAAAGAGTCAATATTTTTAAAAAGCCAATATTTTGAAAAGTCAATATTTTGAAAAAAGTAACATTTTCAGTCAGAATTTCAAGAAAAGACCTAAATTTAAAAAAAATGACAATTTCGTTAAATGAATTTGCTAAAAACTCGAAGCTTTTTAAAAAAAGTTAAAATTTTCAGAATATTCAAAATTTTCAATAAAAGGGATTTTTGTAATTTTTCAGAAATATTTAACATATTTTGAAAAAGTCAATATTTTGAAAAAAGTAATATTTTCAGTCAGAATTTCAAGAAAAGGCCTAACTTTTTAAAAAAAGTGACAATTTCGTCAAATTAATTTGGAAAAAACTGGAAGCTTTTTAAAAAAAAGTTAAAATTTTCAGAATATTCAAAATTTTCAATAAAAGGGATTTTTGTAATTTTTCAGAAATATTTATCATTTTCAAAGTTGAAATATTCGGTAGAAGTGGAATTCTTCGAAAAAGTTGAAAACGAACAAGTCCAAATTTTGACATAAAAATTCGCAATTTCGAGAATGCCAAAAATTTGGATTTCGAAAAATTTGAATAGAATGAATTATTTTTAAAACGTCGAAGCCCTCTCTAGAAGGCGGATTTAAAAGAAAACATGACATTCAATGAAATAAATCGAAATTTTAAGAAGGTCAAGATTTACAAGAGAAAAAAGTTGAAATTTTAAGAAAAATTTAAAATTTTGAAAAAAGGACCTTTTGATAAAGGTAAAATTTTGTAATTCAGAATATTCAAAATTTTCAATAAAAGGGATTTTTGTAATTTTTCAGAAATATTTAACATATTTTGACAAAGTCAATATTTTGAAAAAGTCAATATTTTGAAAAGTCAATATTTTGAAAAGTCAATATTTTGAAAAAAGTAATATTTTCAGTCAGAATTTCAAGAAAAGGCCTAAATTTAAAAAAAAAGTGACAATTTCGTCAAATTAATTTGGAAAAAACTGGAAGCTTTTTAAAAAAAAGTTAAAATTTTCAGAATATTCAAAATTTTCAATAAAAGGGATTTTTGTAATTTCTCAGAAATATTTATCATTTTCAAAGTTCAAATTTTCTGTAGAAGTGGAATTTTTCGAAAAAGTTGAAAACGAAAAAGTCCAAATTTTGACACAAAAATTCGAAATTTCAAGAATATTGAAAATTTGGATTTCGAAAAATTTGAATGAAATGAATTATTTTTAAAACGTCGAAGCGAATTTTGTAATTCAGAATATTCAAAATTTTCAATAAAAGGGATTTTTGTAATTTTTCAGAAATATTTAACATATTTTGAAAAAGTCAATATTTTGAAAAGTCAATATTTTGAAAAAAGTAATATTTTCAGTCAGATTTCAAGAAAAGGCCTAAATTTAAAAAAAAATGACAATTTCGTCAAATTAATTTGGAAAAAACTGAAAGCTTTTAAAAAAAAAGTTAAAATTTTCAGAATATTCAAAATTTTCAATAAAAGGGATTTTTGTAATTTCTCAGAAATATTTATCATTTTCAAAGTTCAAATTTTCTGTAGAAGTGGAATTCTTCGAAAAAGTTGAAAACGAACAAGTCCAAATTTTGACATAAAAATTCGAAATTTCGAGAATGCCGAAAATTTGGATTTCGAAAAATTTGAATAAAATGAATTATTTTTAAAACGTCGAAGCCCTCTCTAGAAGGCGGATTTAAAAGAAAACCTGACATTCAATGAAATAAATCGAAATTTTAATAAGGTCAAGATTTACAAGAGAAAAAAGTTGAAATTTTAAGAAAAATTTAAAATTTTGAAAAAAGGACCTTTTGATAAAGGTAAAATTTTGTAATTCAGAATATTCAAAATTTTCAATAAAAGGGATTTTTGTAATTTTTCAGAAATATTTAACATATTTTGAAAAAGTCAATATTTTGAAAAAGTCAATATTTTGAAAAGTCAATATTTTGAAAAAAGTAATATTTTCAGTCAGAATTTCAAGAAAAGGCCTAAATTTTTAAAAAAAGTGACAATTTCGTCAAATTAATTTGGAAAAAACTGGAAGCTTTTTAAAAAAAAGTTAAAATTTTCAGAATATTCAAAATGTTCAATAAAAGTAATTTTTGTAATTTCTCAGAAATATTTATCATTTTCAAAGTTCAAATTTTCTGTAGAAGTGGAATTTTTCGAAAAAGTTGAAAACGAAAAAGTCCAAATTTTGACATAAAAATTCGAAATTTTGGGAATGCCGAAAATTTAGATTTCGAAAAATTTGAATAAAATGAATTATTTTTAAAACGTCGAAGCTCTCTCTAGAAGCAGGATTTAAAAGAAAACATGATATTTAATAAATAAATCAAAATTTCGAAAAGGTCAAGGTTTACAGGAGGAATAAGTTGAAATTTTGAGAAAAATTGAAAATTTTGAAGAAAGGTCGTTTTGAAAAAGGTAAAATTTTGAAATGAAAAGTTGTAAGAGTCAAAATTTTCAATACTAAAGTGGAATTTAAAAGTTAAATGGTTCGAAAAAGTTAAAATTTTGAAAACATTCGATAGTTAAAAAAAACAATTTTGAAAAATGTCGACATTTTCAATAGTTTTGGTGGAACGGACTGGTCCTTGGTTATCTTCAAAAATTGAAGTACAAAAATTGTTCCCTGAAACCAAGAAATTTTAAAAAACACAACAGAGGTTCAGTATCTTTCTGAAGATGATATCTTGGCTGTCGAAAGGCGTTAGAGCAACCTTTGTTGTGTTTTCTAATATTTCTTGGTTTCAGGGGACAATTTTTGTATTTCAATTTTGAATAGCCTTTGAAATGTTTATACTGTTTCGCTGTTTAAAAATTTGTACACAAATTATGTCAAAAATAAGTAGAATTTTTTATTTTACAGATTACAATTGTTAAATTTCGATCATAAACGTTACCAACGTCAATAAGCAGTGGTCGCAGCTGTTGTATGATAGAAAACAGGATTTAGCATAAAATGAATATGAACATTTTTATTTTGTAAGGGAAGCTGTGCTTCCCCAGCTTCCATGAAGAACACGCCACTGAATTAAAGCTGAAAGGCAGCAAAAATTTCAAATTAAAATTTTACTAGAGAAAAATGCTACAGTGTAATGTGTAACCGTCTATCCTTGGACATGATTTTTAACTGATAAGGAAACACCAATTTTGGAATAGAAATTTCGTAGAACGTAAATTTTTTAGTATATATAGAGTTGTCTCAAAAGTCATACGTATTTTGGAAACTAGTAATTATTAGATAAAATCGCTCGAACAGGTCAATGTATCCTATGTGAGCACTAACTCGTCCTGGAACGCCCATGGTTCAAGAGAAGTTGGTGCCAGGCCATTGTCTAGCCGACCCTTCAGAAGTTGGGATTTATTTTTCGAGCTAAATAGTATTCCACATCTCATCAGCTGCTCGCTCTCCCAAAAGTTCAATTAACTCGGCACACTTCAACTGAACAGTAACTCACTAATTATTTACTAATTGCTAACCAACTTATTGCACTTGCTTCTAACTGACTGACTCGAGGGAAAGCTGACCGCCTTTTTATAGTTTTGGCCGCCGGCTTCCAGAAATTTCGGCAGATAAGGCTTATCGAATGCCGAAACTTCTGGAACGCTTATCTGGCGTTTGTTTCGTTATCGCGGCCGCTTTCCCCTTATCAGAACCTTCTAGAAACTTTTTTTATTTACTAAATTCTACAATTCTATTCTAAATCCTATTTCACCTATTTACATTGCGTTACACTACTTTAGCTCATCGGAATGTTTGTTTAAAATCGATTGCAAGCCTTGTACTGAACAGACAGACAGACAGACAGACAGACAGACAGACAGACAGACAGACAGACAGACAGACAGACAGACAGACAGACAGACAGACAGACAGACAGACAGACAGACAGACAGACAGACAGACAGACAGACAGACAGACAGACAGACAGACAGACAGACAGACAGACAGACAGACAGACAGACAGACAGACAGACAGACAGACAGACAGACAGACAGACAGACAGACAGACAGACAGACAGACAGACAGACAGACAGACAGACAGACAGACAGACAGACAGACAGACAGACAGACAGACAGACAGACAGACAGACAGACAGACAGACAGACAGACAGACAGACAGACAGACAGACAGACAGACAGACAGACAGACAGACAGACAGACAGACAGACAGACAGACAGACAGACAGACAGACAGACAGACAGACAGACAGACAGACAGACAGACAGACAGACAGACAGACAGACAGACAGACAGACAGACAGACAGACAGACAGACAGACAGACAGACAGACAGACAGACAGACAGACAGACAGACAGACAGACAGACAGACAAGGAAGTGGGCTTATAAAAATTTGATAAAATAAACACAATAAAAACTGAATTAGTGAGTAATGTTTTCTTTTACTGGATATCTACAACTCATTAGCCAACACAATCAACACTATTTATTAGCATACCAATTTTTTTAATAAGGTTTGACCTGTCAGATATTTTGGCACGTACGATTAAAATTGAAGATTTCGAAGATCCTGGATTACTAAGATTACGCCGTATTTAGATTTGTAAAGCGACTTATTTAAATTGCTTTGTGCTAGTGCATAAATGTTGCATTTAACGAAGACCATATTTCATTTGCAAACGTCCACTGGTCATAAATTAAACGATGTTGCAAAGTCTTCGGCTATTAAGGTGAAAATAGTTCACAAGCATCTAGATTACCAACAACGCTCTACAGTTTCATCATTCGAAGAACATTAAAATTTATGCCATCGTTAATGATCTGCAATTTTGCAAACGAAACATAGCCTAGCTGTGTGTAGTGTATTAGAGGGTATTCTTCCTTTCTAATGTGAGTGCGATGATCGTGAATGTTAAATTATGTAATTTATAAAGGAATTTTGCTTTCTTTAATATAATGTAACATGATGAATGCATAACAAATCACAACCATTATGAGTTGATTGACAACACATAATTATTAAATTTATATCACGAATAATTTAATGCTATCCTTAAACCATATGACCAAAATCAAAAACTACTCAATTTTATAAAATGTTTCATTAATTTCAACACAAAACGAAAATACGTTTTCAGTGATTTATGTTTAAGAAGCTATTTAATTCAGTTTCTCTTATTTTTGACGAAACACTCAATTTATTTGACAAGGCCACAAATCGAAATCGTTTTGTAATTCGCACTATTTTCAACACCAATATTTTAAATTCCTAAAAAATTTCGGGTCACACATTTATGTTACTACATAAATTTAGCAACAATAATGTTTTTTTACCGATCAAGCGAAATCTTAAGAAACATGACATTATAGTTGCAGATCCAGATAGGAATGGGTCCAAAATTCCGACTCTTCTTACTTAATCAAACTTAATATTCGAATGTTTATTCATACTGTTCAAAATAAAGTCGACACTATTGCTAGCTTTGTTATCGTTTCATCAGAATTTTGATTTATTTTTTTCGATTTTTTTAGAATCCATTTTTTCGGAATTTGTTATTTTTTTTAATCAGGCTTTTCGAAAATCGAGTGTTTTAAATCCAAGTTTTTGGTAATTATGAGTTGTTTGACAAAATATCCCCCCTTTTTCCAAAATTTACACTTTTCTCACAAAACCTGTTATGTATCTGCCAATTTTGACTTTTCCCTCGAAAGTTCTTTGTTTCTAATACATACGAGCCAGAGAACATTTTTTTGTCGAAATTTGATTGTCTCTGAATTTTTGTTCCTTTCTTTTAGAGATTTTCCCATGATATTGACATTTCTCAATAGTTGTTTAATAGTCATTCACATAAACAAATTTACTTCGTTCCTCATTGGTAGTGGAATCCCATGACTCTTGATATCATGACAAGGTACTGCCACTGCTCTCTAAACGCATTTTTGTCGCAGTCAAAAGTCCAATATCCTCCTTCTAGCATCCATGGTTCATGGTTGTCCTCTATACAACGGAACCTTAGACCATATACACATTAGGAAAGTCAAACACTGTCCATAGGGAGAATGTTAATGAGAGATTTAACATTGAGAGCTAATAGTGGGATAGATGGACGGCGCCTTGTATTCTCCTACACCGGTGTAAACAATTCAACGCAGAGCGCAGCGATCAGTGCTGGTGGAGATTTCAGTAGTACATCATAGCTTCTAACGTGTTTTGTTACGGGATTACTACTGGCAGGCAACAATTTTATTAAAATTTGCGTACCACATGTGTTTGTTCTTTTAGTCCGTTGATTTAATCAACGTTTGAGGCAAAATAAAACTGATATTCTTTGATAACCAAAATAAATAAACGAGATTTCTTAAACAAAATAAATAATAATTCTAAAGAAGAATATAACAAAATAACTCTTCAAACATTACAATATAAGGAGTTGAAATAGGCCGCCAGACTGTGCTAAACAATATTCCAGTCTGTTGTAAAACTCTCGACGAGTTTTTTCCAACATCTAAACTGGAAGATACGAGCATGCTGCGTCAAAGTAGGGGAATACGTTCAGCGGCCGTAGAAAACTATGGAAGGGACAATTCTTAGCGTTTTACATGGGCAATGAAAATTGTTCCTTATCTGTAAATATATTCTTACAATCTAAGGGCGGAACCATACAAAAGGGCCACTTAAGATCAGCGTACGTCTATAATGCTTAAGAAACAGTAACCAAATGTTTTCGTTAAACTGATTTAGACAAAAGGAACACTTGAAATTCGAATCTTGTCCCCTGAAACTAAGAAAGATTAAAAAATACAACAAAGGTTGCTCTAACGCGTTTCGACCTCCAAGTTATCATCTTCAGAGAGTTTTTAAATTTTTCTGGGTTTCAGGGGACAAGATTTGTATTTCAATTTTTGAAAATAACCAAGTCCGTTCCACTAAAAAAAACACGAAAGGAATACTGAAAAAAGTAATGATAAGATGATGAAAATTATTGATTTGCTTGCAACATTTCATTGCCAAAGTAATTTTTAATAAATAATTACTAGTTTCCCAAACGCTTGTGTTGCTTCTTATTTCGAAAACCCAAATCCCAAATCGCGTTAATCAATCCTATTAAAATCTCAAATTAATTTCTGACTAGTGATTGCAGCGACTGATTAACTGTTTTGATTTCAAGGATAATAATGAAAGAAGAATGACATAAATTTTAACCACGCACTCTCTTTAATGAATTAGCCTCCTTTTTTGGCGCCAATATACTGTCGGCAATGTAACCACAGTTTATTAATATATTCATGAAGCAGATCCCACTTTCTTGTAAAAATTCCGAAATAACATGCCAATATGTTTACGAAATAATTCGTGATATAATAGAAACCGACGTCTATCGCATGTTTTCCTATCGTGCTTTAGGAGCGATAACATTCACTAGGAAGGTCACTCTTGGAGATGGTCAGTAACAGTTTCAGGTTAAATTACTTTCGCCAAATAAATTACATCTGCATTATACGGGCAAGACAGTTTCCAAACATGAGAGGTAATGTGATTAAGCGATGTTTATGGATTCTTTGTCCATCCTACAATGGCTATGTTGCGGCTGCTTTTAATTTATGACAAGCTGTATGTAGCAATAGAATGTGCAAGTTACTTTTAATGTTGGTGGAACGGACTGGTCCTTGGTTATCTTCAAAAATTGATATACAAATATTGTCCTTTGAAACCAAGAAAGATTAAAAAACACAACAGAGGTTGCTCTAGCGCGTTTCGACAGTCAAGCTTGGTATCTCTCTGAAGATGATAGCTGGGAAAAAACCGTTATTTTTGTCAGAACGAAAACCGGAACGGAACCGATATGATTTTTTTTCCGGAACGAAAAAAATAGTGGTTCGATGCCCTGGAATTTATCAATGCTGGGCAGCCATGTCATCAACTATATGAAAAAAATTTGCTTACCTATTTACAACAAATTCTCATTAAATTAAACAAACAGATTAAGGTCTCTTATACAATAATATAAACAAGGTCTCTTACACAATAATATAAAAGAGCTGCGTTTCTGAGTTTCCTCTAAAGAGTATAATACGTTATATTTCAAGACTCTTTCAAGCAAATTAAATTTGCAAAGAGGATTTCGCAAGCAATGTTACCCGAGCATTACCCTGGAAAAGGATTAAAAAGGAATTCCTGCTTTAAATTCCTTATATTTCAACATCGTTGGGATAAGTTCGGTCCCCCCGGTTGCGAGTATCCTAGAAGACATATTCGGTTCTTAGTGGATTTCTCTTGAATTACTGTTTCAACTGAAATGCATACACTCCAGTGAAAACGAGCAGAGCGCCTGCTTTTTCACATGAAAGAAAATCTTATCTGGAAACAGAATTAGGTCGGAATGGATGATGATCGTAGGAAATTGCATACTGGGGATTTATTACTGTTTCAAAGTCGAAGTCTGGTGAGAAAAAAAAATGAAATTTTAATAAAGCAGAAATTTTGGGGGAACGGACTGGTCCTTGGTTATCTTCAACGATGTTCCCTAATTCTTGTGATATTAAACGATTTCTAAAAGAATGTTTGGAAATAAATTTTCCAAAGAGGCGAATAGGGATATGGAAGTGTATTTTGATCCTATTTATATGTGCAACTAAAGATATCCGAGTTGATACTACTAATAATTGAAATACCAATCTTGTCCCCTGAAACCACGAAAGATTAAAAAAGACAGCAGAAGTTGCTCTAACGCGTTTCGATAGTCAAGCTATCATCTTCAGAGAGATACAGAAATATCGAATATTGTGATAAAAGCCAATGTTTCCAAAAAAAGTTTGAGAAAATTGAAGAAAAAAGGACGAATTCTGAAAAAAGTACCAAATTTTCGAATTTTTTTATTCATAATTGTAAGGGGGAGCTACTGGACCCGTGAATAATACTTGAGATTTTTATTAAGATTTATTAACTCGAACACACACATCTTATAACAACCACTCGCATAGACTTGTCTGACTCCTCTGTAAACGCGGGAGCTGCCAGTGACAGTCGGGGCTGCCATCTGTCATCGAGATTGACCGCCAAATTCAAATTTGAATTCTATCGTCCTACATAATCAAACTTTGAAAAAAAAGACGAAATTGAGGGAATAAGGTCGAAATTTTTTATAAGAATAAAATATGAGATTAAATCAATATTTCGAGAAAAAGACCTATTTAAAAACAGATGGATTTTAGAGAAATGTCAACATATCAAAAAAAGGCGAATTTAGAAAAAAAAGATCAATTTAGGTTTCAGAAAAAGGCCGTATTTAAGAAAGGATAAAATTTGTTAAAAAAAAATTGTCGCGTAATTAAAATCACATGTCGATGGAAAGACGAATTTCGAGGAAAAAAAGTTGACACTTCAAGCAAGACAAAACGTTAAATGAGACAAAAATAACAGTTTTGGTTCGCAGGAACTAATAGGATTGATCCCTCCAAGGGTTAGATTTTTAAGACATATCATTGAAGATGCTCGCAGGAACTAATAGGATTGGTCCCCCCAAGGGCAAGATTCTTGAAGCGTACAAGACAGTCAGAGGCAGCAAATTCCTGTGCGGTCCAGCTTGACACAGTGGGGACTTCTGTCTATGGAGACACTTTTTTCTATAAAACTTCCAAGTTATGGAATTCGTTATCGAAAGGAATTTTCCCCAAAAATTACAACTTATTCTTATTTAAGAAGGCGGATCATCGCCATCTATCCTTGCTTCCGCATCCTACTCGAGGTGCTTCAAAGGCATAATGGGGGTTGCCTTTGCGAGTGGATTAAACTTAAAAAAAAACTTAAACTTAAAAAAAAAATTAAACTAAAAAAAATTTGGAAAAATAAAGCAAATTTCGAGAAACAAGTTTAAATTTCTAGCAATTCGGATTTAACAAACTCGACCCTCTGAAAATGCCAAGTTGTTTGACAAATGAAGATATTAAAAAAAGCCCACAAAACAGAAATTTCAGGAATATATCTAAAAAGTAGAATTTTTGAAAAACGTTGAAATTTATTCGATAAATGCATATTAGGTGTATGTTCTATGTTTGTTATGTGGAACAGCAAATAATATAGCAATTAAAAATTAAAAGAATTTCTAGGTTGTAAAGCGTGCATTTTCGAATCTTTCAATACAAAATAAAGAAGTGAAATTAAACGACTGGCACAACTTTCAAATGAAGAGCAACCAACACTAAGTTATTTATTGGCAAACTAACGTCTACCAAATAAAGATCTAACTTACTTCCTAACGTGCAAATAGTAGTGAAATTGATTTATACTACCAAATTATTGTTGTTGTTTCCACTTCAATGACTCGAGTTATTTCCTGCTCACGTACAAAGTGTAATATTTAATCATAAGAAAGCTCGTCAGAACCCTATAATTTGGGATTCTTCTAGAGATCCGTCCATGAATTTTATTGTTTGTTACCATGACCCAAATACCAGTTCATAGAACTTATTTTTGTAAATAATACCCTTAATTTTAAAACTCCGCTAAAGGATCTGGGTTTGATTGCATATTTTACTACAAATCTACTACTACTGCTGTGATTGATATAACTGAATATCTTTTAAATACCTTGAATGAAATTTCAATTTGTCACATGGATTCCTATGATATCAGCAAAGCATTTGACTCTGTTGATATTGAGATTCTCCTAAATAAACTACATTTCAGTGGCGTGCATACAATGAAGGCAAAAAGGCATTACCTACCCTAGCAAAATCAGAAAAAAATATAATTACTCCTAAATAAAATTAATTTTTTAGCAGACACAGTATTTCGCTTTGTTAACACTTTGTTTCCCTTTTCGATCATTAGAAAAGGGCACAAACTTTTAAAATTAATTCAAGGTTATTGCAAAGTTAACACGAATACGGTAATATTCCAGTGAACAGTCACACTCCATCACAATATTCCCCTGTAGGTGGCCCATAAGCCAAAGGCATAGGCAGATATCAACAATACCATAACGTTTATTCTTCATGGTAGACCCTTATTAAAAAATTTAAATATTTCATTTGCTTATGTGTATATTGCAGCGACATCTTTGTTACAGTGGACGTACATTACATTAGAACTTTCCATTTCGGTAAATCCCCTAGATATTAACTCATAATGCAATTTGTTAGTCTTGTTGTCAACCTCTATATTTCGTGTGTGTTTTGTAGTGTTTATTTAGTACAAACCGAATTCATCCTTTTTATTTTATAACAAGCTTTATTCAAAACATTTAATATATACATAGTGTTAAACTGTTCTGTTACTATTACTGTTAGTTTATTCAATTAGTTAATTCAGGGTTTCGAACTGGAACTGAAGCGAAAACCGGAAACCGAAAAAACCGTTATTTTCGTTGGAACGAAAACCGGAACGGAACCGGAAAAAATGTCGGTTTATTTCGCTTCGTTGAATTTAAATACTTAAAACAATTTTTACTTTACCTTTACGTTTAAAAGTTTTTTTAGACATTTCAATTTTTTTTAAATTTTGCACAAATCCATTCAACTTATGAGTCTTTCAGTATTTCATTTTTCATTAAAAATCAAATTAAAAACTCACAAGTGTTATATTTTCTAGAAAATATTGACTTTATTTTCAGAATTTTAACTTGCATCATTTTTAAAAATGTTTGACTTTATCTTCAAATTTGGACTTTTATCTGGAAAGATTTCTTTTCTTCGTTGAGTTTAAAATAAAAAAAATAATCTTCTGTTGTAACTTTGGAATAAAGCAGTAGCGTGATTTTCATTCGAGCTAGGGAAACTATGCTTTCCTTACAATTTTTTTCGCAAATTCGAGTTTTTCTATTGAACTTTTTTTAGAAAATTCCAAATTTTCTTCTTTCCTTAAACGTCAATTTTCCTTTCCTAATTTTTTTGAAGTTATTAGTTTTGACAATTTTTCCTTCAAATTCCACTTTGATTTTAGTAATCCATTTTTTTTTCGAAATCCCAAATTTAAATTCTTATGATTTTTTACGCTGCCGACTTCCGAAAACTTTCTATAATTCCAAGATTTGATTTTTTCTCAAAATTTTCGCTGAAATCTCTCAATTTCAAATTTAGCCCAGAAATTTTTAAATTTCAAACTATAATTGCATGAAAAAAATACAAAAGTATATTCCAATTTAAAGCTAAGATCTTGAAATTGGGGTCGGGATTTTTAGAGTAAACTTGAAACGGTGACATCTCAGAAAATGTCTAATTTAAACTTCCAATGAGTTTGTTTACGCTAAAATAATAATTTTTATTCTGGAAAGTTTGATTTTTTTCTCAAGATTTTGACTTCAGCCTTGAAATTGCGATATTTTTTCAGACAGTTTAGAATTTAGGAGTCAAAATTGTGTTTTTTAAATATTAATTGTTTTCACGAAACTTCTGATATAAACTCGAAGGTTTGGCCCTTTGCTTCTTGAACTGTTTTGTCAAAAGTCGATTCTCAGAGTATTAAATTTCTTTACAAACTTTGGAGCTACTGTTGAAATTTTTCCTTAAATTTCGTCTTTAAAATTGAAATTAAGGTTTTTTTTTCGGAAAATTTGTCGTTAATCTTAAAATTTTAAGTTTTTCCTAGAATATTCATTTTTAAAAATAAACATGCATTTTTGTGGATTTTATTTACTTTTACTTTTAAAATATAGATTACAAATTTCAAATTTTTGTCCCAAAATGCTAGCAGAAGCTAGATTTCAAATGCAAAACTGCTAATTTGAGTTCGAATATTTTACGTTATTTTTTATTTTCAATTTTAATTCAAAAACTCGAAAGAATATCCAAATTTCAAGGAAAAAGTCACCATTTTTGGAAAAAATCTAAATTTTAAACAAAAATAGGCTAAATTTATGGATAACAATTTTTTAAAATTAATCTCATAATTTTGAATTCTGTGAATTAAAAGCTTTCGAGCTAAGTCGAATATTCAAAAATTTCAAAACATTTTAATTGTCAACTCATAAATTCGAGAAAAATATATAGAATTAAAGAATAAAAGTCAACCTTTCGATAAAAAGGGTTATACTTGCCAATAAAAGACTAAATTTTGTTTAAAGTTGATATTATAGAAAAATATTAATAATAAAAACTTTTTTTTTTTTTTGATGCAACGGACTGGTCCTTGGTTATCTTCAAAAATTGAAACACAGAACTTGTCCCCTGAAACCAAGAAAAATTAAAAAACACAACAAAGGTTGCTCTAACGCGTTTCGACAGCCAAGCTGTCATCTTCAGAGAGAAACTCACTTTTTTTTCTCTCTGAAGATGACAGCTTGGCTGTCGAAACGCGTTAGAGCAACCTTTGTTGTGTTTTTTAATTTTTCTTGGTTTCAGGGGACAAGTTCTGTGTTTCAATAAAAACTTCACAAGAAAAAGTTAAAATATCGAAAATAGGTTAACCAAAACTTTCAGAAATTTTAAAATTTTCAGCAACATTTCCAGAAAAAAATGAAATAGTTGGGTTAAGTTCAATATTTCTAAATTAAAGTAGAAAGTCTGAAAACTCGTTACATTTTGAACTTCTTTTTTCGTAATTTTGACTATTGCATCAAAATCTTAATTTAAAACTTGAACTGAACTAGAAGTGGTCTTTTGGGTATATAATTTAAGGTTTTTATGAATATTTCAAGTTTAAATCTGAAATTTCCCGAAATTAATATTTACTTTTTTATAAGGTTCAGATTTTTCTTGAAATTTGAGCCCAAATTGAACCAAAAATGCAAAGTTTCATCTTGAAATTTTTAAACCTGAGAAGTAGAAAATATTTTCCTTGAATTTTAGGCAAAGCCTCAGTAGTTATGTGTTGTAGAGCATAACATTTTCTAAATTATGTTCGAAAATCAATTTTTAATTCGAAAAACTTTTTAGAAATCACAAAATGGGTCACCCAAAACTGAACAGAAAACCGGAAAAAAAACCCGTTATTTTTGTCAGATTCTGACAGTCAGAACGAAAGCCGGAACTGAACCGATATAATTTCTTGGCCGAAACAAAAACCGAAAACCGAAACGCAAAAAATAGCGATTCGAAGTCCTGAGTTAATTGGACTGTTAGTGACGAAAATGCAGTCAAAATGCGATCATGATGAAAGGTGCTTACAGTGGGCAAAAAACTTTCATTGGTGTTCATAAACACGAAATTACCGCCTCAGGACGTCTTATTCCTCTACTTAAACTTGTGTTTGGATATTTTGGTAAAAAAAAAATGTATGACCGTTACAAATAGATTATTATTTTCAAAAGAAAAAATACGTGGACTGAAAAGTTTAATAATTCATAAAGTTTAGTTCCACTTTCAAACGTGCGAATAAGATTCTTGCTCTGTAAGTACACGATAATTTACTTCAACGTTTACTTTTGTCTGTACCGGAATCATCGGATCTCTAGTTGCCTACCCTGGCACTGCACGCCACTGCTACATTTCTATGGAATAAGAGGAATACCCTGGAGATTAATGAAGTCATATTTAGAAGAAAGGTTTCAAAAGGTTACTTTAAATGGCAGTACTTCAGAAATGAAGCAATTAATTTGTGGGGTGCCTCAAGGATCAGTGCTAGGCCCTCAAATGTTCCTATTATACATTAACGACTTGCCCAAAAATATAAAATGTTCAAGAGTGTGTTTGTTTGTCGATGACACAAGCATTTTCAATAAGGGAAACAATAATAATTCAGCGTCCTTAAATTCTATTTCAAGACTATCTGAACCAGAAAAATGGTTTGCAGCAGAAAAATGGTTTGCAGCAAATAAAATGCTCTTAAATATTGATAAAACACAATCGATAGTATTCACAGCTAATACCTTGTCCGTAAAAACGAAACTAAAATTCCTGGGAATATACTTTCAGCAAAACTTAAAATGGAATGAGCAAATAATTAGTGTCAATAGTCGTTTATCCAGTGCGACGTCTAATGCAAATTGGAACATTTGAATCTGCCTTGATGGCATACTATGGGAATTTTCACAGTCAAATTACATATGGGATAATCACCTGGGGAAATATCCCACTAATAGATGAAGTCCCAGAACTCCAGAAAAAATGTGTACGTCTACTATTCAAAGTTGCCTATGCAGCAAGTTGTAGAAGTTTAATAAAAAAATTAGGTATACTTATTGTTACATCTTTCTATGTACTAGCCTGTGTAACATATGTGCACGAAAACAAATCTTAAGTTTCTATGGAATAAGGACTTTCATACATATAATACTTAGATGTAAGGAGAAACTGGTGATTCCCCTATCAGCGTTTGCATTCAGCATCCCAAGGAGTAAACTCGATTAGCTTCAAATTATATAACGCAGTCCCAGATGAATATAAATTACTACCAATTATTTCGTTTAAAAAAAGACTGAAGTCTTAGAACCCTATATAATATTAATGAATTTTATGAAAATTGTAGGTAATTGAACATTATTGTATATACTAATGCACAGACCAATAGGTTTGAACATTTATTAGATTCGAAGTTTGGTTTCCAAACTTCGAATCTAATAAATGTTCAAACCTATTGGCCTGTGCATTAGAATCTTTGTCTTCTGGGAACTTTTCCTAGAGAGCAACCGCTTCGCTAGGTGGCAGTGTTTCAACTGTTGGTAGTTCAGCTACCTATGATTCGCGACTATACACGCCGCCTGGAGGGCTGCATGAATTTGTAGTCTAGGTTGCATTCTACTTGCATACAATTATTGTATATACATAAAGTTGTTCTGACAATCCATGTAAAAATTGATGGAAAAAATATATTATTACTATTATAATTTTAATAATTTAATGTAAAAGGTTCGTGACCCGAGAAGTCGTAATTTAATAGATTCTTTGCCAACACGTTGACTTGGTATAATAAGAATTTATTTAACCGTGCATGTATTGTATAATTTTATGCTTTGAAGAGCAACGATGATGGTGAGACTCTAATATTGCTTTATGATCTGGGAAATTGCAACAGCTGAATATATTATGTATAAGTAGGCAGCGATGACGATTAAACTGAAAGAAAATTACCCCAGTTGCTACTCATTCCCTTTTAAAATAATGTTATGAAAACCCGAGTATAACTGGTTTACCTAATACGTTTCGCAAATACCTTGGAGATTGGACAACATTCAGTATACTTCAAATATTTTACAACCAATTCAGTTAGATTAGTCCGATTGAATTTGAACTCCACAGCAGCCCCAAGTGGGGTTGGTAATATGGGCATTGCAACTGAAGTGCCGGACAAGCTGACTCTCTTCAAGCATTACTTTAATTTAAAACAGAATTGCAGCCCCGTCGTTTTGCAAATAGAAGCCGCGGTTAATTTCCTTCACTCTGTTTAAGTTGGAATTTCCGCAACAATAACCATACCAAAGATTGGATAAAATAAAACATAAAACTTTGGCGGGTTATAAAATTCTAAATTTAAATTTTAAATGTTACTTGAATGAGGCGGATCTCCAGAATTATGTATAATACAGATGAACATGAATATATTATACTTTGATTTTGTATTTTTTTTGGTGGAACTTCTTCACAAATTGAAACACAAATCTTGACCTCTGAAACCAAGAAAGATTAAAAAACACAACAGAGGTTGCTCTAACGCGTTTCGATAGCTAATCTATCATCTTCAGAGAGAAATGCGTTAGAGCAACCTCTGTTGTGTTTTTTAATCTTTCTTGGTTTCAGGGGTCAAGATTTGTGTTTCAATTTGTGAACGCGTTTCGATAGCTAATCTATCATCTTCAGAGAGAAATGCATTAGAGCAACCTCTGTTGTGTTTTTTAATCTTTCTTGCTTTCAGGGGACAAGATTTGTATTTCAATTTTTGATTTTGTACTTTAAATGGTTGGCTTCAACTTGTAATACAAGAATTGTTTGTCGCTCTCCATATTACTGGACTTGGTATTTCCATTTCGTCCCTTATTATCCACATTTGACGTTCATGTTTGGCGTAGGTTTGGTTTTTGTTTTCTTTGATGAAAGATGTGGACTCAAATAAAAGATCATAGATATTGGTTCAAGAACAATTAGTCTCTGTTTCTTCTTCAGATTTCCTATTCTGGAAATATGGAAGGATGTGACATGTGATAATAAAAAAATTTATAAATTGAAATAGATTACTTGTCCCTTGAAACCACGAAAGATTAAAAATTAAAAAACACAACAGAGGTTGTTTGGGTGTTTTTTAATCTTTCTTGCTTTCAGAGGACAAGTTTTGTATTTCAATTTTTGATGATAACCAAGGACCAGTCCGTTCCACCAAACAAAATTCATATTTAAAAAGGGATTTTTTTAGAGACCAATAAAAGACCTTCGATTATCATGACAAGATAGATGATCACATTTTTTAAATATATTTTTCATATTTTTCGTTACGTAAAATAAAAAAATATTAAAACAACGTTCGTAAGGTTAGATACCTTTATGGAAGGTACCAGACTGTTGTAGTTCGCGAAGTGATTTATGTGGAGGTGCAGATCTGCTGACAGCACCATCTCGACTCTAGAATATGCTAAACCTTTTCCGGAAGAATGTGGTAGATTATAAATATAGATACAGATGCGGTGTGTTATTGGTTGTTGTACGTTCTGTTTCTTAGTTTAATTAAAATGTTTTTCGTTCACGTCATCTTTTAAAGCGAATCCAACACGTAACAATATGTTGTCTTTTATCTTTAAAAATTGAAATACAGAACTTGTCTCCTGGGGACAAGTTCTATATTTCAATTTTTGAAGATAACCAAGGACCAGTCCGTTCCACCAAATGTTGTCTTTTGTTGATTTTTCATTTGATTGATTTCTTATTAGTGGCATAAAATTAGTTAAATTGTACCACTTTTATGTGTAATTAGAGTATTCAGAACGTAACTGCGTATTTATTACGGTAATTAACAGGATTGCTTCGTTTCACATCAAGCGTAACAGTTCCTGATCCTCTTTTAAACGTAACATCATCAATTTAACAGCGTATGCATTCGCAATACGAACTTTTTATTATTCAACTTCCATATCCTCGTGAAAGCAGTCATGTGTTTAAAATGTTCTTGAGCGATTTTATATCAACGCATTAGACGAGTACTCATTAAAATACTTTCTCTGTTACAATGTTAAAAAATATCCGATAATATGTAATAAAATCTCAACTAAACCTTTCGTTTCCTTAATCCTCAAAAAAAATGGTTTATTTTTTATTAACCTTAGCTTGAGAATAACACATTTATACGAAGAATGAAACTCATTTTTATTGACCATAGATGACAGTTGTTTTTGATGAATGTGTATCACATGTTCCCATGGTAGAAATTTATCGATCGTCGTCCCCAGATCCAGAGTATTTCCCTACTTTTACAATACTGTAGTGAAATGTAATTGTAGAATTTAGAATCTAAGAAAATTTTCTAGGAAGATCTAATAAGGTAAAGCGGCCACGATAATGAAGAAAACGGCAAATAAGCGTTCCAGAAATTTCGGCAAACGATAAACCTTATCTGCTGTATTTTTCTAGAACCCGGAAGCGAAAACTATATAAGGCGGTCGCCTTTCCCTCGATGTCAGTCAGTCAGTCAGTCAGTCAGTTAGTCAGTCAGTGGTTTTTTTTTAAGTTTAATTCACTCGCATTATCTCCATTATGCTTTTGCTACTGCGAGTAGAATGCGAAAACAAGGATAGATGGCGATGAACCGTCTGTAGTTAGTGAGTTAGTAGTTAGAAGCAAATAAGTTAATTATTCAGTTGTAATATTCCGAGTTTAGTTTGGGAATAAACTGGTATAATTCACACGTGGTAATCAATTCGAACCGATAGCCCTCAACAGTACCAATATAAGATGTATTATAAGGTACTATTCTGGTACATAACCCGTTGCCAAACAATTTTAAAGTAAAATAACGCTTTACGTCCATCCTAAATTTAATAAAATCACATTTAGTGAATATCTAGGCACTTCATTGTTAAGACATTGACGTAAATAAAAAAATCGATAAATTTTAGGCAAAGTAAAACTTTTTTTTAGTAAACGCATACCAATGACGGCGTTAATTTTATAATAACAATAAAAATTCCTTGAAGGTGCAAAGAAATTGATTCTACGATTAATAATAATAAATTAAAATATTTTAGGACAGTATTGTTTTACTACATCTTGTTACGATTTAAATTTCCCTTTGGAGATTGTCGCCTATGATTAGGCCACCAATCCTACAGCTTGATATCAGATTGCTGGTTTTGGAAGCGCTGGCATACCATCTGTCAGTCTTTATCTGGGGAAATCGGCCATCTGGTCTCTGGTCGTTCACTTGCACAAACCGCAAACAATAGTGTTAGTGGTTTGTGGTTCACTTGAGTGTCATCCTTCACAAGGTGCGATTACAAAGTTTTTCGAGTGATTTTTAGGTGTTTTTCCCTAAAGGGATTTACTGTAACCTACCCTTGGACCGTCTGGGGCTATTGTGGTGGTGGTACCGTGTCAATACCTAAGCTTCAGATGGTTCCAGTATTTTTGGGATAAGACGTGAAGTGCTTCCAAGCACGCGGCAGAGCCGATCGACATCAGAGACTCTTTCCTGATCCTCTTTACGAATCCTACTTTCATCGGTTCTTTTTTCTTTGTATGGATTCTTAACCTGTCATTTACTTTGGACCCGTCCATTGACACGAAGTGTTCCCTAAGAAATTAGTTGTCAATTTGTGAGAGATCTCATCAAGTGTGGCCCTCGAGGATACCCAGGAACACCTTCATCGGGGTTGGCTTCGTCGTTGTGTGATATGAGATTGTTGGTTTCGGAAGCGCTGGCATATCATGTCAGTCTTTATCTGGGGGAATCGGCCATCTGGTTTCTGGTCGTTCACTTGAGTGTCATCCTTCACAAGGTGCGATTACAAAGTCTTTCGAGTGTTTTTCCCTGAAGGGATTTACTGTAACCCACCCTCTGACCATCTGGAGCTATTATGGTGGTGGTACCTTATCAGCACTTATTCTTTAGATGGTTCCAGTATTTTTGGGATAAGACGTGAAGTGCTCCCAAACACGCGGCAGAACCGATCAACATCCGAGGCTCTTGCCGGATCCTACTATTATCGCGTTTTTTTTTGTATGGATTCTTAACCGGTCATTTACTTTGGACCCGTCCATTGACACGAAGTGTTCCCTAAGAAATTAGTTGTCAATTTGTGGAAGATCTCATCAAGTGTGGCCCTCGAGGATATCCAGGAGCACCTTCATCGGGGTTGGCTTCGTTGTTGTGTGATATGAGATTGTTGGTTTCGGAAGCGCTGGCATATCATGTCAGTCTTTATCTGGGGGAATCGGCCATCTGGTCTCTGGTCGTTCACTTGGGTGTCATTCTTCACAAGGTGCGATTACAAAGTCTTCCGAGTGATTTTTGAGTGTTTTTCCTCAAAGGGATTTTCTGTAACCCACCCTCTGACCATCTGGGGTTATTGTGGTGGTGGTACCGTGTCAGCACTTAAGCTTTAGATAGTTCCAGTATGTTTGGGATAAAACGTGAAGTGCTCCCAAGCACGCGGTAGAGCCGATCAACATCCGAGGCTCTTTCCGGATCCTCTTTACGGATCCTACTTTTATCGCGTTTTTTTTGTATGGATTCTTAACCTAACTGGCATTTACTTTCGACCAGTCCATTGACACGAAGTGTTCCCTAAGGAATTAGTTGTTAATTTGTGGGAGATTTCATCAAGTGTGGCCTCGAGGATATCCAGGAACACCTTCATCGGGGTTGGCTTCATCGTTGTGTGATATGAGATTGTTGGTTTCGGAAGCGCTGGCATATCATCTGTTAGTCTTTATCTGGGGAAATCGGCCATCTGGTCTCTGGTCGTTCACTTGAGTGTCATCCTTCACAAGGTACGATTACAAAGTTTTTCGAGTGTTTTTCCCTGAAGGGATTTACTGTAACCCATCTTCAAACCGTCTAGGGCTATTGTGGTGGTGGTACCGTGTCAACATCTAAGCTTCAGATGGTTCCAGTATTTTTGGGATAAGACGTGAAGTGAAGCACGCGGCAGAGCCGATCGACATCCGACGCTCTTTCCTGATCCTCTTTACGGATCATACATTCATCGGTTTTTTTTTGTATGGATTCTTAACCTAACTGGCATTTACTTTCGACCGGTCCATTAACATGAAGTGTTCCCTAAGAAATTAGTTGTTAACTTGTGGTAGATTTCACCAAGTGTGGCCCTCGAGGATATCCAAGAGCACCTTTATCGGGATTGGCTTCGTTGTTGTGTGATATGAGATTGTTGGTTTCGGAAGCGCTGGCATATCATCTGTTAGTCTTTATCTGGGAGAATCGGCCATCTGGTCTCTGGTCGTTCACTTGAGTGTCATTCTTCACAAGGTGCGATTACAAAGTCTTTCGAGTGATTTTTGAGTGTTTTTTCCCAAAGGGATTTACTGCAACCCACCCTCGGACCATCTGAGGCTACTGTGGTGGTGGTACCGTGTCGGACTTAAGCTTTAGATGGTTCCAGTATTTTTAGGATAAAACGTGAAGTGCTCCCAAACACGCGGTAGAGCCGATCAACATCCGAGGCTCTTTCCGGATCCTCTTTACGGATCCTACTTTTATCGCGTTTTTTTTTGTATGGATTCTTAACCTAACTGGCATTTACTTTCGACCAGTCCATTGACACGAAGCGTTCCCTAAGAAATTAGTTGTCAATTTGTGGGAGATCTCATCAAGTGTGGCCCTTGAGGATATCCAGGAGCACCTTCATCGGGGTTGGCTTCGTCGTTGTGTGATATGAGATTGTTGGTTTCGGAAGCGCTGGCATATCATCCGTTAGTCTTTATCTGGAAGAATCGGCCATCTGGTATCTGGTCGTTCACTTGGGTGTCATCCTTCACAAGGTGCGATTACAAAGTCTTTCGAGTTATTTTTAGGTGTTTTCCCCAAAGAGATCTACTGTCACCCACCCTCGGATAGTCTGGGGCTATTGTGGTGGTGGTACCGTGTCAACATCTAAGCTTCAGATGGTTCCAGTATTTTTGGGATAAGACGTGAAGTGCTCCCAAACACGCAGTAGAGCCGATCAACATCCGAAGCTCTTTCCTGATCGTCTTTAGGGATCCTACTTCCATCGGGTTTTTTTTTTTGTATGGATTCTTAACCTAACTGGCATTTACTTTCGACCCGTCCATTGACACGAAGTGTTTCCTAAGGAATTAGTTGTTAACTTGTGGGAGATCTCACCAAGTGTGGCCCTCGAGATATCCAGGAGTACTTTCATCGGGGTTGGCTTCGTCGTTGTATGATACTGCACCTCAGAGGAACATCCGTCCACATCGTCCTAGGATCCTTCGTGACACTCTCACTTAAGTCCCTTAATTCCATTCCTGCTGATTGCATTTTTTTCGCCAGTTGCTCCTTACAGACGTGTAAACGTTCAGTTACCTCTTTTTTTTTCTGGCGAAGAAAATGCCAATCAGCAGGAATGGAACTAACGAAACTTCGCAAAGACGATACAGAGAATATATAAGTACCTCACTTTACTATTTATTCTGAATTTTGTCTAGCTTCCGTCTTAAATATCTTTTGGTGATTTTTCTACGATTCGGTAGGTAAATTGCGTGATTTAAAATCACCTAGTGCTTCTTTTAGGTATTCTTTTAGCCGTGGTGCCGTGCAGTTACCGATTTTTAGTAATCTTAAGCGGAATTTGGACTTATAACAGTTGTCATTCGTCGAGTTCCAAACTTGTAAATTTTCAGGAAGCTTTCACCCTTATATTATGATATCGGCCCAAAACTAGGGTCCTCACAGGGGTGTACGATTCCCAGCATCTAACAATAAGAAGCTCTCGCTCATTTCCCAACGCTAGCCGGCGCCAGTAAAAGAAATTATTCCATGCACTAATAGTGGCACTTAAGAATTTTTCTTTATTTTTTTTGACATTTAGCCACAACTCCTTTACTGGGGAACTATATCGTAACAATCTTCATTATCATTAAACCTTTCGCCCCGAAGATGTATATTCCCGTGTTAAAAAAATTTGACAAATGGTCGAAGACTGTATTTATCCGAAGTATATTTTTAATTTAGTACAAGATTCTTGTAGAGACGCCGACTATCGTACTTTTCCGGTAAATGTATGCTATAACAACGAAGACTATACGATTCCGTAAACTTTGAAAACTGCCCACCTTATGGGCATACCTAAAAATAGAAAAATAGCACGTCGCGAAAGGATTAAAGTTTATATCTTATATTGACATATGACATGAGTTAGAGAGTTAGTACCGTATGTCCTTTCCTAGGAAAAGACAGCTTTTTACTAAAATATGTAATTGTTGATTTATAATACGGTCTACTGCGATAAAATGCGTAAAATCAATGTCAATGGCAATAGTAACATGTAGTGAACGACCTTGCATTTGTAATTAATACATAGACCAGATAAAACCCTGAACAAATTCATTCGTCTGGTTTTATTCAGTGCATTTAACCACAATTGTTTAACTTCCTGGTAAATAATTAACTTAATTATTACATCTGATGGATCTTTAAAAAGAAATGTACGTTAGGGTGACCAGATGAGATAATCTCGTTTAACATAACACATTATTCTTCATGGTAGACTTATAACGCAAGCGAATTAATGTAAATGTTTTAATCAACAAAAAAACTGCACTCAAGATTCAAGATTTCATTTTACTGATCCAACTTGTGAAACTCTACGTAACTAATATCGAAACCAGAAATATTTAATTATAAACGTTTATAAAATTAAGAAACTAATATTTCATTGCAAGTATTATTTTTAGCGTTTAATCTGATTAAAACGATTTTCGACATGCCTTATTCCCTAACAACAGATAAAAACATGATAAGATCTTTCGTAGAACATTAATGAAAAATTAGTAAAATAAAATTCCAGACCCAGTCAGTATACTGAATTTCTCGGCCATAATTAAGGAACGTATGTTGGTAACTCTTTAGTTTGGTGTGAAAGCAATAAGCACATCTAAAAAAAGGGATCTGATATCTAACACTTCATCTAAGGGATCTAACATCTACTCGCTTGAAACAGCTCAATGACTGTGAGGCAAAAATGGACTGTGTCAGTTAGAGCCATTACATAAATGGTTAGAGCAGAATAGTTTCAACAATATGCAAAGAGCTGGGTCATGGATTCTAGAAAGATGATGCACTTCGTATTCATGCTCAATGCTCACATATGAAAATTGATCAAAAAAATAACGTGGCTTCAACTATATCATTATCTCCATCTACTCGCTAGAAACAGCTCAATTGACTGTGGGGCTAAAAATGGACTGTATCAGTTAGAGCCATTACATAAATGGTTAAAGCAGATCTTCTCTTACTCGTTTCAACAATATACAAAGAGCTAGATCATGGACTCTAGAAGGATGATGCACTTCGTATCTATGCTCAATGCTCCTATATGAAAATTGATCAAAAAAATACAGTAGCTTCGACCATTTCTTTATCTCTCCACCTACTCGCTAAAAACAGCTCAATTGATTGTGGGGCTAAAAATGGACTGTGTCAGTTAAAGCCATTACATAAATGGTTAGAGCAAATCTTTTCTTGATCGTTTGAACAATATACAAAGAGCTAGATCATGGATTCTGGAAGGATGGTGCACTTCGTATCAATGCTCAATGCTCCTATATGAAAATTGACCAAAAAAATACCGTGGCTTCGACTATTTCTTGGCTTCGACTATTTCTTTATTTATCCATATATTCGCTAGAAACAGCTCAATGGACTTTGGGGCAAAAAATGGATTGTGTCAGTTAGAGCCATTACATAAATGGTTAGAGCAGACATTCGCTTAATCGTTTCAATAATATGCAAAGAACTAGGTCATGGATTCTGGAAGGATGGTGCACTTCGTATCAATGCTCAATGCTCCTATATGAAAATTGACCAAAAAAATGCCGTGGCTTCGACTATTTCTTGGCTTCGACTATTTCTTTATCCCTCCATCTACTCGCTAGAAGCAGCTCAATTGACTGTGGAGCAAAATATGGACTGTGTTAGAACCATTACATCAATGGTTAGAGCAGATTTTCACTTGATCGTTTCAACATTATGCAAAGAGCTAGGTCATGGATTCTAGAAGGATGATGCACATCGTATCCATGCTCAATGCTTATATATGAAAATTGACCAAAAAAATGCCGTGGCTTCGACTATTTCTTTATCTCTCCACCTACTCTTTAGAAGCAGCTCAACTGACTGTGGGTAAAAATGGACTGTGTCAGTCAGAGCCATTACATAAATGGTTAGAGCAGATCTTTTCTTGATCGTTTGAACAATATACAAAGAGCTAGATCATGGATTCTGGAAGGATGGTGCACTTCGTATCAATGCTCAATGCTCCTATATGAAAATTGACCAAAAAAATACCGTGGCTTCGACTATTTCTTGGCTTCGACTATTTCTTTATCTCTCCATCTACTCGTTAGAAGCAGCTCAATTGACGTGGAGCAAAAAATGGACTGTGTTAAAGCCATTACATAAATGGTTAGAGCGGATTTTCACTTGATTGTTTCAACAATATGCAAAGGGCTAGGACATGGATTCTAGAAGGATGATGCACTTCGTATCTATACTCGATCCTCATGTATGAAAATTGACCAAAAAAATGCCGTGGCTTCGACTATTTCTTTATCTCTCCATCTACTCGCTAGAAACAGCTCAATTGACTGTGAAGCAAAAAATGGATTGTGCCAGTTAGAGCCATTACATAAATGGTTAGAGAAGATCTTCACTTGATCGTTTCAACATTATGCAAAGAGCTAGGTCATGGATTTTAGAAGGATGATGCACTTCGTATCTATGTTCAGTGCAATGAAAATTGACCAAAAAAATGCCGTGGCTTCGACTATTTCTTTATCTCTCCACCTACTCTTTAGAAGCAGCTCAACTGACTGTGGGTAAAAATGGACTGTGTCAGTCAGAGCCATTACATAAATGGTTAGAGCAGATATTTTCTTAATCGTTTCAACAATATGCAGAGGGCTAGATCATGGACTCTAAAAGCATGATTCACTTACTATCTATGCTCAATGCTAATACATGAAAATTGACTAAATAAATGTTGTGGCTTCGACTATTTCTTTATCTCTCCATCTATTCGCTAGAAGCAGCTCAATGGACTGTGGGGCAAAAAAAGGATTGTGTCAGTTAGAGCCATTACATAAATGGTTAGAGCAGATCTTTTCTTGATCGTTTCAATAATAGTTAAAGAGCTAGGTCGTGGATTTTAGAAGGATAATGCACTTAGTATCTACGCTCAATGCTCATATATGAAAATTGATCAAAAAAATGCTGTGGCTTCGACTATTTCTTTATCTCTCCCTTTAAAAATCTCTTGTCAATTGCTACTTCCAAGTTATAAATTGCAGATCAGTTACTCTTGTGAATGACTACAAATAAACAAACTGAACCATTTTTCGATTTCTCCCACATCATCTTTTTTATAAAAAATATCTTTTTTATCAAAATATATCTTTTTTATAAAAATAAAATTTTTCAAAGACAAGTAACAGATACAATGTACCTTGCGTAATCAATTATTATAATTAATAGAACACTTTTCTATTACTATGTCCCCTTAATTAAAATGTTGAAGTAATAGTTGCACTTCATGTCTACAAGATATGATGTAAATCTTCCAAAAGTAAACTCGTGCAAAGTTAAATATTTCTTTACATATTTAAACCATTACGTTCAGTTAATCCAACAGCTTAAAATAATAATTATTATTACATGGGAAAACATTTAACTGAACATAAGCAACACACTAGCTTCATGTTTTCAGGACACAAATCGAAAATTTCACGTCACCCAAGATAGTAAGTATACGTAGGAATGTGATTTATTATAAATATTCTCACATCTAATGGGAAGTACAGTTAAAAAAATTATATAAATCCGTAATTTGCATTAAAGCTAAATCAATAGTGAACAAATGTATTTCCTTATTTCTAATTTTGTTTACAATCGTGTAGAATGCTGCACGAAACTAAAGAAGATCATGCGTGATATTAATGATATCCCACTATATCCAAGTTAAAATTGACAGTAATTATATAGATAGATTCAACAACGAAACCTATGAATAAATTAAAGGAATCTAAGTAGAACAAAAAGTCGTGGAAATATTGAAACCATTAAATTTTATATCTTATGTAAGAATATACGTCCCAAACGAAATTCCTTCATTCTTTTGGAGTATAATCAAAACAAAACAATTAAAATTCAAATCATTTTTAATTTATTTTGTTATTTAATCATATTGTTAGGCAACAGTTTGTAAAAGTGACTATTTGGGCGAACGAGACAATGATTCAGGACACAGACTGCACACCATTAACTTCATCAACTTACATCGTAAATATAAATAAGTAGTAATAGTAGGTACATCAATTCAGTGTTTAAATTGGAAACAATACAATAAGATTAATATTCTTGTGTACGAAATATTACAATGTAGAAAAACAATAACTCATAAAATAAACAAGTTAGGAAGTAGTACAATATATTCTGAAATAATTTATCTCAATTGTTCTGTATTACATAGACAAGAAAATTGGCCACTTTTTATTTCATAATATGCATTGGAGTCAGGAAGTAACAGTAGCTTACAAACAAAACCAAAAGTAGTGTACACTTTGTTCCGCTTTGATGTGATCTACGAACGATTTTACAAACGAGTTGATAATTTAATAGCCTATTTTTGAGAAAATTTAAATTGAATTTTCGCAGTAGAACTAATAAAGCAAAGAAAACATTTACATTCTAGTGGATGCATCGATTAGTGATTTTAAATTAATGAAAACTTTTCAGCTATTTCAGTCATAAATAGGGAATTCGATTCAGATCCTTTTTTCTAATCCCGGGATGTCGAGATTACATTTACTCAATCCCGGGATCCCGGGATTATTTCGGTACTGAAGGTTACAAATAAAAAAAATCAGCTTTTTAACCAACAAAACAATCAACGTAATCAAAGTGTAGGCAAAAACAACGTATATTACAGTAAAAATGCAGAAATAATTAACCAGACTTAAGAAGTAGACTAACCAGGCTTAAAATCACTGAATCATTATGTTGAAGTTATTCTTTTTTAAGAATCAATAAGAGCTCTTTAAACTTAGAGGCCATCCTTCCATTCATGATTTTTTAAAGCCCACCTCGTCCTTGCAGTAGGTGGTCACTCCGACGTCACATATTTTGCAATTAATTTTTTAATTTAGAAATTATCTTATCTGCGTGAGTTTGGTTTTCGTATATTATATATATATAAATTTGCTATTTTATTCTTATTTGTTTAATCACCAACCTTAACTTGACAAAAAATTTTATCCTAATAAATTAAGGATTTTCTTTTCCTTCTCGAAATTTTGACTATAAAATCCAAATTTTATAAAAATACTCTCCAAATTTTAATTCAAAATTTTAACTTGCGGATTTCACCTCAAAATATTTTGAATATGTTTCTTAACTTTTAATTTTTATCTGAACATTTCGATTTTATTCTCGATATTTCGTTTTAAAGTCGAAATTTCAGAAAAATTGAAATTCCTATTTTCGGTTTGTATCAAAAAATAAAAGATTAAAATTGGTGAAAAAAACCTGAAATTTTTTCAAAAGTTGTCAAATTGTTTTGAAATTTTTCCATTTTCTTTTCACATCTTCCGCTCCAATTTCTAAAATTAAAACCTAAAAAATTCCACATTTCCAGATTTTCAATAAAGGGCAAATTTGTAAAATAGTGCAAGAATCAGAATTGAATTGTTTTTAGAAGTATCGAAACTATTTTCCAGTTTCTAGCTTTGAAAGAAAATCTGAATAAAAAAAATCATAAATTTGTGATTTCCAAAAAGTAGAATTTTTTGAAAAAAGTTTAAATTTTGGATTTAAACTTTCAGTTTTCATATTACCGTTGACTTACAAAAAATAATAATAAAACTTTTGAACTTGAACTGGAAAGTTTTGTAAGGAGAAAGAAGAAATTTCGATAAACTTGAAATTTATAAAAAAATTGAAGTACAAATCTTGTCCCCTGAAACCAAGAAAGATTAAAAAACACAACAAATGTTGCTCTAACGCATTTCGACAGCCAAGCTATCATCTTCAGAGAGATACTAAATTTATTGAAAACATTCTCAAATTTTGTGGTTTAAAAATTTGAGTTTAAAAAATAGAGTTTTTCTCAATACAAATTTTCACGAAAATAGAAAATTTATTAGGATGATTCAAGTTTTAAAATAACATTTCCAAAAAACAGTCTACACTTCGAATTTTATTTCGAAACGAAAGATATTGTAACGCAATGTAAATAGATGGAATAGAATTTAGAATAGAATTGTAGAATTTAGTAAATAAAAAAAGTTTCTAGAAGGATCTGATAAGGAGAAAGCGGCCGCGATAACGAAACAAACGGCAGATAAGCGTTCCAGAAATTTCGGCAAACGATAAGCCTTATCTGCCGAAAAGTTCTAGAAGCCGGGAGCCAAAACTATAAAAGGCGGTCAGCTTTCCCTCAAGTCAGTCAGTTAGAATCACTGTAATTAGTGAGTAAGTAGAAGTCAATAATAAGTGAGTTAATTGTTCAATTGTGGTGCTCCAAGTTTAGTTTAGTAATAAAGTGGGTATTATTTTCAATTCACGTGTGAATCAATTAATTCGAACCGATAAAGCCCGTAACAATATTGTTTGATGGAACGGACTGGTCCTTGGTTATCTTCAAAAATTGAAACACAGAACTTGTCCCCTGAAACCAAGAAAAATTAAAAAACACAACAAAGGTTGCTCTAACGCGTTTCGACAGCCAAGCTGTCATCTTCAGAGAGAACAATATTGTGATTTTGAACAAAACGAAATTTTTTAGAAAGTCTAAATTTTAGAAAATAAGACTATATTTTCAAAAAAAATTGAAATTTCAAAAGACAAAAAGTCAAATTTAAATTTTCAAAAAAAAAGTTTAAAATGTTGAAAACATTAAGAAATTTCAAAAAAAAGTTATAATTTTTGAAAATATCGTAATTTTGAATAGTATAAAAATTTTCATGGAAAATTAAAATTTCCAATATTTTTAAAAAATAATCGAAATTCTAAAAAAAAATTCTATACTAAAGAAATTGGCATTTTAAAAATTTTAAGACATTTTTTTAAAAAATTTATAATTTTCAAAAAGGTTAAAATCTTGGAAATTAGTGGAATAAAATTTCAAAAATGGTCAAGATTTTGAAAAAAATTCGAGATTTTAAAAAATCGAAAAATGTTTGGTCAAATTTTCAAAGTAAAATGAATTTTTCTTAAAGTCTTCATATTGAAGAAATCCCAAAATTATTAAAAAAGGTCAAAAAATGGTTCAAATTTTAAAGTTACAATTTTCGAAAAAAATCAAAATTTTGGATAGCTGAAATTTTGAAAAAAATAGAATATTTTTTAGAAAATCGAAAACTTTAATTGGAAATTCTTCATGGTGAACTCTTATTGACCGGAAATATTATGTTTTTTAATTTTATTTATATCACGTAGTCATATTCAACTGTTTGGAATATTATCAACAAACAATAAAAATTTAAATATTTCCAAACTGGGCCGAAGTTAGGTTAAATAAAATTAAAAAACAAAATTTAATTGGAAAGTTAAAATAATGGAAATTTTGAAACAGTTTTCAAATTTCCAAATAAAGTCAACATTTTCAAATAAAATTGTCATTGATAACGAAGGCTTCCACGGCCAGAATCAGTACAGGATATACTTCTTCAGGGATTGGACCGTGTCAAAGAACTACTAAAAGAACACTAAAAGAACTAATAAAGAACACCTTTAGTAGTTCTTTGACATGGTCCAATCCCGGAAGAAGTATATCCTGTACTAAAATTGTCATTTTCAAAAAAATGTTTCAATGAAATTTTAAACAAAATAGCAATAGTCGAAAATTTCAAAAAATTCGTTATTAAAAATATGTCCCGATTCAAAAAAAAACAATTGAAATTCTCCAAAATGGAATTTTAAAGAAACTCCAAATTTTTAAGAAAATGTAGTGTGAAAAACTGAAAACTTTGAAAGCTAATAGCTAAAAACTCGAGTCGACATTTCTAGGAACAACCAAAATTTTTTATAATTGAAAAAAATATAAAAATTTTCAAGAAATTTTAAATTTAGAAAAAAAATGAAATTTTGTAAAAGTTTAAAAACTTCAAACAGTACAAATTTTGGAAAAACGGTCTAGCTTAGAGAAAACTTGACATTTTCGAATAAAATGAGAATTTTCAAACAGAAAAAATTTTGAAATATAATAAAATCTTTAAAAAATTCTATATTTTAAAAAGGGCCTAAATTTTCGAAAAAATCAACGCTTGGAAAAGTCAAAATTTTCAAAAAGAAGTTAAATCTTGAAAATACTTTTTAGAAAAGTATACGACTCTTTTCTTGAAATTTAAACTTTTTGTGAATATCGATTCTCTGATATATTTACTTTTTTCAAAATGTTTAGAAAAGTATCGAAATTTTGAAAAAATTTTTCGAAAGAGTTTGTATTTACAAAAAGTTTAAATTTAGAGAAAAAATTAAAGTAGGAATATGACAAAATTCAAAAAAATTTTGAAAAATGTCGAAATTATTAGAAAATGTCAATTTTTTAAAAATTAAATTTTTCAAATTGAAATTGAAATCTGAATTTTCAAAAAATCTACATTTTCAAGAAAAACGATATTTTAGAAATCATTCGAAACTTTTATAAAGGTGAAATTCTTCCAAAAAAAGTCGGAACTTTGTGACGTCACGAAGCATATGACTCGTCTCGCCCTTGACACACTCTATTGACCCCCTTACCCCTTAATCTGAGAAATAACAACGCGTCCGATGTCTCATCGTTAAATCTTTTAGTTTAAGATGCAAGATTTTTATTTGAAACAAGCATACCAATCCCAAAGCAGTGCTGCTTGTTGGGAATAAAACTTTTTATTTTATATTAAAATGATATACAAGTATTGTTGAAAACATTGACATTGAGCGTTTCGGTAAATGAAGTTTATTTTACAATTTTTTTAAACTGATGTCAACCTCGAAAATCCCGGGATCAAAAAAATTTAATCCCAAAAATTTCGGGATTAAAAAGCGGTCGGGATCCCGAAATTCAGAATCCCGGGATCAAATCCTCTAATCATAAATAGGTTAGGTTAGGTAGGTTAGGTTATCAAGGATGGAAACTATGACAAGCGTGGCAAGGCATATACGTCAAGACAATTTCGTCACTAATTGCTTATAGTTGTCACGCTCGAGAACAATCATCACTGCTGATATTCAATAATGCGAAATGGTTGAGGCGCTAGAATGGCTCAATATACTCTGAATTCAAGTAGCCAGATTGCAGATAACTGCAATTTCTTTTACGATAACAGTGATTATATAAATAATTACTGTTATCGAAATAGAAGCTCTACAGATTACGCACTGCTTTAGATTGACAATTTTGTCTTTAAATCCTTGTAGTAAGTTCATTAAATAAGATGCTGAGTATCAGCAAAAGATTTTTACTTTCAACCACTCCAACTGATGGCATGAGAAGAGCAATATGATAAGGAAACTTTTTTATAAAAGGTATGTCTATATTGAAACACAAACCTTGTCTCCTGAAACCAAAAAAGATCTTTCTAGGTTTCAGGGGACAACTGATGGCATGAGAAGAGCAATATGATAAAGAAATTTTTTTATAAAAGGTATGCCTATATTAAAATACAAATCTTGTCTCCTGAGACCAAAAAAGATCTTTCTAGGTTTCAGGGGGACAAGATTTGTATTTCAATTTTTAAAGATAATCAAGGACCAGTCCGTTCCACCAAAATGTCTACATTAATAATAGTTTTCAAAAAAAATTAATGTGTTAAGTTGAAGAGGATTTTTTTATGAAATATTGGAGTCCAAAGCGAATAACTTTAACTTTAAATGTCAAGTAAGTTGTAGAACCAAGTCTTGGGGGGCAACACTTGGTTTTAGCAATGATTTTGTTTTGCCTTTTTTGGCTCTAACTTGTAAAATGATCAATTAAATGTTTTGTAATTAATCAGTTAAACGTGCTTAAAATTGAAAATATGTACAACTGCAACCATAGACTAGTTTCGGCCTTCCTTGGCTTCATCAGTATGGTACGATGGTTGTAAACACTTCCAACTTAAAGCCCCTAGTCAGTCGCATAAGTTTGCGTAATAAACACTTAAAAGTCAGTTACAAGTCACCCAATGAGGGTTATCCTATGGGATCCTAATGCGACTGACTAGCAGCTTTAAGTTGGAAGTGTTTACAACCATCATACCATACTGATGAGGCCAAGGAAGGCCGAAATTAGTCTATGGCTGCGGTTGTACATATTTTCAATTTTAAGCACGTTTAACTGTTTAATTACAGAACATTTAATTGGTCATTTGTCAAACTAGATGAAAGTAAAGTCACGCCGAGGACGTTTATATCAATCGATGTTGCGATGCAACCCGTGATACAAGCTTTGCCTCATCTACGTGGACTTTGCAATTGCAATCTGGTTTTTATAAGATTCTAATGAAATTAGATTTCAATTGCATCTTAATAAACTTGTATATATTTTTATATACAAGGCTTATTATCTAACTAGCAACTTTTTATTAAAATCACTATGCTTAAAAAAATTGGAAATACAAAATTTCTAGAAGGTTGTTGTAGTGATGTAAAAATGCGGGGGCAAAATGGAAAAAAGTTATGGTAGTACGTTTTATACTCATTGCTGATTAGTCTGAATCTTAATACAACAAAAAAAAATCGTCGTCTACCCAAGATGTATTTTCAGCATGTGGCCCATTTATTTCGAACTTTTAACTGAACTAGATGAAAGGAAGTCCATTTGATGAGAGCTATAAGCATCTGCGATATGCTCATTAATCATTAAACGTAATGTGAAATTCATTCTATGTTAAAGCGACCCATGAAATAGGGAGAAAAATTCACCATCTTTTAAAAAGCGATTACATTTTATGGTATTTTATGCATGAGCTGTAATACAATTGCAACCGATAATAAAATAAAACATATAAAAATGGTTTAAGCGTGTAAATTAAATTTAGCTGAATAATTTTTTTTGGCACGACAACTTATTAATTAACAAGTAATTGATTTAAAAAAAACAAGTTCCTTCACTCCAAGAAAAGAAAAACAAGTTTTGCTCTATAGCAAATATTTTTTGTGGAAGGGACTGACCCTTGGTTATCTTCAAAAATTGAAATACAAATCTTGTCCCCTGAAACCAAGAAAGATTAAAAAACACAACAACGCGTCAGTGTATTAGGCGATTTTAACAATTCAGTCATCAAAATTTTAAATTTTCTTTTATAAGACAAAAATAGAGTTTTCTAAAACGATTCTTCATGAAACAAAATTTTGAAAGGTCGAAATGCAAAAAGAAAAAATCAAAAACTTCAAGAAAGTCCAAATTTTGAAAAAAAGATAAGTTTAAAAGAGTAGCTGTTTTAAAAAAGTTAAAAATTATGAAACCAAGACGATGCTTTAAAATGGTTCAAACTTCAAAAAATCCCAAATATTAAAAAAAATATATTACAAATTTAGAACAAAAGTCGAACTTTCAAAAAAGGAGTCGAAACTTTGAGAAACGATCGAAAAGTTAAGTAATGGTTGGAATTTTTGATAAAAATGAAAATTATGCAAAAGAACAAAAATGTCAAAGTCGACTTACCGGAAATAAATTTCAGCGTTTGTAGAGAAATATAACAATTTGAAGAAAATATCGAAATTTTGAAAAAAAATTAAAAGTAATGAGAAAAACAAAATTCTGAAAAAAAATTATATTATAAGTTATTTTGAAAGATTCATAATTTTAAAAATTAAAAAATTCTACAAAAATGTTATAAATTAAAAATTCCACAAAATTCCAATATTTTAATAGGGTCTAAAGTTTCCAAAAAAGTAAAATTTTTCAAAAGTCAAAATCTTCAAATAAAGTTAAAACTGAGAGAACAAATCAATTTTTTTAAAATCGTTTGAAATTTCAAAAATAAGTGGAAATTACTAAAAAAAAAGATCGCGAAATAAGTCGAGCTTTTACGATAAAATCAAAAATCTCAGAACAAACGAAATTCTTCCAAAAAATAAACTAGGAAAATAAAAATAATGAAGAAAATTTGAAAAAATGTCATATTTGGAAAGAAGTGGAAATTTTGAAAACACTGGAAATCGAAATTTGAAATTTTTAAAAGTGCCAACATTTTCAAAAAAATCAAAATTTTAAAGTCAGTTAAAAAAAAATCGCGAAATAAGTCGAGCTTTTACGATAAAATCAAAAATCTCAGAACAAACGAAATTCTTCCAAAAAATAAACTAGGAAAATAAAAATAATGAAGGAAAATTTGAAAAAATGTCATATTTGGAAAGAAGTGGAAATTTTGAAAACACTGGAAATCGAAATTTGAAATTTTTAAAAGTGCCAACATTTTCAAAAAAATCAAAATTTTAAAGTCAGTTAAAAAAAATCGCGAAATAAGTCGAGCTTTTACGATAAAATCAAAAATCTCAGAACAAACGAAATTCTTCCAAAAAATAAACTAGGAAAATAAAAATAATGAAGAAAATTTGAAAAAATGTCATATTTGGAAAGAAGTGGAAATTTTGAAAACACTGGAAATCGAAATTTGAAATTTTTATAAGTGCCAACATTTTCAAAAAAATCAAAATGTTAAAGCCAGTTAAAAAAAATCGCGAAATAAGTCGAGCTTTTACGATAAAATCAAAAATCTCAGAACAAACGAAATTCTTCCAAAAAATAAACTGGGAAAATGAAAATAATGAAGAAAATTTGAAAAAATGTCATATTTGGAAAGAAGTGGAAATTTTGAAAACACTGGAAATCGAAATTTGAAATTTTTATAAGTGCCAACATTTTCAAAAAAATCAAAATTTTAAAGTCAGTTAAAAAAAAATCGCGAAATAAGTCGAGCTTTTACGATAAAATCAAAAATCTCAGAACAAACGAAATTCTTCCAAAAAATAAACTGGGAAAATAAAAATAATGAAGAAAATTTGAGAAAATGTCATATTTGGAAAGAAGTGGAAATTTTGAAAACACTGGAAATCGAAATTTGAAGTGCCAACATTTTCAAAAAAATCAAAATTTTAGTGAATTTAAAAAAAATGGAATTTTAAGAGTCGAATCAAAAAAGATTGAAATATTCAAAACGGCAAAATTTCGAAAAAAAATTTGAAATCTCGAAGAGCTGATATTTCAAAAAAATCGAAAATTTCAGTATAAATATTTAACAAAGGTGATATTTTTCAAAAAAAGGTATAAATTATAAGAAAAGATGCAATCTTCAATGAAAAATGAAAATATTTTAAAAAGTCGTCGTTTTCAAAAAATCACAACTTCCAATAAAAGTAAGATTTTGCAAAAAAATCAAATCTTTCAAATAAGATGGAAATTGAAAAAAAAAGATCAACATGTTTTAAGAAATAGGATTTTGCAAAATAGGATTTTGCAATAAGATGGAAGCTGAAAAAAAGATCAAAATGTTTTGGATGTTTTGAACGTTTTAGAAAATCGTAATTTTTAAAGGTCAAAATTTTGAAAAAAATCATGTACTTAAGTGTTTTCTAAAATAGTATGTTTAATTCATTAAATTTTCTGTAATATATGCTTATTATGCTAAGGTGGTTGCTTAGGTGTCAGACAATGAAGTATCGACAGTCTTATTTCGCATCAATATCCTGATTAGTTAGCAAAATTATAGCCCAAATTATAAAGTTCACACATCTGTTTCTATGATAATTATTAGAATAAAAACAAAACCGTAGCTACCCAATTTGTGTAAACTGGGCCATCAAATTTGTATATAGCACAGTTACTGTTGGAGGAAATGTAATTAAATTTAAAATCATGAGAACAACATCAGAAAGTTGATTAGCGGTACGTACCAACTTCCTAAATTTAAATTAATGGTTCGGAATTAGAAATGTGATTCGAATGAAGTTCGGTCATGTGAAAGGGTTTCAGGCTATTACTTATCTTGTTAGATATATCTCGGTTCCGTTTTGAAGCTCCGTAATAATTAAGAACATTTCTCTTTTTTGCGCGGTGTTTTGGGAATGACTAACAGGAAAAAATTGTATTTACGTAATTAATTTTGCGAAATAGTTCTATCTTATATGATAAAAGAAGTGAAGTTTTGGATTTAGAAGCTCTTGAAGAAGTATATTCTGTATTTAGAAGCTCGTTTAATATTTTTTTAATTACACTTGATGGAATGTTCAAAATTACTTTAAAAACCATGGGGATTATCTTTCTTCATGGT